>BSBK01000515.1:2500-1202500 GCA_027943335.1 Chamaecyparis obtusa | reverse complement strand
TGTCAAGCCTACAAGATACGTAACTCTAATGTGTGATTCATCATTTAATGATTGTAATGTCCCCATTTCGAGCGAGCATTGGAGTTAGTGGATTTAGGCTATCATTGGGTCCTTGTAGGCTAATTCTGATGATTAGAGGACCTTGTTGTGGATTTTGGCCCCGTTTTGAGGTACTTACTATTTATAGTAAGTCAACATATGGTTCTACTGAGCTCAGATGATTTAGAGAAATTATATGATGCTCTCAGATTTTATTCCCGGCTTCCAATTTGGACTCCAAGATTATTGGAGGGGGCATCTATTTTTAGTAAGTCACCTCGTCGGGTTCATTCATCATCTTTCATCATCAGGATCACTCTTGTGTTGCCAGATTTTGATTCTGATGCTTCCTCGGTTGTTTTCGCAAGATGGGTGAATTATGATTATTATTTAATTAAACTGGCTAAAGTTGCTATTTTTATTAAGATTGTCTATTGGGCACCTTGGTGTTATAGCTCGTTGGAACCAGGTTGAGTAGTTTTAAATCTTGAGCTCATAAAACAGGGACCCTATGTGTCAGAATAACACTATTTTAATGAAGGGTCATTTTCAGCATTAAAGTGAAGAGAAATATAATAGTTTATTATATTTCAAATGTGCACATAAAACAAAGTCTTTTGTAAGTGAAAAGTGTGTGAGAGAAGATATCTTTTATTATAAAAGCAATGCTTTGGGCAAAATCAATTCATTCAATAATGATTATTTGATTGCAAATTGAAGAGGATTTGGGGTGAGAAACAAGGGTTTTGAAGTGCTGCGTTTTTTCCTTGAGCAAACACTTTGAGTTGGGAGAATTTACCAATGAATTGTGTGAGGAAATTGTTCTAATTGATAGCAGATTTGGTTGTGATGTTTGTGAAGACTGTATAATATTAACAGTGAATTGCGGATTGTCTCAAGGAGCTGCGATTCATTGTTATGAGCTGCAACCTGTCCTTTGGGTGCTGCGATTCAATCAGGGAATGCTGCGTTTTTTGTTAGAAAGACAAATTAATGTCTTTGTGGCTGCGATACCCTCCATTAGTGGCTGTGAGCATTCCCAAGGAAGCAGCATTTTCATACAAAGACCTGCGTACAACATACAGGCTGCGTCCAATTCTAGTATGTTACATTACAAAAGAAAACTGCTTGTTTGTCAATAAATATGTGTTGTCATTTGAATTTTGAAGCATTTGAATTAAATCATTTGGTGAGCTTTGGAGTTAAAAGTAATTTGCCGTTTGAGACTATCTTTATATTGGAAAACAACAAACTGTGCATACACATTCAGAAAACCAGAACTTAAACATTGCATGCCAACCATTTGACGAAATGTCAAAGGGTTTGAAATTGGGTTTCAGAAGTTAGAACCAGCAGGGTTCCTTACAATGATGTCCAAAATAGTTACAATATCAGAAAGAAGCACATTAGCAGTAGTATAAATGCAAGATATACACACAAGACAATTGAAAATTTGAAACACATGGATACACTTAGAGAACCTTCAAATGAGAAGTAAACTCCAGAAGAGTGAGCTCTTGCTCCTCATGCTTCTATCTTCTAGTCAAATAAAAACATCAACACCTCTAGAGTGGATTTGAGCTTTGACCACATAGAAACCTAGCTCAGAACAGCTGCAGCATGTCCCTCTGCACCATGGAAACCCTGCTTCTTCACTTACAACAATAAAAATTTGAACAAATACGAGTGTTTGAATGAGAAGCCAACACCTCTACAATGTTTGTCATATCTATTTTGTGTTTTCCTCATCTTTTGCACACATCATCAGGAAGTTCTAATGTTGGAAAATGCATAATGAGCAATCAAGATGCTTCAGGTGCACATTCCCTGCTTCTTCACTTACAACAATAAAAATTTGAACAAATATGAACATCTGAATGAGAAAGCAATGCCTCTACAATGTTTGTCAAACTATTTTTGTATTTTCCTTATTCTTTGCATGCATTATCAGGAAGTTATAATGTCGGAAAATCCATAATGAGCAATCAAAATACTTCAGGTTCCACTTGCTGTCTCAACTGTGATGAATTTGCTACTTGCAACAGAATGACAATTTCAAAATCATTGAGGCATTTTCAAAATTTGCCGCATTATAGATGAAATCATTTCATTCAACAAAGAGATGATTGTGAATTCACCACAATAGACACAAATTCCTTGGTATAGAAAGAATTTTGCTTCCTATAGGAGCCAGTAAATATGCTTACATTGTTCTTTTCGCTAACTTGACTATCTCAACCCCTCTTTCTAGAAATCCTGGAGATTGTCTGGATCACTTAAAATATGCCTTTGACTGAAGACCGTACTACTTGGTAACAAAATGCACCAAACATAGACAAAATTCTTCTTGCTAGGACTAAGACAACTCCATGATTGAAAATGGCAACTCTAACAATCCTGCAACAGCCTTCTGTGGCATGCACCAGTGTTCTGTTCCATCTTACTTTGATCTGCAGAAGCTGCAAGGTCCCCCTTAGCAATGGGCTATAATCTGTTTTTCAGATTGTTTTTGACTGCTCTTAAGGCATTTGCAAGATTTGCAAGCACAATAGTGGAGGCTTTTATTTATATATTTTTCCAGTGTTCTAAGGATTCTTCTGATTGACCTTGTCTCACTTGGTAATGATTTCATTTTTATCCAGTTGTTATAAAATGGCTTTACTTTTCCTCTCGTAGTCTTTTTAACACAGACTGGATTTTTGTAGTTGTAATTGGAAGAGAAACTTATCTGGATCATTTTGCAGACCACTCATTATGCAGATTTGTCCATCTCATTCTCCCTTGTATGCCTTTTCTACAACTCATTCTTTTAAATAGTTCCCAAGAAAATGTCCCTTTTGGTCCAAGTCATTCAACATCAAATAAGGAAGGAAAGGAGAATGAAACTTGCAAATGTGCCGTGATGATAGATCTGAAGGATCACATGGGATCAAGTGGGCTGGAATGATGCTCTTTTTTTTGTGTGTGGTGTATTATTAAATCGCCTAATAAACTATTTAGTCTAAATTAGAAAAATGATAAATGATTTTTTAGAGTTTCCTTTTCTCTCAGTATAACCTTTAAAGCTGTATGTTAGTTTCATCAATGCAACTTTTATTAAGGTACTTCATGAAATCCAATGACTGTAAAACTTCTTTTGGCTATTGCAGCTACCACTGAAAAAATACAGGTAAGACTGAACTTCATATAGTTAAACTGCTTTTATGCTGGGAAGAACCTTAGCAAAATATAGTTTGGAATAGACAAGGTTACTGAATTTTGGAGCTCTTGATTTCTTTATGATTATGTCAAGAGTACTGCCATATATTCAAAGTTCTAGGAAATGTAGTTATTTTGGGGTAAATAATTTATGTGTGGTTTTGCAGATATTGCTCCAGAGGCATCTTTCCTACTCTATGATGTCAGGTCTAAGTGAACATCAAAAGAATCCCAAAACAGCTCAGTCAATAAGGCAGCTTAGAAATGAAGAAATGATGGACCAACGGTCCTCAGCTGAATTGCTTGCGGTTAGTGGTATATGACTGATACTTGTCAACATGATATTTATGTTGCTTTTAACCTCTTTGGAATGTGATTTTTGCTATATTCTCTGTTTAAAAATGTTTTTTTTTCTCCTGCTTGTCTTGATTTAATCTTAAGTGCAATTTTTTAAATATTTGCAGCTTGCAGCTCAACTTGTAGCTGGGGGTCATCTGGAAAGTGCTTTGCAAGTTCTGAGGTATTGTTGTTACTGTCTGTTCTTTATTATCAAGAGAAAAAAACATGGAAGGATTGTCCGAGTTCATCATTTCTCTTGTTTGAGCTTGTGTGAATGGGTAGGTAAGGAGGTGTGAGGAGGGTGCGGGCGAGGAAGGGGTTGATATTCTCTTGGAAATAATTCTTTATCCTGGTAACAACTGTTTGTAACAAAAGCTGCATTTTATGGGAACATGACAACTGTTTAGTTGCTTTATTTTCTACTGAACATCCTGAGAAAACAGTAATCAGACTATTCTTTCTAATCCAAAAAGAGAAATTATGGGGACTTGCTAATTGGTACCCGAGTGAATATTCTGTTTTCCATCAATGAAATGGGTTGGCAGTTGTGGTATCTTAAGTAAAAGGCTCATGCTGTTTCATGGGTGCTTACAAGGCCTTGAAACAAATTAGATAAGATCTGATCTAAAATCAACCAAGAATGAAGCCGTGCAAGATCCAAGGAAGAGCCCATGATCATGAATTGCCTTAATGAGCACCTAGACCAGAAGCTTCCCATATTATGGAGCAAGGAAATAACAAAGATGCCCATGGAATAAAAATAATATAGAGAGAATCTACAAGGAAAACTGACAACCCCTTTGAGTAGCTCCTCAATTCAATCATCCATCATTTTTGAAGGCATCAATTGGCAGGCTTTCTTGGTCATGGAAGATATTGACAGTATGCAAATGTTAAGGCATATTGTCCAGCTTTGAATTGGTGCAGTTCGAGTGGGAAAAAAATACGCACAAAGGGGACAAGGAACACGGACTTCTGTTGCAGACACAACCAAGGCTGTGAGAAGCAACAAATGTAAATTGGAAAACAATCATAAAATGCAAAACAATCATACAATCAAAATCTTAGGTTAAAAATAGAAAGTGCCCTTGGGTTCTACAATCATGAATTTTTTATGGCAGTCAAGGTTATCTTAGAGATTGTTAATCTCAGATCTGTTATACTGTAAACTTGAGAAATGTTATGGAGCAATTCAAAGGATTCAACGATGTCTAAGTCAATCTTGATTTGGATCCTCTCCTTGAACATGAGAGGCTTTGTTTTGCCCAACAAATGTCGAGTCTCTTAGAAAAGGTCAAGGAAGAAAAAATAGACGTAAGTTTTTGGTTTGAAGTTGTTAAGAACAGCAATGTGTAGTACTTTCAGACTTCTGCAATATGGGGAATTAAGCTCTCTCTAGCTACTTATGAGAATGAGTCCATGGTCCAACAGAATCTTTCACAGAATGCTCTTATGTCAATGTAGTGTACCCTTCCTAACCAGTCAACAAGGTGAGCCATTAACCTAGTTAGTTGAGCTCCCGTAAACTAATGGGTAAGTGAATAAGAAACTTTGGAGGCATTCTCCTTGACTTGGTCATAATATTATATTTTATGTGGTCTAGGACTTTATAATTAAATAACATAAGGTCTTAAGTGAGAAATTCAAATATATCATATCTTATTTAAATAGTATAAAGTCATTTGAGGGTCCCATCAACATAAAGTTGTTTTAAAAAGGACTCCTAGGACTAGGGAGTATAAGGTGTTTTTTATTAATAAATTAAAAATAAAGGGTCAAGTTGGCATCCAATTTAGGGAGACATAAGCTAATTTTAAAAATTAAATTAAAAGTTGTGCAACTCTAATTTGGGCATTGAGTTTGAGTTTATAAAAAGACTTTTGGAACCTTTGTTCATTCATTCAGGTTATTCATGTTTGGAGTTTTGGCTGTAGCTTCTTTGGAGGCTTTCTTCTAGATTAGTGAGGACAAAACCCCGCACTGATTACATCTTCTATGCTGTTGAAAGAGATACAGTTTGGGAGATCTAAGGTGTTTATTATATAGGCAACACATGGGTTCAACAGAATAATTAAATTATTCAATAACCATAGCTATTGCATATCTGTAGAAGCTGATTGGACAGGTTTTGAAGGTTTGATCAGACCAAATTGGGTGGTTAGGGGCTACAGACATTCTTCCATCATTTCATTGGCAATTGACACTAGAGTTGAAGGTGTGGCACCTAGATCTGTGAGTTTACAGGTCTGATTTTTTTAGAGCAGTGGTTCCCAGTCAACAACTTTTTTTGGGTATGTTTGGCTTTGATATGTAAGGGTGTTTAATGAACCGGGTTGTTGTGTTGTTGAGAAATCCATTATTTTGATCAGCATCTAAATCTAGAAAATTTTGCTCCTGTATTGCATGTTATTTGTGTTGTTCCAGAATTTGTATTTGATGTATCTATGTTTATTTCCAGCTGAATCATCAACAAAACAATAAAACAAAAACAACCTTTTCTACACCTTCTGCCTAGTCTAAAATATCACAAAAAAATTAACATGTTCATAGACATAAGGGGTGATTTTGTAAGGGTTTTGGTCTACTTACTCTTGCTTGGGTTCCAAATTTCAAGCCAGATCCTCTGCTTTGTACCTTTGCACCCTTTTGGATTTCATTTCCCTCCCTACCATTGGAATTTGGCATTCTTGATCTTATTGAGAAATTTGCTAACAAGTTAGGCATTTTTATTTGGCACGATTTTTCTTCTTTTCAAAATATGGATCTGCCGATCAGGGATTTCTTATTGATTAACTTGTCTAACACTTTACCTAATTCCCTCACAATTGTATCCAAATGGGGTTCCTGGAATCAGAAAATTCAAATCCAGGATGCTTTGACTGTTGATAATCATGCAAATTCACTGGGCCACCTTACAAATCAATGTCAGGGACAGGATGTCACTCCTTGTGTTTGTGACGATTTGGTTACAAGTCCACTTCATTGTGCTTATAAAAGCTAAGTTACCAGTTCGGGTTCGGGTACGCGAACCCAGTTCGTGGGTTCGAGGAAATTTTGTTTTTCATTATGGTTCATAGGGGTTCGTGTATATATATATATATATATATATATATATATATATATATATGCATTATATATACAAAAAAATAAGAGAAATATACAAAAGTGTAAAACTAAATCATTTCATAGTATGAGGCTTGATCATTGATCAATGCCAAATGCCAAATATAAACATTAAAACACGATTCTAATGAAAATCATTACATTGAATTACTGAATTAAAATATACTTCATGAAACTTTGAAAGTTGTAATATGATTCAATGTTTAATGTTCATCAATAATCAAAGTTTTCATCAATCATCAAATGGATTATCAAAAAATCATCTTATATAGGATTTTCCGAAGCTGCAAGTAGATCCTCATTATCACCCAAACTAGTTCTGCTAGCACTAGTTGCGCCAAGTGCCATGTCATCATCTTCATCCACATCAAGCATAGTGGCTCGAGAAAGATCCTGAATGGTCAAATTCAAGTCAACGGACTCAGGTGCTACATCCCATAGCTTCTCTGCCCCCCTTTTGTATTCCGGATCCTTGCATGACATGAGGCGCAAATTGGTTAGAATAAATACCAAGTCTTCAGCTTTTTTGGCAGCGAACTAGTTACGCTTCACTGAGTGGATAAAGGAGTATGTACTCCAATTCCGCCTAGTGGTAGAAGAGCTTGCAACCTAGAGAGAACAAACAAAATAAAAAATAAAAATACAAGATAAATTCAAGAATATTAAGTGTTAAATTCTACAATGCAAGTGACCAAATAAAACGAAAGAAAAATTAAAAACTTACGTGCGAGAGGATCTTAATGGAAACAGGTTGGAGGTACATAAAATCCTAACCATGCATGTACCACCATCTAATCCCATCCATTTCGCTTTGGTCGTTGATAGCAACAGGGAGAAAATCTTTTCTTGAGATGAACAATCCAAATTCTCTCCTAACAGCTGCCCCCACCTCTGGATCACGAAAGAGTCTGGTAACTGATGCCTTGTACCCATTAGCAACCTCAACATCTCTATATGGTGGTACTCTACCAGGAATAGCAAGTATTGGTGCACTATAGTATCTGGGAGAGAGAGCATAGTCAAGGAGGTGAAGAGGTGTGGTCATTTTGTTCCAGTGTTGGAGAACAATTGCCTCCACCTTTTTATAAAAGGTGTGCTCAGGATCATTCTCGTTTCTTTGTATCACCTGGGATATCAAATGATGTTCATGTAAGTTATGTCAATTAAAAATATAGATCTCTCAATAAACAATGATAGAGGAATGTATTATAAATTTATAACTTACCACTTTTATCTTCTCCAACATTGTGTCCATGGAATCATAGACATCCCTGAGGCATGGCTCATCAGTGTCAGCAAAGCGAAGCATTGACATCCACACGACCCCACCAATCATCATCCAGTATCATTGCCTTCACTTTTTGGGCTCTTGCTGTATTGGACTACTTCCAAATGCCCCTTTGGTTGCTAATAACCATCTGTGACAATGCCTCCTTTACCTTCACAAGTCGTCTCAAAGCAATTGTGTGAGGCAAAATGAGTTTCAACCACCTAAGAACTTGTTAATAGTAAGTTAGTAACACATTCAAAATATGTTAACAACACAAAAATATTTAATTTAATTATGCAAAACATGACAAAATGATAAATGAAACTAAATAAATTAAATTTTAAAAATTACCTTCGACATCCACACGACCCCACCAATCATCATCCAATATCATTGCCTTCACTTTTTGGGCTCTTGCTATATTGGACTACTTCCAAATGCCCCTTTGGTTGCTAATAACCATATGTGACAATGCTTCCTTTACCTTCACAAGTCGTCTCAAGGCAATTGTGTGAGGCAAAATGAGTTTCAACCACCTAAGAACTCGTTAATAGTAAGTTAGTAACACATTTAAAATATGTAAACAACACAAAAATATTTAATTTAATTATGCAATGTTGTCGGGTATTCTGGGGTAGTTAGACGGTTGGAGTCCAGAGGCATTACACGGGTGCAACGGTTCGCCTCGCACCCCTTCGGATGTTATATGTATGAACTTGTTTCTTTGATGAAGACACGATTATGATGTATGGAAACTCTTGTGATATGAATACAATAGTCTTTTATATTACATGCTGAGTATTTGAGTATCTTATGCAATTACTGTCTGTTACCCCACGAGGGTAAACATTTGGCGCCGTTGCCTAGACGCACTTGGATGGCATGTGGACATAATGGGCTTACCCATTGGTGAGATAAATCCGAAAGTAGATGATGCCCGTACAGAGTTGTATGAAGGGGAAGATATCTAGACACGAGAATTTAGAATCTTATTCCAAGTAGCAATCGAAACCTACATTCGACGAGAAGCCACGAGCGAGGAAGTTCTGACGGGCGCCGTGTGGGACGCGATTGGGGGTAACCCTACAGCCAATCGACTGTTGAACCATCTTCCTCGGTTGCTAGCACAAGTAGCATTGGCCCAACGCGCTCGCCAGGAGGAAATTGCCCGAGAGGAACACCGCCAGGAAATCCTCCGTGCATACCACGCTCGGGAGCACCTCCGCCGCCGTCAGGAAGAAGGCGATGGCAACAGTTGAGGTCTTTGAAATATGAACGGAAGAGGGAAGGGAACACATAAACAATTGTAATGCAGTTGGAAATGTTGTAAATCAACATGAATAAATAAAACTAAGTGTTCTTTTGGTTGAAAAGAAATGTTTTTTGTCCAGTCTTGATGCCCAATGCTTTAAATAAGGATAGAAATAAGAAAGTACTAGATGACGAAGGGGAGGCCGCACAGACGGCTTTGATCTCCACCCAGCAACGTGAATGTCGGTATAGGCTAAGGCAACTTGCCAAAGACCAGCTTGCCGGAGGGTTGCCCGAAGGGAACCTCGAAAGTGGTACGGAGGGTGCATAGGCCGACGGAGAACAGTTCACTTCGCTGGAGCATCGGAGAGTGCGGAGTAGAGAACTACTCGAAGAAACACGATTGAGAAAGGTCTTACTTCAGGAAGAGCAAGACCAGTTTGAAGATTTGACCCGTACACCAGGATTCGAGGACCGAGACCACGAAGGGAACCATCCGATCGAAGGTGACGGTACTGCCGGAGGTGCCAGTGACAGTACGGCCAAAGGCACTAGCGACGTGCAGGTGAACCCTCCATTGGAGCCAACGACTCCACACAATACAATTCCACCAGTTACATAGGTAGAAGGACAAGTGCCATTGGTGAATACTATACAAACCAACCAAGTAGGGGTGGGTGCGAGTGCTAGCACAGGTGGTGTCGGAGCACAAAATCCATAGCATACACAACGACCAAAACCAGCCCAACCACCCATGACGACACAAGGAGAAGTTGCCAAAATTTCATGACGACGGAAAGGACGATCCAGCACGGCATTGCCGTACGTGCGAAACCATCTGGTCAGCCAACAGAGTTACTGACCAGGAGGAATGGATGAAGCAATTCCCCGCCACATTGAGAGGAGTTACCATTGACCGGTACTCAGACTTGGATAAAACCAAGATAACCACGTGGGACGAACTGAAGAAGGGGGAGTTTCGGCTCCTCAGGGATGACAACGAGATACTCTTGAAAATTTACGAAACGAAACAAGGTAAGAAGGAAACCGTATGAGCGTATGGCCGTCGACTAAAGGAGTTAGTCGGGAAGATGGACAGCCAACCAGCAGATGGTTTAAAGAAGAGATGGTTTGTTGAGGGTTTGAACTCCAAGTTACAGCGGAAGATGAAAATAGTACCTCCAACATCCTATGACAATGCATATAACCGGGCCATGGACCTGGAAAGTGAGAACTAAATGTCAAAAAAGAAGAATAAATCCTCATCATCAGACGACAACACTTCCGAAGAAGATAGCAGCAGTGATGACTAGTCGAAAAAGAAAGTCACGGCACTCCAGAAAGACATGGAGAGAATGCTAAAGGAATTTAAGTCAATGAAGGGGAATACTAGTAAGGATGATGAACTCTGGTGCACGGAGTGTAAAGAAAGTGGCCACACGAAGGGTACCTATCCCAAAAAGGCATTCTGTGACATCTGTCAAATTATGGGACATTCCACAAAGGAATGCCCATATAATATGAAGACACGAAACCAGCAAGTACTCTTTACACAAGAGCAGCCATCCACATCAGGAACGACGGAACCAAACAATAATGCATCTTCAGAGGGCAACCGAGGCAATCGACGAGGCGGACGAGGGAACAATAATAATTCCACCCATAACAGGGTCCAGTACGATGTGAAGGGACGCTCAATGATCCAATGTAGAGCATGCAACCAATGGGGTCATTATGCAAGAGTGTAATAATAATGATGCCCCTCAGCAGCTGTGTCTGTGGTGCCGCCTTGGGGACCATGAAGATGCCAATTGCCCTAAGTCTGGCGTAGGGACCAACCTGTTGGATATTGAAGGAAACGCAAGGATAAAGAAGTTGTATTGGCTCTTACCCAAGGGCAAGCGAAGGAAGCTAGGTACCCCCATCCCCGTACAGAGAAACAGAGGATGCTGGAAGCACGGAAAGAAATAGAAAAGGCTATGAAAGCCCAACGGGAGACACAAGAACCAACAGGACCTTACAACACAGACGCGGAATGGAGCATTGTACGACAGATGCTCTAACTGGAGGTACCTATGAAACTCCAGGACCTCCTACACACCATGCCACATTTGGGGACAGTCTTACTGGGCACTCACGTTGGCCAAACCAACACGAAGCACACGGACACTTCCGTACCCGGAGGCTTTGCAACGGATCCAATGTTGCTAGTCGTCAATAATGGTAGACACCTAGCCATGGTGGAGATGGGCATTCTCGGCACTATCCTAACGGACACCATAATAGATGGCGGGTCCGGAGTAAATGTCCTACCTGAGGACACATGGAAAAAATTAGGGAAGCCTACCTTGTGGCCACCAACATTCAATCTATTAGGTGCCGATCAGCACGAGATTAAACCCCTCAGGACGTTGATGGCACAACCAGTTACAATGGGTGCACAGCCATTTGTACTTGACTTCGTGGTCATCCCACTTAAGCAGAAGGGGTATGACGCCATCTTGGGAAGAGGATGGCTAGTGGCGGCAAAGGCAAATCATAACTGGAAACAGATAAAGTTCGGGTGATCATGGAGATGGAACCACCACAAGATGTCACGGGGGTCATCTTTTCTGGGACATATTGGCTACTACCGAAGGTTCATAAAAATTTTTTCCCAGATATCTTACCCTTTGGATAACCTTACCAGGAAAGGAGAACCCTATGTATGGGGAATGGCTCAGAAGGAATCTTTTGAGGAATTAAAATCTCGACTGTTGGAGGCACCCATATTGGCCTATCTGGATTGGGACAAAGAATTCCACGTGCATGTCGACGCTTCCAATTATGCCATAGGTGCGACACTGGCACAAGTTGGTAACCATGGGTTGGATCATCCGATCTACTTCGCCAGTAGACTACTCTCGAAGGCGGAAAAGAACTATAGTACGACGAAAGGGAAGCACTCAACATGGTCTATGTCGTACAAAAATTTAGACACTATCTGTTGGCGACACCCTTCACATTTTATGTAGACCACCAAGCCTTAATGTACTTGGTGAATAAACCAATAATTCAAAAATGCGTGAGCCGATGGTTGCTGCTACTACAAGAATTCACATTTACTATCATAGTGCGGCCGGGCAAAAGCCATGTGATTGCAGACCAACTGTCCAGAATCAAATCGGGAGAGCGAGCCGACGGGGTGAATGATGATTTTCCGGATGTGCACCTATTCCGCATCGCGGTTTTACTAGCTTGGTACATGAGCATCGATGAATACCTCTCGACATCACAGTTCCCTCGAGAAATGCCACCAGGGGAACGATGCAAACTGGTCCTGAGAAGTCGAACATTCCAACTTATCAGTGGGCTTCTCTACAAGATGGGGTCCGACCAAGTACTCCGACGATGCGTGATGGAGGAAGAAGTCCCTAGTATTCTGAGGGAAGCACACGAAGGGCCGACAGGAGGACATATGGGGCCGGATACAACAGCCAAAAAGGTACTGCTCGCGGGACTATGGTGGCCGACGCTACACAACGACGCCAGGGAGTGGGTCGTGAGCTATGATACATGTCAGCGGGCGAGAAAACCACTGAAGAGGGATTTCATGCCGTTAAATCCCTTGGCTGCTCAAGAGTTATTTGAGAGATGGGGACTTGATTTTGTGGGACCATTGAAAACCAGTAGACCAAGGCGGTGCAGGTACATCGTAGTAGCTACAGAATACCTAACGAAGTGGGTAGAAGCACGGGCCCTACCGGACAATACGGCTATGAGCACAACAAGGTTCATCTATGAACAAATCATCACTCGGTACGGCATTCCGATCCATGTGACAAGTGACAGGGGAGGCCATTTCATGAACCATGTAGTAAAACTCCTCACAACGGAATTTAAGATTTTTCACTACCTATCTAGTCCTTACTACACGATAGCCAACAGTCAGGTGGAGGCGACAAATAAGATTTTGGTCTCTGTAATCTACAAGTCATGTGGTGTGGAAAAGGAAGACTGGGAGGAGAAGCTACCATCGGTCTTATGGGCATACCGCACCACCTACAAGGTAACGACAGGCCAAACACCCTTTCAGCTGATGTACGGCCAAGAAGCTGTGGTCCCAATGGAATTTATGGTGCCAAGCCTCCGAATAGCTATTGATAACAAACTTGGCAATATGGAGAGCCTTCGGGAACGCCTCTACGCTCTAAATAAACTGGATGAAAGGAGGATGATGGCACAATGGGCAACAAACGTCGTCCAACAACGCAGGAAGCACTGGCATGATAAGCACATCCGTCAAGCGAGGTTCACTCCCAGACAACTCGTTCTGAAGTACAATGGACGAAATGAGATTAAGCCCAGAAAATTTGAAGTTAAGTGGCTAGGCCCCTACACGGTTCGGGAGGTCGCAGTTAACAGGTCCGTCAAGCTATGGACTCTGGATGGACAAGAAATTCTGGATGCCATCAACGGCTCGAAACTAAAAGTGTATCATCAGAGGCCGGAGGCGCACCGACGGCAGTTAGCCAATTAAAAAAAAAATTTAAAATTTAAAATTTAAAAAAAAAAAAAACGAAAAACACTGTACGGTCGTACGGAAGAAAAAAAGAAAAAACAAGTTATAAACACCGTACGGTCAAAGTGAAAACAAGTTACAAATACCGTATGGCAAGTATATCATACGGTCAAATGCAAGAACAAAAGGAAAAAAAAAATGCATGCCATAAATACCATACGGCGAGAGGATAAATAACCATGTGAAAAGAACATGCTATACGGTCCGTACGGTCTTGGAAACCTCAGTCACGTGCGGCAATAAGGAAGTGAAGGGAAGCCATACACAGCCTGCACGTCCGTACGGAAGGAAGGAAGCCGTACGTGAAGGGGAACAAAAACATATGCCTTCGTACGACCATACAGGAAACATCAATCTCATACAATGAAACCAGAAGGGAGTTAACGCATCCGTACAGTGGATAGAAAAGAGGGAATAAGAGCAGACAAGCCGTACAGTCGTACGAAAATCTCAGCATTCGGGTTAGAAGGAGATCATGAATAACATCATTGCTCGCATTTCCATATGATCACAAGCATAGGCAATCCGTACGGTACCAGGAGAGCAATAACAAGTACAACAAAAGCAATAAATTTTAAAGGTTTCTGTACGGTCATAGGGATTTGAGAAGGCTATTTCCATTAGGCGTAAGGCTGAGGAAGAGGACAAAGACAGAGAGCAGTTGTACGGTAGTTGGCAAACGGTTATACTTCATTGGAACAAGAAGCAATAAGTATGCAATCAGCAGGCAAACGTAGTTGGAGGAAGAGATTGGAAGAAGACCCTGGAAGCATGAGCAGAAATACACCATGAGTTGCAGGCGCAGGTATAGGGAAGAAGCTGAAAATTCACAGGCCCCAAATGGCGGCTGCACGATCTCAGAGAGAGGAGGTCACAACATAGAACATTGCATTCGAGGGTTTGAATGGCCTAGAATGCCGAAGATGGTGGAATGAGAGTGATAATTCTCCGGACACCCTATTGGTCAAGGACAACCTGTCAAGGGCTCAGGTACAATGGGTTATTCAAATGCCCATATTTTGTATCAAAGATTTTGAAGGACCATTCCGGGCAATGATTGAGGCCTTCAACAGATTTGCAAAGACGAGCACTATTCCCTACTTGAACCACTCGGTGACAGTTTCTTTCACAACATCCACGTTTCGTCGAGTATTCGAGTTGCCAGACAGAGGGGTACGGGTTGACCTAAGGCCACAGAAGATGACTGCAGAAAATAAAGATTTCTACATCCAATTGATTTGCAGAGATGATCTCACCCCGGCAGAGAAGGAGTCTCTCTGAAAGGCATCACATAACCGCGGCATCAAGAAGACATTCATCAGGGAAGGCCACTGGCGAGGTCTTATGGACTTGGTGAAGAGCCGGCTTACAGGATCTAGCTGTGCCTCCGACATTTCGTTTCAGCAGGTCACATTGATGAATCACCTCCTTGGTGGGAGAATGTACGATTGGGCGACGGTGTTGGTAGAGCGGATGTATGCTTTCATGACCCTTCAACACCGCACCTTTTACATGCCACATTATGCCATTGGGCTTTTCTTGGATGCAGTTGAGCGGCAGATCCCAGCAGACATACTATCACAGGAGATTAAGGTGGGGCCCTTGGTGGAAGGCGAACCCCCAATCATGAGATGGCTCACCTAGATACACCTGGAGGTCAGAAGGTCGGAGCTGGTTCGAAACGAACCAGGCAAGAGTTGGAAGTTAGTGGGGATCATGGGGATACAGATAGTGGCCGTGAAGCGACATTAGAGGAAGGGAGTGGTTCGGAGGATGATGATGAAGATGAAGGGTAATCTCAGCTACTCCGCTGTTATTTCCACATCCTGTACCCTCTAGTGGGACCCAAGTTACTTTGGTCTCAGGCCCTATGGCCATTCAAGCATTTGGCCAAGTACGGACCCCAGTTCAGTTGACTTGACCTGTGGCCACATCAGCAGGCTGTCATGTCCCCTTTCTAGAGACATGTGCTTACAGGGTGGATTTGCCTATCATCGACTCTCGTAGGCAAATGGTGTGGAGAGAGAGTCAATTCTGCGGATCAGATGGTCATATTTTGCTCTTGAAGAAGTGTTGAGAGGTTATATTTTATTATTATGTGTTATCGGGGCCTACATGTTATAATTTTAAGTTGAGTTGCACTTTTTATTTTATAAAATTACTTTATTATAAAAAGTGCATTATAATGAGATTTTATAAAGGATAATATGGCCAGGGCACAGAATCAGTACAAGCAGTATGCAGATCAGAAGCGGATTGAGAGGAGTTTTGAGGTAGGTGATATGGTTTACCTCATGCTTCAGCCATATAGACAGTCTACTCTCAAGAAGAGTGGGTCGGAGAAGCTTAAGCCGAGATATTATGGGCCTTTCAGGATCATTAGGCGTGTTGGTGAGTTGGCTTATGAGCTTGAGCTTCCAGCTGATAGTAGAGTGCACAATGTATTTCATGTGTCACGCCTCAAGAAGGCGTTGGGTCATCATGTTGTGCCTTCTACAGTATTACCTCCTCTGGATGACGAGGGGAAGTTGGTTTTGGTGCCAGAGTCTATCTTGGATAGCAGGGAGAAGCAGCTTCGCAGGAGAGTTATCAGAGAGTATTTGGTGAAGTGGAGAGACCTTCCTGTTGAGGATGCTACTTGGGAGTCTGAGGAGATTTTGCAGCATCCAGCTTTGAGATTGCTTGAGGACAAGCAATTTCTGGAGGGGCGGACTGTCATGTCCCCTTTCTAGAGACATGTGCTTACAGGGTGGATTTGCCTATCATCGACTCTCGTAGGCAAATGGTGTGGAGAGAGAGTCAATTCTGCGGATCAGATGGTCATATTTTGCTCTTGAAGAAGTGTTAAGAGGTTATATTTTATTATTATGTGTTATCGGGGCCTACATGTTATAATTTTAAGTTGAGTTGCACTTTTTATTTTATAAAATTACTTTATTATAAAAAGTGCATTATAATGAGATTTTATAAAGGATGTTTCTAGAAGTTCTAGCAACTTCTTAGAAAAAGTGAATAAATAGAGGGCTGGGCCTCTCATTTGGACATGCTTGGTTTATGATATCTCTTTTACTTCTTCATTGTGAAGACATTTGTGGGTTTGGATCTGTAAATCAGTATTCAGTCTTTGGGAACGAATCACTCCCTTGGATTGGCAACTTTGAGGGTGTGAAATATCACTTGAATTGTTGCAATTGAGGAGTTGGTATTCAGCCATCTCACTTGGACTTCATAGAGATTCAGTTTCGAGGGTTTGTTTGTGATTGAAAAAGCGGATCTGAAAAAAGCAGTTCGAAAAAGCAAATCCGAAAAAGCAAAACGAAAAAGCGGATCCGAAAAAGCAGTTCGAAAAAGCAGTTTGAAAAAGCAGGTCCGAAAAAGCGGATCCGAAGAAGCAGACTCGAAAAAGCAGGCCCGAAAAAGCAGCCCGAAAAAAGCAAGGACAGTTTGCAAGTTCAGTTGGCAGTTTGGTATCTTCATTGCATCAGTCTTCATCACCATTTCATAGCAGATTATAAGGAGCGATAATCAGGTTTTTATGTTCTGAAAATATATGTCTATTTATGGTGAATTTGCTGTTGTACTATCGCTGTCATAATCAGTCCAGAACTGGCAAATAACAGTCTCAGAATTTTATTGTATTTGGGTATCATAGTTGATGTTAGTGTTTGGTAGAGGGTTTAGAAATTGCATTACATGACATTGCTGTTGTAAAGAAACCAGTCATCTATCTTTCAATCTGAACAGGGATATTATTAATAGCATTGCATTCTTGTCAAGGGTTTGAAACATTGTAAATCAGAATTGCATAGTTGGACAGTCACTAAAATCTGCTATTGTAATTCAGTCAATTGATGTATGTGACAGTCAGTCCATTATAAACAATTGTTCAAATCAGATCTGCATACATGTATAGGATTGAAGATGAAGGTCTATATGTTGTCATCCTTCCATGTTAGTGTTTACATGCATTGAATACCACAGTCCATATATTCTGAAATGGTTATTGATTTCTTCATTTTTTATATATCTATTTGGCACTGTTTATGTCATTGTATAAGTGTGGAATTGTTGCACAACAATTAGCCCTATTAGCCGTTCACATTTTAGCAGCTCTATTCAGTTGCATGCAAACTGTTTGACAAAATTCCTAAGCACGGATTGAGAGTTTTAGTGATCCTATTGGTAAGGATCATTACACAGGGGTTTTTGTAGTATATACACTTCCGGAGCTAGAGACTGGCAATAGTGGGAGTATCCCTTCTGGCAAAGACATGGCAGAGATGATGGAGTAGTTTGCCGAGCAGGGTAGGCCAGAATCTAGTCAGGTACGGCTAGAGATGGTGGGGTCAGAGCCGGTGGTAACCTTTGGAGACTCCGTGTTGATTGAGTCCGACCATGACAGTATGGATGGAGGAGTGCCTGTTGAGGAGTGCTCGACACCTATGTGTCAGACTGGACCACCCATGTTAGGGCGTGCGAGTGCTTTCTTGGTACAAAGATCCCTCACACTGGCGGCACAGGGATTCGCTATTCTATCCCCTCAGCGAGAGGACTCCCATTTGGAGGAAGGTGCAGTGGGTGATGCTGGAGGTGGCGGATAGAGTGTAGAGCTAGAGGCATCCGAGGTGCCGGCAAGGAAAGGGAAACCGGTCGAGGTGATGATGGTAGAGGATCTGGGAGAGTATATGCACACTTTGGAATTGGTGATTGATAAGGGTCGGTAGTTGGTGCAGACAGTGATCACGGCACGGGAAACAGAGGGGGCTCGGGAGGCAGCAGAGAGATCTCAGGAGGAGATAGCTGTCGAATTAGCTTCATTAACCGCAAATGTCTTTTATAGCTTATCTTCTTTGGCGATGCTGATTTGTTGTCCCTTAAGAATCCATTCATTAAGGAATGTATTTCATGACCAGCCACTTCCTCCAAGATTGAGTTCGTGAACAAAATTGGGAATGGGCCTTTCATAGTCACTATGTTCAGGCTTCAAAATTCCACACGTATCCTAATTTTGTGTATCTCCTTTAATGAAATCACAATTGGCAAAACCCATTCACTTGTTTTACTTCAAAAATTATACCTGCTTCCAGCATCTTCACAATTTCTTCTTGAACCTTTGTGGCATAATTCTTATTCATTTTGTAGGGTCTTATTCTCACTAGTTGTGCACTAGATATGAGAAGAATTCTGTGTACCCACAGTTTTAGTGGTATACCTTAAGGTCCTTGTACGTCCAAGCAAAAACATCTTTATGCTCCATGAATATCTTGAATGTTGTTGCCTTCAATAGGGGGTCCTAATCGTCATTGACCAAGATTACTCTCGAGTTTTCTTCCTCCCCATATTTACTTTATTCAAACTCAGCTCCTCGTATTTTATTTTGTTATCTCTTTTGAAGTAGTGAACCAGTGTATCATACACTTGTGCTGCTCCCTCCTTGCATTCTTCATACTCTCGAGGAAACATATTACTCATCATTCTTTGGTCGTCTTCTTCAATTTTCACAATCAATAGTATGTTTTATTTGTGGTGAAAAACATCATAGTCTTCCATCTTCCTGTGGAACAGTCCATTCAGGAAACTCGTCTCATCTTCATAACAATTCTGCATATCAGACACCCCTCATCATTTGGTTCCATGCAACTTCCTTCTTCGTACATTCCCGACTTTGTCTGTTGATTCTGTCTCAAACGATGCCATCTCTTCACCTACTGCCTGATTCCTTAGGTTGATGGCAATCAGCAATGGTCTACCTTGTCAGCAATCAACCATCCCCTCCTAAGCAATGCTTTGTACGCCTTTCTCTGCAATGTGATGACTACAAAGCCCAAGAGGAATTTGTGTCCCAACCATTATGTTCTTCGCTATCAACATTCCCAAAGGCTTGATACCGTGCTAGTTGGCACCCACCAAGTGGAATGTTAGTGGCCAAAGAGTTGGCTGTACAAGGCATTTCCAAGTGTCTAATGGCAGCACATTGACTCCTGAGGATTTATTGATTATGGTGTTCGTCAAGTTCTTCGCCATTATTTTATCTCGACAATGGCTGACTTTATATTGATGCTCACTGTTAGCAAAGTGAGACCAGAAGCATGTTTGCCTTCGATTGGTGTTTACTGTCGATTCTTCCTATGGCTTGCATTGGTTCTCCCCAACTATGTTGTAACTGACTATGTTGGTGATTGCTACGTTTGATTGGGGCATAGTGTGCAGAAGGTCTGCCACTTTTGCTGGTATTGTTGTTTGGAACATTTGTTTACTAGGTTTTTCGCTGATTCTGACTGTACTGAAGTTCTTGCAGAGTTGTGGCTTCGTTGGAGGTTCTTCTATTGTTTCCCTCCCCAAATCTGGTTAGCATCCCCAAATCTAGGCCTTGGTTTCCCCATCCTTGCGATTCATCCCCACAATGACCCATCTCTTCATGCTAAGACTTGTGGAATATAGCTTATTTTGCATATGTTAAACATTTCTATAGGTTGTGAGTTCTTCAATTGAGAGGAATTGGAGCACATATTCTTTTATCCACTTGATAAAATGCAACCTATTGGGTGTAAAAGAACTCGAGGATTTGGTATTTTAGCACTCCAACTTGCATCTCTTGTCACATAAGAAACTTGATTACAATGAGGAATTGGAATCTAATTGTTGAGTGTGCTGACTTAGATGATATTATTTCACAACTTGCTGAAATGTCTATAGCTGAGGCAGCTTTTACATATGATGTGACCAGTGGAAGTGAAATTGTAACTCATTATGGTTCAAATGAAATTGAACCAATTTTTGACTTTGATGCTCTATAAATAATATGAAGATAATTGAATATTGATTGTACTTTTCATTGTTTATTGGTGTTTGACAAATTATTAAATTATGTATTTCTGAGTATTTTCATTTTTCCAATTATGAGGTATATAAATATTTTGCTTATTGGCAATTATGAGTATCACTGTTTTTTTTTTCAAATATATTTGAAATTATAAATTTAACTTAGGCTATGAGTCCAACGTGGATTATTAATTAACTTTGATATTCAAATCAAATGAACTTGCAAATTCTCCTGTGTTGCAGTTGTTTTTTTCACATGTATTGTTGCAAATGTCGGTTGTATATTTGATTAATATTACGCTTCTACCTTGTCTGCAGAGCAGCAATAGAAAAGGATCCAGAAAGGTCAGAACCCTATATTGCAATGGGCACAATCCAACAGAAGAAAAAGTTATGTGATGAAGCTGTTAAACAATTTGAGCTTGCTATTTCCAAGGTGTGTGCATATGACTCAATAGATTGTCTGCTGGGTATGGTCTTGACTCTTAAGTATTGTAATAGCTTGCAATGTCAGGTTTTAAAGCTCACTGATGATAGTCATAATATCAATAAAATTGCCGGAAATAGTCGTAAATATAAACAGAGCATAACAAGTTTTTGTACAGTGATTTAAACCTGTCAAACAGTCATTACTTGTGTATTCTAGATTTTTTTTGTCTTATAATTCAGCACCATTTGTATTTGTTTTTTCAGGCTACAAATGATGATGTTTTGGTTGCTGCACATCTATATGCTGGTACTACACTACTGTCTCAGGTAGAGCCCAGAGGACTGCTTATTTTAATGTGGGAGCAATAGAAATTACTTCACTTTTATTCCAAGTATCAATAATTATACACAAGATTGTTTACCCCTATAATTTTTGTCTATTTTACATTTGTGATTAATATGGTATGTAAGCTTTGAGTTTGCTTTTACAGTCTTTAAAAATGCTTTCTTTGACTTTTGAAAACTCATCGGAGCATACATTCCTGTACATTACACATTTAAATTGTAAAGGTTAATGCAAGTAGCAACAATAGTATTAGAAGGTTAGTGGACATATTATCTGCAGAAACAATTTTAGTCTAAAAGGAAGCAATTATCACATTAGTTCTCTTTATTTGTCTGTATCAAAGCTGTCAGTCAATTCCCAAATGCCATGTAAGTTATTTATGAGACATGGTAACGATGAAATTTGAGGTCATTTTAGCAAATTCTTCTCATAGGTACACTTCCTTCCAGAGATATTTTAGAGTTGATTCTTTGGATATAGCTAATGTGGAATCATCTTTAGTCTTCTAAGAATGGACTTTTAATATTTATGTCAATTAGATTATATTAAATCTGTCAATGTACGAACCCCTGCTGGTTCTAACTTCACTAATCCACTGATTTGCTATGTAGATTATATGTTGTCTTGAAATTTGATAGTTATATGTAAGAAATCCATTGTCAATCTGGTTAGTGTTGATGTGAGTTTTGTACCACTACATAACATATAGCAATTGAATGACTTGATGCAGCGTACCAAACACTCAACCCTCTCTTGAAAAGTATATAAGATACTCCAAGGTTCCTTACACCTGTGGATACTAACTCAGTTAAAATGATGTGATTTGCTGGTAATCACTTCGGCGGGCTTACGTTGTTCATTCAAAGATGTTGAATTCTTACTATGATGATAATGGGAGTGATGTATACTTAAAGGATCTCTTAATTTATATCACTTCCAGCTTTGCTCTTCAAACATTATCAAACTTCAATTACTCAACTTCAACTACGGAGTTACTGATTACTTCTACCACTACTGCTGAATGGAAAGATTGGCAAATGGACAGGGATCAACCTAATGAAGACTTGTCAGCGGCGCTACCTCCATTGGTGCGATGATTCTAAGGGAAACTCTTATGATTTTCACACTAACACCTATCTTCCAACCCAACTTGAAGTACAAGTGGAAAGATGAGATGCAAGTAGAACTTGGGAGCAATTGACTAGATTACCACACAAGGCTCCTTGACAAGCCGCCAAGATGCTAGTGGCCTAGTATAAGATCCTCATCAAACATTCACCAACATCACCATTACAACTAATCATCTACTTCTATTCTTACTTTAACAACATGAAATGAAATCCTACTTTAATTTGAGAGATGAGAAGAACCATGCAAATACACCAAAATGATCATGTATATCCACCATGCAAGTCACAACAATGAATAGAGAACAATTTTGATAGTATTTTGGCAACAATTCTCCAACATAACTCTCCTTTACAAATGAGTACAAATGGCCTTATATAGAGGCTCAAAATTACAATGAGTGGCCAAGATTAAGAGGCAAAATCAAGGGCCAAGATTAAACCTTACAAACCCTAATTAGGGTTACCATCTTTCAACCAATTACATGAGGGCACCAACTTTGTGGGCCAATGAGAAAATTACAATAATCTGTCAACCAATGAGAACATAGGACACTTGGCATGATTTGATTGCATGCACATGAAATTGCCACCTCATCAACCTTGTCTTATAAAGTTCATTAATCCTTGAGATGAGATGAAGCCTTGGATGCTTGAGCTTGTCCTTAGAAATTTTCTCACCACCACTTGAACTTGCTTGTACTTGATGTCTTGACCTTAAAAGATTAAGGTCTCCATGCACTTGGGGTAATCTTGCCTTGACCTTGGTGGCTTGCCTAGGTGTGAACCTTGTGCAATTTAAGAGCCTTGCTCTTAGCCACCGCCTTGAAATCAAACTTGACCTCCTTCAACCTTTCAATCACTTTCCTCCTTACTTCAATACTTTGCCATTTTTTAACCTTCCTATTTGGATTTGATCTGCATGCATGCATCTTTGTTTCAATAACCTTGGGTTTTAGGCACCTGCCCTCACCATATCTCCTTGATTGTTCCACAATCCACCCATCACTGAGTTCATCAACTGCTTTCATCAATGCTTTCCTCCTTGGTTAACCCTTGACTGCCTTCAACTGTTTGAACTGCCACAACCTTGCCCTTTTGGCATAAGTACTTGCCTCAACCATAGTGGTGCAGTGCATCTCCCCAATTGGATTTGGTTCGACTAGCAAAGCATCACTAATAGTCTTGCATTCGAATTGAAGAAGTAGGACCCCATGTAGATTTGCCCCCGATTTTGTACTATTTAAGTTGCAACTCTAAATTCATGCTAGTGATCCTAATCCAATCAATTTTCCTTTACCATTTTCAATGCCTTCAATAAAATAAACATCCAAGGATCAAACTGTGTACCTTTAGCATAGCTTGGGATTTGACTGAGAAGCACGATGAAGGCGCTGCACTCTGATTTGCAATCTGACTTTGTGAGCCTTGATGACTTGATGTAACCAATTCTGTCGTATCATGTCTGCTGCTGGGGTAGACTGAACCTTTCCTTGCACAAATCCATACTATTTGATCCTCTTTGCCACAGGTGACTGGCTGTCTCTCAACCTCTCTCTTAATTGAATCAAGTCAAGGGTACCAATGTTGGTGTCTCCAACGTATTTCAATTTTGAGCGGAAGTTGGAATTGGGTATCATGACTTCCTTGTCTCCTATTTCAGCATTAATTCCTTTGCGTCGCTTGCTTGCATTAACATCATTCATCCTAAACACTTATCACTCCCCGCCTTTTCTACAATGCTGGTGAAACTACACTTATCACTCCAACCTTCGCCTAGGGGTGGAATACTACACTTATCACTCCCCGCCGATACCTTAAGATGGGCTACACTTATCACTCCAAATCTTCCCCTAAAATGAAATGCAATGATGCAAACTACACTTATCACTCCCCGCCTTTGCCTTAAGATGGACTACACTTATCACTCCAATCTTCGCCTAGGGGTGGAATACTACACTTATCACTCCCCGCCGTTACCTTAAGATGGGCTACACTTATCACTCCAAATCTTTCTCCTAAGATGAAATGCAAGCAAGAACTTGAGGGAAAAAAAGCCAATCAAGACAATCGAGTAATCAACCTACTAACCAAACACCTAACTCTACTCTTGAAATTAGTTTTCAACACCTAGACTAGCACCAATGAAATGAAAGCAATTAAGAAGAGAGGAAAAGATAGGCCACTCACCGGTTTTCTTTGGCTTGATAACTTCCTCTTGATCTCCCGGAATTATAATTGGCTTAGCTTGATTCTCAAAAAAATTTTGTCTCCACAAGAAAATCTCCCCTTCTCCAATTCACTCTCAAAATCTGATTGCTATGAATCTTCTATCAATAAATTCTTCTATTACAAATCTGATTTGCCTCAACTCAAGCTTCTTCTCTTCATCAAACTCTCCAATTTTTGAATTTGCTTTTCGGATCTGTTTTTTCGCTCTGCTTTTTCGGATCTGCTTTTTCGCTCTGCTTTTTCGGATTGCTTTTTCGGACTGCTTTTTCGCTCTGCTTTTTCGGACTGCTTTTTTGGACTGTTTTTTGCTGCCAAGAGAAAAGGAGAGAAGTGAATGAGATGGTGAAATGAAGTGGGGGAGAGCTCCCCTTATATACCAAATTTTGCCTCCAAAAAAAAGCAAGGCCGACTTTGTAGGAGGAGGGAAAAACAAAAAAAATTAAAATTGCCAAATTAAACATGAATTAAATGAAATAAATTGCCCAGCCCTAGGGGATTTTATTTTAATTTAAAATTGGGTCAACCTAGTGCAAAATTATCGGTTTAAATTAGCCAAATCCGAAATTATCAAAGGCCCAAAAATTGAAATTTTGAAAAAAGGTCATTTAGGCCTCCAATATAGCTTTAAACCCTCCCCATTGTGGACCCAATAACTTGCCTTGAATTTCACACCTCCTAGGCCTTAAAATACGTTGAATTTAACACACAAAGGGGCCCAATTTAAATTTCTGAATTACAAACACTTAGCCCAAAAAAATATGATTTTAATGCATTTAATCATGACAACCAAAATTAATTTTTTATTATTTTGCAACCCAAAAAATCATTTTGCAATTCAATTTCCATTTGGCAACTTTATCCTTTTTTATTTTTGCAATTTATTATCTCTAATTGGCAACTTTAAATTTATTCTTTAATTTCCATTTTTCTCCACCAAAAAAAAATTTACAAGATTTTCCCAAAAATATCCAATTTCACAATTAAATTTTGAAAATCTCGAGTTCTTCAATTTCATCAATTTTCAAAATTTAATCAAGTCCAAAAATTTTGCAAATTTGCCCTGCCAGATATTTTTCTAACATTGAAAAGAAAATGTTCTCATTGAATTTCATTTGGCTTAAAGACAAAATCGACCATTTAAGAAAATCAACGTTACGCACAAGGTGAAAACAAGCAATACCCCCCCAGGCACTTTAAAAACATCCAAGGTGTAAAATTCTCATTCCAAAACCTCTAGATCGCCCAAAATTCGCTAAGGCACCCAAACACCCGGATCTAGAAAAATTGTCAAGGCTTGCTCAAAAAAAATGGGGGTCCCCAAATTCTTTGGGGCGATGATGTGAAAACCTCACAACAGTTAGTTTCTTTCAATTTTGGATGTTTGACATTTTGTCAAACACTTTGCATGCAAGCTCTGATTCCACCATAATAACCCGTTCTAGAACTCACCCAAAAGTTGCAGACCAAAAACACTCTTGCAAGGTATTTCATCAAACACTTAAGCTGCTGAAGCAAGATGAGTTAACTTCTAA
This sequence comes from Chamaecyparis obtusa, assembly GCA_027943335.1. Taxonomy (NCBI): domain Eukaryota; kingdom Viridiplantae; phylum Streptophyta; class Pinopsida; order Cupressales; family Cupressaceae; genus Chamaecyparis; species Chamaecyparis obtusa. Next base: position 1,176,231 of record BSBK01000515.1, on the reverse strand, counting down.
AATGCTCAAGAAATGAATCAAACATATAGCATAAATAGTTTGTAGTTTTCTCCCAACACTCCAATTGCATTCAGAGACATTAATACAAACATATGGCAAACCTATTATTCTGAAAATGTATCTGTCTCTATTGAAACATTTCATCATACAATTGGCAACAATAATCTGATCTGTTTTCCCTCTGTTACCACTGTAGGAATAAAGACAAACAGTTTGTAGACTAACTAACAAGCAAAACTTAAGCATCAAAGACTCTTTGAAATGAAACTATGCAAAATAACTATGCTGTCATGAAGTTCTGAAACATACATAGAATCTAACCAGATTTTGGTGCTTTTCAAAACCTTTATCCAATCAACTGAGATCAGGAGTTTCAGCTTGCTAACCAAGGCACAATTAAAGACGTTGCCTAGCACAAAAATGGCTGGCTGCCCAGAATGTCCACAGGTACTGCTGTAGATGAATGAAATAACTATGTGTCTGGCCGTGCTGCTGTTGCTGTGTTTTAACCTCTGGTAAATGAAGCTATATTTCTGAACTGTACATCCAGATCAAGAGAAAACAGCAACTAAGTCTCAACAATGGAGATCTTGAACAACTACTTTAACTCACCCAACTTACACCAATAAGCTTTGTTGTGAATTTTGATTTGAATGCACCAAATTCGGAAGGTATGGGTTTCCGTCCAGTCTTCACTAATTGCAAGGGTTTTTGTCCTTAGAATATCCAGTCACTGACTTCCAGCAACAATGGAGAAATAGTTTCAATATCCAATTTTCATAGCATCACTCAAATCAAAGGATAGCCTTGCTTATATAGCTTTTTAGTGGGGAATGCTTGTACTTTTAGCAATGTGAGATAAAACATTCTTTACTTTAATTCCTCCTTATGAAGTAGCTTCTCGAACAAGCTGGAATAACTAAAGTGACTCTATATTATAACTTTATTATAGTCACTTCATAATTCAATTAATGATATGCACTTATTAATTAATAGGGTCACAATAATAGGCTAATCCCTCAAACTTTGATGCTCACAAAAATGGGGACATTGCAGTCAAACATCTTCCAATTACCATGTAAGTTATGAGAGACGTTGAAGATGAATGTTTGTGGCATTCTCTGGAAATATTGGGAAGATGAACATGTGTCAGTAAGAACCCATTTGGTTGCTGGAATTGGGAAATTCAAATACCGGAATTCCCAAATTCGAAGTTTGTTTTTAAAAAACGAATATGGAATTGGATTTTCCAAATTCTAATTTTGGCAATGAGCATATGAATCTTCCACCTCAAAAGGTAGAATTGAAAAACCAATTCCAATTCCAATTTTTGATAAATCAAATTTTATAAACCTTTCGGGTCCATTTGCTCGTGTTAATCAAATTTTATAACTTTTCGGGTCCATTTGCTTGTGTTTGCCCTTGTGCGGAGGTCCACATATCGTATTTGCCCTTATTTCCAATTTTGATTACAGCAGCTGGTTTTAACTTTTAGACTTTTCTAGAATCCCCTCGGTTTGCCGAAGTTCCTAGGGTTTGTTGGAGTTGAATCTGCGGACTCCTGGATATTTTCTGCTGTCACCTCTACAGTTGGGTTTGATTGTAGTTTGACATTTATCTTTTAAAAAAAATTAAAAATTAAGAAAAAGCCTTATTTCAATTCCAATTCCAAGAACCAAATGCAGAAAATGCATCTTCTCACTCATCTTCCAAGTGAACCAAACAGTTCCAGCCATATTCCAAAAAACATTTTTTGGATTTAGAACTTCCTGAATTGGCTGATTCCAGCATTCTGTAACTCCAACAACCAAACGGACCCTAAGTAAATTCTTTGGTACCCTTGTTTATTCTTGTTTGATATGCCCCAATTTTCAAACAATTAAATTTTAAACTTTTGCATTAAATCTAATGTCTGGCTTATCTATAATGTGTACTATTCAAGAGCTTTCAAAATGGGTGATTATGTGCTTTTAGTCCAAAGCATTCATTTATGAGTCTTGTCATGAATTTCTCGACATGTGTCCTATTCTTGCCATGTTGTCAAGTTCTTTACGAGCACCTGAGTTTAAATGATTAGTCCCCGTTGATAATGTCAAGCCAAATCTTGGGTACCAAATCATGAAATGCCCCATGTATCATTCTAGTTATGCTCCGAACTAATCTCTTGCACTGGCCAAAACACGAAAATAATTAAATCATGAAAATTATAAAGCGTCTAGAGAAACCATTGTATGAGCATATTTTTGGTACCATCCCAAACAGTTTGACCAATTTTTCTAGTAACCCACTTCACTGTTTGCAAGATTTTAATGCTTTAATTTTTATTAGCCTGTGTTTGGAAATCATTAAAATTTTGACCCTGAAATTTTTTCATGAATAATTTTTTCTGGGTAGTCGTCGTCCTATCGCTCTTGATATTTGGTCAAAATTTCAAAGCAAAATACATTTCTAGGCAAAAGCTATGCCATTTTCGTGTATTGAGCATCAAGGTTATTATGGGGAAATATTAAATGTCTTGCAAAATAATTATGATATTTTAAAATAATGTTATTTTATAACTCATTTAAGCTTCATTTCAATAACTTGGGGGAAAATTTGTTGAATTCTCTAATTTGTATCCTAAAATGCTTTGATGCTCATGCTATTCGTAATTTCAAACTCCAAAAGCGTTTATAACTACCACCTGAGTTGTTTTACAAATACCTCAAAGTGAAAAGTCCTCTCATGGAGTGCAATGAATGCAGGAATATTCACAGAATAGACATGTTGGAAAGGCTTTAGGAACTTTAAATAAATACAATTGCCAGGCAAACCCCACGACCTGCATCAACCGATTAGACAAAGTACTTCAATTGTTTGACAAGATCCCCTGGAGAAATATGGTCTGGATGCATGTCGTGACTGTATAATATGCAGCGCATATTAAGTGTTCCATTAAATGCCTCCAGATGTCACTGCGAGCACAATGAATTCAGGTTAAACACAAAGTAGATTTGTTATAAAGTCTTTCTAAACTTCCGGATAAATGCAATTGTCAAGTGTAAAGTGAAATTACATAACCTCTGCCCGTGCTCACTCTGTCTACTGGGCGCACAGCAAGAGTGTGTGAACTGTTTGTTCAAATGCCTTGAAGAAATGTGAACTGCATGCAAAATGTGGAATCATAGACAATGCAGCTGGATTGTTTGGCAGAACACCTCAAAGAGATGTCTTCGCTCAGAATGCAATGACAATATATATATATACACAAATTGGAGGTGTAAAAAATACTACAAAATCTCTCAAGTAAACATTGTTGGCAGCGTAAAGTCAAATTATACAACCTTTGTCAACTTTTTCCCTGCACACGTGTATGGAAATGGGAGCTTTGAGACAGGTTACAGCAGCCATTCATCGAAAGCATAGAATAATATAACTTACTGGTCTATTTGAGAAGGTCTATACGGAAATAAAATGTATTGATGGTGGAAATGGAGGAAGAAGAGAAGATTATGCTCCAGCAACACACCAAGAAATGCACCCTACAACATTATTAAGCGTTGTTGCTAGTCTTACCCCGTGGTCTGATCACTATCAGAGTCCACGTAACATGTATCAGTGTCAGATGGCAAAGAAAACCATTGGATTGCCTTCGCAATCTATACAGGTCCGTAGTGACAACAAACTCTATCATTTGCAAATGCCTCAATCACCTATTGCCCGTACAATGGGTATGACATTGATGAGTTTCCTAAAGGGACACATGCAATTGTTGTTGTACTTGCTTACATAGGGTATGATATGAAAGATGCAATGATTCTGAATAAATATTCTGTGGGTTGTGGGATATCCCATTGACAAATCTACCAAACAGAGACTATTGACTTGACGAAGAATTGAGAAATACATGGCCTTGTCATGAAATTCTTTGCAAGATCTAATAAGGACATGCGTCGTTGCGCCATTTTATTGATACTAATGGTCTTTCATATATTGGTCAGATTCTTCAATCAAGGGATCCTTATTATACTCTATACAACATTGTGACTGCTCAGACTGGAACTTACAGGCTTAAGGGTGCCGAGACTCTTGTTGTTGATTTTGTAGCTACAGTTGGAGCAAAGCCAAAGATATTATGGTAAAATAATGAATGTGTTATTAAACAAAGATCATAAATGATCTATATATACAAGTATACACAAAAATGTTTCTATAACGAACATAGAGAGAAATAGAAACATTTGGAAGAGAGAAAAAAGAAAGGAAGTTTCCATATTGAGCAAAGAGAGAATATGGAAACATAGAAGAGGAGTGACCATTAGAAATATAAATTAATCTACAGAAGAGAGAAACAAAAATAGACAAATTTAACTCTAATACCCTCCCTTAATGGTCAATCTAACTTCAAAACAAAAAGTCTGCAAGTGAATCCTCAGAAGGCATAAAAGGCAGACTCGAGCTAGTAGGACGAGTCTTGGTACCCAAAACAAGCACCTCAAGGTGACAGTATACGAAGATCGTCATTATTCTCTACTTCCAAGTGTTGTAGTGCTTTCAGTTTAATCAAAGACTACCTTCCAATAGAAGATTGATGAGAGATGCCATGACACATTTTTCGATGCAAAAAAAACTTGAATATCTGAAAAGGCACGATCTTTGATGTAGATTGACAGAAGACCCAGAAAAAATGAGAAGAGACCCAAAAGAGAGCACAAAAAACCCAAAACGAATTTGCTGTCAGATTTTGAATCCATTGGCTCAAAAATTGAGGCACGGAAAATGATGCACTCAGAAAAAATGAAGGCAACCCAGTTGAGATCTGCAAAAACCCACCAAGAATCTACAAAAAGTTTTTGAATTTGGCACAGAAAACAAGAGTTTCAAAAGAAACCCTAGCTGGATGCAAAGAACCTAAAAGAAATTGCAGATAAGCTTCAAAAACGAAGCTGCAAGTACAAATGACCGCCTAGCAAAGAGAAAAACATGTCCAGCACAAAGAAAACAAAAAACCCGAGCCGAATTATAAAAAAAATGAATTCTTGCAAACAAATTTTTGAACACACCCAGGCAAAGGATTTCGAAAATCTTACGAGTCTAAAATTTCATGAGGAAATTAAAGATTTTCAAAACCTATTTTGAAAAATAACTTAGGAAATTTCAATAATGAAATTATTATTTTTCAATCTGATACCATATTATGGCAAAGTAATGAATGTGTTATTAAACAAAGATCATAAATGATCTATATATAACTTATACACAAGAATGTTTCTATAATGAACAAATAGAGAAATAGAAACATTCTGAAGAGAGAAAAAAGAAAGAGGAAGTTTACATATTGAATAGAGAGAGGATATGGAAACATAGAAGAGGAATAACCATTAGAAATAGAAATAAATCTATGGAAGAGAGAGAAACAAAAATAGATAGATTTAACTCTAATAAAAGAATCCTTTGCAAAAGGTCTAAATGCGTGTTTGTTGTGGCCGAGCATTGGGAAAGTTCGACATGGGGATCTATGTTTACCCTCGTGGGGTAACAGACAGATACGTAACCACAAGCAGATACTCAAGTGCACAGCATAGAAGACAATAGGCTATTTCATTCATAATCATAAGAACTTCTATATATCAATCGTGTCCACAACACAGGAACAAGTGTATACATATAATTCCCGAAGGGTCACGACCAATCGTCGCGTCGTAACGGTCTCGGTTACTAACTGCCGAGATTAACATAACATAACTTTATTACACCCATACATTCATTTATGCCGACAACATCATCCCCCCCAAAAAACAAGTCGTCTCCGGCGACTTACAACAAAACGGAGATAATGTCCAGTACAGAAAAGAAACAAAAAACAGCTAAGTAGAAGTAGAAGGGGGCATCCCTAGAACCGACGGTTGGGACGCTGACGATGTAGCCCATTGTCTCAACTGGTAGACCTGCTGCGTACAGATAGATAGGTCCGCCTGGAGCTGTGAGTTCACTTCCACTACCTCCTTTAACATCGAAACAGCCTCCTGACATTCTGCCTTAGCCTCCTGACACTCTGCCTCTGTCACAGCCTTGGCAGCATTGGCTGCCTCCCGCTCTGCCAACAATTGTGCCCGCTCCTCCTGCCAGGCACGATGCTCCTCTTCCCAAGCACGACGCTCTGCTGCTAGCTCGGCGGCCATCTCCTCCCGAGCTCTCTCTGCGGCCTCTCGAGCCCTCTCCCGAGAGGCTCCATCCCGTGCCGTGAGGATGGTCTGCACCAATTGCCGACCACTACCAGTCACCTTCTCCAAATTGTTCATGTAGACTGCCAGATCTTCCGGCATCAGAACTTCCACCGGTTTCCCCTTCCGTGCCGGCCTCCTGGAAGTCTCAGGTTCTGCACTCCCACTGACTACTGGCTGGAAGTCATCTCGGAAGGGAGACATAATAGTAGGTCCCCGTGCTACTGGTGTGACAGACTTCCGTGCTAGAAATGCTCCTGCCCGATCTAACACAGATGGCTCACTTAGAGTCACCAGCTCTCCCTCTCTGGGCACTCCCTCATCTCCATTGTAGTCGGACTCAATCAACACAGAGTCCCCACCAGTCGCCTCCGGCTCCGACTGTACCTGACCCAACTCCGTCCTGCCCTAATCAGCAAACTGCTGCATCATCTCTACCAAATCTCTACCCACAGGGAGACCCTCGCTCTCTCCTGTCTCCAATTCTGGTAATGCCTCCGGACTAGCAGCTCTCTCTGGGGAAGCGGCTACTGTGGGAACCTCTACTGGCTGATCGCCGACTGTCTGAACTGCTACCGTCTCTGCTGCTGATGTGGCAACCGGTAATGTTATCGTATCAGCTACAGGCGTGGCCACAGGTACGGATAACTGCACTGGAATCCGGATGTGGCCAAATGCTGGAATGGAAGTGGAACCGGGTACAAAAGCAAGTGTGGTCCCACTAGAGGGTACCGGACGGGGAAATAATAGTGGGGTTGCTGACACCATCCGCACGTCCTCCTCATCATCGTCCTCCGCACTGCTGCCCCCTTCGAAAGTTGCCTCCCGACCACTGTTCGTGTCTCCACTCGCTTCTGCCTCCGGCCTGCTACGTTTCCCCGGACCTATCTTCTGGCCTCCAGGTGTATCTAAGTGACGCCACCGCATGATTGGGGGTTCACCTGACACCAAGGGTCCCGACTTGAGCTCGGATGCTAAAATCTTTGCTGGGATCTGACGCTCTGCAGCATCCAAGAACAGGCCAATGGCATAATGTGGCATGTAGAATGTTCGGTGCTGCAAAGTCATGAATGCGTACATCCGCTCTGCTAACACCGTCGCCCAGTCATACTGCCTACCTCCCAGAAGAAAATTCATCAACGCCACCTGTTGAAATGAAATATCTGAAGCACGGCTGGCCCCCGTAAGCCTACTCTTTACCACATCCATAAGTGCGCGCCAGTGCCCTTCCTGAATGAATGTTTTCTTGATCCCCCGGTTGTAAGATGCCTTTCGGAGAGACTCCTTTTCTGCGGGTGTGAGGTCCTCCCTGCAAACTAGCCTGATATAAAAAGTGGCCATCTTCTTGGATTTCAAATCCACTGGTAGTCCCTTCTCTGGTAATCCGAAGACTCTGCGGAACTCTACTACTGTAAATGAGACCGTCACTGAATGCCCCAAATATGGTATGGTGCTGGTCTTCGAGAAACCATTAAAGGCTTCAATCAGTGCCCGCAGTGCGCCTTCGAAATCCTGAATGCAAAATATGGGCATTTGAATCACCCAGTGCACCTGAGCCCGTGCCAAATTATCCTTGTAAATGCGAGTGTTGGGATCATTATCATTCTCCTGCCACCATCTACGGCAGTCCAAGCTGTTCAAACCCTCAAAGGAGATATTCTGTGGTGTAACTGCCTCTTTCTCAGACCCTGTAGGTGCCATTTGATGCCTGTAAACTTGCAGCTTCTTCCTGGTGCCACTGCTTGCAACCTTTGGTGTATGTCTGTTCATGCTGCTGGTACCCTCTTCCAATTTCTTCTTCCAATTTCTTTTGCCTGCAGATTGCATTTTAATGAATTCTTGCTGCTTTTCCGGTTATATAACCGTTTCTCAACTGTTTTTCTTCTTGTCTTTATTCTCCTGTGGTTCCGTACGGATGCAAATAAAATAGTATTACTCTTATGACTTTATGAAATGCTGTATTTCAACCGACTGTCACGATACCTTGTAGCAAGAAACAACAATTTATCCCACCACTCTGCGGTCATTCTCGACTCTATAGTCAACCATGATGCTATTGCAAAGCAACTCCACTGAATACAAATGAGGTCCTTACTGCAAGCACGGGTCTTCTCGCAACATAGTCTAAGCGATGTCCCTCGGCTTCATACAGTATAGCCAGGCTTGTCCACTTCCCTAACTTCGAAACCAGTGTGTAACAGTCCACAGCCAGGCTTGTCATTCCCTACTACTCTCTCTTGGCGAAGTTCGAACTCATGCCCACGTTGCGCACGAGACTATCTCCGTACGGGACTATCACAGCATGAATATATTTTGTCCTGCACCCTTTCAATCTTCAAATGACATTTACAATTATACTTCTCAACGTGCTCACCGTATAAACTTCTCAATCTGCCATGGCTATGTTGCTCTTCATAACCAACCGATTCAATCACAAATGTTTCTGTAGGTCAATCTGCTTTACACTGGCGGTTGACATCTTATCATTCTGTTCCGCATGCCGGAATCAAATCCATACTGGTGTTCGGGAATCAACCAGTCTACACAGCTTTTCCAGGGTTCCTGTTCGGTATCCTTCAAATATCATTCGAGTTGCACTACCTGACAAACTCATTTCTCCCTTCGTACTATCGCAAATGCAATCACCTCTACAAAATAGTTTATTCTTGAATGCTACTATCAATACATCACTTCTCGGTTTGCACATACAACTTATTATCTCCCTCTCGGTTCTATTGTAACATGACTGTCACAAACCCGATTTCATTTGCCTGCCGCCAGTCCAAGACTTAGTATAATGGTTCACTGTTTTAAGATTTGAAACCCGTGCATTGATGCTGTAATGGTTCTTGGAACTGTACTAACACATAAAATACATTCTCTAGTAGAACTTAAGAACCCGAATCAAGAACAAATAAATAACTTTCATTGACAATTCAAAGCCCGATATATTATATGCCCTAACCGTACGGTACCTAAGCTTCCTTTGTCTCTCCCAGTTGCCGTACGGTCGTACAGTTCATAATTATGTCTTCGGCTATACTTTATGTCTTCATTTAGCATGTTACGTCTTCGTTCACCATGTCTTCGCCCAATATGTCTTCGTTCATTATGTCTTCGCTCGATATGTCTTCGTTCATTATGTCTTCGCTCAATATGCCTTCGTTCATTATGTCTTCGCTCAATATGCCTTCGTTCATTATGTCTTCGCTCAATATGTCTTCGTTCATTATGTCTTCGCTCAATATGTTATGTCTTCGTCTTCGGGCTTTATGTCTTCATCTTCGGACTTTATATCTTCGTCTTCGGATTTTGTCTTCGGACTTTATGTCTTCGTCTTTGGATTTTGTCTTCGGACTTTATGTCTTCGTCTTCGGATTTTTTATTTTTTATTTTTTATTTTTTTATTTTTTTTATTTTTATTTTTTAATTTTTTAATTTTTATTTTTATTTTTAATTTTTATTTTTAATTTTTATTTTACTTTTATTTTTTTATTTTTATTTTTTTTACTCATTGCTAGGCTTCTGCCTGTGCGCCTCTGGCCGCTGATGATATACTTTGAGTTTTGAGCCATTGACAGCCTCCGGAATTTCCTTTCCGTCGAGGGTCCAGAGTTTGACAGATCCATTCGCTGCGACCTCTCGGACCTTGTAGGGGCCTAACCACTTAACCTTGAACTTGTCGGGCTTAATCTCGTTCCGGCCATTATATTTCAGGACTAACTGCCCCGGCATAAACCTGGTCCGACGGATGTGTTGATCGTGCCAGTGTTTCCGTCGTTGCTGGACCACTTCTGTCGCCCATTGTGCCATTAACCTTCATTCATCAAGTTTGTTTAGGGCATATAGGCGCTCCCTCAAGCTCTCGATATCCCCAAGTTTATTGTCAGTCGCAATTCGAAGGCTTGGCACCATGAACTCCATTGGCACTACCGCCTCCTGTCCGTACATCAATTGGAACGGTGTCTGGCCTGTCGTCACCTTGTAAGTGGTGCGGTATGCCCATAACACCGACGACAGTTTCTCCTCCCAATCTTCCTTTTCTACCCCGCACGACTTATAGATGACCGAGACCAGAATCTTGTTGGTCGCCTCCGCTTGACCATTGGCCCTTGGGTAATACGGACTAGACAAGGAGTGAAAAATTTTGAACTCCGTCGTAAGGAGTCTCACCACATGATTTACAAAATGGCCTCCTCTATCACTGGTTATCTGAAGTGGGATCCCGTACCTCGTGATAATTTGTTCATAAATGAACCTGGCTGTACTTACAGTAGTGTTGTCTGGTAGGGCCCGTGCTTCGACCCACTTCGTCAAGTACTCCGTGGCTACCACAATGTATGTGCACCGCCGAGGTCTGCTAACTTTTAAGGGCCCCACAAAATCAAGCCCCCAACGTTCAAATAACTCCTGTGCAGCCGAAGGGTTCAATGGCATAAAATCTCGTTTCACTGGTTTCCCGGCCCTCTGGCACGTATCACAACTGCCGACCCATTCTCTGGTGTCACTATGCAGCGTCGGCCACCACAGTCCAGCCAACAGTACTTTTCTGGCCGTCGTGTCCGGCCCCATATGTCCTCCTGCCGGTCCTTCGTGTGCTTCCTTCAAGATCCCTGGTATCTCTTCCTCCACGCATCGGCGTAGTACCTGATCTGCTCCCATTTTGTAAAGAAGTCCATTAATCAATTGGAACGTTTGGCTCCTCAGAACCAGTTTGCGTCATTCCCCTGGTGGCATGTCCCGAGGGAACTGGGACGTCGATAGGTACTCGCCAATACGAGTGTACCAGGATGGTAAAACCGCAATCCGGAATAAGTGTGCGTCCGGGAAATCATCGTTTACCCCCTCCGCTCGTTCTCCCGACTTGATTCGTGACAGTTGGTCAGCAATCACATGGCTCTTCCCTGGCCGTACTATAATATTGAACGTGAACTCTTGCAATAATAACAGCCACCGGCTCACCCGCCCTTGAATAATGGGTTTATTCACCAAGTACATCAAAGCTTGGTGGTCTACATAGAAGGTGAAGGGTGTCGCCAGCAAATAATGTCGGAACTTTTGTACTGCGTAAACCATGCCGAGAGCTTTCCGTTCGGTTGTACTGTAATTCCTCTCAGCTTTCGAGAGTAGTCTACTGGCGAAGTAGACCAGGTGATCCAACCCATGATCCCCAACTTGTGCCAATGTTGCACCTATTGCATAGTTGGAGGCGTCGACGTGCACATGAAATTCTCTGTCCCAGTTCGGGTAGGCCAATATTGGTGCCGCCAACAGTCGTGATTTCAATTCCTCGAAGGATTCCAATTGCGTCGTTCCCCATACGTACGGTTCCCCTTTTCTTGTGAGGTTATCTAGGGGGTAAGATATCTGGGAGAAATTTTTTATAAACCTCCGGTAATATCCATTGTGTCCTAGAAAAGATTTTACCCCTGAGACATCTTGTGGGGGTTCCATCTCCACAATCACCCGAACTTTATCCGGGTCTGTTTTAAGTCCCGCTTTACACACTGTGTCCGAGTAGTCTACCTTGCGGTACCATGAATCTGCATTTCTTTGGGTTGAGTGCAAGTCGTGCCCTCCGGCACCTATCCATACATTCTCCGAGTGCCTTGAGATGCGTCTCCTCCCCGCTATAGATGGACCAATCATCCAGGAACGCCTTGAAGTTACCCACGGACATCTTATCGAAAATGTGGAGAATTATTCGTTGGAACGTTGCCGGGGCATTGCAGAGACCGAAGGGCATTCGGTTGTAAGCATATACTCCGTCCTCCACTACGAATGTCGTCTTCAGCGAATTTTCCTCCGCTATTGATATCTGATTATAGCCGGAAAATCCATCCATAAATGAATAGATTTCATGGCCGGCCACCTCTTCAAGAATAGAGTCTGTGAACGGTATGGGAAACAGATCTTTGATGGTAACTGCATTGAGGCGCCGGAAGTCGACACAAATCCGGATCTGGTTGCCATCCTTTTTAAGAGATATTACGATGGGGGATACCCATTCGCTATTCTGCACCCTAAAGATAATCTTGGCCTCCAACATTCGTTCAATCTCTTCTTGTACTTTTGCAGCGTAGTTTTTATTCATTCTGTACGGCCGCTGGCGTACTGGTACTGCACCTAGTACCGACGAGATACAGTGAACACATAACTCCGGTGGGACTCCCTTCAAATCCTTATAAGTCCACACGAATACATCTTTGTACTCAGTGAAGATGTTGAACGCGGCTGTTTTCAGCACTGGGTTCCAGTCGTCTCCTACCAGAATGATTTTCTTATCTGTCTCCGTACCCAAATTCAAGGGTTTCACAGTCGGTTCTTCGTACTTCATGGCCTCCTTATTTTTAAACTGATGTGCGGGTACGGTGTCCATTGTAGCTTCTCCTTCCTTATACTCCCCATACTCTAGAGGATATATATTTGGCTCCTCTTCGTCGACGCTTAATACGTTACAGGAGGGTGAGAACATCTCATAGTCCTCCTGCTGCCAATGGAACAATCCATTTAGTGAATCCGTGTCATCCTCCGAACAACATCCTCCGAGTTTTAGTATGCCTTGGGCATCCGGATCCATCCCCTCTTTGCCTTCATCTCGTGGGTCATTCTCCCCTTCAGATTCAGATCCCGAGGAAGAGGCAAGTTCCTCGCTCACCAACTGGGTCCGGAGATCAATAGTAAATTTCTTGCCTCCGCTCTCCATCACGAGTGTATTCCGTTTCCAGTTGTGGTTTGCCTTTGCTGCCACCAGCCATCCTCTTCCCAGTATGGCGTCGTACTCTTTCTGTTTTAATGGGATGACCACAAAGTCGAGCACAAAAGGTTGTGCACCCACGGTGACTTGCTGTGCCATCAACATGCCGAGGGGTTTAATCCCGTGCTGATTGGCACCTAACAGATTAAACGTAGGTGGCCACAGAGTGGGCTTTCCTAGCTTTTTCCATGTGTCCTCCGGGAGGATGTTTACCCCGGAATCGCCATCTACTATAGTATTCGTGAGGATGGTGCCCAGAATGCCCATCTCCACGGCTGGATGTCTGCCGTTGTTAAGGGTAAGCACAACTAGATGTGTTGCGGAGCTTCCTGGTATGGAAGCATCCGTGTGTCTCGGTTTGGGTTTATCAACCTTTGTACCCAACAGCACTGTCCCCAATTGAGGCATGGTGTGTAGGAGGTCCTCCAGTTTCACAGGTACCTCTAGTTGAAGCATCTGCCGTACGATGTTCCTCTCTGCGTCTGTGCAGTAGGGTCCAGATGACTCGTGTGTCTCTCCCCATTGGGCTTTCATGGCCCTTTCTATTTCCTCCCTTGCTTCCGCCATTCTCTGCTTCTCCGTATGGGGATGGGGGTATCGGGCTTCCTTTGCCTGCCCTCAGGTAAGAGCAAGGATGGCTTCTTTAACCCGTGTGTTGCCTTCGATATCAATCAGATTGGCCCCTACACCAGACTTCGGACAATCGGCATCTTCGTGGTCACCGGGGCCGCACTACCGACATAACTTTTGAGGGGCATCATTATTATTACACTCTCGTGCGTAATGACCCCATTGGTTGCAAGCCCTACATTGAATCATCAGGCGTCCCTTCGCATCGTATTGGACCCTGCTTCGGGTGGAATTATTATTATTCCCCCGTCCGCCTCGTCGGTTTCCTCGGTAGCCTCCGGAAGATGCATTATTGTTTGAATCCGATGTGGAAGGCTGCTCCTGTTCAGAGAGCACTTGCTGGTTACGTGCCTTCAGATTGTATGGGCATTTCTTCGTAGAATGTCCCATGATCTGGCAAATGTCACAGAATGCCTTCTTGGGACAGGCACCCTTCGTGTGGCCGTTCTCCTTACAATCCGTGCACCACAGCTCATCATCCTTGCTTGTGTTCCCCTTCATTGACTTGAATTCTTTTAACATCCGTTCCATATCCTTCTGAAGGGCCGTGACTTTCTTCTTCGGCTTCTCGTCGCTGCTACTCTCCTCTTCCGACGTATCGTCTTCAGAGGATGACGAAGATCTATTCTTCTTCTTTTTGGCCGTCTTGTTTTCGCTTTCCAGGTCCATGGCCCGGTTGTATGCATTATCGTAGGATGTCGGAGGCACAATTTTCATCTTTCGTCGTAGCTTAGGGTTCAGGCCTTCGACAAACCACCTCTTCTTTAGGCCATCAACCAGTTGGCTTTCCATCTTTCCAACTAATTCCTTAAGTCGGCGGCCATACGCCCGTACGGTCTCCTTCTTACCTTGCTTTGTTCCGTAGATTTCGGAGACTATCTCGTTATCATCTCGGAGAAGCCGGAATTCCTTCTCGAATGCTTTCTTCAGTTCATCCCACGTAGTTACCTTGGTTTTATCCAAGTCTGAATACCAGTCAATAGCCACTCCTCTCAGTGTGGCGGGGAACTGCTTCATCCATTCATCCTGGTCAGTCACCCCGTTGGCTGACCAGATGGTTTCGCATGTACGACAATGCCGTGCTGGGTCGTCCTTTCCATCATCATGGAACTTTGGCAACTTTTCTTTATGAGTCGCCATAGGTGGTTGGGTTGTGTGTACAGTATTTACTAGTGGCACTTGTGCCTGTCACTGGTGGAACTGTGTTATGTGGAGTCGTGGGCTCCAACGGAGGGTTCCCGTGTGTCTCCGCTCCGTCAACGTCACCCTCAGCTATACGTCTCCCTTCGTGATCACGGTCTTCCGTACGTGGTGTACGGACCCAGTCTTCAAACCGGTTTCGTTCGTCCTGGAGGAAGGTCTTCAACGCTCGCGTTTCCTCGATTAATTCTTCACTACTCCGCACCCTTCGATGTTTCGGCGATATGAACTGTTCCAATTCGGCTTCTGCACCTTCCATGCCACTTCCGAGGTCCCCTTCGGGCAACCCTCCGGCAAGCTGGTCCTTGGCAAGTTGCCTAAGCCTATACCGACGTTCACGTTGCTGCGCGGATATCAAAGCCTTCTGTGCGGCTTCCCCTTCATCATCTATCACTTTCTTATTTCGATCTTTATTTAAATTATTGGGCATCAAGACAGACTATACACATTGCTCAATCAAAAAGAACACTTATTTTTTATTAATTCATGTTGCTTTACAACATTCTCAATTGAACTACAATTGAATTTTTGTGTTCCGTTCCCCTTCGTCTCAAACTTCAACAACTTTACTGTTTGTCATTTCCTTACTCCCGATGGCGACGAAGATGCTCTTGGGCGTGGAATGCACAGAGGATCTCCTGGCGGCGGTCCTCACGGTCAATTTCCTCTTGCCGAATACGTCGTGCGAGTGCTGCTTGTGCCAGCAACCGTGGAAGTTGGTTCAACAACCGATTCGCTGCGGGGTTCGCCCCAATCGCGTCCCACACTACACCTGCAGGGACGTCTCCATTCGTTGCCTCCCTTCGGACGTGAGTTTCAAGAGCTACTTGAAACAAAATTCGGAAGTCACGTGCTAGATTATCCTCTCCGTCGTACAACTCGGTACGGGCTTCCTCGGCTTCTAGGTTTATCGCACTAACAGGTAAGCCCAATATGCCTACTCGCCATCCAGGTATGTCTAGGCAGCGGCGCCAGATGTTTACCCTCGTGGGGTAACAGACAGATACGTAACCACAAGCAGATACTCAAGTGCGCAACATAGAAGACAATAGGCTATTTCATTCATAATCATAAGAACTTCTATATATCAATCGTGTCCACAACACAGGAACAAGAGTATACATATAATCCCCGAAGGGTCACGACCAATCGTCGCATCGTAACGGTCTCGGTTACTAACTGCCGAGATTAACATAACATAACTTTATTACACCCATACATTCATTTATGCCGACAACAATCTATTCCATAATGCAAATATTGTATAACTATAGAGTTTGATTGAGATGATAAATTATTTTCTACTGCTGGTGTTTCTAGGCATATCAAAGTGTTTGAGTTTGCTACAATAGTAAATGAACCTGTAGGTGTGCACTCTGTCATTGTTGAGATGGCTACTTGGTCAAAGTTGAGTTGCTTAAGTTGGAACATATATATCAAGAGTCATATTACTAGTAGTGATTATGAAGGATGTGTTACTATCTAAGTTGTCGATTCGAATTCGGGGACAAATTCGGGTTCGAGAATCCGGTTCGTGAATTCGTGAAATTTATTTTTTCCAATTATGGATTTGTGTGTGTGTATATATATATATATAAATGCATTATATATCCAAAAATATAAGAAAAATATACATAATTCTAAAGCTAAATCATTTCATACTATGAATCTATGATGCTTGATCATTGATCAATGCCAAATGTCAAAGTCTTCATAACTAGGTCTTAGATAGTCTTTGTTTGTGGCTGTTTTCAAGTCCTTGGGTTCGGCAAATGAGGTTTGAGTGATTTTGGCCTATTGGGAAGTCATGTCTAACTGGGATTTGGGTGAGAGCTAAGCTAAGTCTGTCATAGAGATGGGGTCGAAACCAAGTGATTTGTGATAAAACGAGTTAAAACCCTTTGAGAATCCTTTTGCCAGCTTCAGTTTGACCTTAGAAAGCCATGATGGATTGTGGGAGGCAACCCTGCTCAAGGCTTGGTGAATCCTGAAATTTGGCTAAGTCCAGAATTTTTCGAAAACCCCCAAAATCTAGAATTTGCATCTTAATTCCTATGAAGCTGGAACCTATCTCAAATATCCTGGAATGTATTTATACAAATATAACTTAAAGTATAAGAAATTAAATAAATCACATAACTAGGTCTTAGATAGTCTTTGTTGGTGGCTGTTTTCAAGTCCCTGGGTCCGACAAATGAGGTTTGAGTGATTTTGGCTTATTGGGAAGTCATGTCTAACTGGGATTTGGGCGAGAGCTAAGCTAAGTTTGTCATAGAGATGGGGTCGAAACCAAGTGATTTGTGATAAAATGAGTTAAAACCCTTTGAGAATCCTTTTGCCAGCTTCAGTTTCACGTTAGAAAGCCATGATGGATTGTGGGAGGTAACCCTACTGAAGGCTTGCTGAATCCTAAAATTTGGCTAAGTCTGGAATTTTTCGAAAACCCCCAAAATCTAGAATTTGCATCTTAACTCCTATGAAGCTAGAACCTATTTCAAACATCCTGGAATTTATTTATACAAATATAACTTAAAGTATGAGAAATTAAATAAATCACATAACTAGGTCTTAGATAGTCTTTGTTGGTGGCTGTTTTCAAGTCCTTGGGTCCGGCAAATGAGGTTTGAGTGATTTTGGCCTATTGGGAAGTCATGTTTGACTGGGATTTGGGCGAGAGCTAAGCTAAGTCTGTCATAGAGATGGGGTCGAAATCAAGTGATTTGTGATAAAACGAGTTAAAACCCTTTGAGAATCCTTTTGCCAGCTTCAGTTTGACCTTAGAAAGCCATGATGGATTGTGGGAGGTAACCCTGTTGAAGGCTTGCTGAATCCTGTATAAGAAATTAAATAAATCAACCTTATACTTAAATGTTATATTTGTATAAATCCTCCTGTCAATTTAGGTTTAGATGAAAAAAAATAATAAATGGCATATTAAGTGTTGTTAGCCTTCATAGGCCACGGGTCCCTGGGGATTCGCATGGATTAGCGCGGGATCCTCAAGGGTTCGCGCTAGATCCGGGCAGGGTCCGTGCATGGACCTGTGGGTCCGTCCGGATCCGTGGCAGGTCCCTGGGGACTCGCATGGATCAGTGCGGGATCCTCGAGGATTTGCGCTGGATCCCCCCGGATCCGGGCAAGGTCCATGCATGGACCTGTGGGTCCGTCCGGATCCGCGGGTTGGATCTGCGGCGAGTCCCTGGGGATTCGCATGGATCAGCGCGAGATCCTCGAGGATTCGCATTGGATCCCTTGGGTCCGCGGCAGATCCGGGTAGGGTCCGTGCATGGACCTGTGGGTCTGTCTGAATCCGCAAGCTTGCGGATCCAGACGGACCCACAAGTCCGTGCACGGACCCTGCCCGAATCCGGCATGGAACGGTTCGTGAATTTGGACCCAGACCCGGTTCGGGACCTCTAGGGGCAAATCCGGCTTCTCAGGTTACTATTTGGGATGCAAATACATTTCGGGCCATTATGGAATATGAAGAGAATGTTCGACTTGAATGTAAAACTCACCATATTGTTGAGGTGGAAGACATGTGACATACATATATCGTACCAAACTATTTTGTGGGCTACTCTCTTTCCAACTCTTCATGACTTGGCCTAGCAACTTTGCCAAGAGGTAAAACTGTTATTTAGGGAAATGGAACTAGTGAAGCTATATATTCAAAGGAAAAGGATGTTAGAACATTCATGATGAAAGCAAAGAAGACTTCGGAAAAATTCTGCACGTCTTAAACAATTTCAAGAATGCCATTTCCAAGAATGTTTATGGTGTTAGATGAAGATTGGTAAGGTGAGATTGATTATGCTCAAGCTTGATGACTTATAGAATCGCAAAATGGGAGGAACTATGTAAGACTATCAAAACTTGGATGATGCTTCTATTTATGTTGCAGTTCGAGCGAAGGAAATATAATGCCTACATCAATAAAATGGGAGGAACTATGTAAGAGTATCAAAACTTGGATGATGCTTCTATTTATGTTGCAGTTCAAGCAAAGGAAATATAATGCCTACATCAATAAACCAGTTCTTTCAAACTTATAAATTTCAAGTTGCCTTTTTGTAAAAGTGGCTTTTTGTCACATATTTGTAATCAAGTTAGAAAGTAAGTTTTCTTTACAAAAAAGTTGAGAGATTCCTAACAGAAATGGAGCTTATTTTATTTTCCCAAAAAGTACAAAGGTAGTTTACTTAGGTAGGTACTAGGTGGTTACTTGGTAGATTGCCTATGAATCCTATAAATACAAGGCAATTTGTAATGTAGGGGGGCCTCTTACAAGTGGGAAACTCTAGGGAAATATTTTTAAGGGGTGGGTTCATTTTGGGTTTGTTTGTAGAATCCGAATCCCAACTTGATTCAAACCGAACCGGGGCTCGGTGGTCATGGGGAAGGACTTGGTAACATAGCCTTTTAGCATGCCTATGGGATTCCTATGGGAGTGGTCTCTTCTACCCTTAATTGATCTTCTAATTTTGTGAATAAAAGTATTGTTGATATCATTAATGTTAATGAAGATCCTTTCATATATGTTTAGTTTGTCAAATCTGACAACATTAGCATTCCCTAAACTCAATTGACAGCCATATAAAGTTTAAACCACACTTGAGGACCCATCTCTATCCAACCTCGATAGTAATGGTTGGGGTACTCTTGATTTCACATGATCATGTATAGGAGAGATAAAATTAATTCTGCCAATTTGAACATATATCCTCTGATAGTCCTAACCGGTGCTGAGAGGGGAGGGGTGAATCAGCACTTGTAAAAACTTTTCTAGCTGAATCCAATGAAGTAAACTTACAGCACAAAAGGCAAATAGATTAAAGCAAATAATAACAGTAAGTAAACAATCACAAAGTGACACTAGATTTATCACGTGGAAACCTAGTTAGGGTAAAAACCATGGTGTGAGGAGACCTCACAAATTTTGTACTCTCCTGGAATACGCCCTATTAAGAGCTTTCCTGTTTAAAGGATAAAAGTGCACTTGCTAGATACCCGGTCAAGGGATTTGTTACAATAAGGTCTGCTAGGACCTGCCTGGTCAAAGGACTTTTTAAACACCTTGAAAGATGTCATCCGGTTAAGGGATTTCGATACAAGGGACCTGTTAGAGTCCACCCAAATACTGAGATTTGTCTATTGTAGTTTTCCAGAAAACAATAGAAGTGTGATCTTTATGTAATGACCTTTACTATAAAGGCCACTAAAAACCCCCAAAATCTGAACTGTGGCAAATCGTCAAACACTTGGCATGCACTGAATGGTTTTGTTTTGAAATGTAATGTGCTCAAGGATAATTGTTGAGTAACAAATCCACAATGTTCAATTGATACTAGACAATGCCAATATGTATATGAAATGCAATGATGTAAGAACAGTACCAAACAAAGATGTATTACAGGGTTGCCAATTACAATATTCAGAATTTCAATGACTTGGCACCTAGGAAATACAATGGACTATAGTAAAACAATAATAGAGCCCTTATATCAATGCAATGACCAACAATGCCAATTGTAATATGAAATACTCAAAGTCTGATTACAACAGCGACTGATTCCTAATAATGTATTGACTGTTACAGCAGTGATAGTAATGCAACTCCTTATTACAATTTTGACATCAACATTTACTATTCTTATTGACCAAATACAATGCAAGAACCTGGAATTTTTTGATGCAATGTGCTGACTGAATGAGACCAATGCTGAAGACTCCAAATCGCACCCTAAACTGCTCCCAAACTGGCCCAGAACAGTGCCGTACCCGCTGCTGTACCTGACCGTACAGTACGGACATGTACGGCAATTATAGTAATTCCTTGCAAGTGTTTTGGCTGCCGAAAATGATGGAAACAGAATCGCCTGGGGTTATATTATAACCTCCCAAATGCATAAAATCAATCTCCAAATGGTTATGAAGATATGAATGAAAATGTGTGTCTCAGGCCCTGGTATGAACTTCACAAAAAATGCACTGAATTGTCTCCAAACCTTGCCAAACTGATCCTCCAATGAATTGATGAAATTCTAACCTCTTATGCAATCAATCTCAAACCCTCAAACTGAATACTCAGATAAGTCCAGCATGAAATGGCTAAATACCATCTCCAATGAGCAACCCTTCAGAAGATATCTCACTTCCTCAGTTATGCAAATCCAAGGGAGTTATCGTTCCCAAAGATCTAATGAAAATTTGCAGACCAAGATGACTACAAATTGCTCCAATATGGAAAAGTAGAAGAATCCTCAAATCAAGCATGTAGAAATGATAGCCCAAGCCCTCTATTTATTTTTTTCTTGAGAAGTTACTAGAACTTCTAGAAACATCTAATTATAATGTACTTTATAATAAAATAACATTATAATAATAAAGTACATTTCTCAACTCAAAAATATAACAATGTAGGCCAAGATGTCTCATAACCGAATGTAGGCCCAACTAGATTGAATGTAGGCTCGAACTGGATGTAGGCTCACTTCCGGACGTAGGCTCCACTACAACTGCATGTAGGCCTCAAACTGGATGTAGGCTCTGTCAGCAATAAGCAATCAAATGATCCACACAATGACTCTCTCTCCAAACTATTTGCCTACGAGAGTCGATGATAGGCAAACCCGTCATGAAAGAACATGTCTCTAGAAAGGGGACATGACACTTTACAGATGGCTTTGCTTAGCCTGAGAAGATCTCTTTTTACGCTCAACTGAGAATCAACATCGGTCACCGCAGGTGTATTCTCATCTACTGTTGTGTTGTTTTGCGCAATCTATTATATCTCTTTCTCTACTTTCTTTTACCCTTGCTTTTGTAGCATATAGGTTCACTCTTTTTCTTGGCAGAATGAAGGCAACTCTTCTTTTCAACAGGCATAAGAATATATACAATTTTGTTGCCCTAACTGTGCCTCAAATGCATGACCTAATCCTGAGATCTTACGAATACATCACTCAGTGGAGTATTGGTTCACTGAGCAAACATCCGATGCATGCTCTGGCTTTATCCGCTTCATGAAGAAAACAACAGTTGCGTGTCCGGCAACCTTCCTTCATAGGAGATAACACCTTGATTTAAAGCCATTGAATCCGTTTTTAAATCCTTCAGTCGCGCCTCAAGAAGCCATTGATTCCGACTTTAAATCCTTTACCTATACCTCAAACCGATCACCAAGACAACTCAAGATCACCTGGATTTACTGCAATAAATCCCGGTAGAAAGAGCTGATTGGAACAGATAATAGACAGTTGACTATGACTTCCTCGGTTCATACCGGAGTCTTATAACATATCCGGTTGAGTCCTTCGATCTGTTGCAGTCTCTTTCTTGTCTTACTGGTTGCATTGTCCCGGTTGTGTTATAGACACTAGTTGGATATTGCTTTAGCTGTACTTGTCTATACCGGTTTGTAGTTCGGTCCTTGGTTGATACTGGAATACTCTCTTCCCTAATTGAATGCATTGCCCGGTTACTAATGCTTAGTGTCGAGACCAATTACAATAGATTACAGTTATTCTTTTCCTGCCAAACCAGCTTCTCTTGATGTAGATTTTGTTAGAGCCTCAGCCTGTATAGAGATGACAAATTTCTATCCTCTTTTGCCAATCAATGACAATACTTGGACCGGTAGAGAGCTTACCGGTTACTATCATTTGATGCTAACATCCTCTATTAATAGACCAACAGCTTTGGCCAACCTCCTCAATCTCAACCTACTCCACTCATTATTAACTCTCATCCAACTTGTATGTAGGCAATAATAATTCTAAGATGGATACCATTGGTAACACATCCATTTTTCTTTCTTCCCACTCCAAAAATATTATGATATTGGCTTTTCGATTTTGTGGAAAATGGTGGATAAAAAGGAAAAAAATTATATCGTCATGAAGATGGTATCCAGTCCTCAGTATGGCAGTCGTGGACACAAGAAAGCATATTTGTAAATCCAAATATTGGCATTTTTTACTGGACTTGATTACTTTCAGATTGGTTGGGAGGCTTGATCCTTTGGCATACCTCTCTTTTTGATTCGTGAGGGAGCTATCCATATATGGTTAGTTGTTCTTATGCTTTTAGAACATATATATAAAACTGGATAATCTATTATATTTTCACTACACAAATTGTGTAGCTATGTAATGAAGTGAAAAGAATACACTTATTCTAGTGGCTAAGCTTTTGTATTGACAACTAAAATACTCTTTTCATCATCAGTTTCATACTCTACCAACCAAATGGCCTTGGGAAATTTGAGATCTCCTAAAAATTTCAGGGTATTATCATGGTAGTATGAGTGAGGCAGTTGATCTAAATCAATATACCCAATCCAAGCTCTTGAATTTTGTCCAGATACGCCATTCTTCTATCATTATCAGAATTATTTTTTCATCGTAACTTGTGTAAACAAGGATTAGTTGAAACGTATATCATATATATTGTGTCTATTGACATGAAGCACACTAAAGGTAAATTTGTTTGAATTATCATTTGTGTGACAATAAATTGGTTCCAAATTACAATTTCTTTTGAGGTACTTGAAAGATTAATTTATTGAGTTTACAACTTGATTATACAGGAAAAGATGGTGGAAGCAATAGCACATTTAAGAAAAATTGCAGAATTGGAAGAGCCAGCAGAGCCTAAGTCTAAACCTCTTTATTATAAAGGATTGGTCCTTTTAGCCAGGTGTGAAATTAATGTTCATATATACAGTAAATTTAAATGTCATTATGTTCACATGCTAATACGGCACATGAATATGATCTTGTGTAACTCTAACCCATATTCTTTCTTGGTATCTTAGCACTTTATTTAGAGATGGCAAAAAAGATGAAGCTGCACAGTATTTGCGAATAGCTATAAAGTATGATCCTTCTTTGAAAAATTATTTGCAAGAATGTGAAGAAACCGAGGACGTTGAACAAGGTAAGTTTTGTTGTAATAGCTTTTATAGGAGAAAAACTCAACATTATAGTCATTTGACAGTTTTTGAAAATTTACAGAACAACTCATGGATATATCCTTTGCAGGTCAATAGCTGCCCTATGCTAGTACTGCATCTGTATACGAATCAACTCCCTTACTCTTTGGATCTGGTCGTGGATTCTTTGATATTCAATGATATGGGTTTTTGCCTAACAGAATACATGATTTTTCACTGCACCCTACCAAATTCACTTATCGTAAAATCTGTGATGTTTGAGGTCTGTGAATTATGGTCTGTGTCCATGACCATCTTTGTATACTTAGTCAATTGTCAGAGAAATACTTCTGACAAATCATTTAACAATTGCATTTAGAAGACCAATGTAGCTGATGGAGTACTAATTTCATACTCCATTATGCTACTTGGTACCAGAGAAATAAACGTGTTCTTACAAGACCATCGTAGTTATCTGTAGAAGGAATGTAAAAGTTCCATTGATGGAATTTCATTGACAACGATTGGGTCTTGCAAATAAATATGTACGAGTATTCATTCTTGTGGAATCTGAATTGTTGTCAAAATATGTGCAAGGCTTCTTCACAAGGCAATCTAATGCACTTTGATATCTTTCGCTCTTCTATGCACTGTTACTTTGTTCAAATTATCTCCTAAAACGGATTAAAAAGGTGTTAAATAGAACATCCCTATACACTTTAATGGGTACAAACATGTAAAAATGAATTGCAGGGTGCACAATATCTGTTCTTACATATTTCCCCACATAGCTAATTTATTATACCATAGGGGAAATAAGCCTTTTAAAGCAAGAGTATAGATACACATAGATAATCATGAAATTTCTGTATATATTTTGCTGTAGGAGAGATTGGTATTCATATATATTTTTATTCTGTATTCTTGTAACTGAGTCTGCAAAGCAGCCGTGGAAAATTTGTCACAGTATGCAAACAATAACAAACTAGTAATATAGAAAATGGAAATTAGAATTGCCTCAAAGAAAATGAAATGCAAGACAAATTCAATTGTAAGGTTAAGATTGCATGATATATACTGTCCTATCATAAGACTTAATCTAATCACCTGGGAACAGATATATAGCTATCTGCTCCACAAGAAATCGTGGAGAGAGGAATAGAGGAAAATAAGTGAATAAGAGGTGAGGGGAGGGTAGCAGTTTCCCACAGAAATTAGGAAATATGGAGATTATAGTATAATTGTGGAAACTTTACATTAGAAAACAGGTGGTAGTGGCCTGTGGGAATTGGATAAGAAGTGATATGTGGGAATTGGATACTAGATACTAATTAGTGATAATGATGATAAGCACTATAATCTAGCCACCTAAGAATAGGACCATGCCAAGCCAACAATAAAAGTATTAATTGTTGATAATAGTAGCTTCGATCAGATAAAATATCAATATAATAGATGAAATTCAAATATATATTTATATATCAATATATAGATAATAATTATTATTATTATTATTTTTTTTATTATTATATTAATATTTACTTATATTATTATCTATTATTATTACTATAAGTTGACCTTCATTATTATTATGAGACATAATAATAATTATAAACATTAATAATAATTATTATTTGAATTAACAAAGTGCATTATGAAGGAATCGATTACTATCGATTCATACTCATTATCGACTCACGTTATTAACCGACGTGTGTGTTAAGGTAAACCCCCGACTATAATCGGGTCTGCATACGATGGAAGGAGGGATTGAAAGGTCACGTCTATCATAGATGTGGCTTCTCCCTTTAATATCACAGTATATATGTACCGTGTGCAGTGATACCATTTCAATATCGAACATAGAAATTGACAATTAACTGAGTTGAAGTGGTATCCTGCAAACAACAAACAAAGGATTAATTTCCAGATTTAATAAAATTAAAAGGACTATTATTTATACAGCAAGATATATAAATACACAGATTGATCTCAATTGAATACTAATAATATCAAAATTACTCTAACAATTAGATTTGATATAAGTTTAGTTTGCATTTACATGGTATCAGAGCCAAGTTAGGAAGCATCCTAGAAGCAACTGAACTTGAGAAATTCAGATTTAATTTAAAGAACATTACATTCCTCCATGGCTACTATAATTTGATTTGAAGACAAGCTATAACAAGGAAATAACTTTTCATCATGGAAGTTAAGAATTATGATGATATTAAAAGAAAATAAAGTTGAGTCATTTGTGAAAGAAAATAAACTAGAACTGGAGAATGATCCTGAGAAAACATGATGGATTTAAGGAAATGAAAAAGCCTTGAAAATCATAGTTGATGGAGTTAGAGATCATATCGTACAAATTTTGACAAAATATGAAAGTGTATATCATATGTTTAAAGCTCTTGAAAGTACATACAAAATAAATAACTCCGGTAGGACTTTGGCCCTTAAGAGAGAAATCAATCATATAAGTATGAACAAAAGAGAATATATCAATGCATACTTTATGAGAATAGCGACTCTAAGGGATCAATTATCAACACTTGGATACCAAATTGAAAGTAAGGAGCTAACACTTATTGCCCTAGATGGTCTACCAAATTCCTGGGAAACATTGGTTCAAGGCATTAGTGCAAGGTTGAAATTTTCAAAATTTGACCAATTAAGATCAGATTGCCTTCAAGAGGAATCGAAACAAACAAAAAAAAGATTCAATCAGAAGAATATAGATGAAGATCTTCATGTCTTGAATGCAAACTCTCACAAGAAAGGAAAGAAAAAATTCTTTAAGAAGAGGAAAAGTCATCCTGAGAAAGGTTCATCCAAGAAAGATGTTTCTCACATCCAATGTTTTAGATGCGACTAATGTTGGCACTATGTAGTTAGATATCTTGACAGAACCAAACAACAAGCATCATATGCCAAAGTAAGAAAATCCAAAAAGGAGCATGAACCTGAGAAATATGCATTCTACTCTGCACTTTCAAATCAAGTATCAAATAAATCCAACACCTAGGTTATAGATAGTGGTTCATCAAAACACATCACAGGGTTCGGGGAACTCCTAGACTCCATGGTAGAAGAAACTGGTGAGGAAGTAACAATTGGAGATGACTCTGCTCATCCAGTCAAAGGTGTTGGAACTTGCACCATCAAATTAAAATCTAGCATCTCCATCCAACTCACTGCAGTATTATTTGTCCTTGGCATAAAAAGAAACTTGGTCTCCATATATGCACTTGAAGATAATGGATATAGAGTATCATTCATGGATAGTAAAGTGTTGGCATGGCCAAAGAACTCTACTATTTAGAAAGCTCAAACCATAGGTCATAGACAAGGATGTTTGTATGAGTTATTTGTATGAGTTATGTACTGAACCAAATCTAGGCCTAATTCATGAAGTTGCAGACTCCAATGAAATATGGCATAGAAGATTAGGACACCTCAATTTTCGTGCCCTATCTTCTATGGAAAGACTAGTCACATGTGTACCCAAACTCAAACAATACAATTCAGGGGTATGCAAGGGGTGTACCTTAGGGAAGAACACTAAGGGGTCTTTCCAAAATAGTACTAGCAAAACAAATAATGTTTTAGAATTAGTCCACTCAAATTTATGTGGACCCATGTTTGTACCTTCTTTAGGAGGGCTTCTCTACTATGTAATCTTTATTGATGATTTCTCCAAAAAACATGGATCTATTTTCTTAAATGGAAAGAATCACAAGAGATCCTTAAAAGATTCAAGGAATTCAAATCCCTTACTGAAAATTCTTCTGGGAGAAAAGTAAAAACCTTAAGGACATCTAATGGAAAAGAATATACATCAAATATCTTTAAAGAATTTTGTAAAAATGTTGGGATTAAGAGGGAGTTCACTGTACCTTACAACCCTCAACAAAACGGAGTTCTTGAAAGGAAAAATAGAACCATTGTAGAAATTGTCAAGGCTATGCTACTTGATCAAAACATAGAAACTTCACTTTGGGTTGAAGCCTCTAGTACTATTGTCTACATTCAGAACATATGTCCTCACTCCCATATTGATGATAAAACTCCTGAAGAAGCCTTCACTGGTATAAAATCGGACATTAGCCACTTGAGAATATTTGGGTGTCCTGTCTACATTCATGTACCCAAAGAGAAAACAACTAAACTGGAACCTTATGGGAGAAAAGGTATTTTTGTAGGATATAGAGAAACTTCAAAAACCTATAGAATATACGTGCCTAGTCAGAGACAGATTGAACTAAGAAGAGATGTAATTTTTGAGGAAGACATAACTTTTAAAAGGCTAGAAATTCTATTGAGTCTGAAATTCAAACTTCCCCCATAGATCTAGAAGAGGATCCCACTCCTGAGATTCAAAGAGAGTATCCTGAGGAAGATAGAAATGAAGAACAAATCACATCTTTGGAAAATCCTAAAAGAAGACCACTTTGGGCTACTAAAACAATGGAAGAAGCAAAGACTTATGCAGCTCCATCAGGGACTTTTAGAGAGAGTAAAAGACCTAAGAGATTCTCTAGTTATGTAGCCTTGATGAGTGAACTCATAAAATCAAAACCTGCCAATGTTACACAAGCTCTCCAACACCAAGTATGGAAGGATGCCATGCCAGAGGAATATCAATCTATCTTGAAGAATGATGTGTGGGAGATAGTACCTAGGCCAAAAGAGAAATATGTTGTTTCATCCAAGTAGCTCTTTAAAATCAAGCATGCTGCAGATGGTAGTATAGAAAAATACAAAGCAAGATTTGTATCCAGAGGTTTTTCATAGAAAGAGGGAATCAACTATGAAGAAACCTTTGCACCAGTTGCACGATATACCTTAGTTAGAGTAGTCCTAGCCATTGCAGCAGCGAAAGGATGGAAAGTGCATCAAATGGATGTAAAAACCACCTTCTTAAATGGAACCATTGAAGAAAAAGTCTACTTAAAACAACCTGAAGGATATGAAATTCACAATGCAAAATCACATGTGTAAATTAAAGAAAGCTCTATATGGACTTAAACAGGCTCCCAGGGCTTGGTATGAAAGAATTGACAATTATCTCATGGGATTAGGTTTCTCAAAGAATGATGCAGACCCAAATCTCTACTTCAAACAAACCAAAGGTGATATATTTATATTAATATTATATGTTGATGATCTGTTGATTACAGGAGAAGATCACCTCATCAAACAATGTAAGAAAGATCTAGCCTCAGAATTTGATATGAAGGACCTAGGTCTATTACACTATTTCCTTGGACTTGAAGTTTAGCAGGAATCAAATAGTATTGTTCTAAATCAAGGGAAGTACACTATTGATATATTGAAGAGATTTGGTATGATGAACTACAGACTTATGTCATCCCCCATGGAAACAAACTTTCATAAACTAAAGGAAGCAACAATAGATTCTCAGTCAACAAATCCCACTCTCTACAGGTAGATGATTGGATCTTTGATGTATTTGGTTAATACCAGACCTGATATTAGTTATACTGTAAATGTCGTGAGCTAGTTTATGTGTGAGGCCAAGGAGATACATCTTGTGGTTGTGAAGCATTTAATGAGATATCTTCAAGGTACTATTAATTATGGCCTAAAATATGAGAAGGTTGACTTAGATCTTCATGGATTCACATATTCAGATTGGGTAGGAAGCGTGACTGATCGAAAGAGCACCTCCGGATGTTGTTTCAGCTTAGGATCAACTATGATATCATGGATAAGTGTAAAACAATCCTCAATAGCTCAAAGCTCTATAGAAGCTAAATATATTACAACATCTATGGCTGCTAGAGAAGCAGTATGGCTCAGGAAACTGCTTGTGGGATTATTCAGTAAACTTTTGAATCCAACTATCATCCACTGTGACAACCAAAGTTGTATTAAGCTGTCAGTGAATCTAGTATTTCATGATAGATCTAAGCATATTGAAATTCCTTACCACTATGTGAGAGACATGGTAGAAAGGAATGCAATTTAGTTGGAGTATATCAATACATGAGATCAAATAGCAGACATTCTTACCAAACCACTTCTCAAGGTGAAAGTTGAGCACTTCAAGAAGAAGTTCGGTATGATTGAAATGTAAATTTTAAATTGATTTGTACTAATATATTAAAGATGTTTTATGTGTAAACTTCTTTTGTCATATGTGTGACTCTGTGACTTTATGGGCCTACCCTTCCTGTGTATATTTCTAAAAGGTGACGACTTTTTGGATAACTAACACTTGTATTTAACATTGTAAGGTGGCGATCTTATAATGTTCAATGGACTAAAATCATGTGACTTGATATCAGTAGTTATGGTAGACATTATGTGACTTAATGTCAGTGCACATACCATAACTAGGATATATAAGGAGAATGTAATGTTCTTGAGCATATTATATCCATTAGTATCACGAGATAGGTGATACTATTTATCACAAGATATGTGATAACACTAGTACATTTGAGCCCTTTTTCCGACAGCATACCATCGGAATTATGACTATATCATCGATAAAGTGACACCACCCGCCGTCACAGTTTTGCAGTCGAAAAAAATGATGGTTTTGATTTGCATCGTAATTACGACGACAATGAACATCACAAGAAGGGGGTACCAACAAGGCCAACCTATTGTCGGACCTATTTGTGGTTGTCCCAATTGCGACACCTATCCGTCGCAAACAATACAAACGACGATGACCCATCAGAATCTTTCGACGGGTCGCCGTTATTTGTAGTTAGTTTGCCGACGGAGATGTTAATGCGACGAATATCCATTGGGAGTTTACGATGGATATCTGTCATTTGTAGTTTTTAACGACATCGATGTTGTACATGCGACGAAGACCCGTCAGAAGTTTACGACAGATATCCATGTTTATATTTTTTTACCAACATCGATGTTGTACATGTGACAACTAGATGTTGAACTGTTTTGATAGATAACCGTCGTTTTATGGCATCGCAGTTGCGACGAAAATCGATTTTTAAAAAAAATTGTCAATCGAGTTGGTATCGATTCAGAACGGTGTTCTTGCAGATTTGGTTCCTGCTCGTGATTTGGTTATGGATCATTCGGAGATGACTTTGCAGTAGATTCGGTAACGTCTCGTGGATTATTGAGCCGAGTCTAGAGACTTGGATTTGGAATGGATCCTACCGAATCAAGATTTCTGACAATGACTACTCCAGCACAAGAAGCTAGTGTGGCAATCAGAGATGCATTCTTCCTGATGTGTTCGTGGGATATATGTGGACCTAATTGCATTCAAATCTAATTCGAGCGACTTCTTGACTTCTTTGGTCTGAATTAGATGTGCTTTGTTCCTATGGAGTGTCACAGTGACTTGACTTGGAGTTTGAGTAGACTTTGCATTGATCGGCTTGAAAACAGAATCGAGCTACTCTTTGCGTTGTTGTTGAGATCAGATTGTGATGAATCGTTGGGATCGTCTACCATTTTTGCCACAGTTTCGAATGAGTTAGATGTGATGTCGAGAGAGCGACATGCAAAACTTGCACATTGGAGATTTGTAGATCACTATGGTGTCTGTGATGACTTGGGAGAAGTCTTCTTCTTGGTGAACCGAGCTGAGAGACTTAGATTACAGAAAGTGGGTCGTTTGATGCGAATTACGAGACATTGGATGCCTCTTCACAACGGGTTCACGGTGCGGTCTGTGGTGTTTCTTTGTGACTAGGTTTTTGGCAGAGATCTATTGATTTGGTAGCCATTGAGATGGATCGATATATATTTGTCGTACGTGGATTGAGATCTTAAATTATTGAGCTTCTCTTTGTTTGGAGAATAGTTTAACATTCTCTACTTAACAGGGCCAACCACGTGAAGGTGGAAGCTCATCTAACCCCTCCTAAGAGCCTCTTATGACCCTTTATGACATTTTAAGACCTCTAAGATGTATTTTTAGGGATCGTAAAGGGTCGTAAAGGGTCATAAGGGGTCTTGGGATACAACAACTGAGAAACATAAATGTAGGCATCATGGTCACAATTTTTTAGAAACACAACATAATTGAGTGGTATACCCAAACGATGCAACGCAACCACTACTCCTCCAGTTCCAAGTCAACACTACTGTAAACAAAACCCATATAAATAAAAAATAAATTTAGAGAGTGTAGGAGGAGAGCAATAATGACCGAAATAATATAGGGACCCTGTATTGTTTTGGTCATTACGGCCCTCCTTTGCTCTCTAAATTTACGGCCCTCCCCTCCTCTGCTCTCTAAATTTATTCTTTATCTATGGGTTTGTTTACCACAATGTAAACTTGGAACCAGAGGAGTGATATATAGTTGTGTTACATCGTCTGGGTATACCATTCAATTATGTTGTCTCCAAAAAATTGTGACCATGATGCCTACATTTATGTTTCTCAGGTGTTGTGATATCTACATTTATGTTTCCCATTTGTTGTATTTATGTGCATGTTCTTTATGTGTATCTACTAGAAATTCTTTTAAAAAAATTCAATATCTACAATAGCCCTCTATTAACCACATTTACGCATATGGTCCCAACAAAATAGTGCACAAACTATACAAAGAAGGCATCGTAGAAATATGATTTTTGCTTTCGCCATTGAAGCAATCTTGGCGGCACTAGCTACCTCTCGAGCCTTGCACAAGTTGCACTCATTTCCTACATCAAGTATAGATGTAGATGGGGTAGATGTAAATGTGGTTTGATCGACTCATTGAAAGTATTGACATCCACTATTTTCCTGCAATACCAAATGTACATCAGTTCTTCATAAAATGATTAGTTGTCACATTATTTTTAAACATAAAATATAATTACGTATCTAGACCTTTTTCTTATTTGGGCAAACCCAAAATTAATGCTCAGGATTACTTGTTATGCGTGATGTCTTCAACATGCATGGGCCAACACCACATTGACACATAGGCACATTGACCGAAGTCATCGACGCTATTTCGACAAATATTGCATTATCACAAATATTGCATTGTCATTATTTTGTTCATTCATACTAATTATAATTAGAATAAAAAGAAACATACTAATGTAGATTTGCACATTTTTTGGCTAAGTCGAAGTCTTTGGTTTAAATCACTACACACTCAAAACAAATTGACAAACCAAAGACAACCATGCAATAAAAAGAAATTACTAAGCAATTCAGAATTAGCTCACTCCATTGCAAGGAACAAAGAGAATCCCATGTGATTTAACATCATTGATGTGCAAGGAAATAGAAAATTAGTAGAAGCAACTCTTATAAGATAGTATTTAGATTAAATGCATTGATATAAAAAAATACCCCAGAAAATTATAAAGAAAGGTAATTTGCTTAATCATGTCACTAATTTGTGCATGTTTAAATACTAGTGTCTTTCAAGTGATTTGATTCTTGTCATGTCCACTACAAATGAGAACAGTCTTAACTAATGAGGTTGTTTAAGCATATAGAGATTAAATACACTCTTTTAGAATGAAATTTCTCTTAACAAAAGATCAAAGATATATAAGTAGGACATATAAAACAAGGTGAATAAGACTAGTACATATAAAACAATCATTACAACATGCCAAACATCTGGCATAATTGTACATTTCATTCATGTCATTGATATTTTTTTTCATCCATCTCATCATCAAGATCATCGTCATTGACGACATCATCACCACCACTATCATCGTCATCGTCGTCATCATCACCATCAGCATCATCATCATCGTCATCGTCATCCTCATCATCATCCTCATTAGTAGCAGCATCATCATCATCTTCTTCTTCATATTCTTCTTCGACTAGCTCTCAATCGTGATCATCATCTACAGCATCTTCCACTTCTTCATCTTCCTTGGTATCTTCTCCCATCACATTATACTTTATCAGCCTTCCTCTTGGATCATGTCTAACAAAAAATGACCAACCCAGTTTATGTGGAACTTCTGAGTAAAATACCTGCTCACATTGGCTTGGAAGAACATAGGGCTCTTCTCCAACTGGCTCAAACAATTTTGTATTAATCATTGGAAATCCATTGTCATGTTCAATAACAGTTCTATCAGGATCATTTTTATTGAGTCGTAGTCTATACCATTTCACAACGAAGAGAACTAATTTGAAAGAATTAAAGTCATAGTCAAGTATATCAACCAAAATACCATAGTATCAATTTTGCGACTCTTAAGGATGTAAGTTATTTCTAGATAAAATATTAGTCACCTGGAACACTGCACTTATCCTAGAATCACAAGTTCTCTTCGTGTCATCCAACTTTTTGATGCGAAATTTATAACTATTGCAAAACATAGCCTTGTGGTGTTTCACCTGCAATAATGTCAAACATGTATAAATTATTGTATCACGAGTTGAAAAACATACGGTTGATTAATTAACAAATTTATAAGTACCTAGTGATCTCTTAAACCATATGCTAAATCTATTTCCTTTTGTGTAACATTGAGATCTCTATTACGATGAGCTTGTATAACCAATGAAGAAACAGATTCCCATGTTAATCTATGACCATCATACCGACATCGTTCAATTCATACCGTCATCCAATCTTGATTGTTTGCAATAAACAAATGTATTGCATCCCACTCTTTAGCAGTTGTACAAAAGTAAATAGATGACTTACAATAGATTTATTTTAAAGATTAAAAATTAATTAACTATAATAACATCTCATAATTTATTACCTTTCAGTTTCCTAAATCTACCATTTCTCACCAAGTACTCCCCTTCAACTTTTTTAATTGAGTCGAGATCCCAAATGCAATCTATATGGGTCTTTGCTGTAAGATTAGGAAGATATTGAGTAACGTACACCATCATCTAGTATACCATATATCCCTTAACTATAGAACCCTCGGGACATGCTCTTTGTAGTACCAAACTCTTCAAAAATTTTAAGTGTCTCTCAACTATCCACATTGACCTAGCATGTACAGGTCCACACAATTCAATCTCTTCAACTTGGTGTATGATGTAGTGTTCTTGTGCATTGAAAAAAGATGAAGGTAAACACTTTTGCATTTCACATATTAATCGACAAATTCTTTTCTTCCAATATTTTATATCTTCTTTATGAGTTTTTTTAGATGACAACCACCTACAAGGGATTCAAGACATAAATATATAAATATGAGATTTACAATATATTACTTGTTTGATATTATTGTTTGATATATTGAACAAATATAACTGCTTACCTCATGTATTTTTCAAGATCATATATCACTTGTTTGATATTATTATCAAAGTTCTCTGAGAGAGATAGGGGTAGCAAATACTGCAACAATTGTCAACTGATCATTTCATACAATGAAAATTGAATGCAATTACACAAATATATTATAAATACAAAAGACTATGACTTACCTTGATGAAGATATGACAATCATGCATTTTCATCCCTAACCCAAAATTATTTTTCTTTGATATGAGATTGCTTATATCCGCAACAAATCCTCTAGGAAATCAAATTTTTTGGATCACTTATTTTATGACATTACTTTGTTGCTATGTTAATAATAAAGGAAGAGCACTTGCATTAATCCAGTCTTCATTGCTATTTGATTCAATGATATTTTTCATTGCATGATTGGAATCATAAATGTCACTATAAATTTTGTCAAGTTTTTCTTTGTTATGTCTTTCGTGCAATATTTTCACAGTGTCTATGTTACAGTCTTTCCAATATGCATAGTATCAAACAAATGCACAATTTGTAGATACTCATAGTAGGGCAGCCTACTAAATTATTTGGGATAACATTTTAGTCCCTTTGGAAGCTGGTCGGTGATGCCTTCACGACCTTCAAGATCATCAACTACATAATTAGCCAACAAAACACAATCAAAATATATAATTTTCAAACATCGACCATTACGTGAAATGATATTACCTCGAATTCTATTATATTCCAACTATCATAGGTGAGGTGTCATTCTTTGAGGCTTTGATGTAGTCTCTTCTTTCCCATTGAAAAGATGTCTTTCTGCACTTCGATACTTATGATTTCTGGAGAGGAATTGTCTATACTCATCAAACACCTATTTTCTTATACTTTTGGAATGATAGAATTTCATCTTTGGACCACACATTGGACATGCAAATTTTCTCTTTATTTGAAGACCTACAAGATAACGATACAATTGGATTAAATATGTATATTTTTAGAATTCGAATTATCACGTACAACTAGAATTCACTATAATATACCACATAAATATGTCAACCCTGGAGCATTATGAATTATCCACAAAAGCATTGCATAGAATTAAAATTGTTTTTGTCCAATTGGTCGGGAGATGTTATACATATTAAAACCATTCCATAACACCAACAACTCGTCGATAAGAAGTGCAATATACACATTCATATCTTTCACTTGGTACTTACCTAGTTGAATTAACAACATCAAATAATTATTGTGGTCATTTCACTCCAAGACTTATAATTACATGTAGATAACTATAAAATAATAAAATACTTGAAATAATTATTTTCAACATAATGTGCTTCCTCTTTATTGACATCCATGGAGGAAGGTTATTGTTTATAACAAAAATAGACCACACCAAGTAAACGGATCTCATCTCTCTATGCGGATTGACACTGTCTGATGCCAAAGAAAGCCTGAGATTTTGAGGTTCCTTTTTAAAGTGTGGCCACTTTTCCTCTATGTCCATAAATGATGAACCATCTGCAGGCATTCGAATAATGTCATCTCGACTCTTGCTGCGTGCATGGTAATCCATAAATTGTGTCAAGCTATTGCACCTGAATAATCATTTCAAATGTGGAATAATAGGGATGTTATGAAGAACCTTGCGAGACACCTTTTTTGTCATTTGATCATTTCAATATCTGCTCATATGGCATTCAGGACATTCTGTTGCATTTTCATATTTTTTATAATAAATAATATGATCTTCGGGACAAGCATCTA
The DNA here is from genome assembly GCA_027943335.1 of Chamaecyparis obtusa. Lineage (NCBI taxonomy): Eukaryota > Viridiplantae > Streptophyta > Pinopsida > Cupressales > Cupressaceae > Chamaecyparis > Chamaecyparis obtusa. The sequence goes on along the minus strand of BSBK01000515.1, from coordinate 1,139,548 downwards.
TTGTTTGATACTCCATTCCAATATGTTCCATAGTGGCACATAATTCTCAGTACAAGCGAAGGAGAACATTTGATGGTGGTAACAGAAAGTCACTTATCAATCTGCAACAAATAATATAAGTCATTATTATAAACAATCTTAATGGTACATGTTTCACCTTTTATAGACTATAATGACATATATGACAAACCTTAGCATACGTGACATTGTTATGTTAGATAAACCATTCATAACCTTAAAATTCACCAACAACAATACAATAGAGAGAAGAGTAGATTGGGAGCCTTCGTAAAGGGCCGTGTCCGCCTTCTCAAGTAGAGGTATATCATGGACCTCGTCAATGGCATCCTCATCATAATCATCATCGGCACCAGCACTAGCACCAAATGTGTCAACAATCAATGCATTCATAACATCATCTTCAAATGTGTTTTCTAGTGCATGATCGTTATCTTCCATGGGATCATGATCTTCAACTTCAATACTCACACCTCCATGTTCCTCTATATTCACACTGGGGAGATCGAACTATATAAAAATGATGATAATCAAACCCCCCTTCAATGTGATAATCAAACCTCCTTCCATAGTTTATATGTATATTAATTGTGAAAAAAATATAACAACTTACGACTAGATTATAATCAAACCCCCCTTCAATGTGACCATTCTCTCTACAATGTCTTTGTTGTTTTGATTTTGATTCTTCTTGTCTTTAAGTTGTTACAACTCTTGCATGGACAATAACATTTGTCATCGCCTTCTCTTTGAAATTTGGACAACAATCTAGCGATTGTCTCCCTATTTTGATTGAATTCCCTTGTATTATCTAACATGATCCTTAATGTGTATATCTACAAAACAAATTGGAGATGCCTCCTTTCATTAGCTTCATGTCACCTTCTCATAGCTTCTCATTTTCTGACAGATTTCTCCAAAGGCTTTGTAGGAAACCAAGTAAGGGGTATTATTGAGTTCAAACACATTGAGCTACTACAACTGAATTATAAATCATGAATTCACTATAAATCAAGGGGCATTATAAATCATGAATTTGCTATAAAATTAATGTATTTCTCTAGATTTCATATGGAAATTTTGTCAAATAGTTGGCATGTATGTTTATTCAAATGGAGTTATATCATTTGGAATGGATATATGATAGGTTGATATCGAATTCTATGTCCATATTTGATCTAATAGCATCAATATAACAAACAGAGCACTGACCAATCAAATAGGGACATGAGGTGCTCAAACAATGAGCTCATAAAATCATATATTTAGTCTTAATAAAATTTTATAAAACAACATATATTGTGTGAAGTGTTTGATCTCTCTTTATTTGTTTTGTTGTTTCGATATTCACTGTGTGGTACTCCCCATTTATGATCATTTCATGAGGAAATATCTTGATGGCTTGCAAGCTGCAAGCTGGGGCATCATGTATTATTTATGAGCTCATTGTTTGAGCACCAACCAATCAAATAAGGACATGAGGTGCTCAAATAGTGAGCTCATAAACAATGCACGATAAGGTAGTTGTAGGTAGTTATCTCTTTTATAATGATGGAGGAGTGAAAGATAATGATCAATGAAGTTGTTGTTATTAGATCATACATGAATACATTTACTGTTTTGAATTTGAGCTTGAGCATCATGAAATGTTATTGCTTTCATTGTATGCTTGTTATTGTTGTGCACCATATATTATTTTATACATTGTTTATTTCATTCAAACCGTGAGCTTGACATTTGTAATGTATTTTCTGTTATTGGATCAATGCTACCATGTTGTTGAGGTTGTAGATGCATTGAATCACCACTGTCATTCTATTTTGATAGCAGCAATATAACAAACAGAGCACCGTCCAATCAAATAGGGACATCAGTAAGACATTTAATGCAGTATTACTTCATCATGATGATAAAAAATTCATTGGCTCAAAGCACGTAGAAATTCAAAATAGTAAGATATCTTAATCTTTATGAGCTCAGATTCAAAATAGTAAGTGTATTATTTTATTATTGATGTCCCTATTTGATCTAATAGCATCAATATAACAAATAGAGCACTGACCAATCAAATAGGGACATGAGGTGCTCAAACAATGAGCTCATAAAATAATATATTTAGTTTTAATAAAATCTTATAAAACAACATATAGTGTAAAGTGTTTGATCCCTCTTTTTTTATTTTGTTGTTGATATTCACTATGTGGTACTCCCTGTTTATGATTATTTTATGAGAAAATGTCTTGATGGCTTGCGGGCTGCAAACTAGGGCATCATGCATTATTTATGAGTTCACTATTTGAGCATTGGCCAATCAAATAGGGACATGAGGTGCTCAAATAGTGATCTCATAAACAATGCATGATGCCCTAGTTGTAGATAGTTATCTCTTCTATAATGATGGAGGAGTGAAAGGTAATGATCAATGAGGTTGCTGCTATTAGATCATACATTAATACACTTACTGTTTTGAATTTGAGCTCGGGCATCATACAATGTCATTGCTTTCATTGCATGTTTGTTGTTATTGTGCACCATATATTATTTTATACACATAGAACAATAGGTTTGGGGACTTAGACTTATGTTCAATTCTTAGTAATGGTTTGGAGAACTAATTACTAGATGAGTGACTACAGTACCCTAGTTTGCATTATTAGATGATCTTATTTAATTTGTGTTCATTTCATACAAAAATACATGTAAAGGAAAAGAAATTTATAAAACAACATGTAAAATAATATATTTAAAAGATACATGTAAAATAATATATTTAGTCTTAATAAAATTTTATAAAACAACATATATTGTGTGAAGTGTTTGATCTCTCTTTATTTGTTTTGTTGTTTTAATATTCACTATGTGGTACTCCCCATTTATGATCATTTCATGAGGAAATATCTTGATGGCTTGCAAGCTGCAAGCTAGGGCATCATGCATTATTTATGAGCTCACTGTTTGAGCACCAACCAATCAAATAAGGACATGAGGTGCTCAAATAGTGAGCTCATAAACAATGCACGATAAGGTAGTTGTAGGTAGTTATCTCTTTTATAATGATGGAGGAGTGAAAGGTAATGATCAATGAGGTTGTTATTAGATCATACATGAATACATTTACTATTTTGAATTTGAGCTCGAGCATCATGAAATGTTATTGCTTTCATTGTATGCTTGTTATTGTTGTGCACCATATATTGTTTTATACATTGTTTATTTCATTCAAACCGTGAGCTTGACATTTGTAATGTATTTTCTGTTATTGGATCAATGCTACCATGTTGTTGAGGTTGTAGATGCATTGAATCACCACTGTCATTCTATTTTGATAGCAGCAATATAACAAACAGAGCACCGTCCAATCAAATAGGGACATCAGTAAGACATTTAATGCACTATTACTTCATCATGATGATAAAAAATTCATTGGCTCAAAGCACGTAGAAATTCAAAATAGTAAGATATCTTAATCTTTATGAGCTCAGATTCAAAATAGTAAGTGTATTATTTTATTATTGATGTCCCTATTTGATCTAATAGCATCAATATAACAAATAGAGCACTGACCAATCAAATAGGGACATGAGGTGCTCAAACAATGAGCTCATAAAATAATATATTTAGTTTTAATAAAATCTTATAAAACAACATATAGTGTAAAGTGTTTGATCCCTCTTTTTTTATTTTGTTGTTGATATTCACTATGTGGTACTCCCTGTTTATGATTATTTCATGAGAAAATGTCTTGATAGCTTGCGGACTGCAAACTAGGGCATCATGCATTATTTATGAGTTCACTGTTTGAGCATTGGCCAATCAAATAGGGACATGAGGTGCTCAAATAGTGATCTCATAAACAATGCATGATGCCCTAGTTGTAGATAGTTATCTCTTCTATAATGATGGAGGAGTGAAAGGTAATGATCAATGAGGTTGCTGCTATTAGATCATACATTAATACACTTACTGTTTTGAATTTGAGCTCGGGCATCATACAATGTCATTGCTTTTATTGCATGTTTGTTGTTGTTGTGCACCATATATTATTTTATACACATAGAACAATAGGTTTGGGGACTTAGACTTATGTTCAATTCTTAGTAATGGTTTGGGGAACTAATTACTAGATGAGTGACTACAGTACCCTAGTTTGCATTATTAGATGATTTTATTTAATTTGTGTTCATTTCATACAAAGATACATGTAAAGGAAAAAAAAAAATTGCATCTAAAGATTATATGTATATATATGAAAAATAACTTGAATATACTATACAAGAAAAATAACTTTCAGAATAAAATGCAAGAGTAGAGGCACACATAAGAGGATGAACATAAATAATAAGAGTGTCAGACATTGACTGAAGTGATGAATTTTTTACCCGGGTATGAATCTAGTGTGCCCCTGTGTGATCCAAAACCTGCAAAGAAAAGAGAGATGGGGATTAGATAAAAAATATCTAAGAAATGAATAATATTCTATTACTGATCCTCATCTACAATTATGCATGTGCATAATCAAGCCATACACTTCTGAAAGAAAAACCAAGCTCACAGTCTCAATGAAATAAACAGTGTATAAAATAATATATGGTGCACAACAGCAGCAAGCATGCAATGACAACAATAACATTGCATGATGTCGCTCAAATTCAAAATAGTAAGTATATTAATGTATGATCTAATAACATCAACCTCATTGATCATTACATTTCACTCCTCCATCATTATAGAAGAGATAACTGTAAGGAAACTCAGGTGCGAAAACAACTTCCTACGCTAATCTCTATAAGAGAGTATTGTGCAAATTCTTATAAACCTTTACAATTTCAGATTCGTTAACTACTTTAACAAAGATATTGCAACCACATACCATGCATACAGAAAAATAGAGAATGACAAAATGATATACCCTGGGGAAACCTTTCGATAAAAACCCCAGCACTCTAAAACCTGCACAATGTATTGATCAAAACTATTACAGCTTACAATACACTTACAATGCAAGTTCTTTCAGAAGATTTCCAAAACCTTGAAGACAAATCATGGCAGCATAAAAACATTCCAACCATACACTCGCATCACTTCTCTTCGTAACCCTAAAAAAACTTATATCATGCGCTTCACTTTTTAGGGCTACTCTCAAAGATAACTGTATTAGGGTTTTACCATTCTCCGAGAAAATAGGAACCCTAAAAAAATTTTCGGGCCGATGCCTCGAACCCCACGATTGGGGAAGAGTGTACAGTACTCAAATTTATCAGTTGCCACATGTCTTCACCTGTCATTGAATCTTCCTGACATAGCTCTTACGTGTCATAGGAATCCGTCATAACCGTTTTAGCCATGATCTCCTTACACACAATTCAAGATGCTGACACATCAACACTATTTGCAAGAAATACATTTTACAAAACAAATAATAAGAATAGGAATTATCCAAGGTTGAGACACCTTATTCCTAACAATAACTACCTACAACTATATTTCATAATTTCTCCTTTGAAGTATGTATATATCAAGTATAATTATGAGTTTACATCATATATTTAGTCTTAATAAAATCTTATAAAACAACATAAAACTAACCCAAAATACTTTGTCTTAATAAAATAATATATTTATTGTTAATAAAATAATACACTTGTTGTTTTGAATTTGAGCTCAAGCATCATGCATTGTTTATGAGCTCACTGTTTGATTACCAACCAGTCAAATAAGGACATGAGGTGCTCAAACAGTGAGCTCATAAAGAATGCATGATGTCCTAGCTTGCAACCTGCAAGCCATCAAGACATTTCCTCATGAAATAATCATAAACAAGGAGTACCACATAGTGAATATCAATAACAAAATAAATAAAGAGAGATCAAACACTTCACACAATGCCTTGAAGGTAATAAAAATGATGCCCTAGCTCTCAAAGCTCATGGGTTATCAAGCATTCCAAATGAAAAGATGTAAACAATGTCAATATTAAACAGTGAGCTCATGAACAATGTATGATGCCCTAGCTTGCATCTCATGAGCCATCAAGATATTTTCTCATGAAATGATCATAAACGGGGAGTACCACATAGTGAATATCAACACCAAAACAAATAAAGAGAGATCAAACACTTCACACAATATATGTTATTTTATAAGATTTTATTAAGACTAAATATATTGTTTTATGAGCTCACTGTTTGAGCACCTCATGTCCCTATTTGATTGGTCGGTGCTCTGCTTGTTATATTGATGCTATTAGATCAAATAAAGACATCGGTAATAAAATAGGGACATCAGTAATAAAATAATACACTTACTATTTTGAATTTGAGCTCATAAAGATTAAGATATCCATATCTTATTACTGCTGTCTATATTTACATCTTTTCATCAAATGACCCAAAAACATCAAGAATGGTCCTATATGGTCACTAATAGACAAATTTCAGAATAATATGAATGAATGCAAACATACATAAGTGGATGAACATAAATAATGAAGGTACCAAACATTGTCTGAAGTAATGAAGTGTTGACCCAAGGTTCAATCCAGTATGCTCTTGTATGATCCAAAACCTGCAAGGAAGGAGAATATGGAGTTAGATCCAAAGGGTCTAAGCAATGTCTGACACTCTATTATTGATTCTTATCTACAATAATGCATGTGCATAGTCAAGCCATACACTTCTAAAATGAACTATGCTATAGAACATGGGTGTGTGTTAATGTGATTCAAAAGCTATTATGCAAGATTGTTTTATTATTGAGATAAGGATATTTTAATTCTACAAGAATAATTTTTTTGAGAAATATTTGAATTTAATTTTGAAAATAACATGACGAGTGATATATTTCAAGCTTCAGTGAGACTTCATACCACGCAGTGTTCGTAGATTGCGTTCAATGTGTTATTTACGCTTGTATTGGTGGGAAAACTCTTGAAAACGTGCAAAAGAGATTGCATTCAACCATGTTGTTTACATGACACATGTAGTTTACCTCCAGCTTAAATTAGTGTTGCGTACAAATCTGCAGATGGTGTGTGGTATGAAGCCTCGCTGAAGCTTGAAAATGATAAGCATTATGATACTCAGGTATGGTGTGGTAAGCACAAGTATAGTTTCTCATAAGCTGCTATTGGTATAGTTTTTTTTTCTTTTTTTCAGTAGTTGCAGAATTCAGCTTCTCCTATACTTACACGTATGTATACATTTTGGTCTTAGCTTTAATGTCATGTAAATTTGAGTGAAATGGTAATAATATTTAAGAGTAACAAGTATGACATTTTAAACAAGTATGCATATACATTATATGATAGGAGGAGTGATATATTTTAATGGTAGTGGACATAGAAATTGTAGTGAAACTTTGTAATTTATTATTGTAAGTGGACATAGAAATTACAGTGTAAGTAGTATGATGATTGTAAGTGGACATAGAAATTGTAGTGAAACTCTGTAATTTATTATGGCTTGGTGTTGTATATCCATAGTCAATGTCTATTTAAACTTTAGGATGATACTTATATGATGGCTTAAGTAAATTGTTCTTACCTTGAGACTAGTACACCATGGGATTAGAGGATGGTTGTTATAATAGCAACTGTGTGTCTATGAGATACTTTCATATTTTGTATTAAATGATGATACATATGTGTTTCTTCCTTTTACAACAATTTATATTCTGATACTTATATCTTGAATTGTCAAATGACCAATGAATGATAATTTCAAAAATGTATCATAATTAAAGGCATGTACAGTCATATTGTACTTAATTTGAATGCCACTGTGTAATCTTTTTACTTACAATATTTCGAGACCCCTCTCCATTTTAAACTAACCTATGACTTCAAAGGAGGAATTATGAAATATAGTTGTAGGTAGTTATCTCTTCTATAATGATGGAGGAGTCAAAGATAATGATCAATGAGGTTGCTGCGATTAGATCATACATTAATACACTTACTATTTTGACAGCAATAACATTGCATGATGCCAGAGCTCAAATTCAAAATAGTAAGTGTATTATTTTATTACTGATGTCTCTATTTTATTACTGATGTCCCTATTTGATCTAATAGCATCAAAATAACAAATAAAGCACTGGCCAATCAAATAGGGACATGAGGTGCTCAAACAGTGAGCTCATAAACAATGCATGATGCCCTAGCTTGTAGCCCACGAGCCATCAAGATATTTCCTCATGAAATGATCATAAATGGGGAGTACCACATAGTGAATATCAACAACAAAACAAATAAAGAGAGATCAAACACTTCACACAATGCCTTGAAGGTAATAGCAATGATGCCCTAGCTCTCAAAGCTTGCGGGTCATCGAGCATTCGAAATGCAAAAATGTAAACAATGTCAGTATTAACATTCATATTTTGTCATTAAATCAACAAATGTCATCAAAATGAAATTGAGTTAATGAGAAGACAAAGCTTGAATGCCTACCTCAAGTCATGGCTGTCATATAAAGATCAAATGCTAAGGAACTATGTTATAAAATTTCATGCCAAATTTCAAGGCATGAAATTTTATAACTATACATATATTTTCTTCGACTCCCCCACATTATAAACTCAATGCTAAGGAGAAAAAAGTACAATGTCAACAAGTATAAAATTTTATGCTTTGAAATTTTATAACATAGTTCCTTAGCAGTTGCCATATGAAGAGCAGTGCAAGGTGACAACTTTCCCATTTTACCACAGTTAGGGCCCTCTTTTACCATACTTTATGAGCTTTATGTTTTTACCATGCTTTATGAGATTTATATTTTTTTTTTAAGTGGAGATAAAGATTATCTTAATTTGTTATCTTTAAATTTTATTCATTTTATGATTTTAAAAATTGAAATAAAAAATATAAACTTTTAAGAAACTTTTACATCTTTTCATCAAATGACCCAAAAACATCAAGAATCATCATATATGGTCGCTAATAGCTAACTTTCAGAAGAATATGAATGAATGCAAAGATACATAAGTGGATGAACATAAATAATGAAGGTACCAGACATTTCCTGAAGTAATGAAATGTTGACCTGAGGTTCAATCCAGTATGCTCTTGTATGATCCAAAACCTGCAAGGAAGGAAAAGATAGGGTTAGATCCAAAAGATCTAAGCAATGTCTGGCACCCTATTACTGATCCTCATCTACAATTATGCATGTGCATAGTCAATCCATACACAGACTCAACAACATGGTAGCATTGATCCAATAAACGAAAATACATTACAAATGCCAAGCTCACGATCTCAATGAAATAAACAGTGTATAAAATAATATATGGTGCACAACAACAGCAAGCATGCAATGACAACAATAACATTGCATAATGCCCGAGATCAAATTCAAAATAGTAAGTGTATTAATGTATGATCTAATAGAAGCAACCTCATTGATCATTACCTTTGACTCCTCCATCATTATAGAAGAGATAACTACCTACAACTATATTTCATAATTCCTTCTTTGAAGTCATAGGTTAGTTTAACTATTGGACAATGAGCTGATAGGAGTTTCAAATATATTTGAATAAAAAATAAGAGTATTGAATTTTATTTGTTTCTATTGTGATTTCAAGGGAGAAGAAGGCTAAGACCTTTTCAGCGAATCAGGGTGGTGTATATAGCTTGTAAGTTTATACGTTTGCACTTTTTTTGTTTGAGTCTTAATTATGCTAGTTTTTAAACAGAAAGATTTTTCTTCCTTATTTCAAATTCATTCCTTCATATGTCATACCTGATGCACAATGAATTCATAGGAGTTTCGAATAGATTTGAAGAAAAAGTAAGAACATTCAATTTTAACTGTTCTTATTGTGAATTTAGGGGAGAAGAAGGCTAAGATCTTTATAGTTGATCTTGTGTGGGTAAGGTACGAAATTTGTATGGGCTAACTTCCTTGTTTTGTCAGCATCCTCTATGATTTCGGATGCTATATTTTCCTGAGTCTGGTTGGTGCCTTACTTTCCCCTCTTTGGTTCTATTCTTGCTTACATTAAGAGTTCATTTTATCTCTAATTAGGGCACTATTTCTCTTTGACTGTATTCTTTTAGGGTCTGATCTATTGTAGTTGTTTCTTTTTTCTTTGAATCATTGTTTACAATTACTTTTGATGCAATATTTATGTGAAGAACAAGAACAAAATGGTGAACGAGTGTATTTGACAAAGATAAACATGACACATTTTTTTGGGTTGATTGGGTTGGCCTGGTACCATTTACATGGCCTGACCAAATATTAAATAGTGAGCTCATGAACAATGTTAGTATTAAACAGTGAGATTATGAATAATTTATGATGCCCTAACTTGCAGCCCGCGAGCCATCAAGACATTTCCTCATGAAATGATCATAAACGGGGAGTACCACAGAGTGAATATCAACAGCAAAATAAATAAAGAGAGATCAAACACTTCACACAATGTCTTGAAGGTAATAGAAATGATGCCCTAGCTCTCAAAGCTTGCAGGTCATCAAGCATTCCAAATGAAAAAATGTAAACAATGTCATTATTAAATAGTGAGCTCATGAACAATGTATGATGCCCTAGCTTGTAGCCCACAATCCATCAAGACATTTCCTCATGAAATGATCATAAACGGGGAGTACCACATAGTGAATATCAACAACAAAATAAATAAAGAGAGATCAAACACTTCACACAATGCCTTGAAGGTAATAGCAACGATGCCCTAGTTCTCAAACCTCGCGGTTCATCAAGCATTCCAAATGAAAAGATGTAAACAATGCCAGTATTCAATAGTGAGCTCATAAACAATGTATGATGCCCTAGCTTGCAGCCTGCGAGCCACCAAGACATTTCCTCATGAAATGATCATAAACAGGGAGTACCACATAGTAAATATCAACAAAAAAACAAATAAAGAGAGATCAAACACTTCACACAATGCCTTGAAGGTAATAGCAATGATGCCCTAGCTCTCAAAGCTCGCGGGTCATCGAGCATTCCAAATGCTAAGATGTAAACAATGCCACTATTAACATTCATATTGTGCCATTAAATCAACAAATGCCATCAAAATGAAATTGAGTTAATGAGAAGACAAAGCTCTAATGCCTACCTCAAGTGCCAGTGCCCTCTTCCCACATGGTGTCGGCCTCTTCGCGCACACCAAACTCAAATGCCCTCTTCGCGCCATGCAAAAGTGCAGTGACGTCTTCACGGCAGCTCTTCGAATTCACAAAAATTACAAATGACGCTTTCTTTTTCTTTTCTTTTTTATTTATAACCAAATGGGTGTTGCAATTACGATGTCATCGTCGCTATTATGACACTGTCAGGGGCACTTGCAAAAAAAATACAAATAACAAACACAAATTGTAGTGGCGTCGCAAATTGGCGTCGAAATTCAACCCCAAATGTTGTAGTGTAATTCACATCATGAGGTATGTGATATGTGATACTATGTATCACAAGACATGTGATACTTCATATCATGAGTTATGTGATATATGATACTATGCATCATGAGATATGTGATACTTATATCATGAGTGATATATCATAAGACATACATTCACAAAGATTATTGTGATATGTTTGTCTTCCCTAGCTAAGAGGGAGTGTTCATAATAGTAGCTTCGATTGGATAAAATATCAATATAATAGATAAAATTGAGATATATATTCATACATCAATATAAAGATAATAATAATATTATATATATTAATATTTACTTATAATATTATCTATTATTATTATTATTATAAATAAATTGATATTTATTATTATTAATATAAGTTGATCTTCATTATTATTATGAGACATAATAATTATTAGTATTTGAAATAACAAAGTGAATTATGAAGGTATCGATTACTATAAATTCATACTCATTATCGACCCACGTTATTATCTGACGTGTGTGTTAAGGTAAACCCCCGACTATAATCGGGTTTGCATACGATGGAAGGAGGGATTGAAAGGTCATGCCTATGATAGGCATGACTCCTTGAGGAGTCATGTCTATCATAGACGTGGCTTCTCCCTTTGATATCACAGTATATATATACCGTGTGCAGTATACCATTTCAATATCAAACACATAAATTGACAAGTAACCGAGTTGAAGTGGTCTCCTGCAAACAACAAACAAAGGATTAATTTCTAGATTTAATAAAATTAAAAGGACTATTATATATACAACAAGATATATAAATACACAGATTGATCTCAACTGAATACTGATAATATCAAAATTACTCTAACAATTACATTTGATATAAGTTTAGTTTGTATTTACATTAATAATGACAATATACAAAAAGAAAAAAGAAAAAAGAAAAAAAATAACTTTGTAGGTGCCAAGCTGCTACCAAAGCATTTGAGATTACCAATTAACCATGGGTATTTGGAAATTATCAACCTAACTCTTAATTATAGCTACCAAAATAGTAAATGATGAAATTGATAATGCAAGGGTGATAATTGATAGGAATGACTAATAATCAAGGTGATGGATAAGGATAAATCTGTTGGACTATTCACTAGCACCCCCCTTCTGAATCAGAACATGGACTAATAGTTTCTCATGGATCCGTTTATATTTGGCATTTGTATTGGGCATGAATAGGTTGATCTTTTTGTGCAATGACAAATGTGTAATGACACAATCAAACAAGAAAGAGCATGAGTGGAGAGATTAGGCAAGTACAATAGTTGATAGGAAATATTAATCATCAAGGTCATGGATAAGGATAAGGATCAATCAAACAAGAGCATGAGTAAACAATAGAATACATAGTATGTATGGCTCCTTAAATTGATTGTTGATATGAATGAGAAGAGAGCCAATTTAAAATAGATAGATGAAGTGTAATGATGAGAAAGATTGATGCTAAGGAAAACTATTGAATGATGATGGGGAATGGAGTTGTTGTAGAGACAAGAATGTTTCATGCCTCCAAGTGAGGAAGAAATTATCAAAAGAGGGGACACTGAGGCTACACTCCCAATATATTATCATTGTAGGAAGGGTGGATGCCAAGTCCATCCACTAAAAAAGGATGAAACAATGTAGGTAGGAGGCAAAGCTCATGCTCCTAAGATAAAAATAGATAGAAAGGAGATAAGGCTTAGGTGAGAAGATGAAAAAGGTGTCATGGTGTGAGACAACTATAGGAGAGATGGTGAAATCATGTTTTAGATGTCATTGAATGAGAAAAGGAGGGAGAATCCGAAACCAGGCTAAGTTGTGGAGAAAGTTAAGGTGATAATGATATTAAGTAGTGAATTCCATGAAGAGAAAGCAAGGAGAAAGAATGGCCTCAAAGGGAAGTGAAAGGTGCCTTCAATGCAAGAAAGAAGTGGAAATATGCCCCAAAGAAAACAAAAGGTATTGGGGAGTGAGGAGAAACTAAAAACCACATTAGATGGAAAACAAAATTAAGAGCACAAAGAGGTAAATTTAACCCATGCAAGAATGTGAAAGTAGATTAATCTTTACAATATTTTTGTGCACTAATTAATTTAATGTCAATTTAATTAATATACTTAAAGTTTGGTTTTTAATACAAATGGGAAATGACTTTATGTTAATATAGGGAAGTACATAGAAAGATAATATGAAACTTGATTTAGATTATTGTACAGTGTTAGCCATATAATTGGTGTTAGGGTTAGGATATAGAGACATGAAGTATTTCATTGACATGGAATTCTCCTTGGGATGTATTCATAGTTTAGAGACATCACAATTGTTTCTTAGTTGGCACAGTGCGCATATGCCTGTTGTGTATAGAAAATTTTGGGGTATATAAATCCACAAAATGAACATAAATATGCATGGTATTAGCCTACAGGAAAATGTACAAAGATGAAATATAGAAAATTTGTAAGGAAATTTAAGCAATATAAACTAATATTTAAATTGATTTAAATTTAGATAAGTGAAATATGAGAACGTAAATATACAAACTAACAAATGGAGAGTCAAGCATGTTGAGAATAGACCGCATGAACTATTTTGGTATAGCCAAGATAAAATGGTGTGTGTACTTTGCTTATATGTTCCTAGGACTAAGTGTTAAATCAAAGAAAGAATAATAATGTATGTGGGTATTAATATTTGTAAATGTATGGAAGAGAGAATAAGATGAAACACTAAATTTTGCCATAATAAATTGAAACAATAAAATGTAAATAACCAACAAGTATTATCAAATAGACAATGACATAGATATAAGTTATTGTAACCTCAAGGAAGTGATTTGAAGCCATGATAAAGGAAGAATCTAATGGTGGGGGAAAGAGAAAGATAAGTTCTTGCAGCTTAAACATGATCTATTGTAGGCTTGACCGGTTCTATGCCAATAAAGACTTCTTCACCATTGATACGAGCTCGGGAAAAAATCTTGTGAAAGTTGTGCCATACACACTTTCAGATCATCATCCCATTGTTGTAGACATTTCTATTAAGGATGTTTCACTTGCTCCTAAAATATTTTTGGAGCCTTTGCCTTGAACACAAAACTACTGGAATATTAGGATGTTTCCCATGCTTCCTTCATCATCAAGCAATCCAACTCTTGGATTTATGTGGATCAATTAGAACACCTTCTCTTGGAAGAATCTATTTCAAGTTGTTGGCAAGAAGTTGGCCAAGGATGCAAGGTAGATAGAGTCCTCCTTGCATGAACAATCAATGTTGGTAGAGGGTCAGCTGCAGAGTAACCCATCTAACTCGGATGGCACCCTTGCTCTTGGACATGTTAAAAAAACTTTGAGAAGCCTCTAGAATAACATGATTCAAGGTGCTAAGGTTAGAGCCGAACTTAATTGGCTTAATCACGAGGATAATAGGACTAAGTATTTTTTTCGGCTGTTAAAAAATAAGGCTAAGGAAAGGATTGATGATATTTAGGAGGAAGGGATCAAGTTTACCGATCAACAAGACATCTTTATTGCCTTCTTCCAATTATATAGCAATCTTTTCTCTTGTGAGGATTCAGGTGTGGTTATGTCCAATGCCAAAGATATTATCAAGGCAATTATACCTAGGAAAGTCAATCTTGAAGATGTAGAACTGTTAGACAAGGAAGTATCTCTTGAAGAGATTAACAATGCTATTAGATCCATTGCTAATGATAAAGCACCTAGGCTAGATGAGCTTCTAGGTGAATTCTATAAGCATAATATTAGTTGGATTGGTGAAGAGCTTCTCAAGGTGTACAAGGAGGCTTTATCAAGGGGGTCTCTTGGAAAAGATATCAATGCTAGGATCATCAAGTTAACCCCCAAAGAAGGGGATAAAACACACATAAAAAATTAGAGGCCTATCACCTTGTTAAATGTCTCCTATAAAATCCTTTCCAAACTCTTAGCCAAAGGGCTAGAGAATGTTCTTCTCTCAATGATTAATCCCACACAAATAGGGTTTGTCAAAAGAAAATATATCCTAGAGAATTTGATTACATGTTGGGAATCTATGAGATGGGAAAAAGACTCAAATCAATAGTCATGTATGATGTTAATTGACTACGAGAAGGATTATGACACAACAGAGTGGGAGTTCATATTTATGATGTTGGAGGGGCTTGTCTTCCCTTCACAGTTTCAGTACATGATCATAACTCTTTTATAGGATGCTAATGCCAGGGTGGATATTTATGGGAAACAAAGTGCTCCTATCATTCTTTATAGATCCATTAGGAAGGGTTTCCCATTCATCCCAGCCTTGTTTGTCATGGTTGTAGATGCTCTCTTCTACCTCCTTAGGGATGACTCCATCTCCCCCAAGGTCCAAGTTATTTTGTTGTAAAATGGGGAAGACCTTATTAATGTAAAATTTGTAGATGATATTACTATCTTGTTCACCCTAGAAGATCAAAACTTGAAGAACCTCATGGATAAGTTAAAAATCTTTGGTCAAGCCACTGGTAGTAAGATTTCTATTACTAAGTCTATCCTCCTTGGTTGGGAAGACCCCCCTGATTGGGTTAATCAGTATGGTTTGACCAAGGGTGGTCCTGAACACCAAATTAGGTATTTGGGAATTCCATTCTCTATTTGTCCTGACTTGAAGGAGATGTGAGGTTGGATTAAGCTCAAGCTTGACAAAAATTTGAATAGATGGGACAATCATTATCTGACCTTGGCTGATAGATTTCAAGTCTATCAAAAGATCCTCTCTCCTTATGGGATTTAGTACACCTTGGCTTGGCTCTTTAGCCAATAGCAGTTCAACTACATTCAGAAGAAAATTAGAAACTTATTATGGAAAAATGGAAAAGGAGGGAAGAAAAGGCATGCAATGAAGTGGGGACGATGCACTATGGGCAGGTGGGTTGGAGGCTTTGGGCTTAAGGATCTAAGAATTCAAGGGTTAGCCCTCTCTGCCAAATGGTTCCGTAAAAGCATGGAAGGAACAAAACCATGGAAAGTCCTCATCAGGAATAAAATTTGTAGAGGTACTCCTCTTAGAGGCCCCTCATGCAAAGGCTTCCCATTGGGAGATCTAGTTACATGTAGCTTCTTTGTTAAGGTAGGAGGCTCATATGTATTTAAAGCTATATGAAAGGCATGGGAATCAATTAGGCACCTTATAACGAATAGTGTTGGGTCCTCAATCAACAACCACATATGTGGTGAAAAATCCATATGGTGGAACCTAGTGTACAAAACAAGCCCTTGACAGTGGTTCAAGGGTGCTCAGCTAGAAGTTGGGCCAACAAAGGTATCAAGATGATGTCTGATATCATTAATGAAGGCAGGTTGGTGAGTTGGGACACCCTGAGGGCCAAGTTTGATATTCATGGTGAATAGTTTAGGACCTTTTCCATACTTAGTTATGCTTGTCTTTCACTCTCAGTCCCCTTACCTTGTGATTCTAGTGGTATGGGGTTCCTTTCCCTCTAATGGCCCAATGATGCCCCTCTTTCATCCATAAAAGCTAAAGAATTGTACTCTCTCCTTGCTAATAACTATAGCATTTTTGAACATCTTAACCTTTGCTAGTCCCTAGATCTTCCACACTCTAAATGGAAAACCTATTTTGATAATATCTAGCAGTCTTATGTTAATACTAAGATCGGATTACTGAGAGGGGAGGGGTGAATTAGTAATCTAATAATTATCCAAGTTTTTTTGTTCTTTTAAACTTTACTACAACATTCACAAGTTTATCTTTTAATATCATCAAATGAAAATCTTAACGATAAACACATTCATAAAATAATGAAACACTTGATGCAGATGTTTCTCTCATGGAAACCCAAATTGGGAAAAAAACCACAGTGGGAATTGGTACCCACTAAATGATGTACCTTTTTCAAGTACACCTATGAGGAGCTTAACTATGTTAGGAATTTTACAAAAGCACTTTTAGGTGCTACCCAGTTAAGGGATTTACCTTAAGGTCTGTTAAAAACTTTACCCTATCAAGAGTAGCCTTGTTAGAGGACTTCAAACACAAGCTAATGTGCCACATTGTTAGAGGATTTATAATAGGGACCTTTTAGGATCCACCATGTTAGGGGATTTTAACTTTTGTAACTATTAGGGAACAACAGGAACAATGATCTGTAGAATAGCACTACCTCTGCTTGATCAGATCCACTAAAGCACACAATGTCTCTTCAACATACTTATCTCTTCACTGGCTTAATCACAACTTCCAATTTTTGTCGCACTTGCTTCACACATGATCAACTCTCAAAACTATCAACTTCATCCTTTATATAATGTTCATCAAACCCTTAAGTTTTCCACTACCTTAGGATTTCCCTAAATGACATACAATTCAAGTTTCAATCTTTGTTGTTAGATCCAGTGCATCATACAACAATATTCAATGTATATAATAAATTTCCTATACTGCATCGTCTATCACAATGATTTACATAGAAATTTGAGTCCAAGAGTCAAACACATTTTGACTACACAGTTCCTTCTTCATGAATCTTCTCCACATGCTAGCATTGAATAATGTGATGCCAAATCATCACCTACAATCTTAAATACATGTCATCAGATCATGATTGACTTAACCTCGATCACCGCAACACTTTCACCAGTCACTGATCAAAGATTTAATCACTTTTGCTGAAGAACTTTAACACTTCGACCTGTTAACAATTATGACTCCATTCTTCGGTCTTCTATCTTCCTCTCTGGTCATCCAAAACAATTGTGATTGAAACCATAGCATCTAAACACAATTGGAAACCATATCTTGTAACCGCATTACAAGACATAACACAGATTTGACAAACCACTCAAATCACCTATTGCCTATCACTAAATGTTCTAGCAGTTGCACTGTTAACCTTCCTCTGATCATAACTAACTCACCGGTCAATATCAACAATAACAGTCATGTATTTAACATTCTAAGACATCCCTGAGTCTCCCATATGAATCTCTACAACTGAAACTCGTTGAAACACTCTGATCACCATTCATATACTCAACAACATACTAGCAACACTAGGTCAATACTTGACATCAATGACAACTCAATAACTAATCCTTATGCAATCAAATTTATCCCATTGCAACACCAATAATCACTTCATTAGTTAGCATTAGTTATGACAACAATCTCCCCCTTTGGCATTCATGGCAATACTCTCTCTCCATATCTTCATGGCAATACTCTCATCAAGACCAATAACACTAGAAACAAACAAATGTCCCCAATTCTATCTAACACTTGATCTTACAATTAATCCCCTTTACACTAAACTTCTGAACAATCTTCTTTACATATATTCTCTCTTTATATATATTCTCTCCCCTTTGACAACAATGTTTAAGGCATCAAACACATATGAAATCTACTTTTTTGTACTATGACTCAACACAACACTTCACAAACTACTTCCCCTAAGCAGTAGCCTCACTGCATCAATCCAATCAAAAAGATATTAACTGGAATACTCTTGGATTGATGCATCTGCATCTTCTCTTAATTCACAATAGATAGGAGAATGACACCTAGCTTACCTCTTAGATACTCAAAAGATTCCTTAGGCAATGGCTTTGTGAAAATATCAGTAACCTATTCTTTAGTTGGCACGTACTCCAACTTTACTTCTTTCTCTTGTACCTATTCTCTAGAAAGTGATACTTGATAGCTATATGCTTAGTCTTAGAGTACATCATCAGGTTTTTAGAAATATTAATGGAACTTGTATTGTCACAATAGATAACCACCGATTTAGTTACCTTTTCCTGAATTCCTTCCAAAATATGCTTAATCCATACAACCTATGTACAATTAATTGCAACAACAACATATTCAGCTTCAGTTGTTGATTGTGATATACAATTCTATTTTTTTCTTGTCCAGGATACAAACCTTATCTCCAAGAAAGAATGGACCACCACTAGTTCTCTTCTTATCATCAACATTTCATGCCCAATCTGCATTAGTAAAGACACTTAATGAAAATTCACCTTTATGTCCATACCAAATACCATAAACTTTAGTTCCCTTAAGATATCTAAATATTCTCTTCACAAAAATTAGATGTGATTCCTTTGAATCAGAAGAAAATATGGCCACTAATCCAACTACCTATGCAATGTCTAGTCTATTGTGCACCACATACTATAGATTACCGATCATGGATCAATAAAGAGTCTCATCCACTTCTTTAGTATCATCTTCTTTTGACAATTTGCAACTGGTTACCATAGGGGTACCAACCAGTTTTGAGTCTTCCAACCCAAATATTTTCAATATCTCTTTCACATACTTGGATTGACTAATGTATATATATTTTTTCAAATGTTGAATCTGCAATCCAATAAAGAATTTTATCTCACCTATCATAGACATCTCAAATTATTTTCTCATCTCATCAGCAAATGATCTACTCATTTCTTAATTTCCACCAAATATGATATCATCAACAAATATTTATGCAATCAGTAAGCTATCATCTTTTTCAATCTTCAGATATACAATATTGTTGTCACTTGTCCTTGTAAAACTAATATGAATAAGATAAGAGTGCAATCTCTCATACCATGCTCTAAGTGCTTGCTTCAATCCATTTAAAGCTTTTTATAATTTTCATACCATGTTCTTACCTTCTTCATTAGCAAATCCTTCTGGTTGTTCAATGTAGACTTCTTCCAATACACCATTGAGAAAAGATGATTTTACATCTATTTGATATACTTTGAATCCTTTATAAGAAACATAAGCAAGTAGTATCCTCACACCTTGAATTCTAGCCATAGGTGCAAATGGTTCACCATAGTCCAGGAATTCTTCCTATGTATATCCTTTACACACCAATCTTGCTTTATTCCTTATTACTTCACCTTTCTCATTAATCTTATTCCTAAAAATCCACTTAGTACCAATTACATTTTTGTCCACCGGTCTAGGTACTAATGTCCAGGTCTTGTTCTTCTCAATTTGTTCTAATTCTTCTTCCATAGCCTTCAACCAATCATCATCTTTTAATGCTTGTTTTACAATTTTAGGCTCAAGTTCAAATAATAAACATGTACTTTCTCTTTCTTTTCTTCTTGTCAAAACACAAGCATTTCTATCACCAATAATCTGATCAGGTGAATGACTCAGTTTAACATACCTTGGCAATATTGGTTCTAATATTGGAGTACCTTCAATCACTTGTATTGATTCTTGTTCATTAACCTGTCATTCCATCAGTTCATCTACAGTTTCTTGTTCACCAGTTGTACATATACAAACCCATGATAATCATCCAATTCTTTGTTGCTAGATTCATCATTCTGTTTGAAGAATTCATCTACTCTCACATTAGTACTTATAAGATTTTCTCTTTGTAGAATATTCCCTCATCATTTCTTGGATCAAACTTTCCTGAGTTTTCATTTATTTTTATGTAATAACTACTTCTAAAAATTTTAAGATAACTCACACTAGTAAATCGACCATAACACAACTCATAAGGAGTTTTGTTTGTGCCTTTCTTCAATTGAACTCTGAAAGTATTATATATACTCTTTTTTATATAGAATCACAACCAAGAACGATAAAGGTTCACCCTTGATATATCTATATTTTTCCATTAATTTTAAATGTTGACTGAAGATAGAATTATACTTCTATCTCAAAGATCACGAGATTTTGGAAAGTAAAAATACTAGCCTAGAAAGTATTTTGCAAGAAAAAAATATGAAGAGGGGGGTCAGTGCACAAAGATGGGGGACCAAAATGGGGGTATAAGATGCCACTTTTTTTTTTGAAATTAGCAAACTCTAAACTTCAACAAGAAATTGAAGATAGTTAGACTCAAAATTTTAAGATGCGACAAGAACAAGAGTTGTAATACTCTGAATCTAGTTTCTAAACTACTAATTTATTATGAAAATGGTGCAGATTAAGGCCCTCAAAAAGGGGGAGCATAAAAAGTGGTCATGTTTTTTGTGAAAAAACATAACATAGCATCTGGTGTGCTCCCCCTAAAATGTTAACTTTTTAAAATAAAAAAATTAATCACTCCAGTGAGAAGTTAGCTAACACCACGCAGTTTATCCCAAAATTTTCTGCTAATTTTTTGATGAATGTATAAATTTTTATGAATTTTTGAAGTGCACACATCCTAAAAACATGAAATTTTTTTGTGCTCCCCTAGAAATCATTGAAAAAAATTGAAAATCAAATTTTCTTTTTTTCTAAAAGTGTGTATAATGGAGTCTAGTTCTAAAAAAGTAACTTGTTGCAAAATTCAATGAACGAGCCAAAATCTATGCCTAAACTACTACACGTTGGTTTTGGACAAAAATTAGACATACATACAAAAGAAATTAGAGATGAAAAGCTTAACATAATCAGAATTGAAAATAAATTATATGGTTAGTTAGCTAACAAAGAGATCTACAATATCATGTCGTCTAATTTTAATGTTATTGAACCACGAGTAAACATGATGAGGAGCACACCAAAAAAGATGTGAATTTTTTCTATGTCTGTTGGAAAACACATCTCAAGCCTATTTGAATCCTCCAAGCCTTTGGGTTGGATCTCCAACGCAAATCCAAACCTTAGGCTTGGTGGATTCTAATGTATTACAAAGCACATACGTGCTATAGCACGCATGCATTATATTGCGTACGCGCTATGCAAATTTATGACTTGAATAGCGCGTACACGCTATAGTGTGTACGTACTATGCAAGTCATAAATTTGCATATTGCGTACACGCTATAGTGCGTACACACTATGCAAATTTATGATTTGCATAGCGTGTACGTGCTATGCAACATCTAGAAAAGGCTTAAGGGAGTAAGAGAGAAAGAGTTAGAAGGTGGCAGGGGCTGAGAGAGAGAGAGAGAGAGAGAGAGAGAGAGAGAGAGAGAGAGAGACACACACACACACACACAAAGGCTATATTTTCCCTTCTTACCCTCTTTCCCCCCTCTCTCACACACACATATGCTCTCTCCCACCTTCTTACCCTCTATATTCCCCCCCCCCCGCTCTCTCTCTCTCTCACACACACACACACATACACTCTCTCCCACCTCTCTCTCTCTCTCTCTCATCTTTATAAAAGTTTACACTTGACTTTTTATAAAAGTTTACATAACGCGCACGCGCTATGTTTTAAATTCAAATCATAGCATGTGTGTGCTATAGCGCATCTGCGCTATATTTTGAATTGCCCAAGCCTGAGGCTTGGGCAACCCAAGCCATAGTGTGCGCACACTATAGCGCACACGCACTTTAGTGCGTACGCACTATGGTCGTTGAGGGGCCAAAAAGGAATGTGGCACCTTTTTGGTCCCCCATCTTTGTGCATATACCTAGGGGAGAAAATTTATTCATTATTAAATATAATGTTAACTCATTTATTTTATTATTTTTAGTTTTTTATAAAATGATAATTTAGCATTTTTTTGTTATTTTTTAGAAAGACCATTTATTTGAATGCATAGTTTTACCATTTATTTTCATTTATTACAAATTTAATCCAATAAGACAAAAAAAAATCAACCTATGCCCAATAGAGAGAGAGAGAGAGAGGGAGAGAGAGAGAGTAAAAATTATAAAATTGTTTGATAGTCTCAATATCGATTTCTTTCAAATTATTTCTTGATGAATTTAACCACGAAACCTCATTTGTATAAAAATACATGATGCATTCAGTCCACTAATTGACTATTTCTTATAAGAATTCATGCAATTTCATCAACATGTTCTATTCCATATTTAATTTTCAATTTCTTAAGTCAAGCAAGTAATTAATTATTTATTCATTCTTTTACATTTTTTATTGAATAAATAAAATGAAGCAAATATGACACAAATGATTCTTAATCAAAATAAGGAAAAATATAAACTCAAAATTCTAATTGAAGTGAGTCAATCTTAATGGTTGATTTCTTAATCCAAAAATCTAAAGATCTACCTCTTTAAGTTGAAGCAAAGATAAGGAAAAACAAACTTAAAATCTTAAATAAAGTGAGCCAATCTTAATGATTCATTTCTTAATCTAAAAATCTACCTTTTTAAATTGAAGAAAAGATAAGGAAAAAAAAAACTCAAAATCTTAAATAAAGTGAGCCAATCTTAACAATTCATTTCTTCATTCAAAAATATAAAAATCTACCTCTTTTTCCTCAACTGACATATAAAATAATGTGCATGAAATTAGAATTTATTTCTCACTATAAATAGAATTTACACAAAATTAGAATTTTATAAATATAGAATAAATATTTTTATATTTCTAATAATATCATTTACAAAGAAAAAATATCCTTTTTCATTGTTGAAATCATTCCTAAGTATTAAAATCTTATAAACACTTGCTATCTTTATTTTTAACAAAATTAGTACCCAAATCATTTTACTTGTCTATCAATTTTTTAATTTCTATCAAAATAATTAAACATTCATTTAAAAATTGATTAATACTTGTATAATATATTATTGTTCTTTATAATAGGAAAAAAGTATTTCAGAACCTTCAAAATTTTGGATCATCTTTTTTTGTGTGGGAGCTATCCAAGGCTTAAATGAGTTCATCTTTTTCTCCTTTGGATATTCATGAGTGGATATTTGAAAATAGTTACAAATATCATCAACTATTCATGGGCACAACCCAAAGAAAGCCACCTTAGGTGGCCAAATCATTGTCAACCGAGGGGGAATGATCTTGATCATCTTTGCCCGAGATTCTTCTTTTGAGGACCAAACTCCATCCCATAGGCAGCATCCCAGCTGCACTTCGTGGCTCCTGTAATGCACCCACTTCAAGAATAGAATTTAAAAATAAATAATATAATATTTTAATAGATAAAGTATAATACAATATATTAATAGATGAATATAATATACTAAATCAATGTTATCATTTATAATATAATTCATTGTACTAAATATAATATATTATTAATAATATAATAATATAAATAAATTAATACATGATTAAATAATAATAAATATAATTTATTATTAATACAAGATTATAAATGAATATAGTACTATTATAATTATTAATATATAACAATAATGAAATAGATATTATTAAGAGACCCACTACCAGGGATTAAAGAAAATCAATATTTAAAATTGTTACCAATTGATTTATCAATCCATAATGTTAATCAAATTAATATTAATAATTATCTTAATGATTATATGTTATTAATAAATATCTAAATAATAATTAATAAATATATTTATAATAAAATATGATTCATTTATAATCATACAAAATACTAAAATGGAGGTTTTGGTAAAATGTGAAAGAACCAATTGTTACAAGATTATTATAACTCATGAAAGAACCATATGTTACAAGATAGTAATAGTATAAAGTTAGTAAATATAAAACTCTAATAGGATTTTTTCTCATTATTATGAACAAGCACTTTCAAAAGACACATCCCTCTTACATAAGGAAAGAAAAGATATATATTGAAGAAAGAAAGACATTCTTGGGAGAATCTGAGGATGAAATAAAAAGAAAACATTTTGAAACATGGAAATAGGGACATAGATCTTATTCTTATCTTAATAATAATATTCCAAAAGAAAATGATTCGAAGTTCTTATCAATATCTCCCACCTTTTTATTATTATATTTTAGTGTGTAAATATAATATTTAAAATAACAAAGAACATGGAAAATATAGGAGAAAAAGAAAGAACTATATAGGTATTTCTAAGAAACAAAAAAGAATATAATATAAATATATATAGAAGGAAATTCAAGAATATAAATTATAAGAAAGACATCAAATAATATTAATATTATATGTTAATAAGAGTGAAATAGAATTATACATTGGTTATGTTATACATGCTTAGTAATATATTCGTAATATATAAGATAATAATATATACTTAGTTAATTATTTAATCACTCACTAATACAACTAAGAAAGGATTAACATTGGAGCTTAAGTATGTATTATAAGTCAATGATTGCTTCTAAAAATGATGATGTTAGGGAGTTAGAATTATCTTATTATGAAAAAAATGTAATCCAAATAATTAAGGGTTAAGATTGGACAATTTTATTAAAATAATAGACACAAGTGCAAATACTAAAGAATCATACTTCTATCAAACTTCTCAATTAATTGTTTAAGTATCAAAATCCATCAACAATTTAAATAGTTCATGTTGCCTTATTATAAATCGACTAAAAATTTTGGCTGTGTGATGTCGGTACCATTCTGGAATCATTTTGATAGAGAAAAGAAGTGGACCCGAATCCCATGGAAGAGGCATTAATGGTAGAATTTGTGAAAGGGTCTGTGCGTTTTCAAGTCTTCTTTACTTCCTCCCATGATCTGGTTCAAATGAGTACATACACAAAATGGATTACAATAGTAATTTGTTGGGTATCCTTTAAGAAACAAAATCATATACCTCCAAAAAGTGTACAGATTAGTATTTATTTTAAATAAATATATGATACTACTTTTTATCTGTAGAGATTTGATTATTTTGGATGTCAATTATCACATTACTTAAATCAAACAACATATCAGTAACCAGGCTTCAAACCGAAGCCCTTACTGTCAATGCCTATTTGTTATCTACAACTATTAGGGTTCCAAATAAAAATTGAAATGCTCTAAAACCAGTGAAAACACCCAACTTAAAATTGTAAAGAAACTATGTATAAATCCTTAGGCTTCCTCAAATCCTACAAGTAAAATTTTCCTAGTCTGTTTCTTGGAATCTTGTTCCTTGAAAACTCTATTTTAATCCTATCAATTTTTATATGCTCTTCTTTGGTGCACAATCAAGGCCATCCATTGAATCATCATCTCCTTGCACAATAAATCATGATCCTTCAAATTCAAAAACCTTGAAAAATTTGTAAATGATATCATTCTACCAATTTGACAAAGCAAAATCCTACCGTTCTTATTCATAAAAAATAGTGATGGCTAAGAGCATGTTCCCATGTTGTTGCTTAGCTTATTTTGCTAGCAGTAGTTGCTCAATTTTTTGGGCACAATTTGTGGAGTTGGTGGCCCATGGATTACAAAAGTAATTTGTTGGGTATCCTTTAAGAAACAAAATCATATACCTCCAAAAAGTGTAAAGATTAGTATTTATTTTAAATAAATATATGATACTACTTTTTATCTGTAGAGATTTGATTATTTTGGATGTCAATTATCATATTACTTAAATCAAACAACATATCAGTAACCAAGCTTCAAACCAAAGCCCTTATTGTCAATGCCTATTTGTTATCTACAACTATTAGGGTTCCAAATAAAAATTGAAATGCTCTCAAACCAGTGAAAACACCCAACTTAAAATTGTAAAGAAACTATGTATAAATCCTTAGGCTTCCTCAAATCCTACAAGTAAAATTTTCCTGGTCTGTTTCTTGGAATCTTGTTCCTTGAAAACTCTATTTTAATCCTGTTAATTTTTATATGCTCTTCTTTGGTGCACAATCAAGATCATCCATTGAATCATCATCTCCTTGCACAATAAATCATGATCCTTCAAATTCAAAAAACCTTCAAAAATCTGTAAATGATATCATTCTACCAATTTGACAAAGAAAAATCCTACCATTCTTATTCATAAAAAATAGTGATGGCTAAGAGCATGTCCCCATGCTGTTGCTTAGTTGATAATGTTTGCTTCTTAATTTGTAAGCAGTGTCTTACATATTATTTTTAAATCAAATTTATAGTCATTTTTATCACTTTTTCAATAAGTTGTTGTTGCTTATTTATAGCTCCTCCTTTCTTCCCATAAATTATTTTCATTTGCTAAAAAATAGATACTCCACAAAAATAGGAAAAGATTCTAAATTTTCCTTTTCCCTCAATTTTTATTTTGCATGGGAACACTCTACTACTTAAATTTAAGCAAAAAAAATCATTTAAGCAGCAACATAGGAACATGGGATCATCATAAAACTTTCCTCCTAAGTAAAATTTCACTTTCGCAATTGCAAATGGTTGGCTTGAAATAAGTCAAGGGTGCAGGTAAAAAAAGAAACAAAATCTCAAGAATTTGTTTGTTAATTCTTATGATGAATACATAAAAACAATATAAAGCTCTCAATGCTTAAAACCCACTGTTATTTAAAAATCACATGGGACTCCTCAACATTTGTCATTAAATTTTGACGCATCGCTTGTAATTGCCTCACTTTTTTAATCTTTTGATATTCTCACAGTAAATGACCGTTACAAATGCCTACTAAATAGAGCAGTCTCTTCAATATTTCCACTTTATATTCCATTTACAACGTGTTTTTCAGATTTTCCTTTACATGGAATGGAGACAACATTGAGAACGTATTTTTCAGATGTTTTATAGGAATGCCAACCATTTTGGACGCGTATTTTGGGAATTGTTAAATTGGCAGTGGAATTTAAAAGGTTTCTTTTTTCTTACACTATTTTTTAGGATGACCTCCTGTAAGGGGGTTGATACCAGTGTAGGGTTACACCTCTCAGCGTAAATATAAGTTTTTATTATTTACTACTTTACTATGCCAATTCTTATGGGAAAACTTTGAACTAAAAAAGAATGATTTTGTATGCAAAAGTTGTGATTATTACAAGTTTCAAAACTAAGGATTGAATTCAAATTATTATAATTAAATTTTTGTCTATAATCTAATAAAAATACCTTATCCATACTTTACATCTCTAAATCACCTTTCCAACACCTATAAAAAATTAAAGTTTTGATAAGAAACACAAAAGTTATGCTCATTTTACTAAAACCTATTTTTAAATTTTTTTCAAAATGGATATTCGATGTCGATCGGATATTTGATATTAATGGATATCCAATTTGGTTTGGTAAATTCAAATTTTTCTGACCCATACAAAAAAGAAAAGTGGATTTTGGCATGTTTGGCAAGATTGAAAACACATTTTTTCCCATTGTCACTTTTTGGCCCCTTATGATCCTACACATACCCTATATTCTTAATAAATTTATCTTCTAAGAAACTTTAGTGCACCTGACCCCTCAAGATGATTGGTTCACTAAATTGGGAGAAAAATATACTGTCACAAATTGCACCCTATGCATTTATGACTCCTAAGAATTTAAACCCATGCATTTATGACAAAGATCCATGATTAGATATTCACATTCTGACATCATGAACATCAAAAGCAAGGGGTTCACGACCCCTCACCCAAATTTGAAGTCAATATTGTTAGACAACAACACAGTGCACAAACGTCTGTACAACATGCACTTATCCCTAAAAGATCCAAAATTTAAAGAGTATAATCATGTATTTGCATGATTTTGACATGTCCCTTCTCTTGGGCACATACAAAATGGAAACTATCACCTATCCCAACAATAAAAAGGTTCCATCCTCCTCTCTCTCTCTCTCTCTCTCTCTCTCTCTCTCTCTCTCTCTCTCTCTCGGCTCTCTTTCTATTAGCATGTTCTCCAAAGAAAAGCTCTATCAGATTTCATGCACAACATATTCTTCTCACCAATCATGGAGAGGGGTTTACATTGTGTAACGATATCTCTTGTCCCTCTTATCTAATCACATAATTGTAGTCTTATCACTTAATTATTACTATTATTTATTTCAATCATTTATCTTTGTGTAATAGGGGCTTTCCTCCTCAAGAGAGACTTGTTTCAATTAATTGTCTTTATATCATATATTTTTGCACAATACATGATCTCCTACCTCAAGTGAGGTTTGTTTCTATTGTGTCTTATGTAACAGGGTTTTTCATCCATTAAGAAGGGTTTATTTCTATTACATTATTGTTTATTGGTTTCACTTTGATCTATCTATCTAACTATCTATTGAGGTGGAAACACCAAAGCAAGGTTTTGATTGTGACAAACCCCTATACGTCCCACAACAATATTTCCTTTTTCTATGTGTGTAGGTGATGAACATGTCCAAGAAGTGAAAAGGATTGAATTGGGAGTAAGTCAGGAGCATATATTATTTTCTATCAAAGAGGACTCCAAAGTAACACACTGTCATTTGTGGTCGAGAGCTTGACATTTTCTAGCTTTGAAGTTTATTGCCTATATTTTCCATTTTATTAATCAAAATGCTCATACCTACCAGTATAGCTTGGTTATTTGTCTTTTCTCATTTTATCATGATTTAGACATCTTATTATTATTTTTGAAATACCTAGTCTCTTTATATTGCATTTCTTTAGAGTTGTAACTTTACTCCATTCCTATTATATAGTTATATTTTGTTTATTTAAGTTGTCTTGATCCGATAATTGTTGGAAACTACAATTGAAGCAATTGTTGTGTTGTCATTGATGTCAAATCTTAACTGATAAGACTGTTGCTACTTAGGAAAGTACTATATCTATTTGAGTGTTGCTAAGGGGATAGGCAAGGTTGGTAACAATAGCACCTAAGGAAAGGTTGAGTTATCTTGATACTACAAAGTGTACTTGACTATGTTGTACAATGATGAGACAATGTATTGTTTATCTTAGTAAGATTGAAGACTAAACTGGTAGGCTTGACCGAGCAAAAATAGAGAAATCATGTTTAAGCTAAGTGATGTTAGTGTCGACCGATTCAGTATATGCTGAGCAAAATTCTAGTGTCGACCGAACATTAGTTATGTTGAGGAAGATAGTTTAAGCCGAGGAAACATTTTTAGTAATGACCGAGCTTTCTACATGAAGACTGAGTAGTTGATCACAGTATTGACTGAGTATCAATATTTTTATATTTGAAGAGAATTCAGATTTGGAGCCAACATTGTTGAATTCTTGGATTATGTAAAATGTGTTGACTTTATTTATTGATTGTTTGAAAGCATTTAATGCACTGAAAAATGTTTTATTGTAAATCTTTAAGAGATTTGAGATGTTTCTAGAAAAGGAGCCGAAGAACATAAAGTGGGTAGATTCAATGAATTTGACCTAACCCTAAGATCTACGAAGGAGATTGAGCGGAAAAAGATGAGTTAACCTAATTGAAGAAGTATTAAGGGAACCTGAGCATTAGGTATGTGTGTGCATGGGTGAATAGAGGATGCTAGAAGATCAATAGATGTTATTGACTGTATAAGCAGAAAAGGCTGAAGGAGAAGTGTGGTGATTGATTGAAGAAAAGTTTCAAGCAAATCAAAGATGGAGATGGCAAAGTTTCAAAGTCAGTAAACTAGCATTTGTGTACAGAATTGGATCTGATATTTGCAAAGTGAGTTGTATGTTTTTCAAATCAATACTATTGCTACTTTCTAAGCATTGTAACAGTCAAAATCCTTTTAACAGAGGTTGACCTAATAGTCATATGTTTAAATCCTTTGAACAAGGTTGCATTCTAATGGAATGTATGTAAATTCTATAACAAGGCTCACTTTTAACAAGGTGATTGAAATCCTTTAACCGGGTCACACCTAACAATATGTATTGTAACCTTTGATAGGGTTGGCTTTTAACTGAGCTCACTTTAGAAGAGTGAAAATAATAGTAGCATGTTACAAAGTGGTTTTTCCCAGATTGGGTTTCCACTATAAATCCTAGTGTCAATGCTTGTGTGAATGTTTTGGTTTAGACATTTCTATGTTTTACAAGTTAGATATAGCTGGGTAGTGGACTGCAATGTTATATGTTTCTATTATTGAATCAGTGATGACCGAGTTGGTTTTGGTTGTTAGATCTAATTTAAGGAAAAGTTTTTGAAGTTTCTTTTATACATCTAGACGAGAACAACTGATTCACCCCCCCTCTCTGTTGTTCTAAATCACATTAACAATTGGTATCAGAGCTATGTTGCTTATTATTGGTGTTTATAGAAATCAAGTTTAAAGGGGCTTGAAGCAAATGATCAGGATGTATAAGAAGGAGGTACCAAAGCTAAATAAGGAAAATTTCCCTGCATGGAAAAGTTTGATGAAGTTGCATCTGGCTGGTATTGGTGATTCTATAAAGTACTACATTGAGAATGACTATGTCTCACCTGTCGCACCTCTGACTGCCGAAGAAATGAGAGCTAAGCAAGAACATAATCAGGCAATGTTAGAAATTGCATCTGCCCTAAGCTATCCATAATTTGAGGACATTAAGGATTGCACAAGTGCTAAGAAGATGTGGGACACTCTTGCAAAGATCTATGGTGGTGACATAAATGTACTGAAAGCTAAGGCTGAGAGTCTCAGAGGTAAGTTTGATGAAATGAGAATGCAAGAAGGTGAGAACATTGCACAATATTGTGGTAGAATAAAAGAAGTTGTGAATGCTATTAGAGGAGCAAGTGGGACTATTGAGGATGAAACTATAATTGGTAAAGTACTAAGAACTCTGTGTCCTATATATGCTGTTAAGATCTCTGCTATTCAAGAATCTTGATGTAACTCTACAAATGTGCTTACTTTGGAAAGTTTGGTTGGCAAGTTGACTACTTTTGAACTCTCTAACTATGATAACTTCATTGTTCGTAGTATTGGTAATGTTGAATCTTCTTTTAAGTGACAATTAGTTCTGAACAAGCCAAAGAAAGAGAAAGAAAGATGCATCAGTGAAAGTGAAAGTGAAAGTGAAAGTGATAGTGAAAGTGACAGTGACACTTCTGATGAAGAACTTGAAGATCTAGAAGCTCTTATGGCTAGAAGACTAAGAAGGGGAAAAGGAAAATATAAAGGTAAACTCCCTATTATATGTTTTTTATGTAACAAAGTTGGTCATATAGCTGCTAGATGTCCTGACAGGAATGATAAAGATGAAGAAAGAAAAGGCAAACACAAAGATAGAAGAAATGACAGAAGCTACCAAAGGTACAAAGACTACAAAGGAAAGGCAAGAAATATTGTTACATTGTTGAAGAAGAAACTGACATTGATAGTGATGATTTTGAAATTGAGGTAGTCTATGTTGCAATGAAAGATGAATCTGATGAGGATGAGAAAACTACATTGATCTCCTATGTGAACAAGAATGAAAAATGGATTATTGATAGTGGTTGTTCACATCACATGACTGGTGACAAGAGTAAGTTTGAGACCTTACATCATTATAGAGGTAAAAGTGTAAAATTTGGTAATGATGCACCATGTCCTGTTAGAGGAAAAGGTTTGATTAAACTGACTGTTAAGATCTCTTGTGAAAATGCATATTGGGTTGAAGGTCTAAATTATAATTTGCTAAGTGTTTCTCAGCTCAACAACACTGGTTACTGAGTGGAATTTCATCACAAGAAAGCTAAAATATTTGATGCTATTGGTGAACTGATTGGAAGTGGAGAATAGACTAGAGGTAATTTGTTCTATCTTGACCTATCTGAAGAAGCATGTATGGTTGCACAACTTGATGACATTTGGTTATGGCATAAGAGGCTATGTCATGTTAACTTTGATAATCTGGTAGAAATAAGTAAGAAGAAGAAAGTAAGAGGTCTACCTAGATTGAAGAAACCTGAGAATGTGATGTGCAAGGAATGTCAGTTAGGAAAAATGACAAAGTCAAGTTTTAAGATCAAATCCTTTACTTCTGATAACATTTTAGATTTGGTTCATACTGACCTTTGTGGACCTATGGGTGTACAAAGTTATTATGGTGCTAGATATTTTATCTTGTTTGTTGATGATCATACCAAGATGATGCATGTAATGTTTCTAAAAGAAAAATCTGATATTTTTCAATTCTTTAAGTGGTATTTGGCTAAGGTTAAGAAGGAGATAGGTAGCAACCTGAAATGTCTTAGATCTAATTGAGGTGGATAATTTACATCAAATGAATTCAATCTATTTTGCAATGAAAGAGGAATCAAAAGATAGATGTCTGCACCTAGAACACCTCCATAGAATGGCATAGCAGACAGAAGAAACAGATCTATCTTGGATTGTGCAAGGACATTGTTGATTGAAAAGAATGTGGCATAGAAATACTGGAAAGAAGCTATAAGTACAACTATATACACTCTTAACCGGGTACAGATCAAGAAAGGTACAAATCTGACACCCTATGAATTATGGTATGGGCATGCACCGAGTGTTAAATACTTTAGAATCTTTGGAAGCAAGTGCTACATATTAAAAGACAATAGGAATAAAAAATTT
Source organism: Chamaecyparis obtusa (assembly GCA_027943335.1). NCBI lineage: Eukaryota > Viridiplantae > Streptophyta > Pinopsida > Cupressales > Cupressaceae > Chamaecyparis > Chamaecyparis obtusa. The sequence goes on along the minus strand of BSBK01000515.1, from coordinate 1,106,033 downwards.
GATGCTAAAAGAGATGAAGGCATATTCCTAGGGTATTCCACAAAAAGTAAAGCTTATAAGTATTTGAACTCTAACACTAAAAAAATTGTGGAAAGTGTGAATGTCAAAGTTGATGAGTATGCAAAAAGAAATGAAGTTGATAGCAAAAGAGAACCATAAGATTATAGATCTTTTGTGTATATTGAAGAAGAAGAAGAGGCAAGTAATAGAGTTTCACCTAATGCCGAGTCTCAGGTAAGCAATGTCGAGCGACAGGAAGAGGTTGCCAAGCATCAGGAAAATAGTACCGAAAGAGAACAAGAACATGCCGAGCGACAAGATAGTGTTGTCGAGTATCAGGAAGAGGTTGTCGAGAATTCAAAAGATGAATCTAAAAATATTGTTGAGGAACCTGATGAAATAGAGGAGAGAAGAGATAAACCTATTTTGGAAAAATATGTAAGAAGACATCACAAGCCTGAACAGATAATTGGAGACAAACATACTATAATTCTGACCAGAAGTAAGACAATGGATCCAACATGTTTACTGTGTGAATTTGAACCTAAGTCAACTAGAGAGGCATTAGAAAATGAAGACTGGATACAAGCAATGAATGAAGAAATAGACCAGATAGAGAAGAATGATACTTGGACTCTGGTGCCGAGACCTAAAAACAAAAATGTTATAGGAACAAAGTGGGTGTTCCAGAATAAGTTGAATGAAAAAGGTGAAATAACTAGGAACAAAGCTAGGTTGGTATGCAAAGGCTATGCACAAGAAGAAGGAATAGATAATGGGGAGACATTTGCCCCTATAGCTAGATTGGAAGGAGTAAGAACTCTGCTTGCATATGCTACTTATAAAGATTTCAAGGTTTATCAAATGGATGTCAAGTGTGCATTCTTAAATGGTATACTAGAAGAAGAAGTTTACATAGAACAGCCAGAAGGTTTTATTGATCCAAATAGAAGACACATGGTATGAAAACTAAATGAAGCACTATATGGATTAAAACAAGCTCCTAGAGCATCGTATGAGAGATTGCATAACTACTTGATACAAATTGGATTTTCAAGAATAAATGACACAAGCAATCTGTACATGAAAGATGAAGAAGGTAAAGGTATCCTGTTGGCAAAAAAATTTGTGGATGATATTATTTTTGGTGGACATGATGCTTTGTGTAAAAGATTTTCAAATGAAATGCAAACCAAATTTGAAATGAGCATGTTTGGTGAGATCAAATTCTTTGTTGGTTTACAAGTATATCAAATGAAGAAAGGAATTTTCATTACATAGTCTAAGTATGTTAATGAAATACTGAAAACTTTTGGGATGGAAGATTCTAGACCAGTGAGTACTCCTATGGCTACTGGACAAAATTTATCTAAGAATGATGATGATGCAAAAGTGAACCAGACTTTGTACAGATCCATGATTGAAAAATTGCAGTATGTTGTACATAGTAGACCAGATATTGCACTAGCTATTGGGATTGTGGCAAGATTCTCTGCCAATCCTAAGGAAACACACATGATGGCAGTAAAAAGAATTATGAGATACTTGAAAGGAACTGCTAACTATGGGCTATATTACAAGAAGGATGAAAGATTTGAACTAAGAGTATATACAGATGTTGATTGGGTAGGAAATGTAGATGACAGAAAGAGTACTCGTGGTGGAGCTTTCTTTCTTGGATAGAGATTAGTCTCCTGGACAAGCAAGAAACAAAATTACATTTCCTAATCTACTGCTGAAGCTGAGTATGTTGTTGTTGTTGCCCAAAATTTTCCATTCTGCAAATTTGGCTAGGTTTCCAAGGTCTCTATTTTTATTCATCCTTGCTGCAACTTGTTTTAGCTTGCAAAGTTGATCCAAAGGGTTTCATGATTTGCACCCTTACCCCCATGATCTTCAATGTGTCACCATGCTTCAATTCAGATCGCATCACTCAATTTGCAAAACTCACAGAAATATTCAAGTTTAAATGCTTACAGGAAATACTGGTGTCAAAGGGTTCAAAAAAATTGTTCAGTGTCGAAAACCCTCTATGTTTTCGACCTTTTGCTCCGAAAGCCCAGGATGTTTTCGACGTTTGCTGTTTCACACTTTTTTCTCTGGCGTCTACATTTTTCTAAGTGCGCAACTCTAACCAGGTGGGTCCCATTGATGTTTTCGACAAGCTGCTAGCGCTTGTCGCATGATCGCATAGCCCTTTTTTAGGCTATGCGAACATGCGACTAGCCGTTAGTGCGCTGTTGCAACCGGTTGATGGTGGGCCCAAAGCTTTTGGGGCTAGTGCGATGGGGATCTACAGTGGTCGTATGATCTCATGGGATCTTTTGAGCCCATGAGAGCATGCACCCACTGTTGGATTAGAATCTCATGTTGTTGTGGGGCCTGGGGTTAAGGAAAGCTTCCAGCGACTTACCGAAGGGAGGAAGTAAACCCGAGGTAAAACCCAAATTTAAAGTTTGCAGTCATCATCATGTGATGAGCTGTTAATGGTCAATAGGGGCTTCAGGTGATGATGTGTCCATTTTGCGGTGGGCCAGGAGTATAACGCGGGCCCCGTAGATTCAAAATCTATGGTGATCACATGTTCGCATGGGATCTTACGATCCCATGCGATCATGAGACCACCGTTGGATTCTCTATTGTTTCTATGCGGTGTTGTCATGTGTTCAGCCTGTGTGAGTTTTTGGTTGGTCCACGTGGTTAATAGGTGACTACTTCTTGTGGGCCAGGTTTTAATGTGGCAGCAGGGTAAGATCTTAGTGGTTAGTCACATGATCGCGTGTGGTCTTTTGGGCTCATACGATCATGCGACCAATGACATTTTCAAAGCGGTGCGGCTAGTTTTGCCAGGCTTTCTTCTACAAAGGACATTGCGAAGTGGCAGGGTAGCTCAGGATTGATTTCTAAGGACAATTGAGGGTTGCAAGCATGATGGTGGATGATCTGGTCATCGGCACCATGGATTTTACAGAGTACAGTGTGATGTTCTTGCACTGAAAGAGTAATTATGAGTTGGGGCCACTAGTACTTTTAAATTCAAAATCCTACGAAAATCAAGTCTAGAGCTTTAATCGCTTAGTGGAGTTGCAGGTGGGTTGGTTGGTCCGGGTTGCTTGTCTCTAGGTTGTTTGCGGTATAGGGATGGGTCATTTGTCTGATTGGCCTTGATGTTGCAGGAAGATATTTATGATCAGATTTGACTTTAGTTGATTAGTATCCTAGGGTTTGATATTGTATTGAAAAATCTATAACCCTGGTTAGTTTTGGACTCCTGCCTGCGTGTAGTGAGTGTTGTATATATTGTTTTTTTGGAGCTGTTAGTGCTCGAAGTTTGCAATTTGTAAAAGAGTTTTCTCTTTCTTGGGGAGTTATCTGTGGCATTTGTTCTTCCCTCTGGCTCTTACAATTTGTAATCTTTCATTGAAATCTTAGGTTTAATAGAGGCTATCCGTGGCAATTGTTCAGCCCTCTGGTCTTTCCCTTATCTGTATTTCTCTTATTAGATGCGATATACTGGCTCTATTAGAGAAGTCTTGGAGTTCCAGAGCCCTTCTTTCTTTCAGCTTATATGTGTACTACTGTGTATGATTTGATTTGAGTGAGGTTGTGGGTATTCTTCAGCCCCCTGTCATTTTGTCTCATTCCTGTGCCCTTTTGCCTAAGAGAACGTTTGCTTGCAGGTCACAGTTTGTGTCTTATGTTTAGGCCCCTCTATGAAATACTTATGCAAGCCTATTTAGAGAGATTGTGTTCTATTAGATCCGAGAGCCTTCATGCTAGTTTGGTCAGTGTATTGTATTCATTTCTTTTCAATGCATCACCTAGTAGGTAGTTTGCTTTCAGTCATTTCCCTTTCCATGCACTCCTTCTAACCCTTTCCCTCAAAAGTTTTACTTTCCTATCTAAGAGAAAACTAAGGTGATTATCCAAGAGGAACTAGCCTAGAACCTAGAGGTTTCATCTCAATTAGAAAAGGTCCCACAACCTTGAGATGATTCCCATGTTATACTGAGTTATCAAGACCAAGAGAGCTTGAAAAGGTGCAAAACTCAGTGTATAACAATTTTGGCATGCCCGGTGGGACCAAGAGGTCATAGTTTTTATAATTCTTGCTGGTTTTGATATGCATCCAGTAGGTTGCAGACCTTTGAGAGTTCATTATTTTGCATATCTGGTGACTCCAAGTTCACATTCACTGGTTTCAAGTAGATTCAGTACCTAAGATGGATTACCATCCTTCTTTTCATGAGGATAAACCTTCATTTCATGGAGGTCATCTTTATCAGAATAGTGGTACTTCTGATTTCATGCAGGACTACCCAGTTGCAGCAATGAACCAACATACACCTCATGCTTGCCCCCCACCCACCCAACTTCCAGTATCATGGCAGCACCAGTACACATACCAGTAGCCTCAAGAGGAGATGCCTTGCATGGAAGAGTATGCTTATCATGCTCAGATCCAACAACAACAAGCATTGGCTCAGCAAGATCAAGGTTATAGGAGGTATTTGGCAGAGCAATACAAGAGAAATGAGACCAAGCTTGCTAAAGGGTTGGAGGCCCAGAAGAAGGTTTATCAAAAGGAGCTGGAAGAATAGAGGAAACACTATGAAGAGGTGTTGGAAACACAAAAAAGGCATATGCAAACATAGGTAAAGGAGCAGTTCGATGCCTTTAAGGAAATGAAACAAGGTCAGGCAACCCTTACAAGCATTCTCGCAGCACTAAAGGAGGTTTACGAAGAAAAGTTAGTGGCAATCAGTGCTGCTACAACTGTAAAAGAAGAAGATTTTCAAGGGACATTAGCAGCTCAACGGGATGCTTATGAAGAATTAGAGGTTCATAAGAATAACTGTGAAGGGGTGGTTCAAGACCAGAAAATTTTAATGGAAGCCATGTTTGATAGGGGCATTGAATTTCAAATGGAGAAAGAAAAAGAGTTGGCAACCCATAGGGAGTTTCATGATAAAGAAATACAAAAGCACAAAGCAATAATAGGGCTCTTGATTCTAAAGGGTGCAAATGATAAAGAAACTCATCAGATACAACTTGAGGAAGCTCTTTGTAAAGAAAAGAAGGAGGCAATGTTAGGGTTATCTAATGAATCTTATAATGTTGCCAAGTAGACCATCAAATTGGAGGCTAATTTATTTGAAGAGCTACCTTGTTTTGTTGAAGATGACAATGCTTCTAATATGCCACTCATCTCAGCTGCCGAAGGACAAAGAGAAGAATGTTCTCTTGAAAAGAAGCCTGCTGCTAAGAGTGTTGACAAGAGAAATGATGTGGAAGAAGAAGCTCCTCTGCATGAATTGGTAGTTGAAGATCCTAACAGTAGTAAAAGGAGCCCCAAGTTCATTCTTTCCAGGGGTTTCCCTTTAAGTTACTTAGCAAGAACAAAGGCCGGCCACAAAAATCCAGTCATGTTTGTGTCCAAACATGAATATTCAAATGAAGTTGAAGCTGAGGGTGAACTTGCAGTTTGGCAAGGGCAAGCTCAACTCACTTATCTACCCCTAGATAATGGAAAGAAATATGTGTTGGAGGAGGTGAGTCTTTTTGTTTATGTTCTTCAGGAGGTATTGCATCGGTTCTTCACACAACTGTGTGTACTTCCTTCCTTGTTTGCTATCCTCCTACATGAATAGTATTGTACCCTAAGGAGAAAGGGTAGCTATTTCAACGCACCAGTGAATGGTTTTGTTTAACCAAGTTTCTACACTGGTTAGTTTAGGTTAGGTTAGTTTCCTTGTTTTCTGTCCCTATTTTCTAGATTAGTTTTTCCTGCTTTACAAGAAGTGCTCGAGCACAGTCTGGTTCAATTTTGTCCCTCTGTCAAAGTTTTGTGTTCCTATTGACCCCATGCCCAATGGATTGCTTTAGAGGCCATTGGTCTAATGTCTAGTAGGCTGAGATCCCGTAGAAATCACCAAAATGTTGCCCAAAATTTCCCATTCTGCAAATTTGGCCAGGTTTCCAAGGTCTCTATTTTTATTCATCCCTGCTGCAACTTGTTTTAGCTTGCGAAGTTGATCCATAAGGTTTCATGATTTGTACTCTTACCCCATGATCTTCAATGTGTCACCATGCTTTAGTTCAGATCGCATCACTTAATTTGCAAAACCCACAGAGATATTCAAGTTTAAATGCTTGCAGGAAATACCGGTGTCGAAGGGTTCAAAAAAATTGTTCGGTGTCGAAAACCCTCTATGTTTTTGACCTTTTGCTCCGAAAGCCCAGGATGTTTTTGACCTTCACTGTTTCACACTTTTTTCTCTGGCGTCTGCATTTTTCTAAGTGTGCAACTCTGACTAGGTGGGTCCCATTGATGTTTTCGACAAGTTGCTAGCACTTGTCGCATGATCGCATAGCCCTTTTTTAGGCTATGCGAACATGCGACTAGCCATTAGTGCACTGCTACCACCGGTTGATGGTGGGCATGAAGCTTGCAGGGCCAGTGCGGTGGAGATCTACGATGGTCATATGATCTCATGGGATCTTCCGAGCCCATGAGATCACATGCCCATCGTTGGATTAGAATCTCATGTTGTTGTGGGGCCTGAGGTTAAGGAAAGCTTCCAGTGACTTGCTGAAGGGAGTAAGTAAACCCGAGGTAAAACCCAGATTTAAAGTTTGCAGTCATCATCATGCGATGAGATTTCAATGGTTAGCAGGGGCTTCAGGTGGTGACGTGTCTATTTTATGGTGGGCCAGGAGTATAACGCGGGCCCCGTAGATTCAAAATCTATGGTGATCACATGTTCCCATGGGATCTTCTGATCCCATGCGATCATGCGACCACCGTTGGATTCTCTGCTATTTCTGGGTAGTGTTATCATGTGTTCAGCCTGTGCGAGTTTTCAGTTGGTCCATGTGGTTGACAGGTGACTACTTCTTGTGGGCCAAGTGTCTATGTGGTAGCAGGGTGAGATCTTAGTGGTTAGTCGCATGATCATGTGCAATCTTTTGGGCTCATGCGATCATGCAACCAATGACATTTTCAAAGTGGTGTGGCCAGTTTCAGTGGGCTTTCTTCTACAGAGGATGTTGCAAAGTGGTGGGGTAGCTCAGGATTGATTGCTAAGGACAATTGAGAGTTGTGAGCATGATGGTGGATGATCTGGTCATCGATGCCATGGATTTTACAGAGTACAGTGCGGTGTTCTTGCATCGAAGGAGTAATTATGAGTTGGTGCCACCAGTACTTTTAAATTCAAAATCCTACGAAGATCAAGTCTGGAGCCTTAATGGCTTAGTGGAGTTGCAAGTGGGTTGGTTGGTCTAGGTTGCTTGTCTCTAAGTTGTTTGCGGTACAGGGATGGGTCATTTGTTTGATTAGGCTTTGATGTTGCAAGAAGATATTTATGATCAGATTTGACTTCAGTTGATCAGTACCCTAGGGTTTGATATTGTATTGAAAAATCTGTAACCCTGGCTAGTTTTGGACTCATGCCTACATGCAATGAGTGTTGTATATATTATTTTTTTGGAGCCGTTAGTGCTTGGAGTTTGCAATTTGTAAAAGAGTTTTCTCTTTCTTGGGGAGTTATCTGTGGCACTTGTTCTGCCCTCTAGCTCTTACAATTTGTAATCTTTCATTGAAATCTTAGGTTTAATAGAGGCTATCCATGCAGTTGTTCAGCCCTCTGGTCTTTCCCTTATCTGTATTTCTCTTATTGGATGCGATATACTAGCTCTATTAGAGAAGTCTTGGAGTTCCAGAGCCCTTCTTTCTTTTAGCTTATATGTGTACTACTGTGTATGATCTAATTTGAGTGAGTTTGTGGGTATTCTTCAACCCCCTGTCATTCTGTCTCATTCCTGTGCCCTTTTGCTGAAGAGAACATTTGCTTGAAGGTCACAGTTTGTGTCTTATGTTCAGGCCCCTCTATGAAATACTTATGCAAGTCTGTTTAGAGAGATTGTGTTCTATTAGATCCGAGAGCCTTCATGCTAGTTTGGTCAGTGTATTGTATTTATTTCTTTTCGGTGCATCACCTAGTAGGTAGTTTGCTTTCAGTCATTTCCCTTTCCATGCACTCCTTCTAACCCTTTCCCTCAAAAGTTTTACTTTCCTGTCTAAGAGAAAACTAAGGTGATTATCCAAGAGGAACTAGCCTAGAACCTGGAGGTTTCATCTCAGTTAGCAAAGGTCCCACAACCTTGAGATGATTCTCATGTTATACTGAGTTATCAAGACCAAGAGAGCTTGAAATAAAGGTGCAAAACTCAGTGTATAACAGCTGCTGCAGTAAACTGTTCAAATTTGGTATGGATAAAATAATTGTTGGTAGGCATGAAAGAAGAAATCATTGAACCTATTGTTATTTTCTATGACAACACAAGTGCTATCAACATTTCTAAGAATCTAGTGATGCATACTAAGACCAAGCACATAGCAAGCAAGTATCACTACTTGAGAGAATTGGTACAAGACAAAGAAGTCCAAATGGAATATGTGAATACAAAGGAACAATTAGCAGACATATTCACTAAATCTTTACCTAAAGAAGCACATGAGTATTTGAGAAGTCAATTAGGGGTCCTTCCCCTAACTGAGGTTGCTTAGTTAAGCTAGGAGCACTACATCAAATATGCTACAACAGAATATCTGACAGATTCATGCAAAAGATTGTCACACTTTAAGATTGGCCTAGAGTTGTGAAGAAGAGAAAAGACAAGGAATCAATCATAAGTAAGATGACAGAGGGAGAAACACTGAGCTACACAGATAATACCTACATCTGATGGATGTATGTTTTAGTTGCTGCTTTGGCATTTTTGTCAAAGAGGGAGATGAACCAAGATGATATAATAACACATGACACTGAAAGGAAAAGTAAGGAGATGGTGAACTAAAATGAAGGATCAAGATAGAGGGAGATATGGATATTTCTGACAGTCGCAGAAGTGAGGCTTATAGATTTTGAATCAGAATGAAGCTAAGGATATTAAAAAAAAATTTCTGATGGACAGATAAGTTTTGGATTGGTTGGTAATCCATGTGTTATTCAAGTGATATCATATGTTGTTGCCATCAATGCCAAAGAGGGAGATTGTTGGAAACTGCAATCAAAGCAATTGTTGTGTTTTCATTGATGTCAAATCTTAACTGATAAGACTGTTGCTACTTAAGAAAGTACTATATCTATTTGAGTGTTGCTAAGGGTATAGGCAAGGTTGGTAACAATAGCACCTAAGGAAAGGTTGATTTATCTTGATACTACAAAGTGTACTTGACTATGTTGTACAATGATGAGACAATGTATTGTTTATCTTAGTAAGACTGAAGACTAAACTAGTAGGCTTGACCAAGCAAAAATAGAGAAATCATGTTTAAGCTGAGTGATGTTAGTGTCGACTGAGTCAGTATATGCTGAGAAAAATTCTAGTGTGGACTGAACATTAGTTAATTATCGAGGAAGATAGTTTAAGTCGAGGAAACAATTTTAGTAATGACCAAGCTTTCTACATGAAGACCGAGTAGTTGATCATAGTATTGACCGAGTATCAGTATTTTTATATTTGAAGAGAATTCAGATTTGGAGCCAACATTGTTGAATTCTTGGATTATGTAAAACATGTTTACTTTATTTATTGATTGTTTGAAAGCATTTAATGCACTAAAAAATGTTTTATTGTAAATCTTTAAGAGATTTGAGATGTTTCTAGAAAAGGAGCCGAAGAACATAAAGTGGGTAGATTCAATGAATCTGACCTAACCCTAAGATCTATGAAGGAGATTGAGCGGCAAAAGATGAGTTAACCTAATTGAGGAAGTATTAAGGGAACCTAAGCATTAGGTATGTGTGTGCATGGGTGAATAGAGGATGCTGGAAGATCAGTAGATGTTATTGATTGTATAAGTAGAAAAGGCTGAAGGAGAAGTGTGGTGATTACTTGAAGAAAAGTTCCAAGAAGATCAGAGATGGAGATGGAAAAGTTTCAAAGTCAATAAACCAGCATTTGTGTATAGAATTGGATCTAATATTTGCAAAGTGAGTTGTATGTTTTTTATATCAATACTACTACTACTTTCTAACCATTGTAACAGTCAAAATCCTTTTAATAGAGGTTGACCTAATAGTCATATGTTTAAATCCTTTGAACAAGGTTGCATTCTAATGGAATGTATGTAAGTCCTATAACAAGGTTCACTTTTAATAGGGTGATTGAAATCCTTTAATTGGGTCACACCTAATAGTGTGTATTTTAACCTTTGACAGGGTTGGCTTTTAACCGAGCTCACTTCAGAAGAGTGAAAATAATAGTAGCATGTTACAAAGTGGTTTTTCCCAGATTGGGTTTTCACTATAAATCCTAGTGTCAATGCTTGTGTGAATGTTTTGGTTTAGACATTTCTGTGTTTTACAAGTTAGATACAGGTGGGTAGTGGACTGCAATGTTATATGTTTCTATTATTGAATTAGTGATGACCGAGTTGGTTTTGGTTGTTAGATTTGATTTAAGGAAAAGTTTTTGAAGTTTTTTTTATACATCTGGACCTGAGAACAACTGATTCACCCCCCCTCTCTGTTGTTCTAAATCATATTAACACTAACTCACCAAAGTACTAGTTTAAGTGAGGTTGTGTAAGGTACTTTTTCTATTTGAGGTCTTGATATCCTAAGGTAGAAAATCCCCTTCTCTACAAAAACATCCAAGGGCTTGAAAGTATGATTGTACCTTAGGAGGACAAAAGAGGATATTTCTATAAAGGGAAGCCTTGGCTTCTACTCCAAATAAAAGGAATAAAGGAATTTTAAATTCCTTGTGTTAGGTACTTAGGTACCTTTTGGAAAAGATCCATATGAGATTTCTTCCCAAAAGGGGAAAGCTTTTTGTAATCACCTAAAATTGGTCTAGTAGAACTTGAGAACTTGAGCCCCCCTTTTGATCAAATTGTCTCTTTTCTAAGCATCATTATGCAGAGTAACCCTTAGAAATCCCCTCTGCATAATTAAATAAAAAATCTTATATCAATCTTATACTATAGTCTAATTTGTAGAGCTTGCATATTTATTTAATTGCTAAAACTTTACTTTTAATATAAATTTCCTACACTTTTATTCAAATAACACATCTACATGTGTGAACCCACTTAATCTTGATTAATTAGCAATTAAAAGGGATTTGTGCTTTCAAAATTGCTATTTTGTCTTATTCTACCTAACATTTCCCTTTTGCCTCTTAATCCTCACCACTCATCTCTACCTAACATTGCATCTCCTTGCATCTCCTTTTGCCTCTTCATCTCAGCCACTCATTCTTTTGCCTCTTAATCTCCACCCTTCATTCTTGAGGCAATTCCTTTAAAATGAAGCTCTTTCTTGGTTCAAGGTTTCCATCTTGATCATTGTTGAGGTCCTAATCTTGAAATCTTAGCTTTTTGGTGAATTAGCTCTCTTGCATTTTAGATTTCTTGCAGTCTTGTCATTTAAATTCTTAGCTTAGCTTCATCTCTAGCTTAATCTTTACATTACTAATCTAGTTTCTTTCTTGCATTATTCTTGCATCTTATTCTTAGATTACTAATTGCTTGCATACATCTTAGCTTAATCTCTCAATTTCTTAGCTTGCATTCTTGCATCTTAGCTTCAGTCTTGCACTTTGAATCTTCTATTTTGGAGTAGTCAAGTCACTAATCCTCTATGCCAATCTAATGAGCATCATGAGAAGGATTAAACTCACTTCAACTAGGAAGCTATGAGCCACTTCTTGAGATTTCCTCTTCTATGTATTATCTCAAGTGTAATGGTTCATAGAAGTGTGTCACACTTTTGATCACATATCTTTGGCACCCACCGTGGGGCTGAACATTCATTTTTAGCTCCATTTCTTGTGCTTTCAATTTCTTGTTGTTGCAAGTTCATAAATTTTATTTCTGTAGGTTCAGAGATTGTATGACATTTCTCATAATACACAGGAGATATTTCATTATACTATTGTGTGAAACTTTTCATTCTCTAAAGTGTCATTCTGATATACAAAGAAGTATCACATGGCCCTACTAGGAAGTGTTGCACTTCCTTTATAATAAATGTCACGCCAGTCTAAAATATCATTATGATTCTATATGGTCTATCGTACGATTTTATGACAAACTGTTAACTGTCACCCATATTTTATTTGTGTCATAGTCTGAGTTTAGGCTGAGATTGCTTGATTTTTTTGGTATTTTCTGATTATCTGGTCTTCTAACAGTGATTAACCAGTGATCTTGCAGGGCTATTGCTTCATTTTGCATGCTTTGTATGATCTAACTTATGGTTTTGTAGGGTCTTGTTTATCAAAAGATCTCAATATCTTCATGCCTACTAACGTTTTGTGGTGTAGGATATGCTTGTCAAAGGCTCTTTCTTGAAAACTACTAATGCTTTGTCTTTTAGGTTTCCTTGGAGATACAATTAAACTATATGTTTTCTTACATTTGATTTCTAGGCACCTAGATTAACTAGAAGGCTTATTGTTTTGTGATTGATTGAGTAGTAGGAGAGTATGCTCTTTTCCTCTTGGAAAATTAGAAATCTAGACCTACTTGGTTAATCACTTGCAATTGGTCTTGGGTAAATGAACATGTGCTTGATGTGTTTGGGAGAAACTATGGAGTAGGAGACTATTCTCTTTTCCTCATGGGAAAATTAGAAATCTAGACCTCCACTGGCTATCCATTTCTTTTCTTGCATTTACCTTTAGAGGGCCTACCAAAAGATAAATCTTTTAGGAATGACCCATGTGGGGAACATGCAAACCCAACTACTCCACCCCAGTATAATCAAAGCTTCTTTCAATCCAAAGAGAGATAAGACTTGGATACTTTTTATTCTTAATGCTTCTTCATGTGTAGGGCCTAGTTTCCTAAATCTCGCTAAGAAATACTACATTTGATTGGGGTGCGTGTAAGCTTGTTTACAAGATTACAAGGGGAATACATTCATTTTGTAAAAGGTTGAGAGGTCTAAATCTTGCTTGCAAGAATTATACATCTTTGGTTCTTGTAGGGCTATAGGCCTTAATTCGGCTTGCGGAACTACAAGGGGTGGTCATGAACAAAGGCCCTTACTAAACACTTTAGGAATTAGAAGCTATCCTTTTTGATCATGTGCCTTCCTTTGTGCAAGGATTGATCCAAGTGGACCTAACCAGGATCACCCCAAGACACTCACCATATTTACTCCCTTGGATGCAAATCCATGATAAAGCCAACATCACTTTGTGTGAGGCAAAGGGGTACCAAGTTGTGGAAAAAGGTTGCAACACTACTCACTTGAACTTAGGTAGTTTTATTAATGTGTCTTCTTGTGATAATACTTGTGGAAACATTTGTCGAACATACACATGATACACTTGGTATATTTGAAACCTTTCTAAGACTTCACATATGCTTCTATCTGCAAGGTTTCTTTTTCCCTTGTTGGATTGTCTTGAGACTATTGCTTGTTCACATTAAATTCTTTCAAAACAACGCTTGTCTAGGAAAGGCTTCAAACTTATCGATCACCTTTCAACCTTTAGTACTTGAACTATTGGATTAAGCTTAAACTTTGTCAAAATTTCTTTTCCATTTCTATTCTTAACTCATCATTTTATTCGGTACATTCCATCATGTTAGGAATTGTCCCTAGCTATAAAAAATTACTTTGGTCTCTTGACTACATACTTGGCTAGTAGAATGCTCACTTCTCCACCATCTATTTGATCAACTCTCTTGGATACTCTATCCAACCTCTTGCTTGTTCACAAGTGTAGTACATAGGGGTCTCCCTACAACTTGGACATTTTGTGGCAAGTTATCTTTTCTCTATCTCTCTTATGCTATTACACTTTGGACAAGTGAACATCTTTACTTACCTAGCTTTAACATCAAGTCATCATAAGTCATCCTATTTGGCTTTTGACAAACTTCTTTCATGCTGATCATAACTAGATCTCAGATCCGTGAGGGAAAATAACCCGAAGATATCTTTGACAACACAATTAAAGAAGGTCCTCTACCTTGGGGTTTCAAACCCTTTTCTAACATCTCTAGCGAATCTACTCTATCATCTCCTAGGTTGGAACATAGTGTTTCTTACACTCCAACCATAGGAAAACAAAGTAAGAGAGTTCCTAAAATAACTCGATGATAAACACTTTGGACAAGAAAATCAAGAATGTCCTAATTCTAGACATGGCTCTCAACAAGCATGGATCACATGGCTCACAAGGTGGTGATTCAAACAATGAGATAACTGAGGAAGATATCTAGTAGTTTCAGAAAGATGAATGCTTACAAAGACTCACGAAGTTGACTCTAAGTCAAAACAAAGACCAATACTTCTTGCATCTAGCCTCTCAAGGAATTAAACTACCCCACAAATTTGATGTGGATAACTTAATCAAGAAAGAAGAACCATCTGAAATGGAAATCATGAGAAGATAGATGGAAGACATGATGAAGCATATGTAATGCTTAGAAAAGGAAAAATAACAACCAAGCACATCTTTCTCACTTGAGTCTATATGTTCATTTCCCTTTGAAAAAGATCTATATATGCCTCCTTTTCCTCGCAAAGTTGAATTTCCTAAATATGAGAAATATGATGGTAGAAAAGATCCTCACAATCACATTAGATAATTTTGTGCACTTAGCATGGAGTTATTTTATGAACCTACTTATCTCATGAGAATATTCCTAGGAGTCTTAGTGGTCAAGATATGGAGTGGTTTACCAAACTATCTCCTCCTCTCAAATCATTTGACCAGCTAGTCCAACGGTTTATTCAGCAATATTCCTATAACATTCAACATGTTGTCACCATGCTTGATCTTTGCAACATAAAAAAATATCAAGGTGAATCTTTTGTGGTCTTTCTTCAATGATGGCGGAAGCTATACTCATGCTATCCTCGACAAATTCTTGAGATGGAGAAGATTGACATATTTATCAACTCTTTAGTTCCTTAAATGAAATATGCATTGCAGATGCAAACTCATGCTTCATTCGATAAATTGGTTGAAACATCTATTCACATACAGGATGTCCTTGTTTGTAAGGTAAATATTATGCTTCAATCCAAATCCCCCTCTAACAACCAGTCTAACAAAGATAAAAGAAAATTCTAGAACAAAACTAAGGATGTTGTCAATGACAGAATCGTAGCTTCAACTTCACAATCTACCACTACTAAAGAGCCAGCATTCAATCTATCCACTATTGTAAAGGCTAATACTAATAAGCCTTGGGCTCCCAAGCCTAAAAGAAACTTCACTCCTCTTGGGGAATCACTTGAGAATGCTATAAAGACTCTCCTAACTAACAAGATCATTACTTTGCTTGATAATTCAAGACTGTATAATCCTAAAATCAAGCCTAAATGGTGGAACGCCAATCGCTATTGTGATTATCACTGCAAGAAAGGCCATAAAACCAATGAATGCGTGAAACTCAAAAATATCATTCAAGATCTGATTGAAAATTAAACTATTTTGGTTGACTCCCCACAAGAAAACCATGATCACAAGGCTTTCAAAGAGCCTTTTCCTAAATTTGAAAAGGAAGAATCTTCCAAGGAAAAGGATAACTAAGTTGCATATACCTATGCTAACAATGATAATGTGATCAACATGCTTGAATCTTTTGATCATACCAAAGGAAAAGATAAAATTGAATCATCTAATGTGGCAACTAGCTCTCAAGTTCTATCAGGCGAAGACTCATCTTCCTCCTCTGCTCCTAAACAGATTTCAATCTCAGAAACTCAATCAGCTATGTTGTCAACCACAAAGGATCCTAATTTAGTTAACCAACCTCAACACACTACAACTCAAATCTCGATGCTTGAGCTACTTGACATCTCTCTGGCTCAAAAGCAGATTCTTAATCAAACCCTTCTTGCGGCACACATTCCTAAAAACCTAGATGTCAACAAGTTCCAGTCCATGGTCAGGCACCTCGCTTTGCCTCCTTATCTCACTTTCTCAAAAAAATATGACACGTCTTCCAATCATCCTCACAATCAACCCCTCCACATTGAAGTCTACATTCATTAGTTTAGAGTCAAGCACATTTTGATATATGGAGGCTCGGGTTTGAAAATTTATACTTTTAAACTAGTTAGAGTTCTTGGTTTCTCAGAGCATGTTGTTGACCCCAGATGAAAAATAACAATAAAAGCATATGATGAAGAGGAATGCTCTTCTAAAGGCATGGTAGTTTTACCAATCAAAGTGGGTCCTGTTCAGTGTGACATCATCTGCTAAGTCCTAGATATTCCTTTGGCATATAACATACTCTTGGGTCGGCCTTGGATCCATGCTATGCAAGGATTTCCTTCAACATACCATCACTGCATCAAATTTCCTCATGAATGAATTGAGATCACTATTCATGTAGACTCAGCATATGCTCCCAACAATCCTAAACAGTAAGATCGAATGGTTCCTCACAATAAAGAAGGATCACCTCCTAAAACAAAATCTCTATCAGATCCTGGAAAAAGAATACTTTTCAGACCTACTGGCATGGGAACCTATCGAGTGGACAATTTCCCTCTCTATTCAAAATCTCATAGTAAATCATCTCCATCAACTACAACACCTACTATTTATGAGGGTATTGGGATGATCAAAGATAAAATTCCCCTAGAACTAGAAAGGGATGAAAGTGCTACCTCACTCTTCAAGAACAAAGAGTCTAAACTAAAGGATAAATATTCTAAAATCTCACTTAAATAGTATGGTATGGGCTATCATCTTATGCAAAAAAGGGGACATGATGGGAAAAGTCCTCTTGGAAAGGAAAAGGTCTACTTTAACCTTTACACATTGAATTCAGAAATCCCAAGGATAAAACTAGTATTGGTTATCATGAACATAAGCTTAGAAAACCTAACAATAGTAATAATGCATATGAGGAATCAATTGATGATGAAGAAGAAGAAATATAGCCTATAACTTACGAAAGGCTTTTACACATTCAGAATTATAATCTAGATTATCAAGGGTAGCCTTATCTACGTACTCAGGTACCTCAAGAACATGACCCTAGCCCTAACCAAGACAATCTCGTCCAAACTACTGAACAAACTGCTGCTACTACTATTTTTACTACTGAACATACTGCTCACTTTAATAACACACATCCTGATTGGGGGAAACTAGATGACATCTCCCACATCTTGGATATGCCTTAGGGTATGCCTATTCTAAACTACTCTACTACTCCTTCTAATGAGCAATCTCCTGCTACTTAAAACACTTCTCCTATAACTAGATGACAGTGATGAAGAAAATATGCCTCCTACAATGTCTCTAACTAACTACATCATATAGTATCGTAAAAAATGAAACAAACTCATATGAATATGAGTGGGATTCCTTATCAGATGCTACTATAGAAATACCAGTTGATGTTATACATAGATATGCTCCTCCTACCAACTTTGAAAGAGGAGAAATATCTAACTCTCAATATCAACATGTTGATGATGATCCTTTCCAAACTTCTATGTAAATCATTCCTATGGCTCCTAGGCCATCTACATGAAGCAATGCTCCAACAAAGCATGGGTACATAAGACCCCATCCTGTCATAGTTTTATGGAATATAGGAAGATCTAAAATTGAAATAGTTCCTATTCATGCACTTCTACCACCTGGAGAGGGGCCTAGCTATCAGAATCAACCATCTTGGTTAGACTCACATAGTACTCCTCTAAACTCATTTGACTCTTATAGGATAACTCGAGATCAACAACATTATATGGAAGATAAATTTCTTGATCTATCGGATTCATTCATGAACGATGAGGATGATACCGATATCTCTTCACTTGAACCCATTGACCCCTTATCCCCCTTCCTCCCTGAATTAAGTGGCTCACTCATTTCACATCCATCCCTCCATATAAACTAGTCATATCAACCTCATTCATCCATAGTTCTTGAGTTTTCTGGAAGTAACTTGGATGTGCAACATAAAAAATAGAATCTACTCATATCTAAAAGTCAGCACATCCCATCTAATTGACATGTGACTATAAAGAAAAAAGTAATATTCAAAAGACCACAAAGGTCCCCAAAGAGAAAAGGAAAATCAAAGAAAAAATGGATCTCAAAATCCATCATAAAAAACTTGTGATCAAAAGCACTCCAAAGTTAAGAAAAATCAAAAGCTATGTGGATTCCCAAGCTAAAAGACTTGGCTATAAAAGAAAAATCAAAGTGGCCATTCAAGCTTCCAAACTCTTATGACTCACTTCACTTCTCAATTCATTCCACCATCATTGCCTCTCATAATACACACTCTTCACTCCATCTTGCCTCTCCCAAAAGTGCATATCGGTATCTCCTCATTTCTAATGACATGACTAAGAGAAATCTTAATGCAGTCAATCTCGATGGATCCAATTAAGGACTGACTGACCTTGCAGCCAAACCAATATGTAGCAGAAATATGCAATAACAACAATAGATCTAAAATGAACCATAAGTCTTTATTCATGAAAACATCGATTACATGCAATGTGTCGGGTTGTAAGGCCTTCCCAGTTGTGGCCAATTACAAAGAAAGTAATAGTCTACAAGATCTCACAGGATCCAAATCTTTTCCCAACCTCAGCATCCAGCTAGTCCAAGTCTACAACAAGTAGCACACTGGTAGGCACCTAGGAAAGATCTAAACTTGTACTCAAACTTCCAAGCAATCTTCCTGCTCCTAAGCTTGTAGGCTACTAACCTTCCTTCCAACAATCTCCTCCCTAAACAACTACCCAAGCATACTATAAATACTAATTCCCAACCACAAGTCGATTGATGAAACAATTAATCCTTACAAATAAATATTAAATGCTAAAACATCAGTCAACTCTCACATAGCCTCACAAAATAAATAAACTCTCAAAGATGGCCCAAATGGTCATTAGATCCACATAGAAGAATGCAACACACCAGATCTAGGTCCCAACATGTCCAACAATCAATCCATAACATGAGGAGCACGACCCAAATTAAATGCACCAGTCGGTAAGCAAGAACACCGAGTAACATAGGAAATAACCAAGCACCACTCGACCGACCACACCAACCATGACCGAGCAATGAAGTTATCATCGAGCACTAGTGAACCAATGCCTTCAGTCACTAAGCATTCTTTACAGACTGAGCACCCCGCTAACCACATAAACTGAGCAACCAATCTCCCAAACCGAGTAAGAACCCCACCAAACCAAGGTCACAATAATAATCTACCTTCAAAGACAAACATATTTTTGGTTGATACAAGATTGCCAAGAATCCTAGGATGCTCATGCATCAGACACCCCAGGTAAGAAAGATTTTCTCATAAGGAAATCAGGAATGCCTCAAGGGAATCAGAATAGGTATGCCAAATCTATTTTGCACCCACATCTCTTCTTGTCCTTCATCCCAAGTAGTCTTTGCTTCATTCACTGTCTCATGTAGAAAGTCCTTCTGCTTTCCACTTTGTTTACCCCTCTGGTTGGTAATTGATAGCAACCGACTCTAACCACTACCGATCACCTCATTACCTCGGTAAGGTTCATCCTCTCCAGACTCCTTAGTCAACTTAGTATCATCTGCATCTCTCTGTGTCAGAAATGTCACCATCTATTGAACCAGCTCTACCAGCAAAACCATCTGTCTCTTAATCTCAACAAACTCTTTAGAAACATCATTCTCCTTCTCCTTCAAACTAGACTTAACATGAATAGGTTCATCAACCCTCTACTCCTAAGGTTTGTCATAAGGGAAACACCTGATAACTCCACATCCCTTAACCCCTATCTCCTGTATAGGTATCAGTTTATGTTGAGATCCTTCATGCCTAACCACATAGGTGTTAGCATGACCATCAAACAAAACATTCCTATCAAACTGCCAGGGTCTACCGAGCAACAAATGACAAGCATCCATAGGCAATACATCACACAATATCTCATCAAGGTAAGATCCAATCTGAAACTTAACCAAGCATTGTTCTTCAACTCTAACCTTAGAAACATCTTGTATCCAACTAATCTGATAAGGATTAGGATGTTTCCTTCTTTCCAAATTCAACTTACTAACCATTTCATCTGAAACAAAATTCTCAAAACTGCCACCATCAATTATGACATTACATACCTTATCCTTGCACTTACATCTGGTTCTAAACTAATTCCTTCTTTGCACCGGTTCATGAACACATGCAGCTAACCTCCTAGTAACAAGACATTCACCCTTCTTAGGAACATTCTCAATGTCTTCTTCAATAGCTAATGCAACTCTCTTCTTAGGACACTACCAACTTCTATGACCAACTTCACCACAATTATAACAAGTGTCGGTGAACTCATTCTTCCACCGTCCTCTTTGTCCAACATTCTTAGTAACTTGACCACTGCTAGATCCCACATTAGGCTTAGGGTTCTCTATCACATTACTCTCAAGAACTGTTTCACCAGTTTTACCACCTTGGTTCCTATTGTTTTGTTTTCCTTCATATTTCCTATTCATCTTCTCTTCAATCTTTAATGCCATCTGATAAGCATCACTGATTATTGTCATTCACACAGTAATTAACTCTTCCTGAATACTAGGTCTCAAACCATAGACATACCTAGCAACCTTCTCTTTATCAGCTTCAGAATGACCAATCCTAATCAGGATTCTATAAAACTCCTCGGTATACTCATGTACCAATTTGTTAGTCTGCTTCAAAGCTTGCATCTTCTTAAACATGTCCAATTCATAATCCACCAAAATGAATTGCTTCTTCAACTTGTCAACCATTTGGTTCCACTTAGTGATCTTTTCTTTTCCTCTTCTACCTCTTTCTAACTGAACTTCTCTCCACCAAATATTTGCATGACCTTTCAACTTAGTCTTTGAAAATCTAACCCTATTAGGATCTTCTATTTCTTCATACTCAAAGTACTCATCAATCTCATTGATCCAATCAATCAATTTTTCTGGCCTAAGGCTTCCAGCAAATGCAAAAACTTCAATCTTACGTCTTTTCCCAATCTTAGACACAGCCTTCAGAATTTGATTCTCCTCAGAATCCCTAGCTTCTTTGACATTTTCTTCAAAATGATCTTCCTTAGATTCATCATCACTATCCTCTTTCAAGGTAGGCTTCTTCTTTCTTAATTCCTCCTGTAGGTCTTGCACTTATTTTTGCAAAGCCCTAAAATAATCAAGATAGAATTTACTAGTAGTTTCTTCTTCTTTAGAGATCTCATGATTTCTCCTCGGAGGCATCTTCAAATCAAGATCTAGATACACAAGATCCACTCAGCTCCAACAGGAACAAACTTTACTCAAACAGGAACAAACTTTGCTCAAATAGGAACAAACTTCTCTTTGATACCACTTAATGCAGTCAATCTCAGTGGATCCAATTAAGGACTGACTGACCTTGCAGCCAAACCAGTATGCAACAGAAATACACAATAACAACAACAAATTTGAAATGAAATAGAAGTCTTTATTCATGAAAACATTGATTGCATGCAATGTGTCAGGCTATAAGGCCTTCCCAGTTGCAGCCAATTACAAAGCAACAGTCTACAAGATCTCACAGGATCCAAATCTTCTCCCAACCTCAGCATCCAACTAGTCTAGGTTTGCAATAGGCAGCACACTGGTAGGCACCTAGGAAAGATATAAACTTGTACTCAAACTTCCAAGCAATCTTCCTTCTCCTAAGCTCGCAGGCTACTAAACTTCCTTCCAACAATCTCCTCCCTAAACAACTACCCAAGCATCCTATAAATATTGATTCCCATCCACAAGTTGGCTAATGAAACAATTAACCCTTACAAACAAATATTAAATGCTAAAACATCAGTCGGCTCTCACATAGCCTCACAAAATAAATAAACTCTCAAAGATGGCCCAAACGGTCATCAAATCTGCATAGAAGAATGCAACATGTCAGATCTAGGTCCCCACACATCCAACGGTCAATCCATAACACGAGGAGCGCAACCCAAATTAAATGCACCAGTCGGCCAAGCCGATCCAACAAAACAATCCATTCGGTAAGAAAGAACACCGAGCAATAGAGGAAATAATCAAGCACCAGCCGACCGACCACACCAAGCATGACCAAGCAACACAGTTATCACCGAGCGCCAGTGAACCGATGCCTTCAGTCACCAATCATTCTTTAGAGACCGAGCACTCTGGTAACCACATAAACTGAGCAACCAGTCTCCCAAACCAAGCAAGAACTCCACCAAACCAAGGTCACAATAACAATCTACCTTCAAAGACACACATATGTTTGGTTGATACAGGATTGCCAAGAATCCTAGGATGCTCCTGCATCAAATCTAGATCATACTCTCCCTAAGCGTTTAGAACGTGAGAAATCTGATAAAGAGTTAAGACGCACCCATGAGGATATTCGTGAATCTCACTTGAATGATCCTTCCTTGACTATGGAACTCTCGAAAGTTGGACACTACTAGTTGGATCCTCCTATCATTACTATAACATATGGTTCTGACACTTCTTAGCTAGTTACTACTACAAATGACAATATTCTCAAAGAGCCTCTCGACGCTCTTCCTTTATAACGACTCTGCAGCTAAGCACTCTACTTCATGTACAATAATTTATGATCTTGAAAATAATTCTAAAAAGCATATACAATCTTGAAAAAATCCTAAAAATTGTAAAATATCCTAAAACAATACAAAAAAAAATCAAAAAGAGAAAAATCTTCCAAATGGTGAAATGCTGGCAACAGGTGCTACTTGTAATCAACACTCCATCTATCAAGGCATGACTGAGCTATTTTCTCCCTTCATCCATCTTGCTCTCTATTTCCTTGCATCATCTTAGGTTGGAACTTGTCTTTTTCTTGTCCTCGGTTCTTATCTATCGTCTCGGGGCAATCATATGCTTATCTAAGCTGACAGTGCTTTACCTCTTGGTTGACCTCATGAGCTTAACTTGAGTTAGTTATTGGTCCTTCCCATTGGACACTTTCTTGCTGACATTATCCTTGGTGTTTCTCAACACCCCCATCCTTCAGTATTTTTCAACACCACCTAACCGGGCTTCACTGTGTTTCTTAACACATATCAGATCTTGCACTATTCATTGCACAATTGCACTTTGACACTAGCACAAAGGTGTTTTTCTCAACACCCAACACCAATTACATCCTAGAAAACTGGAAAACCTATGAGATATGATGAATTATTCTCTTGTGTGATGTCTGTTATCATTGATTTTTGCTTGTTATATCTTTTAAGGTTTCTCAACAATGTCTACTTGACTAGAGATTCACGACTGGGGCTATACCATATTTTTCTTTGATTTCTACTAGTGGTGTGATTTCAATGATCCTATGTTGTCTAATAAACTAAATGTCTATGATAGGAGAATCCATCATGATTGGAACACCACACATACCTCGACTCTCTTTATTCGGACACTTAGGTGAGGTTGGAATTATTTCCTTGTCTATTTTCTTGTGTTATCTTACAATATTAACTTGGAAACCATGTCCAGGTCATCTCAACACATATTTCTTGATGCTTAAGCCTGTTTCCTACATCTTATCCGATAAGGTCGTATTCATATTTTCACGGTTGCTCACGCACTAGTGATGGTTGTACTGACCTTCGATGTCCCAAACACTCAAATGATGAAAACTTATAGTCTATAGGATCGGTGACTCAACTAATCCAAAAGTCTTAGGATGCATTTCATTCTAGGGATTCATTTTAGCTTTGCATTTCTGGTTCCCTTGAGCTATGCTTTCTTTTCACTCCTTCCTTTCTCTCTGCCGAGACATTTGACTGTAAAACCTTATCTTTGATCCTCTTTTTGAGATCAGAATCAAAATTCCATATCCTCTAAGGCAGTTGATTGTGGATGCTATCACTTCTCAGTTGTCCTGCCTTCCTTTTCTTAGACTTCTGAGGCTTACCTTTGTCCCTTGTACCTCATTTCAATTTTGATCTTGAGGGGGCATAACAATATAGCAAATCTTTTTGTCGATCAAATCTCCTAAATCTGCAAATCTAGTAATCAAACCAAATCTTAAATCAATCAAGTCAATCAGGACTAAACATCATTGCTCAGGGCATCTCATCTTCATCACTTCATATCAAGTTGAGATTCTCCACATCTCCTTTCTGAAAGAGCGTTCTCATCGATTCATATCAGTTCACTTGGACAGGCATCTTCTCAATCACTTGGGCCATATCAAGTTCATCAGGACCCATATCAATTTATTGTCTCTCACATGATTAGCTATCTCAATATCCTTGGATAGATATTCAGTCTCATCACTTCATATTAGACTGGATACTCTCATCTTTCTTATCGGTCTTTGTTTAATCAAGTTCAGAGTCCAATGCAATCAAGGATGGTGGATCCAATTAAGGACAGTCCAAACCTTGCAACCAACAAAATTACACAGCGGAATACTCAACACGACAGACAACACCATAAATGTTTCAAGTAATTTGCATTAACATGCCTGGCTGTAAGGCCTTCTGGGTTAGGGCCAATTACAAAATGAAACAATTCTACAAGATCCATAGCCAAATCCAATACAATCTCAGCTAGTTTAGCTCTGAAGACAATCAGAAGCTAATGGAAAACTTAAGGCAGATCTAAACTTGAGCTCGCAAGCCTCCACGCAATCTCCTTGTTCCCAAGTATGCAAACCCCTAGCTCTGCTACAAAGGACTATCAAATTACAATATGATCTACAAGAACATCAAGAACTTTTCCACAACTTCTCTCGCAAGCTTCGCATCTCACTTTTAGATCTACTAAGTTGTTCTTCCCAAAATTCTATCTCCAAACATCTACCCAAGCCCTCCTTAAATACTAATCATCAGCCACAAGTCGGCAAGATGAAACCCTTAACTCCCTAAAACAATAATTAAATGCCATACAAGTCAGCTTACAAATGTGTACAAACATTTAATTTTTCATGTCGAACCAAGACAGTGGCTACCAACAATTAATTCACCAAGCTAGCTCCACAACTCACATAGAACTCCAATCAGTAAGTTAGATCTACTAAATGACAGTAAAATTGCCGAGCACGCCAAGCATCGCTGAGCACCAATGTCAACAGAGCACCGCAGGCATGACCGAGCAACAATTTCATCAAGCGCCAAAGACTACCAAGTTCCTTCAGTGACCAAGCTTCCTTCAATGACCAAGACCATCGGTCAAGGCTACAACCAAGTAAAACTAGCCAAAATACAAACACTCCATGCAGTTTCATCAAGGACACAAAATGCCCTGCTAAAACCTTGGATGCCCCTGCATCAGACACCCCAAGTTCCAAAAGATGTTCATATACCAGAAGAACATCTTTTAGGATTCAACACATAAATCCTAAACTGGTTCCTCACATACAAGTCCTCCACCTTTTTTGCTTGCAAAGTCTTCCACTTCAGTTTCCTCTGTCTCTTCAAGTCTTTTCTTGACAATGCATAGGTCGATTCTCCATACTGATCATTCATTTTCTCTAGATCCACAATCTCAACTCGGCTACCAATACTCAGGCTTCTCCTACCGAGTGTTGTATCCATCAAAGGCGTCAGTGAAAACTTCCTGTCATTCTTCTCAACAGTAAACACATTCTTCACATAGTCATAAATAGCTCTACAATTATATTGACAAGGTCTACCGAGCAATATATCACAACTATTCATCTTCACAATGTCACAAAGCACAAGATCCTTGTACTGGCCAATCTGAAGATCAATTAAGCATTGTTCCATAACTTCCAAAGCATGAACATCTTGTAACTAGCCAATCCTATAAGGACAAGGATGCTTCATTCTACTCAAACCAAGTTTATGAACCAGGTCCTCAGCAACAAGGTTATCAATACTACCACTATCAATAATAACATCACAAAGTTTACCATTAGTCTTGCATCGGGTCCTAAACAAGTTACTCCTCTAACAAGGTTCATCCTTTGTACCGAGCAATGTTCGTCAAAGCAGCAAGTTCTCTGATTCAGGTTCATTCTGAATGTTCTCATTCATCACAACAGTTCGTCGGTCAACCTTCTTCTATGTGCACTCAAAAGAATGATGTTCTTCCTCTCCACAGTTATAGAAAGTACCCTTAAAGATAACTCTACCTGTCTTCTTCTTTGGTTCCACAGGTTTCTATTCATCTTCTGCATCAGTTGGTTTATCCTTTACCGAGTGATCAATCTTTTCTTTCCCTCGGGAGTTACTAGGTTGTTTCCTCTTCAACTTATCTTTTGCCTTTAGAGCATACTGATAAGCATCTTCAACAAAATTGATCTTCAGCATACCAAGCTCATTCTAAATATTGAATCTCAGACCATTCACATACCGAGCTACCTTTTCCTTACCAAGCTCTCAGTGTCCAGACCGAATAGTAAGTTTGTAGAACTCCTCGGTATAATCTTCAATAGACAGATCCTTCTGTTTCAGATTCTGCAATTTCTTAAACAAGTCAAGCTCATAGTCAACTAGAATGAACTTAGCTTTCAACTTAGTCACCATCAATCTCCATCGATTGATCTTTGTTTCACCTTCATCTTTTCGGTCTCTTTGTAGTTCTTTCCACCAAAGAGCAGCATGTCCTTTCAATTTTGTCTGTGCTAATCTCACCCAAAGAGGATCTTCAATTTCTTCTAGCTCAAATAAATTTTCAAGTTCACCAATCCAATCAATCAGATTGTCAGGTTTCAAAGTACCAGAGAAAGTAGAAACTTCCATTCGGTAATTACTAAACCGAGCAGCAGGTCTAGGCAACTGAGCAGTTGTGTCTTCACCAGATCTGTTCCTCTGGTCATCACCACTAGATCCAG
The DNA here is from genome assembly GCA_027943335.1 of Chamaecyparis obtusa. Classification (NCBI taxonomy): domain Eukaryota; kingdom Viridiplantae; phylum Streptophyta; class Pinopsida; order Cupressales; family Cupressaceae; genus Chamaecyparis; species Chamaecyparis obtusa. Next base: position 1,079,212 of record BSBK01000515.1, on the reverse strand, counting down.
CAATCTCAAATTCTTCAGTAGCTTCTTCATAGCCATCCTAAGTACCAACATTTCAAGGTATGCCAGCAATAGTTCTCATGATCTCGGCGACCCTATCATTCTTCATTAATTCCATCTCAGATTTGAAATTTGATTTCACCTTCTTTGTGATCTGGGATTCAATAGTATCACAAAGATCTGAAATAACTCTAGGGTCCAATCTTCTCGGAGGCATCCTTAAAAATAAGAGAAACCCTCTGCAACAAACCCTCACTGACCACCTTGTGACAATTTCCAAGTTGCAACAAGTCAGATTTCAACCTATAATCTTGCAAACAACTAGGGCACAATTTCACAAGTTCAGTGCTTTGGATCTGCAGTCCAAATTGCGCACAATATCTGCTCCAAAAAGATCAACTTCGCAAGATCAGCCTTGCTAGGTCAAGCTTCTGCTTCAACAAGATCAACATTCGCTCTAATACCACCTGATGCAGTCAAGGATGGTGAATCCAATTAAGGACAGTCCAAACCTTGCAGATAACATAATTACATAGCAGAATACTCAACACAACAGACAACACCATAAATGTTTCAAGTAATTTGCATTAACATGCCCGGCTGTAAGGTTTTCCGGGTTAGGGCCAATTACAAAATGAAACAATTTTGCAAGATCCACAACCAAATCCAATACAATCTCAACTAGTTTAGCTCTGAAGACAATCAAAAGCTGATGGAAAACCTAAGGCAGATCTAAACTTGAGGTCGCAAGCCTCCAAGCAATCTCCTTATTCCCAAGTATGCAAACCCCTAGCTCTGCTACAAAGGACTATTAGATTACAATCTGATCTGCAAGAACATCAAGAACTTTTCCACAACTTCACTCTCAAGCTTTGCATCTCACTTTCAGATCTGCTAAGTTGTTCTTCCCAAAATTTTGTCTCCAAACATCTACCCAATCCCTCCTTAAATACTAATCATCATCCACAAGTTAGCTGGATGAAACCCTTAACTCCCCAAAACAATAATTAAATGCCATACAAGTCGGCTTACAAATGTGTACAAACATTTAATTTGGCATATTGGCCCAAGATAATGGCTACCAACAATTAATTCACCAAGTCAACTCCAAAAATCACACAGAACTCCAGTCGGTAAGTTAGAACTATTGAATGACAATAAAATTACCGAGCACGTCAGGCATTGTCGAGCACCAGTGTCGACTGAGCACCGCAGGCATGACCAAGCAACAATTTCACCAAGCGCCAGAGACTATTGAGTTCCTTCAGTGACCGAGCTTCCTTCAATGACCGAGACCGTCGGTCAAGGCTGCAACCGAGTAAAACCGGCCAAAATACAAACACTCCATGCAGTTTCATCGAGGACACAGAATGCCCTACCAAAACCTTGGATGCCCTTGCATCAAAATCGATCTCTATCAGCTATCCTTGACATCATCATTCTTTGACTCAATGTGTTCCCAGATCGCTCACACATTATTCAAAGAGGGGCAAATATAATCACCTAAAATTGGTCTAGTAGAACTTGAGCCCCCCTTCTAATAAAATTGTCTCTTTGCTAAGCATCATTATGCATAGTAACCCTTAAAACCCCTTTGCATAATTAAATAAAAAATCTTATATCAATCTTATACTATGGTCTAATTTCTAGAGATTGCATATTTATTTTATTGCTAAAACCTTACTTTTAATATAAAGTTCCTACACTTTTATTAAAAGAACACATTCACATGTGTGCACCCACTTAATCTTGATTAATTTGTAATTAAAAGGGATTTGTGCTTTCAAAATTACTATTTTGTCTTATTCTACCTAACATTTCCCTTTTGCCTCTTAATCCTCATCACTGATATCTACCTAACCTTGCATCTCCCTTTGCCTCTTCACCTCATCCACTCATTCTTTTGCCTCTTAATCTCTACCCTTCATTCTTGAGGCAATTCCTTTAAAAGGAAGCTCTTCCTTGGTTCAAGGATTCCATCTTGATCATTGTTGAGGTCCTAATGTTGAAATCTTAGCTTTTTGGTGAATTAACTCTCTTGTATTTTAGTTTTCTTGCAATCTTGTCATTTGAATTCTTAGCTTAGCTTCATCTCTAGCTTAATCTTTACATTACTAATCTAGTTTCTTTCTTGCATTGTTCTTGCATCTCATTCTTAGATTACTAATTGCTTGCATACATCTTAGCTTAATCTCTCATTTTCTTAGCTTGCATTCTTGCATCTTAGCTTCATTCTTGCACTTTGAATCTTCCATTTTGGAGTATTCAAGTCACTAATCCTCTACGCCAACCTGATGAGCATCATGAGAAGGATTAAACTCGCTTCAACTAGGAAGCTATGAGCTGCTTCTTGAGATTTCCTCTTCTATGAATTCTCTTAAGTGTAATGGTTCATAGAAGTGTGTCACACTTTTGATCACACACTTTTAAGGTTTGGAGAACATAGTGGTTGACAATTTATAGCAAGAGGGTGAACCCTCCATAATCCAAGGATTAAAGAATGTGAAAATCATTAGGGGTAGGTTAGGTTGGATTAGAAGGTGATTAGGATTAGACTTAGGGTGCAAGTGGGGGTGATGGAGGAAGTGTCATTTGGAGAGAGGAATATAGGGAAATAAAGATTACTTTTAATTCCTATTTAGAGGAAGTGGATGTTATAAATTAAACTAAATAAGTTGGGGATTTAAAATAGATAAAAATGCTAAAGATAGTTTAGACTAGATAAATTAATTACCTTAGGGTGTAGACAAGGAACAATAGAGAAAATAGGAAAATAGAAGAATTAATTAAATAATAAAGTATTATAAATTAATTAATTAGGATCACAAGAATAGGGAAACAAAAGAGATAAATTGACCAAATGACAACATGCAATGTTAGGTGTCTGCAACCCTCTAGGAAGAATTTTTCTATTGTATATGCTCAATCTATATTTTGGTCATGCAACTTTCAAACTTCTATTGTGTATTTTCACATTTTATATATAATATTTATTTCAGTACTCTACACCTTTTATTAAAAAAATTCAATAATTCAATCATTTTTCCTTACTAATACTTTTCAATTAATAATCATAACTAGTTATTACTTAATAGACTTTTTTCTACAGATTATTAAACCCAAAATATGTTGGAAAAGTTACATAATGATAGAAAATATTATTTAGTTAATGAAATCACCTTATTTTATTGAAAAAAAAAAGATTATTTATAGCACAACAAAATACATTTAATTAAAATACTAAGTATTGTACATGGGCAAACCTATTTCTCTTAATAGTCTAAATTTAGTTAGTTCCAAAGAATAATTATTTAGACTAAACTTTATCAACATCAATAAATCTATGGGCTAATTAAAAAAAAGAAGTTAATATTAGATCACAACAAGATATGGTCCATCATTGCGACAAATGGCTTTTTCTTCTCTTCTCTAGCTACCTTAATGATGGATCATAGAGTTTAACCTAAAATGTTGGCAACAAAAAAAAAATAGTCAAATTCAGAAGCATATCTTGTTATTATTATAGATTGTGGAAATTCCAAGAAATGATTCATATTACATTTCAAAAAATGAACATTACGATTAAGTCAAATAGTTAGCCTTGTTAAAAGAAAGACATCAACATCATATGTGATGAGATTGGGGTTGTGCCTTGGGCGAATTTGGCAGAATAGGTACCCTTCAATCCTTGGCTCTTAGCCCAAGAAGTTTAGCCTAAAGCTTGTGCATCTATATCGAATGGCTAAAATGATATTATGAATGAATGAATGGTAGATTTTAATAATGTCTGCGAGGTTGAAGCAACCTATGGGGCCCCCTAAAATAGCACACACCCCAAAATAGGGTGTCAGAATCTTAAACAATTTGAAACTTCTTCTTTATGTCCGCTCTTTGATAGTGAATTTTTATCACTGGGTTAGTTGTCTTGTCTAGCCATGTTTCTTCAAATAAGGTACCTAGATTGTCCGCTTCAAAGGTATCCTCATAGCTAGAGCAAATGCCATTGTATACTAGGTACTCTATGATAAAATGTCATTCTGCCTCCACCACTCCCATGTTGCAAACTAGACATATTCTCTCTTCTCATCTTCCTTAGGTATCATCTATCTGCTTCTTTCACACCTAAATGGTGATAACTAGTCCTAATTTGGGCTATAAGCAATTTGACTCTCCATTTAATATTTGCTCATACGTATGCGTGCTCCTCATGATCTCCCGTGGGGTTAAATTTTTTGATATAATAGGCTTTTTTGCACCCATTTTACTCTGGCCATATGATACTCCTAAATTTTTCCCCCACAAACTTTTTTATTTCTTCATTGTTATCCATACATTTGAACATATTAACACTCCATTTTTTCATCCATTTGATATTTTGTTTCATCCACATGATCTTTCTTCTATCTAGTATTTCCTTCAAGATCAATTTAGACCAACAATGTTTTTCCATACTTTAAATTTTCTTTAAATAGCTTAACAATTAAACCATTGCCAAATCCTTTACAGAGAAGATGCCCATTTTTGCCAATGAAAAATCCCCTATTGGAAAAATGAAAGAGAAAGAGGATAAACTAGTAGTTAAGCCTATAACTACCAATCCTCTTTTGGTTATGAGGATTAAGGACAACCCTTACTTTCATAGGTTACAACGTCCAAAATCAGTGTCTCGATTTTTTAAATTTCTCTGACAAATTTGTAAATCTAATGTTGGAGGGTTGTGACTGTGCGTGCCATGGCTAACGCGACTCTCAAGAATTCTTGCGAAGGCATCGTTGATGCTGTCTACAAGCTGTGTAGAGGAGACTTCCAGGTAAGCAGAGATACTTATGCCTTTGTTTTGCAAGGATGTGCCAGAGCTGACGGTCTAATACAAGGAAAAACTGCCCACACACACATTATCAAAACTGGATTCGGGCAAGACAAATTCCTGGGAAACCACCTTTTAAACATGTATGCTAAATGCGACAACATTGTGGATGCACGACAAGTGTTTGACAGAATGCCTCAACGAAATGTTGTTTCCTGGACTGCAATGATTGCGGGATGCGTTCACAATGGGCATGCTGAGGAAGCCCTTAAACTGTTTGAGCAAATGCAATTGGAGGGCGTCAGAGCAAATGATTTCACCTTGTCTAGCGTTATCAATGCCTGCTCAAGCCTTGGAAATCTTGAAAAGGGAAAGTGTGTTCATGGCGATGTTAGGAGAGCTGGATTTGAATCCGATCTTGTTGTTGGGAGTGCCCTTGTTGATATGTATGCAAAATGTGGAAGTTTGAGAGATGCACGGGATGTATTTGACAAAATGCCTGAACGAGATGCGGTTTCATGGACTTCATTGATTGCAGGATATGCTGAGCATGGATGCGGTGAAGAGGCGTTGAATTTGTTTGTGAAGGTACTTGACGAGGGCCTAAATCTAGACCAATTTACCTTCGCCAGTGTTCTAAGGGCTTGTTCGCGAATGGCATGTTTAGTACAAGGCAAGCAAGTCCATGGTTACATCATAAAAACTGGATTTGAAAGCAATTCAATGATGGGGAGTGCACTTATTGATATGTACACTAAATGCGGTGATACATGCCATGCGCTAATTGTGTTTAACAAGATAGCAGAACAGAATGTAGTCTCTTGGACTACATTGATTGCAGGATATGCCCAACACGGGTTAAGCAAGGAAGCCCTCCAACTATTTGAAAACATGGTTGGAGCGAGCATTGAACCCAATGATATCACTTTTGTAGCAGTCCTGAATGCATGTTGCCATGCAGGTCTTGTGAATGAAGGGTGTCATTACTTTGATTCCATGGCCAGCAAGTATGGGATCAGTCCTACCGAACAGCACTACACTTGCATAGTTAATCTTCTTGGCCGGGCTGGCTGCTTAAGCGAGGCAGAAAAAGTTATAAACAAAAATCAGAACAAGCCTATTGGTGCCATGTGGGGGGCCTTGCTTAGTGCCTGTAGAACTCATGGCAATACAGAGCTAGCAAAGCATGCTGCAGATCGCCTCCTTGAATTGAAACATGAAGTGGCAACAACTTATGTAGCTTTGTCGAATGCATATGCCGCTGATGGAAGGTGGGATGATGCAGCTAAAGTAAGGAATTTGATGAAACAACGAGGTGTGAAAAAGCAGCCTGGGTGTAGCTGGATTGAAATAAAGGGCAGCATGCATGCATTTTTGGTGGGGGACAGGGGGCATCCTCAACATGAGGAGATATATGCAGTGTTGGAGAAGTTAAAAGGGAGGATGAAGGAGGCAGGGTATGAACCGAATACAAATCTTGTGCTTCATGATGTCGAGGAGGAACAGAAAGAGATTCTTTTGTCCTATCACAGTGAAAGGCTGGCCATTGCATTTGGACTAATGAGCACAATCCCAGGCAAAACAATCCGGGTCCTGAAAAATCTTCGGGTGTGCATTGACTGCCACACTGCTATCAAATTTGTTTCTAAGATTGTTGAGCGCGAAATCATTGTTAGGGATACAAACCGTTTCCATCATTTCAAGGATGGAACCTGCTCTTGTAGTGATTATTGGTGATGACAACTTTTATGCGGCGTAGCTATCAAAGATTATCATATCACATGTGCCTTCTTAAACCTTGTCATTTATTTTCGAGATGATCTTTCATATAATGCCATTTTGCGTTAGAAAAGTTCATAGTCCTGATGCTAATATTTGATCCACTCTTGTCGAGAGGACTGGTTTGAATCAGGCTTACAATATGCTGTTGTATTTAGGAACCTTTTGGAAGGTTGGATAGTTTGCTAGAACCTTCAACTACCCAAAAATGATTTTGTGAGCTACACCATCTCCACTAAAATGTTCATTAAGAACTTTATCCTGTACTTTTGTACGTCTTATGTCAAAGCTTCTGCCATCTTGGAGAAGGATACCTAACTGCTGCCATTTAACTAAACTTCATCTCCACTGTTGCTTACAATAAAATTGGCATGAGGTTACGGGGTAGTTGCTATTATTAATGAGTGGCCTGACCGGGTTTGGATTACTTGTAGTAAATTTTTGTGTTAAGCAGTCTGCCTTGCAGAACCAATTTTGGAACATGTATCCAATCTGGTCAAATTTAGAGGATTCGTTGCTAACTGGTAGCCAAGAATACCACAGATGAATATGGTACCTTCTAGGGGGAGGATAATTATTGAAAATCAGCATATTGCATTTTTTTTTAAAAATCAGTTGCTTTTAGTTTGTTTAAATTATTTAAATAGCCAAATCTGCTGTCTTGCTCCCTCGCTATATCAAAAGAAAAGAAAAATTGCTCCCCCTGGCCTGGAAAGATGGAGAAACCCTGAAGTTACTCTTATTAATTGCTTGACCAAAAATAAAATAGATTCCAGTGTCACATCTTCATACATCTCATTCTTTTCGATAGTATGCTAGACCATGTTATGTTGTAAATTAGTAAGTTGCAGTGTTGAAGGCTTTCAGAAACAAGAACATGCCATGGCATTCTGGAGGTTTAATACACATTTATCTGGACCGCATATACGCATCTTTAGGATGCTAAGGATGACAAAATTCCTTATCATTAGAATGTAACAAAAAGAAACCTTATCAACAAACTAATATAGTTCCTTCAGAACATATGACTCAAGACATTGTGTGAATTGCAATTTGGCTATAGATATATCGCAACACAGTTGATAAGTAAGTTTCAGTAGAAAAGAAGGATATACCCGAATTGAGGCCCGGGATTTGATTTTAGTGAAAGACAAATTACATCTTTAAACCAAGAATCAGAAAATACAACTCAAGACAGTGTGTGAATCATCACAGCTATGGTGATACAGTTGATAATGAAATTTTAGTAGAAGAAAAGGATTTACCTGGATTGAGGTGCAGGATTTATTTTGAGGTGGTCTTACATACTGGGTTGCAGAGGTCTAGTATGTATTGGCAGAAGATCTGTATCAAATTTATGTTATCGGTGATTAGTGTGCTTTCAACTAGAACTGTTTCATACATGGTTAGATGCAATCTTACCAGTTCACTTTTTGTACTACAACTTTTATATAACGGTAGTTAACCTGACTGACAGTGAGCCAAAGCGTAGTGAGTAAACTGGCAGTGAGCCTTTGTAAAAATCACTTTAATCAGTGTTCATTTTATAAGAATTAACTTCTTCGTGGTTTTTCCTACTTTGGGTTTCCAAGTAAAATCTGATGTTCTATGTGTTGATGATTTTTTGCTTACATGTTTTTATCAGTCTTAATTATTTGAATGGTTTGAGTGCTTACCGGTTCAGTAAAAGTTTTAGAAGTTGTTTGTGAATAATTGATTCACCCCCCCTCTCAGTTATCAAAGAACCAAAGAAGAAGCACAACCAAAATCATAAAAGACTTCCATAAATCAGTAAACCATGAATGTTATCAAAGACAAGTGATGTAGTGTAACAAATAATATCTCATCCTATACAAGGATCCAAATTATCCATCTCATACTGGACATCTCAATAACTTCAAATACCAAATACTCATTGTCTCATAACACAAGATCAATAATCATCAAAAGCATCAATAACATCATTCTCCAAACATGAAGTAAAACATAAATCCATAAAGATAATCATTTAGAACTTAAAATCATCATAATAAAAAAAATAAGGTGACCAAGTTAACTAAGACTTAACATAGTAATAGTCGTCACCTTTTGTGGTTAAATAACAATAATGATTGAAAATTCAAAGATTACATACATAACCCATAGACACACCCAAAACGACAAATGAGTTATAAAATTTCTACAACATAAACCCCAGATAAAACCATAGAAATACCTCAAGTCTTCAAAGACAAAATCCTCTCTTAAGACATTACTCTACCCATATAAACAACTGATCAACCAACCAACATGAAATAAAACATTCATAGACAATGTAGTGATGTCTTATTAAATCCAATTATATCATGTTATTAATTAGTATTAAACCATAAATTTCTTAATATAAAATACATCTTTGAGTTAAATATCGACATTAATTATATTTAGAAAATATTCTCGTTTCAAATCCAATGTTAATACCTATTTCTCACTAATTTATAGCGCAATTATAACCATTAGATTAAATAATACTTATAAATAATTTTATAATATTATTTAACCAAAATCACATTATAAACTACCCACATATTAATTAACAAATATTAAACATGCTATATTTAAATATTAAAAAAATAAAATTTTATTATTATTATTATTATTATTATTTTAAAAGAGAATTTTACTTGGGGGGAAACACGGCTCCACACCTATTGTTGCCATGCGACAGCCTTTCCTGTCGTTGACAATATTGGCTATAGTACAACAACCTTGACCTGTCGAGGGGATTGGGGAAGAGAACCCCGCCCCCCTCCATTATATATATATATATATATATATATATATATATATATATATATATATATATATATATATATATATATATATATATATATATATATATATATATATATATATATATATATATATAAAATTTTCATATCTTAATGCAACAATTTAATTCTTTTTTTTTCGTGATATTGAATTTACACTCTAAATTGTGCAATGCATCAAATTGACCTATGATTCTAATTTGGTTTAATTTCAAAGGTTTTTATCAAATTTAAAATCAAACCCTACTTGATTTAATTCCAAGCTTTCCTATTATTTTCAAACAAAGATTTAGGTTTTCACAGGTTGCATACAATAAGATTTTCTTCACTCAATCAAAGAACCCAATAGCTTTTCAAATCAAAATATTCACACAAAATGAAGAATCACAATCTAGTCATTCGGAATACAAAGATCCAACCTGACATACACAAAGTAGACAATCTTTTCAAAGAAAATATCTACAAAGTTTTCAAAGCCCTACCTTAATCCACAAATTGATAGAAGCCATAAAGAACGATCTAAAACTTTGACAATCCCAAGCTTTCACAAATTTCTTCAATTTCCATCCACAACCAAAACTTGTATATCCCAAATGACTAAAAAAGACTCTCATAAAGAAAACCCACAAACCGAACTCAAACATGCAACTCACAATCAAGAATAAGAACTCAACCATGAAAAATAATAAAGTAGTTGACTCAAAATCACAAAAATCAGAACACAACTCCAACTTCATTTATATCAATCATTTATTTAAAAGAATTATTTATTTAATTAATAATTCTAATTCATGTAAATTACTCAACTTTTAATCTTAAATTTATATTTCAATTTTATTAACTGAATGTGCAAACGTAATTACATAATAATATTTAATTAATAATTAATATTTTTAGCATATTAATAATATTCAAATTGATACTTAAACATCAATTCATTAATTTATTAAAAAGAATTATAACTGATCCCTCAGTTAAGTCTCTTAACTCAACCTTCTAATTTAGAACTGATAAATTAATTCATTTTAACTAGCGTGCATATAATAACATGAATATATTTTAATTATAATTAATATCTTTAGCACCACTTAATAAGCAACTTGATAAATAATATCAATTTATATTATTTGAACATTTAATTTAGATTTAGATTTAATATTTAATTAAACCGTTATTTTCATAATTAGACTTTAATTAAGTCTGTTAAATAATCAATGATATTTAATTAATTTCTATTAATTAAATATCTATGTATTTAATATTTCTATATCCATAAGATATAATTAATTTTAATCTCATAATTAATCATAATTAAATCTTTAATACATTAATAACACAAAATTCATATCAAGACACCCGACAAACAAACACGAAGGAAAAATTGACCAAACCCATTAAGTAATAATCAAGCTCAAAGAAAGGGTTCATGAATGATGTCACCTTGACAAATTTACAGGGTAGCAGATAAGATATTTGTCCACTATTTGAGGACAATAATTGGCTTAGGTTGGGATTTAGACCTGGATGTTATCTCCCCTCTCTTACCATTGAGATATCGCGATAGGGCACGCTCATCCTGACAATTCAGGGAAGTCGATGCTAGTGCCTGAAATCCTACATAAAAGACGAGCATGTATAAATATATAACAGATAATGACAAAGATCGACCAATCATGTGGATCTCACAAGAAAGTAACTATGACTATGTCTCTCAACCACACCAGACACATCAAATAGAAATATAAAACATACATGTCAACCATACACATGCAAGTATAGGGTTAGTAAAAACCATAACATAAATAACATCATCATATGTAAATAACCATCATCATCTAACTAACATGATATAAATCAAATGATTTGAAGTATTCTAGAACTAAGTCATTAAATATAATTGAAGATTTAATATTCATAAAAAGTGGTCTAAATAGATTGACATCATAAATGTCAGTAAAGGGGTGGGCATTACAGAAGCTGAGTCATTTCTTGTTGGCTTCACATGGATGTGATTTCTATCAGTTGTAACGTTAACTCCATATGTAAACATCATGTTATGCCAGGATTGTCAATTAATGTTGGGTTAACAGCACACACATGAAATGCCAGTTGGCAGCGGAAGCATTTATTGCAAATTTTAAAATTTCAAAGTTTCTAGACTAATGCCCAGTTTTGAATTTCAAATTAGTTTTGGCACTCTGTTTCTTTGCTTTGTTTTATGATTATATCTAATGTATCTCTTGTAAGTGAGTTTTAAAAAGAGGACACTTTGGTGGTGATTCCACATGGCAGAGGCAACTATATATCAGAAGAAGTAGCGAAGGAGCCTAGTAATTGAAGAATAACGTTAAGGGAAGAGAAGAGAGAACAAAACAATGAGAATGGAGTGAACATACAATTGAGAGAGAGTAGAAGGATACAATTTTGGGGAAGGTGAATGCCCACAACAAAGGGAGATGTGAAGCAGGAGAAGTCGCGTAGAAGACAGATTATAGATTGAGAATAGATTAAGGAAAGAAGGGATATTTCTGTTTAGAGAATGTATGTAAACAAGTTTTAAATTCAAAGGAATCAATAAATTGTTTTGTGAATCTATGTCTTTATGTTTGTGTTTTCTCGTTTGTGCTTTGTTGATCTCTACTTTTGAGTCATGTCAGCCCCTAGCTTGCATTAGATAGTATCAGAGAAGTTGGTTCTGAGTGCATGGGTAGAGCGCCAACAATGAGGCAAATTGTGCCAAGACCAGTGGGTGTGGGAAAAGAGTCAAGTGGTTGTGTCTCAAATAAACCCTAGGAGAATTTGTTGCAAGAGGAGGAGACCTGTAATTGCAGAGGGTAGGAAGGGAGGCACGAATGACTAATTGCAACAGTGAGTGCAGAGGATTGCAGCAATAGAGAGAATGGGGTTTGAAGTTAGAATACATTTGATAATTCAATATTGGTTTGGTTCTATGATGTTGGAGCATCTTGGGGGAAATCAAGTAATGCAAATCCTACATAAATTTCTATTGGTGAAGCTGAGTCATTTCTTTCCGGTTTCATATGGACATGTTTTTTGTTGGTTGGAATGTTAACTTTGTCAGTAAATATCGTGTTATGTTAGGATTGTTGGTTAATGATGGGTTAACTATGCACGCATGAATTTTCAGTCAGCAGCGAAAGCATTTATTGTGAATTTTAAATTTTTAAAGTTTCTAGACTTGGTGCCTAGTTTTGAATTTTAAATTAGTTTTTTCTCTCTGTTTCTTTGCTTTGTTTTATGATTATATCCAAAGTATCTCTTGTAAGTATGTCATTAATATATGTCATACATTTTGTTACAAAATGAATGAGAAAACCACATAAAATATTGATAAGAGTATTGAAATATGCCTTATAAGGAAGAAAGATATTTGAAAGTCTCATAATGCCATATGAAAGAATGCCATGAAGGAATATAAACAACATAAAATAAAATAAGGTATGTGTTGGTTCTTGGATAGGATTTTACACTCCATGAGACACCAATATACCTAAGACTAATTTTGGGAATGGTTAGTTCCAAATATGGGAAAATCTAAAGGTAATTGGACCAACTATAGGGACAAGACTACCCTCTTCACTTCTAGCTTTACAGAACCAAGGCGGGTGCATCGAATCCAGTATAATAGAACACTTCTTTACAACATCAGGACCTGATTGAACAAAACAGATAATAGTAAGAAAGTACTAAATGATAACCAGTCATTCATTGACTCTCCATTGCTATGATGAAACTGATACTACACAACATAAAACTAAAAGGGTAGAAAGGATTTAATTTATCTTTTGCAGAATACAACACATTCCAACCAGACATATATCAAGACAAAGTTTACTTGTTCCAGATCAGTGCCTTATCCATTGGGCAAATCATCTAGTACATTGCAGAATACAAACACTGATTACTATTACTTCACCACAGATCCAAATCATGAATAAAAATACCTAGAACCATACTGCTTACATAAATCCCTGTGTAAACCTCATGAATTTGTGTATCATCTAGAGCATATTTCAATCTGATTACAACCAGAACTGAAGACAAATAACACATGTATAGACAAACTCCATACAAAAAATCAAAACATTCAAAACCCATAAACTAGACACATATGGAGAGAAATGGAACTGAAACTTGAAATAAGAATGAGGATCTAAACCTCTGCATACACCTTGCTTGAAGATTCAAAACCACTTGACACAATATGCAAGTGATCTGCAACTTTCTACTCTGTTTTGATACAAACTGGACTAAACATGTCCTACTCCTTGACTGAAGGTTTAGGATGTAACCTTGTGAACCAAAAAACCAACAGCCTCTGAAAATGGTCTTGGAAATCCTAATATAGGATTGCAACAAGCTTAGGACCATTTAGGGCATTTTTAGGGCAACACAGTCAACCCTATGACTACCAAAAAATATCTCAAACAAATCTAATACAATTTCATTCTAGAAACATCTCTTTTACAAAAAATTTGCATCTTTACCCAAATCTAATCTCGGAATACACAACCAATTACTGCTCTTACCAACTTTGTCGAATCTGACTTTTAACACCGCCATTAGATTCCTCGTTTCGTGCCAATTCTGAAAATATATAATACTTGTATATTTGGGTAAAAAATGGGTCCTGGACATCATTTTTCGTGAGTAGCCTGTATTATTTAAATTTTTGAATTGTTTATATAGTTGAAACTTTAAAAATTTGAATTTAATCTTTATGCAGACATTTGAAAATCAAGGTGGACCCCATATGCCACGTGGTACCACCTAACTGGTTTGACTGGCCAACTTACTGCCACATGGTGCTCTCCGATTCACCTATACCACTGACTGAGCGTCTATCTGCTAGCTTGCCTTGAGACACATGTCATCCTGTCACTAATCCGCAAGTTTATCAGTCGATCATCTTCCTCATCGCGCTATAATGACATCTATTGATCTCCTGGCACTTATCCCAAGGAAGTCGACTCTGCACACTGACAAAAATCTCTTACCTGTGCCACGTGTGGGGCCCGCAATCCTTATCATTGTCCAGCTAAGCCTCTTGGTCCACGCGCGTGTGTGAAAGCCCTCCAGCCGAGTGTCTACTTGAGACATTTTCATAGTGTGGGTTTGGCATTATAAATTCCTCATTTCATCTCCATGGCATCAATGTGGGATAAATATCCCATTGCATATAATAGTCTTTCTTTCAAAATTTATCCCTAGTCATGCACACTCAGTTGGGCCGGCCCCACACAAGCGAAAGGCTTCTCAACAACCTTCCCTCTTTTCACTTTATGTCAAGTTGGAGCGTCCTTCAATTTAAACTATTTGAATTAACCAAACATGATGCATGTGGGATAAACCACAATGCACACATCTTGTAAACTCATGCTTCCCATCAATAACCTTTACGTATGCTCCCCCTTTCCTAATGTGATGCCATGCTGGTGCACCTAGCTCCCATTCACGTGTGCAACCCAAAACCATTCCAAAATGCCTGCAGCCCTATGCATTTAAACATATGTGAATTGCATTTGATTCAAAATTGGAACCCCTCATACGTCACGCAAGCTCCAACAACCTACGCCTTATTTGATTTGGTGTATGCAGTCTTCACATTGGTTAGCACCCCCTACAAACTTCTTTTATCTAAATTTTGCCTTGTTAATGTGTTGTGTGTTGACTTACGCATAGCTTCATATTCTTGGCATGCGCATAAGGCTTGCTCAAATAAAGCGCAGTGCACACTACTGACAATGCCAACACACAAAGAAATTCCTCCCCTACGTGTTCTGGCACATGTGAATAATTTACCAGGCCTTTAATCCTGTCAAAGTCTTCACCAATCAAACTAAATTGAACCTTGAAAATCAATTTGAGTGATCATCCAATGAAATAATGAAGAACTTTTCTTGTGTTGGGATGATTACTCATATCTTTAAATCATTATGGCTTCTAGCTAACATACTGCTTGATACCTTGACAAATTAGACCAAGTGATCGTCCAATTAAACTTACTAGAAGGAAAACTATACCTTGGCCAATTCTCCACAAAACATTTCTTAAAAGAGGCCCCTCAATTTGACATACATATCTATCAGAGCAATTCTCACAGAAATATCTAACTCAACACCACTCTGGTTGCATTTGATGAAAGAGTGCTGAGGTCTTACCAGCATATCCATTCTGGGAGCAATCAATTGTGCAAAATATAAATGGCATGCCTGGCGTAACAACAAGTTTCTTTTAAAATGAGGCAGGTTGGACCCCAAGCGGGTCCGGCCTAAAATTTTTTTGATTTCAAACAACTAGGCCCGAAAAGATCTAGAACAACTGGCATCTACGAATGGATCTGACCCAGACAACCGGAAACATTAAAAACTTCAACTTTTATTACTTCGCCAGTCACCAAAATCTAAATAAAACACATCTAGTCGCGCCATTAAATCATTGATGAAAACTTATCTCTGGAAGCTAAAAGCTGGCAAATAAAAACTTTGTAATATAGATAAACACCACGTCAGACGGATTCACCTAAAAATGAACGAGTTGAGAGATTTTAAAACTTGAAAAATGCCATTTAGAATCGCTGGCAAACACGGACTGAAAATCACTGTCGACTGCCTCGGAAAGAGATGGATGAAAAATATCAAATGATGAGCTAAGGGCATGCCATTTGTTCTTTTAGAAAATTCATATGCAAGGATCGCAACAAAAATCTCACCAACTGGAGATGAGCATCTGACCAAAAACTATGAATTTCTGAAAATAGTTACTTTACAAAGTTATGCTATCCGTACTTTTTATCATTATTGTACACCCTTTTGTCTGACCAGGCAATCCGATCAAATGAAACTTTGACGGTCTGAAACCTTGGATATATGATCTTCGTTATGCATAGAAAACAAGGCTACAATTATAATTCCATAGTGATCAACCGATCATCCAAAAATAAACTTCAAAGTCAATCACTTGGAACATCCTGAACTGAAAACAATGAAACGCATAGAAATTGCATCCGGAAATGTCTGAGGAAATGGGTCAAACAGATTCGTCATGATCCAAAACTTATCAGGGAGCATCACTTCCATGTCTACATTATGCAACAACCATCAATTATGTTTGATCTAGAGCTCGGTGAAAATGGCAAGGCCCTAAAGTAGCCCCTCAGAAAACTGAACTGTGCACTCCTGAAAAAACTAAGAAATTGCAAACAGAATGGGTCCGGTAAACATGTCAAACGGGCACATGGGGGGCTTAAAATTGGTTTGGTACTTCTTTCTCATTCCTATAGCATGATGCAACAACCCTTTCATCATGAATATCAACCAAATGTCAGATGCAAGCCTCCGAAGTAGGCCATTTAGTTAAAACCAATTAGGATGCAAAGTGCAGATTTGTGAAATGTCCTTCAAATGGGTATCTTCAAAACTTGTCCAAACTGAATTCTGGAAGTTGTAACCAACTGTATATGTCAAATGAAATGTGAGGAACACATGTCCCAAGCATTATGCCATGAAAATCAATAGACTTGTCTTTGTATGCACTTGAACTTAGGTCTTTTTAAACTGTTCATTGAAGGGCACAAACTTTGCCTTAGGAGAATTCTCTGAATATGGACTCAAAACAGTATGGATTTTTCAGAGTACTAATAGTGGCTCTAGTTGGGGACTCATGCCCCTTGCGGGCATGCAGAGGATTCATGAATCTTTGGTACAACAGACCACTTAAAAAATGAAAATTGACTTCTTTCTCTCTTTCAACAACTGGGAACTTTACTGAAAGAAACACTCCACACAACTGAAAGAAAGATATTGTACAATATATACATTATTTGCAAAGGCTCAAAGCCTCAAAAATGGAACCATTTCTTAACTCTGTCAAACATATGATTTTCATCCCCATATGAGGCCAGCCACTTAAAAAACCTTTGACAAACATGCTGCCAATATATATGAAAACATTTGAGCTGAAAGGTAATCATGTACTTACCATAACCCAAAATCTTCCGGTCACAACCAACCTCATGTACATATTCCAGAAAATACGGAACATCCATTACCTCTTCTTGGTGTTGACTGAAAATATAAGGTCTATCTAGTAATGCATCAAAAGATAAGCTATAATGACCATCATGCATTACTAAAAACTCACCTGGCTGAAAATGAAAAGGATCCTCAGACTTATCTTTAGGAGATACTTCAGTCACTGAGCAATTTGGATCCTCTAAGATGTACTCACAATCTGAATCGTGAACCAAGTGCAAATATTTTCCATCATCTTTGTGACATAAGGACAAATGATCCATACCATCATTTTTATTAATAAATTTGTTGTCCTCAACACTATCATAATCGTTGTCACACTTATCAAAAGAAAGAAAAGAAACTGAACAAGAAACTTGTTCATCATTAGAATCTTCATGACAGGGCAACACACTGTCATGGTCTTCATTCACTTCTGCAAACTTATTATATGAGGAGTATTCATGTAAACATGAATCATTATCTTTATCATTTTGAACACATGCCTCATGATCAATGTCAAAACATACATCAACTAGATAATGCAAAGTAGAATCCACATTGGAGGCATACCTCTGAAAATCAGTAGCCAAGAGGTTTGAGATTTCTTCACTGCTTAGTGTGTACTGGATTTCATTTTTATTTTCCTTGGCTTCATGCTTGATGCTGCAAACTTCTTTGTTTAGAACAGGGGCTGCAAACTCCCATCATTGCAGACACTTTCATCTACATCATGTCTATCCTTTTGTTGTTTACACAAAACTTTCTTATAGTGGGATAACAAAATTATTCTCTTATGCTGATAAAAGGAGAGGTCTACAAATTTTTTAGTAGAAACCTTATCAACTGTGAATTATTCCTCATCATCTTCATATTTATTGAATTCACTATCAGCATCATAACCTTTATTTGCAAAAGGCTACTCACAAGGAGACCCTACTGTCATATCTTGATAATCTGATTTTGGATCACTCGAAGAACACACCTTTATATCCAGCACAAAATCACAACTATTGTAAGATTTGGAACCATTAGACATGTTGTCTTGACTTTTCAGGTCCGTATATGGAAAGCAATCAACACCTTCATTGTATGTTTGAACATCAAAAGAAAACCTTTGAAATTCAAGCGTACACATATCACACAAGTCTTCAAGAAAATCATCTTGAAGTGCAACTTGTGGCTTTAAATTAAATTCATTCTGAGAGATACCATCATGCTGAATTGACAAAGTGAAAGATGTATTTTCTGATTGGTAACTGATATGTCCTTGCTGGCATGTTTCCATATCCTCTAAAAATAGGGCATCAACACTCTTTACATCAAAATTTTGGATAAAAGAACATACCACTGGCTGAATCAAACAATCTAGCATAAGTCTTGAAACCTCTTCCATCCTTTCATCAAATATTTCAAATTGTGGTTCACACAAATCAGTAAGTAGCCCATTGCCCATATCTTTCCTTTGGCATATGTCTTCTTGACATGATTCATTGTTATAGGGAAGATTTTTAGCATTATTAACATTTTCCTGATAAGATACTGGTTCCATATTATTAACAGTATCAAACTCCTTAGTACCTACACCAAACCAACTGACTTCCATTTCTGATTCAAAGGCAAACTGAGCTAACATAGTTTCATATTCGGGCTCACAAAAGCCTTCATCCATCTTTGCATCAATAACTTCACATGGTGAGTCAAAAGATGAAAACATACAAACTAAAAAATTAGTTTCATCACCACTGTCATTTGAAACACAAGAATGCATTACTGTCCTAGTCATATCAACTTTTTTATAATCATCTTCAACACATGATAATTGTTCATTTTCTTCACAAGGTTGTCCATAGACCATTACCTTGTCTTCAAGAATATCAGGATCACTTTGACTCCTCGAATCTTCTTCTTCACTTTCAACATCACTGAAATTTGACATAACTTCATCATTTGGGGCTTTATCATCATCTGATGAAAGATCTTCCCCCTCTTCATTTTCAATACTTGACTGCAAACAATAAGTCTTTGTAACCTCACAACTAGAAGAACTAGTTTCAAATATTCTTGGTATATAACCCTTGTAAATGTCTATCTCTGTATCAAGCAAATACTGCAAATCTTCACTAACCATGTTAACTTATATATTAGGGACAGTCATTGTTTGCTGTGAACTTTCTTCATTCACGTTATGTTCAGAAGTATAACTTGGAACATAATCAGTAGGATCAACAGAGATGGAGACACTTTGACATTGAATTTTATTTGCTGATTTACACCTATCCTTTTCGATTGGAACATCATGACAATGGACTCCAATGGATAAAAACCCTTCGGCAATTTTATATTTCAAATTATTTTCAATGTCCATTGCTGTCATAAAAGCCTGATGTAGATTATTTGGCTCTTTGTTTCTTAACAAGAAGCTCATCTTTTTACCGAATGCACCCAAATAAATTATTAAACATACTTGATCATTGGGTCTGTAACTCATTGGAATATCACTTAATGTTTTAGCAAATTTGATGTTGAATGGCAGAACTAATTCATCTTCTACAATTTGAATCTCCATCAATTTGTTTAGCAAGATACTCACATCAATTCTCTTAGTGAGCTGCTCCATGAAAATTGAATTGAAGTCCTCCCACGAAGAAATAGAATTCGTTGGTAGTGAATAAAACTAGACCCTGGCATCATCTTTCAGTGTCTGAACCAGCAACTTCATGATGACATCTTCATGACAAATCTCAAAGTCTCCCATCAGATCAACAAACTCTTGCAGATGATCACATGCTGAATCTGATCGTTTCCCATTAAACTCTTGCAAATGTTTCCTAATCTTAGTAGGAATCTCATTCAGGAAACCATGTATGCCATCAAAACACAATGGCACATACCTTTGTACAAAAAGACCTCTACTTGAATCCATTATGAACTACATTTCCTCTTAATGAGATTCTCATATTTTTATTACAAACAACTTATGTAGCCATAAAACTTCTCATACGTACATATTTTTCCAAAGATACAACCAAATTTTTTTAACAAGTTCAAAGAAATATGCAGACCCACAATTCTAAAATCCTTTTTATATGGTGACTTTTTCACCCAATAAGGATTATACAAATTTAAATCATTCAATGAGAAATACCTAGTAAGTTTTTTGATGCTGTAATTTTTCTTTGGCTGGAAACAAATGACAAATTTTAGAGCTCACTTCATAGATCCATCGGGTTCTTTTCTTATAGAGCTACCACCTCCTTGAAGAGGAAAACTACTTTATCTCAATTTTTGTATACTTTTTCCAGCCAACACGAAACTTCACCAGAATATCAAAAACTATTTATCAGAGCTGAATACATCATATCTTTATTCTGAACCTTGCACTGATCAAACCAAGGATCTCAGAGTTGCCACTCACAACTTGGTGAGATGATTTCAAAACCTTTAAATTTGACTCTTATACACTTCAATGGAAACCATTGGATAACAAATAAGCCATCCAAGAGTCAAGCTCTACTCGTACCCACATTATTTATAGCTTTTCCAAACATTTCCCTAATAGAGTCGCCATTTTGTTGGTTCCTGGATAGTCGCCATTTTGTTGGTTCCTGGATAGGATTTTACACTCCATGAGACACCAATATACCTAAGACTGATTTTGGGAATGGTCAGTTCCAAATATAGGAAAATTTGTAGGTAACTCGACCAACTATAGGGACAAGACTACCCTCTTCACTTCAAGCTCTACAGAACCAAGGCGAGTGCACTGAATCCAGTATAATAGAACACTTCTTTACAACATCGGGACTAGATTGAACAAAGCAGATAATAACAAGAAAGTACTAAATGATAACCAATCATTCATTGACTCTCCATTGCTATGATGAAACTAATACTACACAACATAAAACTGAAAGGGTAGAAATGATTTAATTTATGTTTTGCAGAATACAACACATCCCAACCAGACATATATCAAGACAAAGTTTACTTGTTCTAGATTAGTGCCTTATCCATTGGGCAAATCATCTAGTACACTGCAGAATACCAAAACTAATTACTATTACTTCACCACATATCCAAATCATGAATACAAATACTTAGAACCATATTGCTTACATAAATCCATGTGTAAACCTCATGAATTTGTGTATCATCTAGAGCATATTTCAATCTGATTACAACCAAAACTGAAGACAAATAACACATGTATAGATAAACTCCATACAAAGAATCAAAACATTCAAAACCCATAAACTAGACATAGATGGAGACAAATGGAACTGAAAACTTGAAATAAGAATGAGGATCTAAACCTTTGCATACACCTTGCTTGAAGATTCAAAGCCACTTGACACAATATGCAAGTGATCTGCAACTTTCTACTATGTTTTGATACAAACTGGACTAAACATGTCCTACTCCTTCACTGAAGGTTCAGGATGTAACCTTGTGAGCTAGAAAACCAATAGCCTCTGAAAATGGTCTTGGAAATCCTAATATAGGATTGCAACAAGCTTAGGACCATTTAGGGCATTTTTAGGGCAACACAGTCAACCCTATGACTACCAAAAAATATCTCAAACAAATCTAATACAATTTCATTCTAGAAACATCTCTTTTACAAAAAATCTGCATCTTTACCCAAATCCAATCTCAGAATACACAACCCATTATTGCTCTTACCAACTTTGTCGAATCTGATTTTTAACACTGCCATTGGATTTCTCATTTCGTGCCGATTTTGAAAACATATAATACTTGTATTTTTGGGTAAAAAATGAGTCCTGGACATCATTTTCTATGAGCAACCTATATTATTTAAATTTTTGAATTGTTTATATAGTATAAACTTTACAAATTCGAATTTAATCTTTATGCAGACATTTGAAAATCAAGGTGGGCCCCATATGCCATGTGGCACCACCTAACTAGTCTGATTGACCACCTTACTACCAACTGTACCACTGACTGAGCGTCTATCTACCAGCTCGCCTTGAGACACGTGTCATCCTATCGCTAATCCACAATTTTATCGATCAATCATCTTCCTCATCGTGCTATACTGACATCCGTCGATCTCCTAACACGTATCTCGAGGAAGTCAGCTCTGCACACTATAAAAAATCTCTTACCCACGTCACGTGTGGGGCCCGCAATCCTTGTCATCGTCCAGCTAAGCATCTTGGTCCACACGCGCGTGTGAAAGCCCACCAGCCGAGTGTCTACTTGAGACATTTTCATATTGTGGGTTTAGCATTATAAATTCCTCATTTCATCTCCATGGCGTCAATGTGGGATAATATCCCATTGCATATAATAGTCTTTCTTTCAAAATTTATCACTAGTCATTCATGCCCAGCTGGGCCAGCCCCACACAAGCGAAAGGCTTCTCAACATCCTTCCCTCTTTTCACTTTACATCAAGCTGGAGCGTCCTTCAATTTAAACTATTTGAATTAACCAAACATGATGCATGTGGGATAAACCACAATGCACGCATCCTGTAAACTCATGCTTCCCATCAATAACCTTTACGTATGCTCCCCCTTTCCTCATGTGATGCCATGTTGGTGCACCTAGCTCCCATTCACGTGTGCAACCCAAAACCATTCCAAAATGTCTGCAGCCCTACGCATTTAAACATATGTGAATTGCATTTGATTCAAAATTGGAACCCCTCATACATCACGTAAGTTGCAGCAACCTACGCCTTATTCGATTTGGTGTATGCAGTCTTCACATTGGTTAGCGCCCCCTACAAACTTCTTTTATCTAAATTTTGCCTTGTTAATGTGTTGTGTGTTGACTTACGCATAGCTTCATATTCTTGGCATGCGCATAAGGCCTACTCAAATAAAGAATAGTGCATACTACTAATAGTGCCAACACACAAAGAAATTCCTCCCCTACGTGCTCTGGCACATTTGAATAATTTACCAGGCCTTTAATCTTGTCAAAGTCTTCACCAATAAAACTAAATTAAACCTTGAAAATCAATCCGAGTGATCATCCAATGAAATAATGAAGAACATTTCTTGTGTTGGGATGATTACTCATATCTTTAAATCATTATGGCTTGCAGCTAACATACTACATGATACCTTGACAAATTAGACCAAGTGATCTTCTAGTTAAACTTACTAGAAGGAAGACTATACCTTGGCCAATTCTCCGCAAAACATTTCTTAAAAGAGGCCCCTCAATTTGACATACATATCTATCAGAGCAATTCTCACAGAAATATCTGACTCAACACCACTCTAGTTGCATTTGATGAAAGAGTGTTGAGGTCTTACCAGCATATCCATTCTGGAAGCAACCAATTGTGCAAAATATAAATGGCATGCCTGGTGTAACAACAAATTTCTTTTAAAATGAGGCAGGCTGGATCCCAAGTGAGTTCGGCCTAAAATTTTTTTGATTTCAAACAACCAGACCCGAAAATATCTAGAATGACTGGCATCTACGAATGGATTCGACCCAGACAACCAGAAACATTAAAAACTTCAACTTTTATTACTTCGCTAGTCGCCAAAATCTAAATTTCAGAGCTCGGTTCAGAGCTCCATCGGGTTCTTTTCTTATAGAGCCGCCATCTCCTTGAAGAGGAAAAATACTTTATCTCAATTTCTGTATACTTTTTCCAGCCAACACGAAACTTCACCAGAATTTCAAAAACTATTTATCAGAGCTAAGGACATCATATCTTTATTCTGAACCTTGCACTAATCAAACTAAGGATCTCAGAGTCACCACTGACAACTTGGTAAGATGATTTCAAAACCTTTAAATCTAACTCTTATACACTTCAATGGAAACCACTGGATAACAAATAAGCCAGCCAGATTTCAAGCTCTACTTGTACCCATGTTATTTATAGCTTTCCTAACATTTACCTAATAGAGTCACCATTTTGTTGGTTCCTGGATAGGACTTTACACTCCATGAGACACTAATATACCTAAGACTGATTTTGGGTATGGTCAATTCCAAATATAGGAAAATCTATAGGTAACTGGACCAACTATAGGGACAAGACTACCCTCTTCACTTCTAGCTCTACAGAACCAAGGCAGGTGCACCAAATCCAGTATAATAGAACACTTCTTTACAACATCAGGACTGGATTGAACAAAGCAGATAATAACAAGAAAGTTCTAAATGATAACCAGTCATTCATTGACTCTCCATTTCTTTGATGAAACTGATACTACACAACATAAAACTGAAAGGGTAGAATGGATTTAATTTATCTTTTGCAGAATACAACACATCCCAACCAGACATATATCAAGAAAAATTTTACTTATTCTAGATCAGTGCCTTATCCATTGGGCAAATCATCTAGTACACTGCAGAATACAAACACTGATTACTATTACTTCACCACAGATCCAAATCATGAATACAAATACCTAGAACCATACTGCTTACATAAATCCCTGTGTAAACCTCATGAATTTGTGTATCATCTAGATCATATTTCAATCTGATTACAACCATAACTAAAGACAAATAACACATGTATAGATAAACCCCATACAAAGAATCAAAACATCAAAACCCATAAACTAGACATAGATGGAGACAAATGGAACTGAAAACTTGAATTTAGAATGAGGATCTAAACCTCTGCATACACCTTGCTTGAAGATTCAAAGCCACTTGACACAATATGCAAGTGATCTGCAACTTTCTACTATGTTTTGATACAAACTGGACTGAACATGTCCTACTCCTTGACTGAAGGTTCAAGATGTAACCTTGTGAGCTAGAAAACTAGTAGCCTCTGAAAATGGTCTTGGAAATCCTAATATAGGATTGCAACAAGCTTAGGACCATTTAGGGCATTTTTAGGGCAACACAGTCAACCCTATGACTACCAAAAAATATCTCAAACAAATCTGATACAATTTCATTCTAGAAACATCTCTTTTACAAAAAATCTGCATCTTTACCCAAATCCAATCTTAGAATACACAGCCCATTATTGCTCTTACCAACTTTATCAAATCTAATTTTTAACACTGCCATTGGATTCCTCGTTTCATTCTTATTCCGAAAACATATAATACTTATATATTTGGGTAAAAAATGAGTCCTGGACATCATTTTCCGTGAGCAGCCTGTATTATTTAAATTTTTGAATTGTTTATATAGTTGAAACTTTACAAATTCGAATTTAATCTTTATGCAGACATTTGAAAATCAAGGTGGGCCCCATGAACCACGTGGCACCACCTAACTAATCTAACCGGCCACCTTATTGCCACATGGCGCTCTCTGATTCACCTGTACCACTAACTGAGTGTCTATTTGCCAGCTCACCTTGAGACATGTGTCATCTCGTCGCTAATCCACAAGTTTATCGGTCAATCATCTTCCTCATCGCGCTATAACGACATCCGTCGATCTCCTGGCATGTATCCCAAGGAATTCAAATCTGCACACTACCAAAAATCTCTTACCTGTGCCACGTGTGGGGCCCACAATCCTTGTCATCATCCAACTAAGCATCTTGGTTTGCTCGCGCATGTGAAAGCCCTCCAACGGAGTGTTTACTTGAGACATTTTCATATTGTGGGTTTGGAATTATAAATTCCTCATTTCATCTCCATGGCGTCAATGTGGGATAAATATCCCATTGCATATAATAGTCTTTCTTTCAAAATTTATCCCTAGTCATTCACACCCAGCTGGGCCGGCCCCACACAAGCGAAAGGCTTCTCAACATCCTTCCCTCTTTTCACTTTACGTCAAGCTGGAGCGTCCTTCAATTTAAACTATTTGAATTAACCAAACATGATGCGTGTGGGATAAACCACAATGCATGCATCCTGTAAACTCATGCTTCCCATCAATAACCTTTACGTATGCTCCCCCTTTCCTCACCTGATGCCATGTTGGTGCACCTAGGTCCCATTCATGTGTGCAACCAAAAACCATTCCAAAATGTCTGCAGCCCTACGCATTTAAACATATGTGAATTGCATTTGATTCAAAATTGGAACCCCTCATACATCACGCAAGCTGTAGTAACCTATGCCTTATTCAATTTGGTGTATGTAGACTTCACATTGGTTAGCGCCCCCTGCAAACTTCTTTTATCTAAATTTTGCCTTGTTAATGTGTTTTGTGTTGACTTACGCATAGCTTCATATTCTTGGCATGCGCATAAGGCCTGCTCAAATAAAGCACAGTGCATACTACTGACAGTGCCAACACACAAAGAAATTCCTCCCCTACGTGCTTTGGCACATGTGAATAATTTACCAGGCCTTTAATCCTGTCAAAGTGTTCACCAATCAAACTAAATTGAACCTTGAAAATCAATCTGAGTGATCATCCAATGAAATAATGAAGAACTTTTCTTGTGTTGGGATGATTAGTCATATCTTTAAATCATTATGGCTTGCAGCTAACATACTGCCTGATACCTTGACAATTTAGACCAAGTGATCTTCCAATTAAACTTACTCGAAGGAAAACTATACCTTGGCCGATTCTCCACAAAACATTTCTTAAAAGAGGCCCCTCAATTTGACATACATATCTATCAAAGCAATTCTCACAGAAATATCTAACTCAACACCACTCTGGTTGCATTTAATGAAAGAGTGCTGAGGTCTTACCAGCATATCCATTTGGGAGCAACCAATTGTGCAAAATATAAATGGCATGCTTGGCGTAACAACAAATTTCTTTTAAAATGAGGCGGGCTGGACCCCAAGCGGGTCCAGCCTAAAAATTTTTCGATTTCAAACAATCGGGCCCAAAAAGATCCAGAATGACTGGCATCTACGAACGGATCTGACCCAGACAACTGAAAACATTAAAAACTTCAACTTTTAGTACTTCACCTGTCGCCAAAATCTAAATAAAACACCTCCAGTCGTGCCATTAAATCAGCAATGAAAACTTATCTCTGGAAGCTAAAAGTTGGCGAATAGAAACTTTGTAATATAAATAAACACCACGTCAGACGGATTTTCCTAAAAATGAATGAGGCGAGAGATTTTAAAACTGGAAAAATGTCGATCAGAATCACCGGCAAACACAGACTGAAAGTCATTGCCGACTTGCCCGAAAAGAGATGGATGAAAAATATCAAACGGTGAGATGAGGGCACGCCATTTGTTCTAGTAGAAAATTCATATGCAGGGATCGCAAAAAAACAATCACCAACTGGAGATGAGCATCTAACCAAAAACTATGAATTTTTGAAAATAGTTACTTTACAAAGTTATGCTATCCGCACTTTTTATCATTATTGTACACCCTTTTGTCTGACCTGACAATCCGATCAAATGAAACTTTCACGGTCTGAAACCATGGATATATGATCTTCATTATGAATAGAAAACAAGGCTACAATTGGAATTCCGCTTTGATCAACCGATCATCCAAAAATTAACGTCAAAGTCAACCACTTGGAACATCCTGAACTAAAAACAATGAAACTCGTAGAAATTGCATCCACAAATGTTTGAGGAAATGGGTCAAACGGATTCTTCATGATCTGAAACTTATCAAGGAGCATCACTTCCATGTCTACATTATGAAACAACCATCAATTATCTTTGATCTCAATCTCAGTGAAAATTGCAAGGCCCTAAAGTAGCCACTCAAAAAACTGAACTGTGTACTGGAAAAATTAAGAAATTGCAAACAGAATGAGTCTGGTAAACATGTCAAATGGGCACATGGGGGGCTAAAAATTGGTGTGGTACTTCTTTATCATGCCTATAGTATGATGCAACAACCCTTTCATCATGACTATCAACCAAATGTCAGATGCAAGCCTCCAAAGTAGGCCATTTAGTTAAAACCAGTTACGATGCAAAGTGCAGATTTGTGAAATGTCCTTCAAATGGGTATCTTCAAAACTTGTCCAAACTGAATTCTGGAAGTTGTGACCAACTGTATATGTCAAATAAAATTTGAGGAACACATGTCCCAAGCATTATGCCATGAAAATCAACATACCTATCTTTGTATGCACTTGAACTTAGTTCTTTTTAAACTATTCATTGAATGGCACAAACTTTGCCTTAGGAGAATTCTTCTGAATATGGACTCAAAATAGTATGGATTTTTTAGAGTACTAACAGTATGATCCACTCCATGTGATTGATAGAAATAAGTAAGGAGAAATGTAACAACTATGATGTTTTCACACGCCAATCTAATTTAGTAAACTCCATGAATGCTAACCAAATTAGAGAAAAGAATGTAATGAATAATATCTAACAACAAAACTAGAATGGAAATGTTATAATTTAGATTCACCAATATGTACAATGGGAAAATGGAAGCAATGCAAAGAGATAAATAATTTCTCCTTTTCAAACTTTCACATTTGGAAGGAAGATGTCCCAATAGGCTAGGAAGGTCACACGCATTGAATGGTTCAATGATCATTTTTTAAATATGTAAAAATAAAAAGGAAAATGATAATGATATAAGAAGGGAAGATTAGAGAAGGTTTATATGCATCTGAAAATGAAATCAGAGCTATGCTACTTTAGATCAGAATATTAGACAGGCAGAATCCCAAAAATACCTATAATTTCTGATCTAGAACTTGAAGGCTATGATTTGTTTGAAAACCAATTTTTAGATAGTTTTGGGAGGTACAAAATATTTGAAATGTTCTTTTCCCTAGGTTTTTGCCTCAAATTTTCAAGGATTCTTTGGCAACTCTTGATCTATCTAGGAACGTTATGGTAGCTCTATAACCTTTTCCTGCACAAAAAAACAAGAAAGAAGGTTGAATAAATAGATTTGCCTTAATAAAATCCATGTTTAGGAATCAACCTATAAATGAAATGAAATATAGTGTGTTGTCAAGTAGTAGAGAATAGATCTAAGAAATGAATGATATTATACCTTGGCAAACCAAATGATTCTTTGAATATTATAAAATATGTTGATGCAATAGGTTTAACTTAACACAAAAACACAAAATGAAATCATGAAAGAAAAAACCTCATGTAATGGATGTTGTAATTTTTCGCAATGTTTTATTGAGGATAAGAGAAAGAAGAAGACTTGGATTAATGTGGGTGAGTGTGTATCTCCTTCCTTGATAGAAAATGTTGGAAATTGCAATTGAAGCAATTGTTGTATTGTCATTGATGTCAAACCTTAACTGGTAAGACTGTTGCTATTTAAGAAAGTACTATATCTATTTGATTGTTGAGAAAGATGTGGGCAAGGTTGATAACAATAGCACCTAAGGAAAGGTTGAGTTATCTTGATAATTCTGTGTGTGAATGATAAACACCTTCATTAAATTAGGATTATTAACTAACAATTCAAAGAAAAAATAATGTAAATTTAAACTAAGAAATGAATTTAACATCCATGACATCTCATGGTTCTCTAATTAGATGTGGTAAGTAGAGCTCTCAGCTTTGTATTCCCTACTAGTGACACTTCTAAAATGAGAAATCTATGATATTAATATGCCTAATCTAGCTCACAATTCTTCATTATGCTATGATAAAATACAAATGCAAATGATAAATGCTCTCAAATGCTCTTAATTGCTCATGAAATTGACTATAATAAGGATGCTTTACTCTTCAAATCTCTAATTGCTTCTTATGCTCACAAAATGTCTCTTATTTATAGTAAATTTCCAAGGGTAGGGGGTAGAGTGAAGTAATCATGATTTAACCTTGGTTGAGTCAAAAAATTTGCAATGTTTTTAAATAGGGGGACAATTTAAATGTTTGTCTCAAAGCTTTGGACAAAAGGACAAAATTGAGTGGATGAGATTCAAAGTTGAATTTGTCTGATTGAGATTCAACCATTTTGAGTGATTTATGTCTCTTTTTTCTCAATTCTTATTAGTTGCTCAATTTGTTATTGAAAGATATTAAGATTTATTAAATTCCATCAATTAATTAAATTAGCCATGTCAGGAAATAGGTTCAATTTGATTTTTGATTTAACAACTATACAATTAATTGATTAAAATCAATTATATAGTATTTTTCACCCCTTTAAGCTTTGATTTAATTATTTAATGTCATGATTTGATTTTTTCTTTTGATTTTATTGATTTTATCCAATTTTGATTTAATAAATGTGCATTTTATTTTGATTTGATCCATTTTGATGAGAATTAAAGCATTTGTTTGAGAATTTGCCATTTTGATGATTATAAAAGCACTGGTCCAATTTTTGATGTCTACAAATGTCTCTCTTTGAATTGATGTGTGAAGAACATTGATTCAAAGAAAATTCTTAGTTTTGATTGCTTTTAGGTCCTGAGTAATTGATACACAACTGATTTAGGTCCTGATTTGATACCTGATATGATTAATGATACTGCCTGATATGATTCAACATTTGATATGATATGCCCCACTGATAATAGTTCAAAATTTTTGATGCCCCAGATTCACTGTTATTTGATGCTCTTTTTTATACTCTTATGATGCCCCCTCAGAAATAAAACATATTGATTGTTTGATTTGACATATTTAATGATTGATTGATATTGATCCAATATGTTTTCATTTTTGAAAAACATTGATGATATGTAGATTTCAACAAATGCCCCGGTTTGATTTATATGTTGATATAGGTCACTAGGTAAAAAATTACTCCAAATTAGGTCAAGTTTAGCTTAAATAGGTTGAAAAACCTAGGTTTACTATTCATTTTTACTTTTCACTGTTGAGATTTTGCTTTGATCATGTGTTGATTATTCACGATGGTTGTGCCTATTCAGGAGCATCGGTTCGAGAGGTGTCATCATTATTAGAGGCCACCAGACTATGGACCTCCTATGAGTGATTTCAAACCTTCCTTTGTGCATTTATTGCTCTTTAATAGCATTTATTTCATTTATTTCATGTTGTTGTAGATTAAATTTTGCAAAATGCCACATAGTAGATGTTAAATTCCACGTAGGCCTTTGAAATGACATATCCATGCTTTTTACTGATGCCTCCGCATAGTTAAATGCCACTTAGGATAGGGTAAAATGCCGCATGATCAATTTTAATTGTCGCGTAACACTAGGGTTATATTGCCAATTTAGAAATGTTTTTCCACGTAAGAAACCCTAGGTTTTTTATGACGCCTAGGCCTTATTAAGTGGTGCCTAGAGCTGTAAAATAACACGTGAAACATTAAGTGATGCGTGGGATGGATAAAGTGTCGTGTATGATCTTTTCTTCACTGTGTAAGGTAAAATGCCACATCCTAATAGGCAAATGACGCATAAGGATTTTTGAAATTTTTGAAACTCAAACTTTATTTTCTAATAAAAATTGGATAACTCTAATTGGTTAATTGTTTTTCTAAGATAGCTAGGTCTATTGTAGTTAAGCGAAACAAGTGATTAGGATATTAGGATAATGGTACCAATGAATGTTTTATTTGTCAATCTAATCGGATAGAAATTTCATAGTGAGATACTGATAGGTAAGATTGATTGATCAGTGTGAAAATTGATAAGTAAATAACTGAAAATTCACTCTCAAGACATAGAGACATGAATAAATGATACTAGGTTTGATTGCTTGATACTTTGATTCTGATAGGACTGATTAAATTAAAATGATTCATTGATATAGAAAACTGATATGATTCCCTTGATTTTTCCAAACAGGCACATTTTTGTAAACTATATATACAGACCGTTGCATCTTGGGTTATTGATCTAGGTCAGGCTTTGACCCCCGTAGAGTATCATGTTATTGAGATGTGTGGCCTGAGTTTCCTGCTTGATATCTCGTAGTTCCAGCTAAATCACGGTCTCCTTACAGTTATGGCAGAGAGATGGCACTCTGACCACAATACTTTCCATTTACCTTTCAGGGAGATGACCATCATGCCAGAGGACGTGTATCGATTGTTATGCATTCCTACTCGAGGAGAGATGGTATACTATGATTCAGTTTATGATAGTACAGTGTGTCGATGGGTGTTCAGAGATAACACTATTGATGATGATACTATCACGTGGGTGCAGTTCGCTTCCTTTCCCACTTTGCCAGCAGTTATAGGTGCTCTGATTGGCTGATTACTACTTCTTGACCAATGAGGTCATGGTTTCTCTATTGGATGGGGTTGAATTCTAAAAGATTTGCTTGCACAACCTCAGTGGTTTGATTGGGGTTCTTGCATCCTTGCATAGTTATACCATGATTTGCATGAGGTGGTGTACAGATCTAGTACAACTTTGTCAGCAGGTGTTGTTATCTTGCAGCTATGGGTATGGGAGCTTCTTCCCATCACTAGGCCAGTATCAGATCAGATCCATCAGTGAGGTTTTCCTTATGCATTTCTATATGGTGGCATGGTTGTCCAGCATCATCTGGGCAAGTTAGAGTATTGGTGTCAAAGGATTGATGATATGGATCAGGTCATTTGGAGACCTTATCTATTTTGTGAGGGTTGGAGGGAGGATGATGATGAGCTCCCATATATGTTTTATCCTTGGTGGATGATTGGTAGATATATGACTATGATTAAACAATTTTGCTTTGGTCAGGTTTACAGAAAGTACGATAGGGTGCAAGATATGCCGCAGGGTATGACACTATATGCTAGAGTTCAAGCAGAGTGATCTATGTGGGGTGCTCAGATTGATTTCCAGTTTTCCTATGATCAGATTGCTCAGATGATGTACTGCAGATGGGATATGTTATTGTGTGTAGAAAATGGTGGTATGTCTCTTGAGTTCAGAGATTGGTGGTCTCAGAATAGGTTTTTGAGATTTACAGATCCAGCGGAGCCTATTCCAGATAGAGATGAGCGATCAGAGGATGACAGGGATGATGATGATGAGGATGATGGTGATGATGGTGGTAGGCCTAGGTTTCAATGAGCTCATAGAGGAGAGAGAGCTGCTAGAGCTATGGGTAGAGGATGAGATGGGCCACGTGTGCGAGGTGGACATGTCATGGATAGGGTTAGAGATGTCAAGTAGGTATAGCAGGGACCTAGATTTGTTCGTCCTAGAGCTGCATTAGTATAGGGACAACAAAGACAACACAGATCCTAGAGATAGGTACATATTGAGGTTGCTAGATAGATTCCTAGAGGATAGGATCCATTAGTTCAGTTACAGCGGGTTGCATTGGCACAACAAGATCAGATTCTAGCACAGCAGGTGCCTACCCAGGTTCCTCAGTCTCAGGATATAGGTCAAACATCCTAGGCTTCTCCTAGTATAGACATTCTATCACGTGATGTTCAATCATTGTGAAAATATTTATCAACTATTGTTGGTAGATTAGACTAGGTAGTGATTATGATGCAGCAGTTTATGACCGTTGTGACTCAGAGGCCCAATATGGCTAGCACTAGTAAGACGCCTCCTACTCAGGATAGACTAAGTAATGGGGGTCCAGATGGATTAGGTGCTGGTGATGGATTAGGTGGTGCCACAGGGTCATGATTATTGATGTTGGATCTCCTCATGTTGATGACTTGTATCATGTTATTGTTGTTATTGATCAGAACTTGATGTATCACTTTGTTGATGACATATTGTATCTTACTATACTGATTTGGTGGATCATTTGATATTATGAACATTTATATGATGCTATACTTCCTTGAATCTCTTGATGTGTTATCTGAGATCATCTTTATATGCAGCTATATGATTTTTATGATGCATTTACTTTTTAATTATGCTATGGATACAATGTATCTTATGTATGATATAGATAGATGGATGCAAATGATTATGAATTTTTGTGATATGTCTTTCTGCTTTTCAATGTGTGGATGTAAAGCTTTAATGGAAATATGGATATGAATGCCCCCCTATGTTTTTTATTTTTTTTATGTATGCAACTTTCATGCAATTCTTAACTAGATGTATGCAAATGATGTATGATGAATGAATTTTTTTCTCTTTTTCTTTTTTGATATAAAGATAATGAATAATGATTAATGCTATGGATGAATGCAAAAGATGATCTCACATTATTGGTTTGAATCAAGGCTGAAACATTTAATTGCACCCCCTTTTCTAATGTTTTTCTCAAGCTGATTAACTAAACCCCTTTTCCCTTGGAAAAATAATGACAAACATGCACTTAATCTAATATGAAAATATAATGCAATGCAACTAATTTGTCACTAGCTTTTAGCAAAGAAATGCTATAGAGAAATATTTTCATCATTGAGCATTGTAGGACTGAAAAGCAAGTACAACCATCACTGACCACATCATGATGATATGAATACTACTTTTATATTGCTTTTGGTAACCTCTTAGGAAACTAGTACAACCCTCACTAGTTGGATGACCAACTATTGGAGTATGAATATCGGTTTCAACGGATTCAATGTTGCAAGTGGATTTTGGTATTAAGATATGGAAGATCTAAATAGCCAAGGTATCCATTTGCATAAACAAGAAAAGGTCAATCCTCCACCTTATATGATAGTCCTCGATAGTTCTTTGATGACCATGTCGTTAGACGAATTCACATAAGTTGATGGATCTCCCTCAAAATAGTCACTCAAAGGCAAGAAAATACCATGTCGCCATCATGGCCAATCTAGTCAAAACATCATCGATTAGCTAAAGAAACACGATAAAAGTCATTTCAATAAAGATTATCAAAAGAAAACTTCAAGTGTTTTGCAATCTATCCAGATTTTCAAATAGAATTTCTAAATATTCTGATCTTTTAAGTGTTTTCAATTTTTTAGCCTGAATAATAAATTCAATGAAGGCTCAAGGATCAAGTTGTGGGATAAAAAATACTTGGGTATGAACAATAATATCCATCCAAGGTTCAACAAAAATCTCTCTTTCGAAGCTCTGATAAGTACCTCTCTGATGTTGTGATGGAATGTAGCACTAATTGAATCCATTTGTACCAAAAATCCAATCATTTCCTACCCCCAAGTGATAAATGTGATCGTGTGAGAAACTGAGGGCCATAGGAAATGCAACAATGTAACTAAAAAGTTTTATTATGACTATGCACAAATGACAGATGCAATGAAGATTTACAAGTGAGATGATGGAAATGCAATATGTACACATGCTACTAGGGAATGACTTAAGTTAACAAAAGGTGCTTGATTGCCAAGTTTTCACCTTTTGGGTATTTTTCTCTTTTTCATTTTTTTTGCTACCAAGGCACCTATTGCTAGGTTTTCACCAAGGCACTTTTTTCTTTTTTTCTTTTTTTTTTAATTTTTTTGATCTTTTTTTATTTTCTCATGTACAAAATTGATGTTTGAGTCATCAGATATACACTTTTCTGATACTCTTTTATCGGATTAGGTATAAAACCTCTTTAGATGACTACTATTAATGGGTTCTTGCAATTCCTCCCCATCACAATTGCCTAGTTTATAGGTTCCTGTTGGTGTTCAAAATGGACGCTTATGCTCTTAGGCTACCAATATACCCTCAGGTTGATTTTAAAATTGGTTAATTCCAAAATGTATAAGGATCTTAGGGTAACTGGACCAACGATAGGGACAAGACTGCCCTCTTCACTTCTAGCTCTGCAAAACCAAGGTGGGTGCACCTAACCTAGTGAAAACTATACTTCACACACCAAAGACTGAGTCTAAACAATAGATTGATAGTAAGAAAGTACTAAATGTTAACCTCACATTCATTGACTCTCCATTACTATATGGTGACAAAACCACACAACCAACTACTTAAAGCTTGAAAAGGTTATTGATTTTAAGATTTTGGAATGTAATAACCTCAATCAATGTATGTTAACAAGTGAGATACTCATTTAGGCCAGTGCCACATCCATTGGGCAAGAGTTCTTAGACACAAAGACACACAGACTTGAGAATATTTGAGAATTCATAGCCATAAATACATTTATCATAATCTTTACTGCTTACAAAACATCCTTACATAGACAAGGGCAAACCTATATCCCACCTAGAGCATAGTTTAATCCAATCCTAGATCAGAACTCAAGAATGAAGATACATACATAAAAACAATATGTAATGAGCTAGAAAACTCAAAGCTTACTTCACTTGACACAAAGGAGAGATAAGAATCAGATATTTGTATTAAGTATGATGAAATCCTTCTGTGTATACAATAAATCACAAAACACCCTACTTGCAAACTACAGCTTAGACCTGCAACTTTTTTCTTTCATTAACAAATACTGAATCAAAAATTATTACAAACCCTTGGGACCAGAAACTGTATACACCCAAAAATGGTCATCTAGACTATTAGCCCCCTTTGCTAAATCATAAATTGCTTATTCTTGATCAAATCCTAGCTCTATCATTAATTCGATTATTTTCTATGGGCTAACCATTTTATCCTAAGTCTTTATTTATTAAAAGGAATATTTCCTCCCCTTTTAATAAATAAAAAACCCCCACTTTTTTCTCTTATCCTAAGTTGCACAAGTAAAGCATTATTCTTATTTTATAAAAAGAGAAAAAACACTTTTGGTCTCATATGGACACAAAAGTCAACTCCTATTTTCCTATTGGAAGATATTTGTGCACATGGATTGCTCCTCTTTCAAGCTCCACCCTTGATTAAATCTTTTGCCTCTTAATCTCCATGGTCCATTCCTCCTCATTTCCTTTAAAAGGAGAGCTCTCTTCCTCATTTTGCATCCCCAACTTTTTATGCTAATGTTATGCTACGGGTTTTCTAGGTACATTTAGAGCTTTTAAAGATTTGGAGCATTCTTGGCTTTTGCATCTACATGTTATCATAGTTTTCATTTCTTGCATTATCATGACATTCTTAGCTTAGATTTCCTTTATGCTTTAGATTAATCCATCTAATTTAACTAGGAGGCTTTGTAATACTTGTTCTTTCATTTTCATAGCTTAGCTTGCATTTCCATTTCTAGCATAGCATTGCATTGCATTTTCATTCTTGATTCTTGAGGATATTGACATTCTTTCCCTTGTCTTCATTGAATCTCCCATTGCATGGTTTACTAGCAAGGTTATAGGCTAAATAGCTCTAGCTGAGAGTATTCTTAAAACCCTTGCACTCCATGCCTAGGGAGCTATGGATCGATTTTTGAGATCTCATTCTTGAGTGTTCTTGAATGTAATGATTCATAGAAGTGTGATCACATTTTCACAATTATAGCACACATTTTTTGTGCCCACCATGGGGCAACCCATCTCTTGCATGTTGGTTTTGATTATTTTTGGAGCTAACCCTTGTGTAGATTTGTTTGGAGCTGGAAAACCCTAGATTTGAAAGATTTGATCATATCTCTCAAAGCGCTTGGTGTTTTGGTCTGAATTTGTTTTTGGAAGTTAGCGACATATAAGAGAAGGTTCAATAAAAAATTCAGATTTTTTAGAGGTAATTTGTATTTTTTATAATTTTTTCTTTTTTTTTTCATAAAAAATCAATTTTTTGGCACATATTAGTGTATTTTTCATAAATTTTTACATTTCTGGAAAGGCCTTGAAATTATACATGGGGTCCATTCATTGTGTTTTTAATTTAGAGGTCATATTATAACTCATTTGGTCAATTTATAAAAATTGGTTTGTTTTGGTAAAATGGGTCTCTAGGGCACAAATGTAGAGATTTTTCTGAAATTTTTACATTTTTGGAAAGCTCTCTATTTTTTATTATGGGTCTCTATTTTTTATTTCCTTTTTTTTTCCCGAAATCATATCAAAAAAATCAGATCTTGTTGGCTAGGTCAAATGCAAAAAAAATAAAATTTTGTGATGGGTATGCACTTATTTTTCATTGTTCAATGCATGATATGAGTTATCATTTAGATTATTTGCTAGTTATCATTGCTCCTAACAATTGATTTTCATATCTAACCATCTTAGGGTTTGCATACATTGGATATACATTGCATATCTTATTTGCTTGTTTTCTTGTCTTGTTCATTTGAAGATTCATGGCTTGCTTTCATGGAAAATGCTTAAAACAAACAAAAAAAAGGTAAAATCTACTAAGCGTGTTGCATTGGACTTGAGATATTTTGTTACATTTATACAACATTTAGATTTTGGGATTAAAAATAAACCTCTCATGTGTTTGGCTTGAGTGTTTACATGCTTTCATAGAACACATTTCAATTGATGCTCTTAATGGAAAATAAATGGACATAGATTTGCTTTCATACAAGTTTGTGTAAGTGAATGCTTGTGTTTAAACCTTAAGTAATTCTTGGTTCCAATATCAAATATCTCATTGAGTGATTGAGGGCATGGATTCATTCCTTGTTTACATAGGGAGTTAAATGCACCACTTTGTGGACTCACTCTATGTTTATTTGGAAAGTTAAATATTCCATTGTTCAACCTTTTTTCATTTGTGAGTAGTATTGATAAGCAACTTTGGAGTACTTTTGATTGATCTTGTTAGCTAAATTGGGTTGTTGGACTCTCTTATTCTAATCGCCCCTCATTTTCGCCCTTTGGATGCAATCTCAGCATTCATATACAAGGGAGGGGTCTACTTGAAAAGAGCGTTAAGTGTTCCACAAAGTTTCCCCCCTTTTTATGCTTTCTTGATCTCATTAGTTTTTTAAGGTGTGGACTCACTTTGAGCTTGTGTGAGGAGTTAAATGTTCCACTTTTGGACTCACTTTGAGTTTGTGTGAGGAGTTAAATGTTCCACCTTGTGGACTCACTTCACATTCACTTGAAGAGTTAAATGTTCCACTTTTGGACTCACTTCACATTTACTTGAAGAGTTAAGTGTTCCACCTTTAGTGCTTTAAATACTTTTGATAGTGAATTGCTTACCTTTTATTTCTAGAAGGCCTACTTGGGGACACACCACCTCAAGGGATGACCTTAACTCCTGTGTTTCGACAAAGTATAAATAGCGAGTGGTGAATCAAAAGACACCTCTCTTGGGAATTGAGTTTGATATCACTCTTGGCTAAGCCTCAAAGAACTTTATACCTTTGAGAAGTGAAGAAGGAGATTTGGGTTACCGTCTCCCCCCGGTTGTGTGATTTCGGATTCTTCTCATCTATGAATTTGGGCCTCACGTACCTTGTGTATATCTAGGAATCCTTTTTAAAAAGCTATGTATATCCCTGTAGACAGCTTGATAGGATGTTGTTGTGTTCTAAGTGCATGCTAAAACATTTTCAAGAACATACACAAGTAGAATCTTTAAGGAGTAGAAATACTAAATCACTATTCTTGTTCATGTGCAAGGTTGCTTTACCCCTTGCTCATTGTTTGAAGATAATTGCTTTCTTTAACTCCTTGATTGCTGTCTTATGTGCTTGATCTATGATAAAAATTTGTTGATATACTTACTTGATCTTTTAAAATGCTTCAAAAATGAGATTTTTATGTTCACTGGTCATAGAGTCGTATGACCCTGGAACAGTGTCACGTCCTGTTCTGAGAATTGTCATGCGATAGTTCATCCCTGCAAGACTGTTGCCCTACTTGCCTGGAAAGTGTCACCCGGCCTTACTAAAAATTGTTGCCTAGCTTAAGGTGAAGTGTCACCTCGCTATAAACTATCACCTTGTCTACCTAGAAAGTGTCGCCTAGAACCTTTTTGCTATCTTGTTGCTATTGAAATTCGGAGCTACTAAACTTGCATTTTAACCTGTCGTAGAGTGTCTTTTTTTGTTCTTACCTAAAGCTGGTCTATTATCTGCATGCTCAAACTTGTTCTAGACTGAAACAAATGAGCTAAAATTATTGGATTTTAGCTTAACGAATGCTACTCTTGATCACTTGTCGCATCACGGTTACTTCTCTAGCTACTTGCTTATTGAGCTTCTTGCTCGCTGCTTAGCTTTAGTCAATTGATTGTTGTAAGTGATTGAGCACTTTTGAGGAGCCATCTCTCTATTATTCTACTTTGACAAGTGATATTTATTAGCTTTGCTTATCTCAAATTTGAGAAACTTTGTCTCATTCTATTAGTCAACCAGCATCTCTTTTCATGCTGGTTACAACTCGGTCTCAATTTGAGCAGGAGAGTCATCCTCCATTCAATTATACACAGTTACCTTCTCCAACTAGATGCTCATGAGCACCCATTAGCAACAACAGTTCTAGTTCTAACCAATCTAAGGATTCTAAGGCTACCCCATGGTACAAAGGAGGTTTCCTCTTTTCCGCATTCAAGACCCCCAAAAACACAGATAGTGTCTCACTCACTTTGACTGAACAAGAAAAATTTTAATGCTTGCAAGAACATTTTGAGCATAAAGATAACCAAGTGCGCTTAGACAAAGAACAAAATCAATAAAGGATGGATGCTGCTAGGTGCATGGCTTATAGAGGGACATTTCATGAGAAACTTGAGACTAGTAATCATGAGCATAGACCTCTTTTTATCAATGGCAACAATGGCAACAACACACCACCAAGATCTCCTCCAAGACCCACTTTTGGTATGCCTTCTTCACCTCCTAGACCTCCTCCCCCTCAACATGAGGTAGAGGCTGATGATGAGATTTTTAGTGAAGATCTTATGAGATTTGAACAAGATGTGGTCTCCCAATGAATGATGCATAAGCTTTTAGAGCGTAATGGTGACCAATATTTTCAATATATGACTTCTAGAGGATACAAGCTTCCTCCCGGCTATGATGTCAGACAAATTGTCCAAAAAAGAGTACCAACTAAATTTGAAGTCCTTCAGGAAGAACTACATCAGACAAATCAACGCCTTACCCAAATGGAAATAGACAGAGAGCCTCCAAAGGTCTCTTTCATAGAATCAATTTGTGCTCTTCCTTTTGATAAAAGTCTATACATGGTCCCGTTTCCTAGGGATATTGAGGTTCCCAAATATGACAAGTATGATGGAAATGGTGATCCCCATGACCATGTGCATCACTTTTACGCTCTTAGCATGGACTTCCTTCATGAAGACACATTTCTTCTACAATTATTCCCTCGAAGCTTAAGAGGCCAAGCTTTGGAATGGTTTGCGAAATTGACACCATCTCTTAAGACTTTTGATGAGTTGGCTAAGTGATTTACCCAGCATTATTCTTACAACATCCAACAACCTATCATTGTGATAGATCTTGGTAATCTAAGACAATATCAAGGTGAGCCATTTGCAACTTACTTACAATGTTGGAGGTCATTGTATTTTAGAAATCCTCATCCGCTACCTGAAAGAGAAAAGATTGACATTTTCATCAACACACTTGTGCTTGAGCTATTTTATGATCTACGGAAGCAACTGTTCTCCTCCTTCCATGACATGGTTGAAAGTGCATATTGAATTGAGGACGTAGCTATAAGAAAATGGGATATTGTTATTAATAAAGATGCTAAAGGCAATGGAAAAGACAAGAAAAAACCTTGGAATCAAAAAAAGTATGTTGTTAATGATGGGGTTGTTGATGCTCCTAAAGCTAAAGAGCCTGCTTTCAATCTCTCCAATGCTATCTATGCAGCAAACAACAAGAAGCTGCCAATGCTTACAGTGTTCCTAAACCTCAATATGCAGATAAGCCTAAGAAGTCATTTCGAAAGTGAGTCTATACCAAGTCGGCAGAACCTTACGATGTGATCCTTAAGACTTTGGTTGACAATGGATATCTTACGCTTCCTGATAAACCTGTGTTAGTCCCAGTTTCTGTCTTGATCCTTGGTTTTTCTTAAGCAAATGCATGTCCTCAAAATTGTCTCTGTGTCAAAATATGCCTCTCACAGACTTCCCTTTGATCTTTGTAATTAGTTCATTCGTTGCTTTTGTCTTTTTGGTCACTTAACGTTTCAGACTTAGAATGGTCTTTGAACACCCCTGAACACCGGCAAACAATGTAGAACTATGTTCCCTTAGGTTCAAAGATGTTCACATTTTTTTTAACATTTTGATTAAGTTTGCACTTTTGCAGGTGATCGGTTGTTTTCTTTGATAACACCAGAAAGGGGATAAAACATAAGGCAATTTGAATCGTAAGAAGTTTCAACTTAATGATTCCGGGTATGGAATTTTGCCTAAAGTTTGCCAACAGTAAAAAATCTTGAACAACAAAGAACGGTTGAGAACTCCAAAGAACTTGGTTCATGTATGTTCAAGAGAGTTCAGTGACGTCAGCCAAAGCATGAGTTTCTAAAGCCAACGGTGTGTTGGGACCCACAATAAAGGGAATTAAATGCTAGCATGTAACAGACTTAATGAAGTACCTCCATGGTTTGCACAACCATAATTAGAAGTGATGGCCTCGGGACTTGTTTCAATAATGATTATAGTCTCTTGATTTAAATGTCAAATCAAATCCGTGGCATTAATGGCAAGGATTTGTAATAAATTCAGGTACCCTAAATCTAGTTTGGTGTGTGATGGTCTTACAATTAAAGACACTAATTTAGAAGGGTATGACATTGAAAACCTGCCTTCCAAGCTCTTGAATTCTTTAGATGACACACCAGCTCTAGAAATTCTACATAGTGATTTATGTTCTACAGCCACATTTCCTCCTGCTATTGCCTGTCCTGAGCTCATTTTTAAGTGTATTCAATGTTATGATGTGAGGATTGAATCTATAAAGAAGAAAGATGGCTCCATTCTGATAACCATTAAGAGGGAGTTAGTTGCTCAAGCCCTACAAATACCAGAAAAGGATTTCTCCACCTTCTCGCTAGCCCAATCTATTGTAAAATTTAATGAAAATAGAGATGCAAACCGCACCTCTATGGCTAGAAACTGGTTACTGAATCCTCAGAGGGGTGATTCCCGCCTCTCAAAGAAGTTTAATAGGACCCATGTTCCTCCATACATCAGTGACCTCATGGTCATGTTACACAAGGTCAGTGGTTCTCAGGTTGCCTTTTTATTTGCTGATTGGATGTACTTTTATGTCCAGATTATCTTGGATGGGACCCAAACTCTTGATTGGGCTGAGTTAATCTCAAACTCTCTAAGCGAACAGCTTAACGATCCAAGTTAATAGGGAGTGACTTCTTTATGTCCTCATATCTCATTTACTATCTTGCATGTAGCAGATCCTGGCTCAGTCTCCCTCATGAACCCTTGGTTGCAAATATGAGTGTGTATGAATTCTATCCCCTTTTGTAGAAAAATAAAGCTATTGAAGATTATAAAAAAGTCCATGATACCTTTCTAGGTAAACTGTGTTATGAACTGGTTAGTACACTAGGGAAAAGAATCAGTCTTGAAGCTCAGACTTTGATAACCAAGAATGGGAGCTACTACATTCAATTCCCAAAATTTACCTATATCAGGGTTGGGGGTTTCGAAGATCAACCGTTAAGGCTTCCTAGGTACACCCTTGAATGTTTTGTATTGGCTGAAATTTGCCGGCAGTTATCAATAGTTTTGAAAAGATTTTTAACTAAAGATGAATGGATAAAATTTTTTCCTATTTCTTTAGGAAGACTATCATGTAATACCATGGAGGATGTTGTTAGCATTGGGTGCGGTATCCATCATTTCAGCTTCAAATTTTATGCAGAACGGGTGGGGTTTGACAATAAGAATTATGCTAGTGGAGTCCTGGGCCTTAGGGCACA
Source organism: Chamaecyparis obtusa (assembly GCA_027943335.1). Classification (NCBI taxonomy): domain Eukaryota; kingdom Viridiplantae; phylum Streptophyta; class Pinopsida; order Cupressales; family Cupressaceae; genus Chamaecyparis; species Chamaecyparis obtusa. The sequence continues at coordinate 1,035,321 of BSBK01000515.1, read as the reverse complement.
TATGTTTCCCATCCCTCACCTAGAAGATTTCTGGGAGGATTGCAAAGATGAGTCATAGGTAGAAGAAAGAGAACATAGTCGTTTGTGTGTTCCATAGATTTAGTCCATGAGGTTATAGCTAAATGTAGAGGGAGTCACTGATGACGGGTCAGATATGTTTGATCCTAACTAAAAAAAATCTATTGAGAAAAATGAAGTGATTGTTGACTGGTCTAAAAATGAAGAAGATAACATTGAGGAGAGAACTTCACATGTGATTCGCTTAACCAATGAGTGGCTACAGAGAAGAAGGAAGAGCAAAGGAGTTAGAGTAGAAAAAGAAGTTGCATTTTCTCCTTTAGATTCTTTTGTTTCTATTTCTAATTCACCTCCACATATTGGAACTGCAGGGGCTTCCGAGAAATCCTGAGTCAGGAACTCAAAGAAGAAGATTGTAACTGATTCTCTCCCAACTATTTTACCACAAAGGGTAACAAGATCTAGAACCAAGTCAAGGACAAAGAAAGATATGGCTCAAACAAAACCTCTGATGGTAAACCTAGATGATGATAAAATGGAAGATATCAGTTTCCATATATCAAAAAATGAACAAATAGGAAAGGACCTCTTCGACCTGGATGATGCTACATTGGAAGTGATATCCATGCCAATGAAGACACCTGAACAGTCCTTGAGTTCTATAGTTTCACTTCCTTGGCCATTAGCTAATGTAAGTAAAAAGAACAATTTAGTTCCTACTTCAATTCCTATTAAAGATATTGTAAGTAAATATGTTCAAAAGACTCCAAAGACAAAAAAGGTTAAGAGCACGGCTTGCATGTTTACTGATGAGAAAACTGGAAAATGGACCGCTGAAGTTGCCACTTACAAACCTAAGCAAAGGTAAGGAAGATGAATAGGATGTTAAAGCTGAAGACTTTGAGATTACCAAAGTAGAGTTGGGAAACATGGACAGGGTTGGCAAAAATAACTTATTCAAAGAGACTGCACAAAAAATGTTGAACTCTTCTTGGAAGGATGGAAAAGAAAAGAAGGAATTGAAACAAACTATAGTGACTCTATCACAATTTATTAACACCTTTTGTAGCTTTGATGCCACTCCCTTAGTTCAATCTCCCCAAGTCTTTGACCCAGAATTAGCCGAAAGCAAGAATTTTCTCAACCAAGTTCAAAAGGGACGTGCTCTAGCAGTTTCTATGGAGGAGTGGATTTGTGAAATCCTTAAGAGTGGTTCTAAGTATTTAAAAGATGTGCATGAGGTTCTACATGATACAAAATTTTTGATAAGAGAACTACAATCTCAAAGACAGGTATGGGAGAGGGATGAAGAAAAATGGTTCGCCGCCATGTCCAAGTTTCTTGAAATTGAAAAGTATGGCTATGTAAAGTTCAGCATAGATGAGGGTGTTAAAGTACAAGATGACTCTACCTTTTTTGTTCTCAGGAAAAATATAAGTTGGCATTTGAGCACTGTCAGAAGTAGTATTTTTGAGAACAAGGATAGTGAGCATGAGATCAAGCAGTTACAAAAGGCTATGATCACTGAACTTAAGGTGATAAACTTTGCTCATACATATGTAACTGCTATGGGAGAACAAGAATAGAAAATAGCCCTTGCTGTGTTTAAAAACACCATGAAGAAACTTAAGGACAAACTAAACCCTAAACCCTCAGACTTAACTCAGGTTGCCCGAGTTGAATCAATGCTCTATCTTGGTGTGGACCAGTTCCCTTTAACCGTCGAGAAAGTTAGGAAAGTAAAGTGGACCAAAGAAGCCGCAATGTTTAAGATTGTGAACCTGAAGGTACCGCACATGCTACACGCCAAGGAACTACTACAGGCACATAAGCAGCTGGAGATGACAAAGCAGACTGTAGCGGAAGGAGAGAATATCACCGAAGAAGAGGAGCGTGCCTCCAATAAAGATGCGGAGATTGACATTTAATCTTTTCAGTTTCATGTTTTAAAACTCATGGGGCCAGGTGTCCTTTTAACTCTTTAAGCTGTTTTAACTGTTGAACCAAGAGGTCAGGTTTTTTGGGAGACCTCTTGGCTTTGCTCAAACTTTAAATAGCTTAGTTTTCATAGAAGCAGGGGTTAGAAAATTTTGAAAGGTAGACTTAGTATTTTTGCTTGGAAGAATTTTCTTTGAAATAGTACTCTCAGATTTTCAGAGTTGGCTATATAAGGATTTATTTTCTGTTACATGTTTTGATCTGTGTTATGGAAACAACAATCTAATTATATATATATATATATACTTGCTCTAAATCTTTGCAGTTTGAATTGGATGAACATATGTCCTATTTTTTATTGATATGTTCATTTTTAGTATATAAAATCTTATCCAGCATTCTTGGGGTTTTTGTTAATCTGTTATTAAATCATTACATTTTAGTTCTAGTAAATTATATGTTTTGGAAATGGGAAACTGTGATTTTTTGTTTGATCAAATCTTTCTCATAAAGTAGTCATTTACATGCTGAACATCTAAAGAATGTTTTAGCAGCCTTATAAGCTTTCAAGTCAAAAGCTAAAACCAGAATAGTTGTTAGAAATGAAAAACTTGAATTGCAAATTCAATTAGGGAGCTGTACCTAAGAAAGAATTTAGAGGGAAGTGGAGAGCATCCAACACTTACCCAATTGTTAGTAAGAAAATTTGGTCTTAAAAAGGGCTATATGGAAGAGTTATCAAGAGATAAAATTAAGACTAAATCTATTTACTAACAGATTTTTGGCGACTCTACTGGGGAAGTGAATTAGTAAGCCAGTGTCTGTGTTTGGCTTAAATGTGTAACTATGGTATTACCTGCTGATAGAATACCTAGTCGTGTTGAACTTCCCCCAGTCTTGCAACCCGGTCTAGATTTTTAGGACACACAAGAAGATATTATTGCAGATTTAAACAACTTGGCCTGGAAAGTAAGAACAAGTAATGAACAGTATCAGCAAGTTCAGTTAGTTTTAGAAGAGGAAGAAGAAATTTGTGAATGGTTGAGAGGTATTCTAGTTGCCCGTAAAGCTACAGTTGTTGAAAGAGTCATACCAAGCCCATAAAATTGTCAAGCTAGAGTTGAGACCATATACTAGATCTCAGAGAGAGGCAAGAATATTTGATAGTGTCTTTGAAGAATTGAGAAATCTTGAAACCACAAAGGTTCATCCTCCCAAGAAAAAGGCCCAGAGCAGACCTTCTTCTCCTCCAAGAGAGACTTTTAGGTCCTCTACTAAGATCTATAATTGGCAAGCTTTAACCTTGTCAAGAACTCAAGCCCCACCCCTCCAAACTATTTTCGTGACAATTATCATGGCACAGCCATGGGGTGCCGTAGTTGGACCTTTAGCTTTGGCTCAGCATAATGCCCTTCCTAAAGGTGCCAAAGATGTACTTCCAAAGTTCACGGGAGATGGTACAGTGTCTGTAGATGAACACTTTAATGCTTTTAATGTTGCTACTACTATATTGGTGATTCAAACTGAAGATGTAGCAGTCAGGTTTTTCATCCAAACTCTCATAGAAAGGGTTGCCGAATGGTTTGGACATCTACCCGCTAGGTTTATAACTGACTGGAACTCTATGAAACTTGCCTTTGAAGGGCATTTTAAAAGTGCTGACGATGAACATTCTTTACTAGCTCAGCTGACACAGATGAAAAAGGAGATTCATGAGCCTATGAGAGACTATGTGGCAAGATATAATAAGGTTGTCCATAAAATTCCTATAGCTAAAAGGCCTACTCCTGAAAATCAACAATGTTTCTTCATCAATTCCATGCCCCCTGATATTGGTTTTCATTTAAGAAGAAGCAGACTAGCAGACTTGGATGTAGCCCAAGCTCAGGCTACTAAGTTGGAAGATGATCTTATTACGGCTGGAAAGTGGAAGAAAGATCTCCAAGTTCAATCTTCTCAAGCTTCAACTTCTTCAACGGACTCGGTGGTTCAAAGGTTGATGAATGATGTTATAACCTTGAAGAGACAATTACCAAAACAAGGGGTGACTTACTCACCTATGTCACAAGACTCTAACAGAAGACCACCAAGATAGTACCATAATAGAACTCCTCATTTATCTTCAGCCCAGCCTAGACTTGCTATTGAGGGATCTTCCAAAGATGGAGTTATGTGTTCTTTTCACTTAACAACGGATCATGATGGTGATACCTGCCTTGATATGATGAGACATATGCAAATGAAGGTAACTCTGGACGTATTAGGAGAAATGAAGGTTGAAGAAGTATTTCAAGAGTGACCTGGTGACTTTGGCTCATTTTACCTAGAATATGAATTAGACTCAGAAAGAGAAGATATTTTGACCACTCTTGAAGATTCAACCTGTGCTATGCTTACCTGTAATCAGAGGTCTTCTAATTCTAGCCCTTTTTCATCGGCTACAGCTAGCAAGATTAATGTACCTGTAAGTAATCCTCCCTTCTCTAATGTAAAACCTCCAGAATTTAAAATATTGCAAAGGGGTGCTAAGGTTCCTTCTTTTGATATAGTAGAATTTTGTCAATCTTTTGCTATCCAAATTTCACCTGCGGAATATTTAAAGTTAAATCCTAAGGAACTTGACAAGCTAGTTCAATATGTTAAAGGTGATACCCCTAATACCTCGCATGCTAATCAATGCATGAAAAATCAAGCTAAAGATTTGGTTCAACCTCCATTGGTAGTTCCCCCAACAGGCAGTAATCAAAATAATTCCTCCAATACTTCCACTCCTGAAGCCGAGTGTGATATACTTGAGCCTAGAAAGCTTGAACCTTTCTATATCTCCTTGCTCCTCAATGGTCTTAAGTTGAATAATTGTATTATTGACTCTGGAGCGTCTGATAATATCATGCCATCCTCTGTTGCCAAAGCCCTTGGTCTGACCTTGACAAAAAGTTTTGGAAGATGCTATTCAATGGACAGAAACCAAGTACCCCTAGTAGGGAAAGTAAAAGATGCTCAAGCTATTCTAGCCGCCTATCCAGATAAAAGACTGAAGTTAACAATCTTAGTGGTGGACATTCCAGCAAGTTATGGAATGTTATTGAGTAGGACCTTTTGTCGAGATATGGGTGGCAAAATAAAGATGGACTGGTCAGAAGCAGTCATCCCTGTTGGGAAGAAGAAGGTGAGGTTGGTGCCAGAAGCAAAGAATAAATATACTGTATTCCCTTCGGATAATCCAAAGGCTCAAATCTTATAAAAGGAGTGTGAGTTTGGCAATTATATGATCATGTCAAACCATGTTTCCTCAGTTGAAAGAGACTTAAGTGAGACAACATAGTTATGGTCAATGGAGTTTGATGGAAGTTGTGCTAATGCAGGGTCAGGAGCTGGGGTTGTTCTAAAAAGTCCAAGCAGGGAGTGTTTTCCTTTTTCTTATAAGTTGGATTTCAAGAATACCAACAATACAGCTGAATATGAAGCTTTGCTTCTAGGTCTTCAAGAAGAAAAAGCTCATGGAATCACAACTCTCATTGCAAGAGGTGATGCAAAATTAATTGTTAAGCAAGTTAGAGGGCAATTCACGGTGAAAAATGAAAAGTAAAAACATTATAGAGAGTTGGTCTGGAAAGAAATTTAAGCTTTTGATGCTTTTTTTATAGAAGCTATTCTAAGGAGTTTGAATTCAAAAGTGGATTCTTTAGCCATTTCAGCATCTTTATTGCTTCCTCACCCAGAATTCAAAACTAGCACTTATAAGATAGAAATGATTTACAGACTAGCAGTTCCTGATAATGTAGAACATTTGTAGGTTTTTGAGAGTGATGCTAGTATTACTGATTTCATGACTTGTGTAGAAGTCTTCGCATCTACCTATTTTGAAGGGACAAGTGAAATGCATGGAGAATTGGTCTCTGAAAATCAAATGTTAGATGGAATCATGCAATTAAAAGGTAACAAAATTCCTAAAGGCCTGGCAACACTTGAAAACTTATTTTCTAGAAAAGATGACAGTTTTATTCACAAGAAAGAAAATCCTCACCCTGAAGCACTTAGGGAGTATGATAAGATTGACATTGGGGATGAAACACAGTCCAAATGGATAAGCGTAGGAAAATCTCTTTATTCTCAAGAAAAGGGGAGACTTCAATCTTTGTTGACATCCTTTTCTGATGTTTTTGCATGGAATTATGATGATTTGAAGGATTTTAGAGATGGGCATTTCAGCCACAATATTCCTCTTAAACCAAAATGTAAACCTTTCAAACAAAAACTACATAGTTATAACCCTAAGGTGTCAGAAGCTATAATGTGTGAAGTAGATAAAATGTTAAAAGCAAGGATAATATATCCAATCCATCACTCAACTTGGATTGCGAACATTGTTCTGGTGAGAAAGAAAAATGGTGAGATAAGAATTTGTGTTGACTTCTGGAACCTAAATCAAGTGAGTTTGAAAGACAACTATGCCCTCCCAAAGATGGAACACATGTTGCAAATAGTGGCTGGGTCAGAGATGATGTCCGTGTTGGATGGATTCTCTGGATATAATCAGATCAGTGTGATAGGGGATGACAAGCATAAAACAGCCTTCACCACACCCTGGGAACTTTTGCTTACAACAGGATGCCCTTTGGCCTAATTAATGCTGGGGCAACATTCCAAAGGGAAATGGACTCATCCTTTGCTGATATGAAGAATAAGATTATTGTTATATATCTAGATGATTTAACAGTCTACTCCCACAGGTGTAAACATCACCTTAGAGATTTGAAATTAGTACTTCAAAGGTGTCGTGACCATGGTATCTCACTCAACCCTAAGAAGTCAATCTTTTGTGTTACCGAAGGAAAACTATTAGGTCATATCATTTCTAAGGAAGGGATAAGAATAGACCCTGAAAGGGTAAAATCCATTCAGCAGCTGAGTCTTCCATCTACAAGAACTGGTGTAAAGTCATTTTTTGGGAAAATCAATTTCTTACGGGCTTTTGTGCTAGACTTCTCTGAGATTACCTGGCATATTGTAGGGATGATGAGTGAAAAACAACCATTTAAATGGATGGAGGCTGGACAAAAAGCTTTTAAAGAAATTAAAGATGTTGTGGCTAGTGCTCCTTCTTTGGTATATCCGGATTACAAGAAAGATTTTGTAATTTATTGTTATGCCTCTGATCATTCACTTTCTACCATGCTCACTCAAAAGAATGATGGAGGAAATGAAGCGCCTATTGTGTTCATGAGCACCCCCCTGAAAAAGCATGAACTAAAGTACTCACTCATTGAAAAACAAGCTTTTGCAGTTGTTAAAGCTATTAAACAATTCAGGTTTTATATCTTGCATTCACATTTTGAGGTTTTTGTTCTAGACACTGTTGTGAAGAGTCTACTCACACAACAAGAGATTGCAATGAATAAGAGAGCAGCATGGGTGACCAAGACTTAGGAGTATGACTTGACAATAAAACTGACCAAATTGGTTAGGGGAAGAGGATTGTGTAAATTCATAGCTGAAAACCCCAATCATGAAAGAGATTCAGAATGTGAGTAGTCACATGCATTGTTGGTAAGCCTAACAGATCCTTGGTTTAGTAACATAGCTTATTACCTAACCTATGGGGAATTTCCTACCAACTTGACACCAAAAGAGAGACGTAATCTCAGATTGCAAGTAGATAAATATGTGATTTGGCAAGGTGCGCTGTTCAAGAGAGGTGTAGATGGAACCTTCTTTAGGTGTGTGGACGAGGAACAACAGAAACAATTACTTAAATCTTTCCATGAAGAAGCATGTGGAGGTCATTTTTCTTCCTCAGTCACTACTTTTAAAATTTTACGTAATTATTTTTATTGGCCAAGTATGTTTTAAGATGCCTATGCTTTTGTTAGAAGCTATGAGAAATGCCAATTATTTACTGGGAAACCACAATTAGCAGCATTGCCTCTAAAACTAGTTGTGATTGAAGAGACCTTTAAATAATGGGGACTCAATTTTATAGGTCTTGTTAATCCTTCTTCTAGTGCTGGAGATATTTATATTTTGATAGCCACCGATTATTTCACGAAGTGGGTGGAGGCTATCCCAACTAAAAGAGCCAATTCCCAAGTGGTATGTGAATTTTTGAAGAACAATATTTTGGTCCATTTTGGTGTACCACAGAAGATTGTAATGGATAATGCCACTTATTTTTCATCTCAAGAACTAATGTTATTCTGTTATGATCATAGTATTTCCTTGGCTCATTCATCTGATTATTTTCCCCAAGGAAATGGGCAGGCCAAATCCAGTAACAAGAATTTGGTTGCCATCATGAAAAAGCTAGTGGATGTTAATGGAAGAAATTGGCATAAGAAACTATTTGAAGCCCTTTGGGTAGATAGGATCACACCCAAAAGGGCAATCGGTATGGCACCGTTTGAGCTAGTGTATGGTATAGGAGCACAGGTTTCCCTTCCTTTGGAATTGTCAGCGATCAAACTCCAAGCTGCAATAGAAGATCAAACTTTTAAAGACTCTCTTGAAAAAAGGATAATGTTCTTGTAGAAGCTTGAAGTTGAAAGGGAAGCTCTAGTGGACAGAATTACAGAACATCAAATCAGGATTAAAAATATCTTCGACAGGAAGGCACGGCCTAGAAAGTTTATGAAAGGAGATGAGGTGCTACTGTGGGACAAAAGGAAAGAACCAAAGGGAACACATGGCAAGTTTGAATCCTTGTGGAAAGGGCCCTTCATAATCAGAGAAGAATTGGGATCTAATGCTTTCAGGTTGGCTTATCCAGATGGTTCTGTCCTACCATATTCCTATAATGGACTGGACATGAAGCTAGTAAAATTGTAAGGTCCTCAAGTTTTTCTGTCTGTACATATTAGGTTAGTTTCCTTCCCTGTTTTTGTGTTGGTTACCCCTTTCATTTTTGTGAAACCAGAGATGCTGAGTTCTCTGCCATTTGAGTCAAAAAGCAGTCCCCAGTCAGAGCCAATGTTAGTCCCAATTTCTATCTTGATCCTTGGTTTTTCTTAAGCAAATGCGTGTCCTCAAAATTGTCTCTATGTCAAAATATGCCTCTCACAGACTTCCTTTTGATCTTTGTAATTAGTTCATTCATTTCTTTTGTCTTCTCGGTCACTTAGCGTTTCAGACTTAGAATGGTCTTTGAACACCCCTGAACACCGGTGAATAGTGTAGAACTATGTTCCCTTAGGTTCAAAGATGTTCGCATATTTTTTAACATTTTGATTAAGTTTGCACTTTTGCAGGTGATTGGTTGTTTTCTTTGATAACACCAGAAAGGGGATAAAACATAAGGCAATTTGAATCGTAAGAAGTTTCAACTTAATGATTTCAGTTATGGAATTTTGCCTAAAGTTTGCTGATAGTAAAAAGTCTTAAATAGCAAAGAACAGTTGAGAACTCTAGAGAACTTGGTTCATGTATGTTCAAGAGAGTTTAATGACGTCAGCCAGAGCATGAGTTTCTAAAGCTAGCGGTGTGTTGGGACCCACAACAAAGGGAATTAAATGCTAGCACGTAACAAACTTAATGAAGTACCTCCTTGGTTTGTGCAACCATAATTAGAAGTGATGGCCTCGGGACTTATTTAAATAATGATTATGGTCTCTTGATTTAAATGTCAAATCAAATCCATGGCATTAATGGAAAGGATTTGTAATAAATTCAGGTACCCTAAAGGTATACTTAAGCTTAATTCTATGTTCATCTTATTACAAAAGCGTGAGTTTTCTTCAAGAGCTAGTGCACGGAGGTAGTCTTGGCAAAGCTTTGTACTCAGGGGTGTCTGTAATTCAGAGGTGAGTTGGCTATGGTCCTTGTTCTTTTTATAAAGATTTATGATCAACTGTGAAGGGTTGGGGGTTATTTACAATGAAAATGAAGTCAGTTTTTCATTTGTTTGGGAATTCTTCCAGTCTGGTGTGTGATGGTCCTACAATTACAGACACTAATTTAGAAGGGTATGACATTGAAAACCTGCCTTCCAGGATCTTGAATTCTTTAGATGACACACCAGCTCTAGAAATTCTAGATAGTGATTTATGTTCTGCAGCCACATTTCCTCCCGGTATTGCATGTCTTGAGCTCATTTTTAAGTGTATTCAATGTTATGATGTGAGGACTGAATCTATAAAGAAAAAAGATGGCTCCATTCTGATACCCATTAAGAGGGAGTTAGTTTCTCAAGCCCTACAAATACCAGAAAAGGATTTCTCCACCTTCTCGCCAGCTTAATCTATTGTAAAATTTAATGAAAATAGAGATGCAAACCGCACCTCTATGGCTAGAAACTAGTTACTGAATCCTCAGAGGGGTGGTTCCCGCCTCCCAAAGAAGTTTAATAGGACCCATGTTCCTCCATACATCAGTGACCTCATGGTCATGTTACACAAGGTCAGTGGTTCTCAGGTTGCCTTTTTATTTTCTGATTGGATGTACTTTTATGTCCAGATTATCTTGGATGGGACCCAAACTCTTGATTGGGCTGAGTTAATCTCAAACTCTCTAAGCGAACAGCTTAAAGATCCAAGTTAATAGGGAGTGACTTCTTTATGTCCTCATATCTCATTTACTATCTTGCATGTAGCAGATCCTGGCTCAGTCTCCCTCATGAACCCTTGGTTGCAAATATGAGTGTGTGTGAATTCTATCCCCTTTTGTAAAAAATAAAGCTATTGAAGATTATAAAAAAGTCCATGATACCTTTTTGGGTAAACTGTGTTATGAACTGGTTAGTACACCAGGTAAAAGAATCAGTCTTGAAGCTCAGACTTTGATAACCAAGTATGGAAGCTACTACATTCAATTCCCAAAATTTACCTATATCAGGGTTGGGGGTTTCGAAGATCAACCGTTAAGGCTTCCTAGGTACACCCTTGAATGTTTTGTATTGGCTAAAATTTGCCGGCAGTTATCAATAGTTTTGAAAAGATTTTTACCTGAAGATGAATGGATAAAAGTTTTTCCTATTTCTTTAGGAAGACTATCATGTAATACCATGGTGGATGTTGTTAGCATTGGGTGCGGTATCCATCATTTCAGCTTCAAATTTTATGCAAAATGGGTGGGGTTTGACAATAAGAATTATGCTAGTGGAGTCCTGGGCCTTAGGGCACATATGTTTCCCGTCCCTCACCTAGAAGATTTCTGGGAGGATTGCAAAGATGAGTCACAGGTAGAAGAAAGAGAACATAGTCATTTGTGTGTTTCACAAATTCAATCCATGAGGTTACAGATAAGTGTAGAGGGAGTCATTGATGACGAGTCAGATATGTTTGATCCTAATTACAAAAAATCTATTGAGAAAAATGAAGTGATTGTTGACTGGTCTAAAAATGAAGAAGATAACATTGAGGAGAGAACTTCACATGTGATTCGCTTAACCAATGAGTGGCTACAGAGAAGAAGGAAGAGCAAAGGAGTTAGAGTAGAAGAAGAAGAAGTTGCATTTTCTCCTTTAAATCCTTCTATTTCTATTTCTAATTCACCTCCACATATTGGAACTGCAGGGGCTTCCGAGAAATCCTGAGTCAGGAACTCAAAGAAGAAGATTGTAACTAATTCTCTCCCAACTATTTTACCACAAAGGGTAATAAGATCTAGAACCAAGTCAAGGACAAAGAAAGATATGGCTCAAATAGAACCTCTGATGTTAAACCTGGATGATGATAAAATGGAAGATATCAATTTCCATATATCAAAAAATGAACAAATAGGAAAGGACCTCTTCGACCTGGATGATGCTACATTGGAAGTGATATCCACACCAATGAAGATACCCGAACAGTCCTTGAGTTCTGGAGTTTCACTTCCCTAGCCGTTATCTAATGTAAGTAAAAAGAACAATTTAGTTCCTGCTTCAATTCCTATTAAAGATATTGTAAGTAAATATGTTCAAAAGACTCCAAAGACAAAAAAGGTTAAGAGCATGGGTCACATGTTTACTGATGAGAAAACTAGAAAATGGACCGCTGAAGTTGCCACTTACAAACCTAAGGAAGGTAAGGAAGATGAACGGGAGGTTAAAGCTAAAGACTTTGAGATTACCAAAGTAGAGTTGGGAAACATGGACAGGGCTGGCAAAAATAACTTATTCAAAGAGACTGCACAACAAATGCTGAACTCTTCTTGGCAGGATGGAAAAGAAAAGAAGGAATTGAAACAAACTATAGTGAATCTGTCACAATTTATTAACACCCTTTTTAGCTTTGATGCCACTCCCTTAGTTCAATCTCCCCAAGTCTTTGACCCAGAATCAGCCGAAAGCAAGAATTTTCTCAACCAAGTTCAAAAGGGATGTGCTCTAGCAGTTTCTGTGGAGGAGTGGATTTGTGAAATCCTTAAGAGTGGTTCTAAGTATTTAAAAGATGTTGATTAGGTTCTGCATGATACAAAAATTTTGATAGGAGAACTACAATCTCAAAGACAGGTATGGGAGAGGGATGAAGAAAAATGGTTCACCGCCATGTCCAAGTTTCTTGAAATTGAAAAGTATGGCTATGTAAAGTTCTGCAAAGATCAAGGTGTCAAAGTACAAGATGACTCTACCTTCTTTGTTCTCAGGAAAAAAAAATTTGGCGTTTGAGCATTGTCAGAAGTAGTATTTCCAAGAACAAGGATAGTGAGCATGAGATCAAGCAGTTACAAAAGGCTATGATCACTGAACTTAAGGTGATAAACTTTGCTCATACATATATAGCTAGTATGGGAGAACAGGAATAGAAAATAACCCTTGCTATGTTTGAAAACACCATGAAGAAACTTAAGGACAAACTAAACCCTAAACCCTCAGACTTAACTCATGTTGCCCGAGTCAAATCAATGCTCTATCTTGGTGTGGACCAGTACCCTTTAACTGTCGAGAAAGTCAGGAAAGTAAAGTGGACCAAAGAAGCCACAATGTTTAGGATCATGAACCTGAGGGTATTGCACATGTTGCATGCTAAGGAACTACTGCAGGCACATAAGCAGCTGGAGATGACAAAGAAGACTGTAGCGGAAGGAGAGAATATCACTGGAGAAGAGGAGCGCACCTCTGATAAAGATGCGGAGATTGACATTTAATCTTTTTAGTTTCATGTTTTAAAACTCATGGGGCTAGGTGTCCTTTTAACTCTTTAAGTTGTTTTAACTGTTTAACCGAGAGGTCAAGTTTTTCGGGAGACCTCTCGGCTTTGCTCAAACTTTAAATAGCTTAGTTTTTGTAGAAGCAGGGGTTAGAAATTTTTGAAAGGTAGACTTAGTATTTTTTCTTGGAAGAAGTTTTCTTTGAAATAGTACTCTTAGATTTTCAGAGTTGGCTGTATAAGGATTTATTTTCTGTTGCATGTTTTGATCTGTGTTATAGAAACAACAATCTGATTATATATATATATAGATACTTGCTCTGAATCTTTGCAGTTTGAATTGGATGAACATATGTCCTGTGTTTGATTGATATGTTCATTTCTGGTATATAAAATCTTATCCAGCATTCTTGGGGTTTTTGTTAATCTGTCATTAAATCATTACATTTTAGTTCTAGTAAATTATATGTTTTGGAAACGAGAAACTGTGATTTTTTGTTTGATCAAATCTTTCTCATAAAGTAGTCATTTACATGCTGAACATCTGAAGAATGTTTTAGTAGCCTTATAAGCTTTCAAGTCAAAAGCTAAAACCAGAATAGTTATTAGAAAAGAAAAACTTGAATTGCAAATTCAATTAGGGAGCTGTACCTAAGAAATAATTTAGAGGGAAGTGGAGAGCATCCAACACTTACCCAATTGTTAGTAAAAAAAGTTGGTCCTAAAAAGGGCTATAGGGAAGAGTTATCAAGAGATAAAATTAAGACTAAATCTATTTACTAACAACCTGGTAACTGAGATCTGCTAAATAGGCCTGATTGGTGGAGAGATGATCATTACTACCATTATCATAGAAACAAGGGACATCCGACAGACAATTGATTTAAGCTTAAGGATGATATTCAGGATGTCATTGATAACAACACAATCTCCACTGATGGATTAACTAAAAATTTTGATCACACAGCTTTCAAAGATCCTCTACCTAAGCATGATAAGGGGGAAGCCTCTCAAGCACATAAGAAGAATCATGATGCTAAGATCAACTATACATATACTTCTGATACACCTGTGATCAACATGGTAGAGCCTATTGAGAGTGTTCTTATGGTCAGATCTCAAGATGATAATAAAGCCAATCATGGTAAGCCAAAGTTGGTCTTACAAACACATGGTAGTTCATCTTCCCGAAGTGAGACACTAAATGCTATTACTAGGGAGCAAGCCAAGATTGTGTTTAAAACTGCGCAAGATCCCAAGCAAGATTTTCCTTCCAAACAATCAGCTCCTTTAGCCACCCCTAGCTATGATCTTGTCCAACATTTGCAAAAGACACCAGCACAGATATCTATCCTTGATTTGCTTCTGTTATCCCCTTCGCATAGAGAGATTCTTGATGAGGCTCTACGTACAACACATGTTCCCAATGACATTGATCCAGATTGATTCTAGGCTATGGTCAACCACATTTCATTTCTGCTATCTCTCTCCTTTTCTACAGAAGATGACATATCTATTACTCACCCACATAATCTAGCTTTACACATCGAAGTTCTAGTCTACCACACCCGCGTCCACCAAGTCTTGATAGACAATGGTGTAGGGTTAAATATTGTTTCTTTGAATGTCATACAATAGTTGGGTTTGTCAGAATTTGTTGTGGATTCCAAGAAGAAGATTACTATAAAAGCTTATGATGAAGTGGAAAGATCTTCCAAAGGTCTTGTCACGCTGCCTATCCGAGTGGGCCCTGTCACAAAAGATATTAGCTTCCAAGTATTGGACATCCCACTCGCATATAACATTCTTTTTGGTCATCCTTGGATCCATGACATGTAGGCTATTCCTTCCACTTATCATCAGTGCATCAAATTTCCATACAATGGCACTGAAGTTGTGATTCCTGGAGACCATACTATTGCTATTAATGCTCTTGCTACTATTGAAAAATTTGTTCCTCACAATGAACCTTCTGTTGATTCTAGTACGTCTCTAGTTGCTACTGAGAAAACACTTAAGATGATGAGCCTCGGTATGGGTGAATATACGTTGGATTCCTTTGCTTCTATACCTATTTCTCCTTGGTCATATGGGAAACCTTCTGATAAGATGAAGCCTTCCACTTCTGCTATGGTGATCTTTGATACTTTTGTTCCTTCATCCGTTCCTTTAGAAGTAGAAAGAGAAGAACAAGTTGTTCAAGAGTGGATCTATAGAGAAGATGAGGGTAGTATAGCAAATGTCTTCCTTGATCATTCCAAAAATACTCCCATGCTTAGTAATTCAGACACAGATTCAGATGAGTCACCACTACACACTATGGCTCAAATGGGAGATGATCTTCCTTCTACTTCACTTCTTTGGGGAGAATAATGTATATCTACTGATGATATGGCTGAGGCCTCTATGTCTAGAACCTATGTGCCTAAAGAATCATTGCACTATGATAGACAACGTTGCAACATTGCATGGCTACTACAAAGAGGTGATGTATCACATGATGACATGAGTATCTCTACTTCTTGGCATCTTAAGCCTCTTCTAGAAGATTCTTCCATGACAGATATGGATGTTGATGTAGTTCATACTTATGGTGACCAACCTGATGTAGTTGATGAGTCTTGCGTAGGGTCTGATGAGTTTAATCCATGTATTGCTTTAGTGGATCATGTTGGTCCTTCTATGACAAGTCTAGATCTTAACACTTTTGGAGCTTACCCTATAGGCTTGACCTCTCTTGTCACCAGAGATTACACCCCTCACATAAATGTTATTGAACCAATCACTTCATTTCATCTTGCATCAACACCTGTTACTTCTTCCACCAGTGAACTAGCAACAAAAAAGATTGAATCAGCAATCAAACATCACAGTCATCAAGTCAAAAGAAAAGAGCAATGGTCAGATGGTGAAAACCACATTGTGGTGGTATTTGAACATAAGAAAAGTAAAAATAAAAATCTTCTCAAAAATAATTATTATCAAATACAAGATGACCAGCTGATTCTCTACAAAAAAATGGTGCACTGCTTCAAGAATGATCTCATATCTATTACACTTCAGCCCATTCCTAGAGCTAAGAACAAAGTTGGTAATGCCTTGGTTACTTCGGCATCCATCTTATGAATGAAAAGGCATAAATCTTACTTCAAGTTCCTGGTGGATGAATTACGCTATCTTGCTCACAAATCTTACAATCCTACCATCTTTTCATATCTTCCACCTCATATTCCTCCTGCAAATCCACCACACCATTCTTTCCACCATCCCTTACACTTTGCCTTTGTCTCTGGTGACTTGTATAGGAAGGGTCTAGATGGAACTCTCCTTAAGTTTCTAGAAATAGAGGAGTCGGAAAAGTTGCTAGCTGAAATCCATGATGGCATATGTGGATCACATTTTAATGATCCTCCGCTAGCTCAGACATTGCTTAGGGCTGGTTATTATTGGTCAAACTGGTTGAGACCTCCTATCATCATAGTTTCAGCATTTGGGCCTGGGGCCTATCAGTTCTCTACATCAGAGGAAACAAATTTTTGATGCCCGTTTCTGTTTGGGGCATTTTTTGTACATACTTTATGATCCTGAAAAATTCCAAAAAAATTCATATATGATGTTGAAAAAATCCTAAAAAGCATAAAATGTATTGAAAAAAAGAGCATCCTAGTGAAAACCTAGCAATAAGCGCTTTGATGTCTCACCAAAAAAAAAAAAAAATTCAAAAAAAAAAAAAAAGTGCCTTGGTGAAAACTTGAAAACAGGCGCCTTGGTAGCAAAAATACAAAAAAATTATAAAAAGTCCTAAAAAAATCTATCAAGTGGTGAAAACTTGGAAACAGGCATTGCTTGAGACCCTTGCACCTATGTCTATCAGTCTTGTGTGGCGCTCCTTCGCTCCACTTCTCACTTTGTCTCTCCTAGCCTAGAATTTACTCTTGTCTTAGTCTAGGGGGCATACATTGTTTTAAGCTTATATTGGGTCTCTTTGTGTGTCTGGGTTTCTTAGGCACCTCGCAAATGGTGTTTTTCAACATCACCCCAACTGTGTTTTTCAACACTACCCTAGTGTCGAGTGTTTCTTAACACTTATCAGATGTCCTACCTGTAGTCTAGATGATGCAATATTTCTCACTGGTAGATGTGATACTCAAAGTTTGACTCTATGACCTATACACACACACTTGACTTGTTGAGATTTGTTTGACTTTATTTCTTTGCATGCTGTCTATGATGATTTCTTTGCTAAGTGTTCTCCCCCTATGATCATTTTCGATGATGCATAGCTAAAAGACTGAGGGGATGAGAACATGTTTTATTGTTTTTTTTTCTTGTGGGTATATTTTGTTGGTCCTCACTGTCATTAGAATTTATGCTTGTTCCACTTGACATTGGGATCTACAAGGTATTATCCTTGACTATTTTATGTGAGTGTGTGCTTATAGCCATCTTGACTTTCTTATGTCTCAATGCGAGCATAATCTTGCTATATCAAACTTAGGTTATCTCACTACACTAGTCATCTTGACCTACATGTCTCTGATGCCTAGGTGAGATTTCCACATTTTGATCTGATATAGATCATATTCAGATTCACATAGTTATGCTAGTGTGTATTGTATGATCTTGTGACGCTACCAATAATGCTCGATGATGATAATTAGATGTCTGTTAGCATTGTGACCTTGTAAGTAAACCACTTTTCATGTAGCTTGCATTCTTAAGTTCATGTTAGTTAGTTTTGCATCTTGCATATGGAGAGAGCTCTCCTTTCATCTTTCATGGACTTGTTAATCAATTGTGTTCACCTTTCGCTTCTTCCCAATCATGTCTTTCACTTCTAGTCTTTCATATCACATCATTTTCCTTTCATTTTGGGATCCAAACTAAAATCCTTGATCACCCAATTCACCTTTCTCCTTCTTCCACACAGTTGGCTGACCTTTTGAGGCCTGATCCTTCGATCTTCACTGGGGCATTCTTCACCTCTTCATCTCCATCTCTTTCAAACTTCTAGTCTTTCATTCACTTTCAATCCCAAGTTCAAATTCACCCTCTATGGTGTTTACAGGTTGAGGGACTGATAGGTTCATGCCCCGTGTCCCATGTGTGGGGCATATCTTCATTGCTTGATGGTTATTTTATTATCCTTCATCCTTGATTATGATTTCTAGTAATTTGATCATGCTGCTCTTACTTCTGCTTTCCCTCTACTTGGATTTCACTTCCGATCCCAAGGGGGAAGACACATCATATTTTATTGGCTATCTCTTTCCTAAGTGTTCAATATTGTCGCTACCAGGCTGATCATGCAGGATTTTCTCTCTCTGCACTTCATTCTTTGGAGTCAGATCGCTATCTGCTTGCCTTCTTGGTTGATCTGAGTTGTTTTGTGATCCCAAATTGATCTCACATTTCAACTTCATTTCTTTGATGTAATGTGTTCCCAGATCGATCACACATTAGTCAAAGAGGGGAAAATGTATACACCCAAAAATGGTCATCTAGACTATTAGCCCCTTTTGCTAAATCATAAATTACTTATTCTTGATCAAATCCTAGCTCTATCATTAATTCGATTATTTTCTATGGGCTAACCATTTTATCCTAAGTCTTTATTTATTAAAAGGAATATTTCCTCCCCTTTTAATAAATAAAAAGCCCCCACCTTTTCCTCTTATCCTAAGTTACACAAATAAAGCATTATTCTTATTTTATAAAAAGAGAAAAAACACTTTTTGTCTCATATGAACACAAAAGTCAACTCCTATTTTCCTATTGGAGGATATTTGTGCACATGGATTTCTCCTCTTTCAAGCTCCACCCTTGATTAAATCTTTTGCCTCTTAATCTCCATGGTCCATTCCTCCTCATTTCCTTTAAAAGGAGAGCTCTCTTCCTCATTTTGCATCCCCAACTTTTAATGCTAATGTTATGCTACAGGTTTTCTAGGTACATTTGGAGCTTTTGAAGATTTGGAGCATTCTTGGCTTTTGCATCTACATGTTATCATAGTTTTTATTTCTTGCATTATCATGGCATTCTTAGCTTAGATTTCCTTTATGCTTTAGATTAATCCATCTAATTTAACTAGGAGGCTTTGTAATACTTGTTCTTTCATTTTCATAGCTTAGCTTGCATTTCCATTTCTAGCATAGCATTGCATTGCATTTTCATTCTTGATTCTTGAGGATATTGGCATTCTTGCCCTTATCTTCATTGAATCTCCCATTGCATGGTTTACTAGCAAGGTTATAGGCTAAATAGCTCTAGCTAAGAGCATTCTTAAAACCCTTGTACTCCATGCCTAGGGAGCTATGGATCAATTTTTGAGACCTCATTCTTGATTGTTCTCGAATGTAATGATTCATAGAAGTGTGGTCACATTTTCACCATACAAAAACTAGGGACTGATTCTGAACTTTGAAACTGGAACTCTTACAAAATCAAAATTTTAACACTATATACCCCTGGTTACCTTGGAATCCCAAATAGGTCAGGATGCAACAAGCTATGGGTAACCAGGGTAAGGTTTAGGGTTTCCACCCACCAAGCACTTCAAACAAATTAGAAATTAATACACTAGAGGGAAAACCAAGCACCCTGAGCGATCGGACCCTAAAATCAGTCTTCATTTATGATAATTCTTTTGGGACTGTACTAAAGACCATCAAATTCTATGTAAATCCATCTGATCAGACACCTACAACATGCCTCAAGAAAGTAAACCCATCCCCTCACGGTACAAAATCCTCTACAAATAATCATTAGACTCACTGGACCACACTGCAATAGTCAGCACCACCAAACTAATCAAATCCGGCCACTAAAACATTCAATTATGGTCATTTCTGTCACTGGAAACCCTCTAAAAATTTGAATTTGAACTACAACGGTTACATCCATGGCTCAAGCAAAAAATTGACGATCACAATTCAAACTGAGATCAACTTTAAGTCGTGACCACTCGATCTTCTTCCTTCGTGGGCTTTATGACTTTAACTCACCTAGAAACCTCAGTTTTACTCTTAGCGAACATGTGACAAAGGCATTTCTATTCACAAAATAAAAACCTTACCCACTGTTTAACTCTCTGATTCAGCGAACAAAGAAAAATAACCAACCCCGGTCAC
This sequence comes from Chamaecyparis obtusa, assembly GCA_027943335.1. Lineage (NCBI taxonomy): Eukaryota > Viridiplantae > Streptophyta > Pinopsida > Cupressales > Cupressaceae > Chamaecyparis > Chamaecyparis obtusa. The sequence continues at coordinate 1,015,172 of BSBK01000515.1, read as the reverse complement.
ACTTGGCGAACAGGCAACTGCAGGGAAACTCTAAGTCATAGAATACATTACTTAACCCATGTTAAATCAAACGATTCAGTGATTGACTGCTTTCATTGAATCGCGAAGTCCCTTCTTAACCTTAGGTTACTCTTCATGAACTAGGGAATACATAAGAAATTTGAGGGCCCACTGATTATCCAGCGAATTAGCGACCAAAGACATTTCCCCAATTCGCTGAAAAAATTGAAACATTGCTACTTTATCTAGAGATTCAGTGAACACATATTCACTGAATTGCTAAAAGATTTAGAACCCTGCCATAATACTCCACGAACAAGTGAACACTCCAAACATTTGTCTGAACTACCAAAAGATTGAGAAAATTTATTGGGCCCACATCAAGAAGATCGACGGTTGTCTCATCTTCGCATAGACCTCCAAGATTCCTCCAAATCATAAGACAACCATCATATGAATAATCTTACCCTACCCTGACAACCCTCTCACAAGATATTAAATCAATGGTTGGTGCCTCTTTGCATGTGTCAGAGAAAACCCATCAGACTATACGTCAACCGTCAATGCTCTGCAAGTGTCAGGACCCACTAAACCTTGGAAATCCTCAACCCCACTAACTTGTCTGCATACCTAAAATCCATAGCCGATCAGAAACTACCATTTGTACCTAAATGTCACCTTGGACCCACAATTTGAAGCACCATGTCATAAAGAGAATCAATGAATGTCACGACATCGTAAAGCTCTGACAAAACCATCATGAAAACATGGATTGAGATGGTGTCAGAGAGACTGGGCCCGGGAAATAAAACAATCCAAAACATAGGAAATATTAAGGCACTGACTTAGGAACAATTAAAACACCACCGGGCTCGTAGACTTAGGAAAGATTAACCAGGGAAACTTAGGCATAGGGAAATATTAAAGGGGACCCCGACATAAAACCTTAGTCGCATGATTGCATTAAATGAAAAAGGTTCATGCGATCATGTGACAAAGAGGTTAACAATTTAGCACATGCATTTAAGAGTTTTAAGTGGCCTAAAAAAGTAACTTAAAATTAGAACAAGGCCAGGGCATTTTAGGGCTTTTCATTACAACGGCTAGATTTATGAATATTTGCCTAGGGTTTCAGCTAGAGACCATGAAAATGATTGCAGAGACCGGTAGAAAAAGGCTAGAGCCATGAAATTTTTTACCAGTGCTAACAATTCCCATGCCAAATGAAGAAATAATGATGAATGGGCCAAGACAATTTGCTTCCCATTTTCCTTTCTTTTCTCTTTTTGCTCGATTCTTAGGATTCTCCCTTAGCACTAGATCACCTACTTGAAAGACTCTTGGTTTGATATGCTTATCATAGTTTCTTGAGATCCTATTTTGATAGACTTTCAAGTGTTCATAGGCTTGTGTTTGGTATTCTTCCAAAAATTCCAATTGTTGAAATCGGGCAATCCTAGAATCCTCATCTGTTATTAGGCCTTGCAATGATACTCTCAAGGATGGGATTTCAACCTCTAAAGGTAGAACAACTTCAACTCCATAAACCAAGGAATATGGTGTAGCTCTTGTAGGTGTCTGAATGCTAGTTCTATAGGCCCATAAAGCCAGGTTGATTTGCATATGCCAATCTCTTCCTGACTTTTTCACCAATCTTTTCAAAATCTTAAGGATGTTCTTATTTGTAGCTTCAGCTTGTCCATTTCCTTGAGGATAATAAAAGGAAGAAGAGTGATGGGTAATGTGGAATGTATCACAAAGTTCATCCACATCTTTTTTTTTGAATTTCTTTCCATTTTCAGTGATGATGGCATAAGGAATACCATATCTACAAATGATGTGATTCAATATGAACATGGAATTCTTCTATATACTCCTAAATAGATCTTCATGCTTGCTTCAAACTTTGCATTTTCTTTAGTAGGTCAAGCTCATAATCAATAGGAATGAACTGTTGCTTCAATTTATCCACGATCTGATCCCATCTTGTGATTTTATCCTTTCCTCTTCTATTTCGATCCAATTGAATCTCTTGCCAATAGATCTTCGCATGACCCTTCAGTCTAGCCTTCACAAACTTGACCCTATCAGGATCGTCAATATCTTCATACTCAAAATATTCTTCACATTCATTGATCCAGTCGATCAATTCCTTTGGGTTAAGATTTCTAGAAAATATCAGAACCTCAATCTTAGGTCTTTTCCCGATCTTTGAAATGGCTCGGAAAAGTCTTTCTTCTTATTGATTTATAACTTTGACTTCTCCTTCAGAATTCCCTTCTTCCTCAGCTTCATCTTCGCTTTCATCTTTGACATTAACATTCATTCCTCTATGAATCTCTTCTTGCAATGCTCGCGCTTGTCTTTGGAGCACTCTAATCTCAGGTGTTACACCACTAGCTCTTTTTCCATGTTCCCTTTGTGGAGGCATTTTCACGCTTATCACTGAAACCCTAACCACGGTCCTGGTACAAACTACCTCACAGTCAACGATCAGTTTAAATAGAAAACCTAACCAAAGGTCTTGGTGCAAACTTCCTCACAATCAACAATCTATTTACACACTCAAGAACTCCCACTTTGATACCACTTGATGAAGGGTGCTCCCCTTAATACCACAAACACATAATAGAAATAGAGAAACAACAACAAATTGCAAGAATAGAAAATAGGCTTCTTATTATCTCCACAAATGTGGAATTATAAATTTTCAGAATTACAATATGCAAAGCCACATGGGCATTTTCCTTACAATATTCTGGAGGACAAAGCCTCGAATTATTACCTAGATCTACCCAGAACTATTCAAACTACCTAAGACAACACTACAACCTTCTTTATATAGGCAATTTTCCATCGCCTGGGAAGGTTCCAAAATTTTAGCCAACAAGGCCGACCAAACTTAGAATTATTTTATTTTACAATTTATTACATCAAAGTCAGCTCAAAATAACTTTTGAAACCCAAACAAAATTTTTGAAGGAAAATCATTTTTTGCCATTTCAGGTGACCCAACTTCCAAAGACCATAAGACATCACCAGTTGACTCGATTGACAATTATAACCCCATTCCAAAAAGGCCATGAAACACTCTACAAGCTTGATTGGCACAAGTGCATGTCACCCAAATTTTCAACCTCATTCGGGGCCTCTAAAGCCTTCAAAACTAAGTTCAAAGTTTCTATATCATGTTGCCAATACCAAAAATCTTCAATATCTACAAAGCTAGACTTGATCTATCAATGAAACTTTACTGGCAGGCTGATATGACCAAAATGAACCTCCAGGGAAGAAATCAGAACATTTCAAGATCGGATGACCAACTTACTAAAAATATAAAGTTTCCATAAATAGAATCTCTGCATAAGATAGCCCTTATTGAATACAAAAATAAAAATATTTTTGGGTGATACAAGATTGCTCTTACACCCAAGATGCTCCTACATCAGACACCTGGGGTAATTTGAGAAGTGACCCTATCACGACTTAGGTGTGTAGAGGAAAACCAAGATGGTTAACCTCCTCCTTCATTAGCCATGACCAATCTTTAATAGGTCATCCTTTCCACTTGACCAGATATTCTTCATATGTCATGTTCCCCTTGCTTGTACCAACATGACTATCTAGTATGTCTTCAATCTCCTTAGTATCTGAACTCATTGCTGGAATAGTCCACTATGTTGTTGTAACCTCATCTTCAACACCTCCTTCATGATACTCTGTCAAATCTAAAAGATTAAATACTGGTGAAATATTCAACTCAATAGGAAACTCGACCTCATATGCATTTCTTGAATCATGCTTCTTCAGTATCTTACATGGTCCAAACTTCTTTATTTTCAACTTGTTATATGTACCAACCATAAATCTCTCCTTCCACAAATGAACCATGACTTCATCTCCAACCTAAAATTCTTTATGCCTCCTTTTCTCATCTACCTTATCCTTATACTGTGCATTCATCTTGGTAATATGCTTCCTCACCTCCTCATGGATATTCTTCAAATATTTTGCAAAATCTTTAGCTTCAGCACTACTTATTTCTCCTTTATCTATCTTTCTCAACTCAAATGCATTTTTGGGACTACTTCCATATACAATATGTGGATGATGTGATAAACTAAACTTCAAATCTATCTTCAACTCTTCACTTTCTACTAGTGTCATTCTATGTGCTGCCTTATTTGGCAAACTAGCTCCTAGAATCAAGTACATTTGATGACTGATCTTTCTTACTGGTGGTAATCTATCACACACATTATCGGGCACAATATCCTAAAACTCATTCTATAATTCTACAACTTCTACAAGTACATCTTCTACTTCCTCTTTCCTAGCCTTTGGAATTAAGGTAAAACACATATGCTCATGCCACATACCATCTAATAAATTTCCTCTATCAACAAAAGTTATTCTTGCATTACCACATACCTTTTCTTCTGTTTCCTTTAATGGTTTTAGCTTATGTCACACTCCATCCTTTATCAGGGAATAGGTATTCACACGACCATCATGTACAACACACCTATCAAACTGCCAAGGTCTACCCAACAACATATGACATGCATCCATAGATATGATATCACACAGTACCTCATCTTGGTACCCGCCAATCTTGAACTTCACTAAGCAATGTTCACTGACCATGACCTTGTGGTCATCCTGCACCCAGGCAACCTGATATGGATGTGGATATTTTTGCCTCTTGAGATTCAACTTTGTTACCATCTCTTCTGACACCAAATTATCACTACTACCACTATCAATAATCACATCACAACGCTTACCCTCACACTTGCACCTGGTATGAAACAAGCTCCTCCTTTGTTCAGGTTCATTCTCACCACTCACCAAGACTCTTCTGTTAATCAACGTTTCTCCTCTTTCAGCATCTTCAAAGTGTGAGGATCTGGTATCTTCATCTACATGTGCAACTATAGCCCGGCCTTCATTTCTCCTATCTATCCTTCCTTGGCATTGAGGACATTCAAATTCCCTATGACCTTCTTCCCCATATTGAAAACATGTTCCATGGAAGCCTCCTCTTCTAGATCCTTGTCCTCTTCCTCTCTAATCTCTATTATTATGATCATGGAAATAATTCAAATTATCTCCTCTCTGATTTGACTATTAGAACTCCTCTGTATACTCCTGAAAAGATCTTCCTGCTTGCTTCAAACTTTGCATTTTTTTCAATAGGTCAAGCTCATAATCAATAGGAATGAGTTGTCGCTTCAATTTATCTACCATCTGATCCCATCTTGTGATTTTATCCTTTCCTCTTCTATTTCACTCCAGTTGAATCTCTTGCCACTAATCTTCGCATGACCCTTCAGTCTGGCCTTTGCAAACTTGACCCTATCAGGATCTTCAATATCTTTATACTCAAAATATTCTTCACATTCATTGATTCAATCGATCAATTCCTCTAGGTTAAGATTTCTAGAAAATGTCGAAACCTCAATCTTAGGTCTTTTCTCGATCTTTGAAATGGCTCAGAAAAGTCTTTCTTCTTCCTGATTTATAACTTCTACTTCTCCTTCAAAATTCCCTTCTTCCTCAGCTTCATCTTTACTTTCATCTCTGACATTAAGATTCATTCCTCTGTGAATCTCTTCTTGCTATGCTTGCACTTGTCTCTAGAGTGCTCTAACCTTAAGTGTTAAACCACCAGCTCTTCCACCACGTTCCCTTCATGGAGGCATTTTCATGCTTATCACTAAAACCCTAACCATGGTCTTAGTGCGAATTGCCTCACAGTGGGTGATCTATTTATACAAAAATCCTAACCCACGGTCCTAGTGCAAACTGCCTCATAGTCGGTGATCTATTTACACACTCAAGAACTCCTACTCTAATACCACTTGATGAAGGGTGCTCCCCTTAGTACCACAAACACATAATAGAAATAGAGAAACAACAAAAAATTGCAAGAATAGAAAATGGGCTTCTTATTATCTCCACTAATGTGGAATTACAAATTTTTAGAATTACAATATGCAAAGCCACATAGGCATTTTCCTTACAATATTTTGTAGGATAAAGCCTCGAATTATTACCCAGATCTACACAAAACTGCCTGAACTACCTAAGACAACACTACAGCCTTCCTTATATAGACAATTTTCCACCGCTTGGGAAGGTTCCAAAATTTTAGCCAACAAGGCCGACCAAACTTAGAATTATTTTATTTTACAATTTATTACATCAAAGTCAGCTCAAAATAACTTTTGAAACCCAAACAAAAATTTTGAAAGAAAATCATTTTCTGCCATTTCAGGTGACCCAACTTCCGAAGACCATAAGTCATCGCCAATTAACCCAATTAACTATTATAACCCCATTTCGGAAAGGCCACAAAGCACTCTATAGGCTTGATTGGCGCAAGTGCCTATCACCCAAATTTTTGACCTTATTCGGGCCTCTAAAGCCTTCAAAAATGAGTTCAAAGTTTCTGTACCCTGTTGCCAATACCGAAAATCTTCAATATCTACAAAGCTAGACTTGATCTGTCAATGAAACTTTACTGGCAGGCTGATATGACCAAAATGAACGTCCAAGGAAGAAATCAGAATATTTTGAGATTGGATGATCAACTTACTAAAAATAGAAAGTTTCCATAAATAGGAGCTCTGCACAAGATAGCCCTTATTTAATACAAAAATAGAAATATTTTTGGGTGATGCAAGATTGCTCTTACACCCGGGATGCTCCTACATCAGACACCCAGGGTAATTTGAGAAGTGACTCTGTCATGACTCAAGTGTGCAGAGGAAAACCAAGACAATTAACCTCCTAATTCATTAGCCATGATGAATCTTCAATAGGTCATCCTTTCCACTTGACCAGATATTCTTCATATGTTTTTTTCCCCATGCTTATGCCAACACGACTATCCAGTATGTCTTCAATTTTCTTGGTATCTGAACTGGTTGCTGGAATACTCCACTATGCTGTTGTAACCTCATCTTCAACACCTCCTTCATGATACTCTGTCAAATCTAAAACATTAAATACTAGTGAAATATTTAACTCAGTAGGAAACTCAACCTCATATGCATTTCTTGAATCATGCTTCTTTAGTATCTTACATGGTCCAAACTTCTTCATTTTCAACTTGTTATATGTACCAACTGGAAATCTCTCCTTCCGCAAATGAACCATGACTTCATCTCCAACTTGAAATTAATTATGCCTCCTTTTCTCATCTTTCTTAGCCTTATACTATGCATTCATCTTGGTAATATGCTTCCTCACCTCCTCATGGATGTTCTTCAAATGTTCTGCAAAATCCTCAACTTTAGCACTACTTATTTTTCCTTTATCTATCTTTCTCAACTCAAATGCATTTCTGGGACTACTTCCATATACAATATGTCGATGATGTGATGAACTAAACTTTAAATCTATCTTCAACTCTTCACTTTTTTCTAGTGTCATTCTGTGTGCTACCTTATTTGGCAAACTAGCTTCTATAATCAAGTCCATCTAATGACTAATCTTTCTTACGGGTGGTAATCTATCACACACATTTTTAGACACAATATCTTGAAACTCATTCAATAATTCTACAACTTCTACAGGTACATCTTCTACTTCCTCTTTCCCAACCTTTGGAATTAAGGTAAAACACATGCTCATGCCGCATACCATCTAAGAAATTTCCTCTATCAACAAAAGTTATTCTTGTATTACTACATACCTTTTCTTATGTTTCCTTCCATGGTTTTAGCTTATGTCACACTCCATCTTTTATCAAGGAATAGGTATTCGCATGACCATCATGTACAACACACTTGTCAAACTGCCAAGGTCTACCCAACAACATATGACATGCATCCATAGATATGATATCACATAGTACCTCATCTTGGTACCCGCTGATCTTGAACTTCACTAGGCACTATTCACTGACCATGACCTTGTGGTCATCCTACACCCAGGCAACCCAATATGGATGGGGATGTTTCTACCTCTTGAGATTCAACTTTGTCACCATCTCTTCTGACACCAAATTATCAGTACTTCCACTATCAATAATCACATCACAACACTTACCCTCACACTTGCACCTAGTATGAAACAGGCTCCTCCTTTGTTCAGGTTCATTCTCACCACAAGTGCAACTCTAGCCTGGCCTTCATTTCTCCTATCTATTCTTCCTTGGCATTGAGGACATTCAAATTCCCTATGACCTTCTTCCCCAAAGTGAAAACATGTTCCATAGAAGCCTCCTCTTCCATATCCTTGTCCTCTTCCTCTCTAATCTCTAGTATTATGATCATGGAAACAATCGAAATCATCTCCTCTCTAATTCTAACTATTAGTGGCCTCATTCTACTTTTTCAGATATTCATTTCAATCTCCATATGACCATCCACCAAATCTTCCATCATGACCCCTTCCGCTTTTTTTGCTCTCAAACTTCTTGTTCAGCTTTTCCTCTACTTTTAGGGAAAATTGGTATGCCTCTTCAATATTGTTCATTCGAACTAGATTTAGCTCCTCTTGAATGCTCAGCCTCAACCCATTAAGGTAGCAGGAAAATTTCTCCTTATCAACTTCTTCATGGCTTGTTCTGATGAGGATTCAAAAGAACTCCTCTGTATACTCCTGAACAGATCTTCCTACTTGCTTCAAACTTTGCATTTTCTTCAGTAGGTCAAGCTCATAATCAACAGGAATGAATTGTCACTTCAATTTATCCACCATCTAATCCCATCTTGTGATTTTATCCTTTCCTCTTCTATTTCACTCCAATTGAATCTCTTGCCACCAGATCTTCGCATGACCCTTCAGTCTAGCCTTCGCAAATTTGACCCTATTAGGATCCTTAATATCTTTGTACTCAAAATATTCTTCACATTCATTGATCCAGTCGATCAATTCCTCTAGGTTAAGATTTCTAGAATATGTCAGAACCTCAATCTTAGGTCTTTTCCCGATCTTTGAAATGGCTCAGAAAAGTCTTTCTTCTTCCTGATTTATAACTTCAACTTCTCCTTCAGAATTCCCTTCTTCCTCGGCTTCATCTTCACTTTCGTCTCTGACATTAGCATTCATTCCTCTACAAATCTCTTCTTGCAATGCTCACACTTGTCTCTGGAGTGCTCTAACCTCAGGTGTTACACCACCAGCTCTTCCACCACATTCCCTTCGTGGAGGCATTTTCACGCTTATCACTAAAACTCTAACCATGGTCCTAGTGCAAACTGCCTCACAGTCGGCGATCTGTTTACATAGAAACTCTAACCCACGGTCTTGGTGCAAACTACCTCATAGTCGGCGATCTATTTATAGACTTAGGAACTCCTACTCTAATACCACTTGATGAAGGGTGCTCCCCTTAATACCACAAACACATAATAGAAACAAAGAAACAACAACAAATTGCAAGAATAGAAAATGGGCTTATTATTATCTCCACAAATGTGGAATTATAAATTTTTAGAATTACAATATGCAAAGCCACATGGGCATTTCCCTTACAATATTCTGTAGGATAAAGCCTCAAATTATTACCCAGATCTACCCAGAATTGCCCATACTACCTAAGACAACACTACAACCTTCCTTATATGGACAATTTTCCACCGCCTGGGAAGGTTCCAAAATTTTAGCCAACAAGGCCGACCAAACTTAGAATTATTTTATTTTATAATTTATTACATCAAAGTTGGCTCAAAATAACTTTTGAAACCCAAATAGAAATTTTGAAGGAAAATCATTTTCTACCATTTTAGGTGACCCAACTTTTGAAGACCATAAGTCATCGCCAGTTGACCCAATTGACTATTATAACCCCATTACGGAAAGGCCACAAAGTGCTAGGCTTGACTAGTGCAAGCACCTATCACCCAAATTTTTGACCTCATTCAAGGCCTCTAAAGCTTTCAAAACTAAGTTCAAAGTTTCTGTACCATGTTGCCAATACTGAAAATCTTCAATATCTACAAAGCTAGACTTGATCTATCAATGAAACTTTACTGGCAAGCTGATATGACCAAAATGAACCTCTGAGGAACAAATTAGAATATTTTGAGATCGGATGACCAACTTACTAAAAATAGAAAGTTTCCATAAATAGCAGCTCTGCACAAGATAGCCCTTATTGAATACAAAAATAGAAATATTTTTGGGTGATGCAAGATTGCTCTTACACCTAGGATGCTCCTGCATCAAAATTTGTTTGCCCACAGCCGTGATCAAAGGAATGAATTCTACCCACTTAGTTAAATACTCCATAGTGGTGATGATGTACTTGTGCCCATTAGATGATGGTGGATAAATTACTCCAATCAAGTCAAACCCGCATTGATAAAATGGCCAAGGTGTAACAAAAGGTCACAATTCTTGTGTCGAAACATGTATCATGTCACCATGGTATTGAAATTTGTTGCATATCTTCACAAAGTGACAAGCATCCTTCTCTAAGGTTTTCCAGAAATACCCCATATGAAGGATCTTCTTGGCTAGGTTTAATTCACTTGAATGCTATCCACAAATGCCCTCGTGAACCTCATGTAAAGCTAACCTAGACTCTTCTTCTTCTAGACATCTAAGTAAAGTCCTATCAAGACCTTTGCGATACAATGTGTTAGAAAGGATAATGTAATGGGTTGATTGTCGGATAAAGTCTCATTTTTGGGCTCATGATTGGTCTAGGGGTAACACCTCATCTTTGAGATATGTATAGATAGGGCTATACCAAGGTGAGTCATGTCCATTGATTAATTCAATGATTTGGGTTTCGGGAAGGTCAAATGCCAGTTTTACCAACTCTTCCAGCAAGAATTCATACCTCTCATTCTGATCTAGTTTTTGTAGTAATGAAGCTAAGGTAGCCATGGCATCTGCTACTTTGTTCTTCTCTCTTGGAATTTGTTCAAAAGTGATCAAAGAAAAGTTCTTTTTCCAAGCATCAATCATAGTTTTGTATGGCATGAGTTTTTCATCTTTGGTATTGTACTCATCGTTAATTTGATTGATTACTAACTGAGAGTCTCCATATACTTGCAACTTGGTGATGTTCCATTCTAAAGCCATCTTAATCCCATTGACTAAGGCTTCATATTCAGCTATGTTATTGGTGCATGGAAACAAGAGCTTATAAGATTTTTTAATGGTATACCCTTGAGGGGTAATCAACAATATGTCAGCACCGGATCCTCCTTGGGTATATGATCCATCAAAGTATAGTCTCCATGTTTTTTCCTCTATGTTGATAATTGCTGAATCGAAAAACTCTACCTGAATAGGATGTGTAGAAGCCATTGGATTTTCAGCTAAGTGATCTGCTACAACTTGTCCTTTAATGGATTTTCTATCTACATACTCAATATCAAACTCACTTAATATTATGACCCATTTTGCTATCCTACCTATTAAGGTATTTTTGCTAATCAAGTACTTTAAAGGATCAATCTTAGAAATCAGCTTCACCTTGTGCATTAGCATATAATGTCTCAATTTTTGTGACGCAAAGAAAATTGCTAAACAAGCTCTTTCCATGAAAGTTTAGTTTAGTTCATATTTGATCAATGTTTTACTCAAGTAGTAAATGGCTCTTTCTTTTCCTTTGTCATCTTCTTGCGCCAAAAGAACTCCTAAGGACCTTTTGGTTGTAGATATGTACAGAAGCAATGGTTTTCCCTTGATTGGTGGCATTAGAATTAGCAGATTTATCAAATACATCTTCAATAAGGTGAAGGCTTTGTCACATTCTTCATTTCACATGAAAATAGTGTCTTTGTGTAGCAACCTTGTGAATGAATGGCACTTTTCAGCTAATTGAGATATAAATCTCCTTATTGATTGAATCTTTCCTTGAAGGGACCTCATTTGACTTATGTTCTTTGGAATCTCCATATCCATTATTGCTTGGACCTTTTCTGGATCTACTTCAATGCATTTTGTAGAAGCTATGTAGCCTAACAATTTTTTGGATTGAACACCGAAGGTGCATTTCTTTGGATTAAGTCTCACTTTGAATTTCTCCAAGCGAGTGAATATTTTTTCCATAATTTGCAAGTGATCTTCTCTTTTATGTGACTTTGCCAATATGTCATCCACATAATTTTCTAGAAAGGTGTGCATCATGTCATGGAAGATAGTGGTCATCGCCCTTTGGTATGTGGCTCTGGCATTTTTAAGGCCGAAGGGCATCATGTTCCAACAAAAAGTTCCCCACGAGCATGTGAACTCTATCTTTTCTTGGTCTTCAGGTGTAATTTTTATTTGATTATACCCACTAAAACCATCCATTAATAAGAACATGGAATGACCAGCCGTCAAATCTACTATTGCATCAATGCTAGGAAGTGGGAAGTCATCTTTGGGACAAGCAAGGTTTAGATCTCTGAAATCTGTGCATATACATATGAATTTATCATGCTTTGTGACTAGTACAATATTGGATATCCATTCCGCATAGGCTATTGCTCTTATAAACCCCACCTTCAACAATATTTCCAATTTGTCTTTGACTAGGAGAGCTATATGTGGGTGCATCTTTCTCAACTTCTATTTGACGGGCTTTACCCTTGATTTAACATTCAAATGGTGCATGATGAAGTCAGGATCCAATCCCGGCATGTCGGAATATGACCAAGAAAAGTTCACTTGTTTGGATTGGAAGAATTCAATGAAGTACTTTCTTTTTTCAATTGTAAGTGAAGCGGCTAGGTGTATGTATTTGGGCTCCAATTCTGTTCCAATGTTAACGTTTATGTCAACTCTATGAGAATTGGTGACCTTTCTTCATCATGTGTTAGTAGGGTATCCAACCTCTCTTCCTTTGGTGCCACAATTGGGTTTTCATCATCAGAAATATCTTTTATTTTTACTTTTTTTGGTTCTAGCACTACCACATGGTCATTTTCACCACTAGAACTCTTCATTTTTTTACTTTTTTTGGATTTTTCTCTTTTTGAATTAAGAGGTTGGACTCTCACTGTTCTCATCATGTTCGAACTGAATTCATTGGTGAAAGAGGGCTCAACCACATTAAGGTATTGGGTCATCACTTGGTCATTGGGAAAATACAGTAAGTCATTTGTTTGGGTTAGTTCCCAATCAATGAGTTTGGGATATACCAAGGGTAAAGAATCAATGGGCAATGTGTCATCAGCTAGTTTCATGGACATGACCTCATTGGAGGGTTCATACATTGTATCACTTAGGTCTATGATGTGGGCTTGTTTGAGATGTTCCATGGAAGAAGGATCAAAGTCCTCTTCACTTGAGTCCTCTAAGACTTCTACGGGAAATATCATGGGAATTAAAACATAGGGATTAATCCTAATGTTCGAATCATCCTCCTCCGATGGTTCCCAAAATTCCTCTATCCATGGTCGATTAATGGGTGCTTATCCTATATTGAGTTCTTTTATGATGGGATCTTCATTCCTTGGAGTTTGTTGCCTTGTAACATTAGCATAAGCATGTATGGTGACAATCTCTTTATCATGGCATGAGTCTTTAGACAAATTATCCCATTCATAGTCCCAGGAATCATCACTATCAACCTTGGATCCCATGGTGTTCACTTGTGGATAGGAATCATGCATGGGGCTGGAGCTTTCTCCTTTGTGCTGGTAGCCTACCCCTGATCTTTCTTCTTTTGACCTCCAAGAAGGTTCAATAGGCTCTAGCAAACCTCTATTTCTTTTTCCTAAGGGTCCTCTTCCCTTGTACCCCATTTTTTGCATTATTTCCAACCATTTTCCATATTGATCGGTTTGAATGTTAATGTGTTGAAGTCTCTCCATGGGAGTATTTGAGGTATCATTTTCATCTTGATAGAGCCATTGGAGAACTTCTTCTTCTTCTTTGTCAAATGTTGCCTTGTCACTTTCTCTTACAAAAGAAGAGTTATATTTAGGAAGAAGATGTTCTTTGGATGGTTTTCGATGTGTTCTTGGAGATGTAGGTAAGTCAAATACGGAAACAAAATATTCCCCTACTCCCTTGGAATTGATTTTACATTTTTTTTCAAATGTATGCATCATCTCATTCATATTTTTGTAATGATCCTCTTTAGCTTTATCTTTTTCCTCTTTGGTGGGTTTGAAAATTTCTACTACTGGTGTAGATACTTGGTTAGGACTTTCATTTTAAATTGGACCCTCATAACTCACTTTCTCCTTTCCTTTAGTTGATGTCGTTGAGTTAGTTTGAGGAGGGTTTGAAGTAGCACTTAATGTTAACTTAGGATCATCCACTTTAATGTCTTCAATAGTATCCCTTGGAATAATACCTTCTCTGTTATGTGGAATAAATAATTCTTGGAGAGGCTTGAGTGCATTACAATATTGGAAAGGATTTGAATCCCTTCCAATTGTGATTTCCTCACCCATGTATGGAAATTTTATACATTGATGGTAGTTGGAAGGAACCACTTGCATCTCGTGTATCCATGGCCTCCCCAATAAGATATTATAAGTTAGTTTCATATCTAAGACTTGGCATTTCATATCTTTCTTGACAGGTCCAACTTGAATGGGCAATACAATCATGCCTTTTGAAGATCTTTTCGCTTCATCATAAGCCTTTATAGTAATTATTTTTGTAGGATCAATGCATGACTTGGATAATCCTAAATATTTGACAAGGCTCAAAGTACAAATATTAAGACCAGCTCCCCCATCTATGTGAGCCAATCAAGAATTTTATATGCAATGATAGATTTTGGGGATGTGTGATAGACATGTCATCATGGTCTAAAAATCAAAGGCAATGTGGCATAATGAGATGTCCTACCATATTCTAAAACTTCTCTTCATCCAAGTTGATAGAAACATTAGTTTTCACTAGAGCTTTCTCCAAGATTTCCTTGTGATTGGGAGATAGTTTCAATAACTCCAAGATAGAAATTTGTGCTGGAGTCTTTTGTAGTTGATCCACTAAATTGTATGGCTTTGATGTTGTAGTCAATTGTTTAGCCAAAATGCCAGATTGCATGGGATCAATAGGCTTAGGATCACCTCCTTGTAGGGTAATCCTTGAAGTCTGCCCCCTAGTGATGACGTTAGATGTTTCCTTTTGGGGTTGTTCCTTGATCACAATAGTATTGACAACATGCTCATGACTAGATAAAGTATTGATGATTTTGTCATAATGAGGAGAAAAATTGATATTGTTGCTACTTTGCTTATTCCTATTGGATAGTTCACCTTTCTCATGGTTCTAAAAGGTTGTTTAAACATTGTGTGATCTTCATTACTTTGAGGTCCCTCTATAGTGATCATACCATTATCAATCAGGTCTTGCACCACGTTCTTTAGCTGTAAGCAATCATTTGTCTTATGCCCTCTAATTCTATGATATTCACAATGACTATTCTCACTCCACCAACTAGGCTTGTGTTGTGGCTCATAGGGTTGGATGCTAGGTAAATTAATGACCTGATTGGCAATGAGAGTCCTCAATGCTTTCTCAAGAGGTTCACCCAAAGGTGTGAAGGTCCTCTTAGGAGTTGGTGCCAAGAATTGCTTAAACTTGTTACCTCCCTGATTGTTGTTGGAAAATACTTTGGGAGCTTGATTTGTATTGTTCACCTGATTAGGTGTCCTTGTAAGAGAAAAAGGAGTTATTTTTAAATTATTAGCATCAACCACACCATCATTAACCACTCCTTTATTGTTATTTCTCAAGCCAAACCGAATATATGTATTTGATAAATTCTTATTCTGGTTGTTGCTGTTGGAGGTATTATTATTGTGGTTCTTATTATCCTTATAGAGTTTTAACTCTCCACTCTTAACTAATACCCCTTCCATTTTTAATCCATTCTCGATAAGATCTTGGGAGGTCTTAGGACATTGCATTCTCAACCGGTAGTTCATCTCAATACTCAAGTTATTGATAAAGATATCCATCTTTTCTTTTTCTGGTACACTTCAAGGATATCTAGCAAAGACCGTCCTCCATCTTTGTAGGAAAATTAGAAATCCTTCTTATTTTTTCTTGGTATTACATAAGGTGATCAATGTGACTTCATGTTTGATGTTGTATGAATAGTGTGTCACAAATTTCAAAGCCAACTCTTCAAAGGTTTGTATGCTAGAAGGTAATTTCAAAAACCATTCCATGGCCATACCTCCCAAACTCCTAGGAAATAATCTCATTAAATAGGTGGTATCATGCATGAATTCCAAGCTCAATGCACAAAATTCCCATAGATGATCTTGAGGATCAAATGTTCCTTCGTATTTGTCATACTTAGGAAATACTACGTTGATAGGGAATGGTACCATGACTAGACTCTTGTCGAATGGAAAAGGACATAATGCTTCTAGTGAAAAGGGCTTTAGAGCCCCGCTTTACTTTATTGTGTCCAATTGCATTTGAAATAACTTAAATTATTTATTCATGATATCAATCGGGCTCTCTTCAACTTCTGGTGGTCTAAGTTGATTAACATCATAGTCACAAGGGAGTTTAAGACCTGTTCGGGATAGGTCTAGAAAGTACTTTTCCTTGTCTCTTTCGAACTTTCCATTGCTTTCTCCATGAGTTTCAAGAAAGATGGGCTTTGTATAGCTTCGCTAACCTTTTCATTAGTTTCATCATCTGTGGTTGGTTCACCATTCTGTTATTATTATTGTTAATCCCTTGAATGTTAGGGTCCATTCCTCCATTATTGGTATTACCCTGATTGTTTGGGTCAATACCTCCATTGTTGTTATTACCCAAGCTACCAGAGTACATCATGTTGGTTTCCACTTCTTGAATGGGTGGTTCTTGTGGTACTCTTGGGGTGGAAAAAGTATCACTTGGGAAAGGAAGTTCTTGCCTTAGGTAAGTCCCATCTACTTGTAAATTTTTCTTGACGTAATATGATTGGGTAAAAGCAGACATGAACATAAACCACTTAAAATTGGCTTTTATCTTGCTTGCTTGTGGCTGAATCCTTGTGAAATTTTCAAAATTACTCAAAATCAAGATTTAAGACTAGGTAGGGTACTGGAACAAATAAAATAGCCAAAAGGGTATCTGAATCTATGGCATCAAAATTTTTTGAAACCCTTAGGAAATGCTCATTGTTTGCCCTTTTTTGTTTTTGGGTGTCACTTGCGTACATGTAGGTGTGACTTAAAAGTTGATACGCATCGACTGGAGTTGGTGTAGGTGGCACTCTGCAAATGTGTAGGTGACACTTTCTTGTTGATAGGCATTTTTCCAATTTTAATAGGTGTTACTTAATATGTCTCAGGCATGACTTTACTGTTGACAGGCATTTTTTGAACAGTCATAGGTGTGACTTTACTACTAACATGTGGTTTTTCTCTGTGCATAGGTGACACTTTGCAGACCAGGTTGTAAATTTTAGATTTTTAAAAATTTTAAGATCAGGTCTATGGAATATTCTTGCTTGAAAATGAAGTACAAACGCAACACACACATCAAATTTGTACCATGTCCCTAAAACCACACTGAAAGTGTATGTTCAAGATTGTTTTTCACAAGTATTGAACAAGAAATTCTTCCTCGCAATCTACCTATATTCAAATTTGGCTTTTAACATGTTTGGCTCTATAAGGTAGCTTACTACTTATCAGGATTTAATGAATAATTCTATTCTAAATCATGTCAAGCTCTTTTTCCCACTTGCGGGCTTCCCACACGCATAAAAGCATGATTTGGCACAATCCAAAAGGACTACTAGAGGAAGTGAAGAAACTTGCACATAACCTAGTCACTCCCCTATTAAGGAAGAGTGTATTTTTTTTTATAGTGGGTTGGATAGTACCATGGCTAAGGTGATTGTCTCCCACTTGGGTTGTTCCCTCTCACCGGCCTCATTAAGGAAATTTATCGGGAGGTAGGCCCTTTATGGATCTAAATTAACTAGTATGTATAGAAAAGCAAGAAATTGAACTTAGTTCCACAAGTTTGGGAATTTGGTTCACTTAAAAAGTGAAGAGCATATCCCTATTATTGTTCTTCGTTCCAAACACTCAAGCAACAATTATTCTTTTTCAATCTTTTGACAACAAGATTCTTAGAATTGAAGTGTTTGGTTAATTCCTTATTTTAATTAAGCTAGATTTAATGAAAGCCACAATCTAAGCAAATGCAAGCTTGATTTGATGAATACCTCTCTTTTGAAGCTAGCAAAGGCTAGGCACTTTTATGAGATTTTTGGCTTGTTAATTTTCTCACTCACCTAGTGGCGATCATTCCCACTCCCTCCTCCAACAAGTTAGTCCAACAAAGCCATACAAAATGAGGGAAACAAAAAAGAACAAAGTGCAATTGCCATTAAGTGTTTTTGACAAGATTTTTCAAAGAAAGTTCAACAACTTAATGCAAGCAATTTTAATCCAAAGTAGGGAATTTATTCTTGTAAGCATCTAACACTTTAATGTAATGAGCATACAATTTCTCTTTTAATCCCAAACTCTCTAAAATTGCAGCACTATGAATCTCTTTTTCATGTTTAACTTGAATTCTTACCTCTTTGCTTGGTTGTGTGACTCTACTCTCTGGCTTTCGTACCTTTTTGTGCTTGCTCATTTGCAGGAAAAATACATACAGGGAGTAAGATTACTGAATTTATTAATTTGACAACAAATTAAAGCAAAAAGTACTAGGCATCATTAGTCAGGTAATATGCGTGATTAAAAGGCTAGCAGGCGTAACTTTAAAAATGGCAGGTGTCACTTTCTAGTGACTCAAGCGATATCTAAAGATTAGTAGGCATAAGTTTTAAAAATAGCAGGCGTCAAAAGTATTGAAAATTGTGTACGATAAGATATTTAAAGTAGAAATAAGCAACTATTAGGTGTCATTTAAGAAATACTAGACATGATAGATCACTGTAAATTGCATCGTAAAGATCATCAAAGGCAGAAAAAGATAGCAAATACGCAATATTTCTCAGTTCTCAAGCGTCGCTTTACAGTCTCAGGTGTATCAATTTATCTCACAGGTGTCACACTTTATCTCTCAAGTGTCAGTTAATTGCTGGTATGCGTCATCAAAATAGCCACAAGCATCATTAGATTCTTCATAAGCATCATTTATCCTATTTTCTGCAAAAAATTCATGGAAAAGTGACAACAAAAACACACAAAACTTGATGAAAATGTTAGAAATGTGGCTTACAAGCCCACGGTGGGCATCATTTGTGTGTGAATGATAAACACCTTAATGAAATTAGGATTATTAACTAACAATTTAAAGCAAATACAATGCAAATTTAAACTAAGAAATGAATTTAACATCCATGACATCTCATGGTTCTCTAATTAGATGTGGTAAGTAGAGCTCTTAGCTTTGTATTCCCTACTAGTGACACTTCTAAAATGAGAAATCTATGATACTAATATGCCTAATCTAGCTCACAATTCTCCATTATGCTATATAAAATGAAAATGCAAATGATAAATGCTCTCAAATGCTCTTAATTGCTCATGAAATTGACTATAATAAGGATGCTTTACTCTTCAACTCTCTAATTGATTCTTATGCTCACAAAATGTCTCTTATTTATAGTAAATTCCCAAGGATAGGGGTTAGAGTGAAGTAATCATGATTTAGCCTTGGTTGACTAAAAAACTTTGCAATGTTTTTAAATGGGGGGACAATTTAAATGTTTGTCTCAAAGCTTTGGACAAAAGGACAAAATTGAGTGGATGAGATTCAAAGTTGAATTTGTGTGATTAAGATTCAACCATTTTGAGTGATTTATGTCTCTTTTTTCTCAATTCTTATTGGTTTCTCAATTTGTTGTTGAAAGATATTAATATTTATTAAATTCCATCAATTAATTAAATTAGCCATGTGAGAAAATAGGTTCAATTTGATTTTTCATTTAACAACTATACAATTAATTCATTAAAATCAATTATATAGTGTTTTTCACCCCTTTAAGCTTTGATTTAATTATTTAATGTCATGATTTGATTTTTTCCTTTGATTTTATTGATTTTATCCAATTTTGATTTAATAAATGTCCATTTTATTTTGATTTGATCCATTTTGATGAGAATTAAAGCATTTGTTTGAGAATTTGCCATTTAGATGATTTTAAAAGTACTTGTCCAATTTTTGATGTCTACAACTTCAATGGGTACTTGATTATGTGGCACAATGATAAGATAATGTATTGTTTATCTAAGTACGAATGAAGACTAAACAAGTAGGCTTAACCAAGCAAAAGTGAAGAAATCTAGTTTAAGTCGAGTGATGTTAGTGTCAACCAAGCTAGTATAAGATGAGTAAATTCACTGTTGACCGAACATCAGTTAATTGCCGAGGAAGACAGTATTAGCTGAGGAAAAAATTTTAGTGGTGATCGAGCTTTCCAGTGAAGACCAAGGATTTGAACACAGTATTGGCCGAGTGTCAGTAATTTATATTTGAGGAAGAATTCAGATTCCTAGCCGACATAGTTGAATTCTTGGATTATGTAAATCATGTTGACTTTATTTATTGATTGTATGGAAGCATTTAATGCACTGTAAAACCTTTTATTGCAAATCTATTAAGAGATTTGAGATGTTTCTAGAAGGATAGATGAAGAACATAAAGATGGAAGGATTTGATGAATCTGTCCTAACCCTAAGATCTACAGAGGAGATTAAGCAAAAAAAGTTGTATTGACCTAATTGAGGAAGTATTAAGGAAACCTAAGCATGAGGTTGAGAGAGAGGAGGATGTTGGAGTTGTTGTTGATGTTATTGATTGTATAAGTAGAAAAGGCTGAAGGAGAAGTGTTTTGATTGCTTGAAGGGATTTCCAAGTAGATCAGTGATGGAGATGGAAATGAATCATAGTCAGTAAGCCAGCATATGTGTATAGAATTGGATTTGATATTTGCAAAGTGATTTGTATGTTTTCAGATCAATATTACTGTTACTTTCTGACCATTGTATCAATCAAAATCCTTTTAACCAAGGTTGACCTAACAGTCATTTGTATAAATCCTTTGAACAAGGTTGCATTCTAATGGAATGTATGTAAGTCCTATAACAAGGCACACTTTTATTAGAGTGGTTTAAATCCTTTAACCAGGTCACACCTGACAGTGTGTTTGTAACCTTTGACAAGGTTGGCTTTTCACAGAGCTCTCTTCAGAAGAGTGAAAATATTAGTAACATGTTACAAAGTGGTTTTTCCCAAATTGGGTTTCCACTATAAATCCTAGTGTTAATACTTGTGTGAATGTTTTGGTTTGAACATTTCTATTTTTTGCAAGTTAGATACTGTTGGATAGTGGATTGCACTGTTATATGTTTCTATTCTGTATTCAGTAATGACCGAGTAGCTGTTGGTTGTTAGATCTAATTTGTTGAAGAGTTTTGAAAGTTTATTTATACATCTAAACCTAAGAACAACTGATTCACCCCCCCCCCCCAACTTTATTGTTCTAAATCATATTAACAATTGGTATTAGAGATGTTGGTGCTTACAGAGGACAAGTTTAAAGGTACTAGAAGTAAATGTTTAGGATGTATAAGAAGGAGGTACTGAAGCTAAATAAGAACTTCACTGCATGGTGTTAGTCGCAGTTTGAGTTTGGCCCTTTTATTCTTTGATTATGACTTCATGTTAAAACCTTGTCTTTTATCAGAGTTTCCTCCCCTAAGCGCGCATCATATACATTCGTCATTTCTTTGAGTTCCTTTTGGTGTCTTTAGTCTCTCAGAATTTTGTGAGCTTTGTTTTTCTTAAACATCTTGGAACACCTTTGAACACATTTGAACAGCCTCGAACGGTGTTCATACCCATTCAAGGATGTACACACAATTTGCATCTTTTGTGAGGTCATGACAGGTTAATAAAGAAAGAAATTCTTCCGCCACTGGCACTGAAGAAGATCAGATCAAAATGGTCCTTTAATCATGAATGTTCCCAGGCATGTGAATTATCAATGGAGCTAACTCTAAAGTTGGAAAATGTTGAACAGTCTTGAACAAATTTGAACAATGTCAAACTCCCTTAAACTATGTTCTTTCTTGTTCAGAAGAATCTAGGAAGTTAGGAAAGGAGAGAGAATTTAATGACAGCTAAGTAGCGGGGCCCGCTAGGGAGTGGCATTAAATGCTTATTATGGTCTGAATTTGTTAAGTATGCCCTAGAGGTGCGAAATAATCATTATCTTTAAATGCCCTCAGGATTTGTTTAATGGTAATTATGGATCGCTTGTACAAAATGTCAAATCAAATCACCGTGGTATTCATTGTGAAGGATTTGCAATTAATTCAGGTGCTCTCACAGTTCTATTTAAGTCATATCCTTTCATCTTTCTTTTCAAATGCCTAAGTGTTTTTAAGAAGCTGGTGCGCGGAGGTAGGATTTGGGTGCTCTTGTAATCAAAATCTTCTGCAGAAAAGAGGTGAGTTTGGTTGTTACTCCTGTGATATTTTCAAAATTCAATAGTCTGCAACGTGAATAGAGGATTAATTTCTACAGTATGAGGTTAGTTTTTCATATGTTTGGGAATACTACGAGTTTAGCGTGTGATGGTCCTGTAGTATCAGAAACTGACTAGAAGACTATGGTATTGAGGATTTTCCATCTCATCTTTTGAATTCCTTAGATGGTACCCTAGCTTTGGAAATCCTACATAGTGGGTTGTGTTCTGCAATGACTTTTCCTCCCATTGTTGTGTGCCCAGAGCTGATTCTTGAATGCATACAAAGTTATGATGCATGAACTAAGTTAATAAAAAAGAAAGACGGTAGTGTCCTCATGCCAGTTAATAGGGAAATAGTGACACAAGCTCTGCAAATCCCAAAAAAGGCATTCTCTACTTTTTCTCCCACATAGTCCATTGTAAAATTCAACAAAAATAAAGATGCAAATTGTACCTCAATAGCTAAGATCTGGTTGCTAAACCCACAAAGAGGGGGTTCACGTTTGCCTAAGAAATTTAACAGAACCCATGTCCACCCTTACATTAGCGACCTGATGGTGATGCTGCATAGAGTAAGAGGGTCTCAAGTTTCTTATCTATTTTTTGACTAGATGTATTTTTATGTTCAAATCATTCTAGAAGGAACACAACTCCTAGATTGGGTCGAGTTAATTGCTAGTTCCTTGAGAGAACAACTCAATACCTCTAAATTGACTAGTAGCAGTTTCTTCATGTCTTCCTATCTCATGTATTGTTTAGCCTATAATAGACAATGGTACAGAATGCCACATGAACCCTGCGTTGTAGATATGTGTGTGTATGAATATTATCCAATTCTATAGAAGGATAAGGTTGTTGAAAATTATAGGAGACTGCACGACACATTCATGGGAAAACTATATTTTGAACTAACTGGTGTCACTGATAAAAGGATTAGTTTGGAAGCCCAAGGATTGGTAACTAAGTATGGGAGCTATTATATTCATTTTCCTAGGTTTACATATATCAGGGTTGGGGGTTTTGAAGACCAACCACTGAGGTTACCTAGGTATGCATTTGATTGTTTTATCTTACCTAAGATTTGTCGACAACTTACTATAGTTTTAAAAAGATTTCTTCCTGAAGAAGAGTGGGACAAAGCTTTTCCTATAACATTGGGTAAATTTTCATGTAAAACCATGGCTGACATCGTCAGTATTGGGAGTGACATCTGTCATTTTGATTTCAAATACTATACTGAAAGGGTGGGGTTTGATAATAAGAAATATGCCAGTGGAAGTTTAGGGCTTAGATCACACATGTTTCTTGTACCTCACCTGGAAGATTTCTGGGAAGACTGTTGTGATGAATCACAAGTAGAGGAGAGGGCACACAATAGGTTGTGTGTATCTCAAATCTAGTCCATGAGACTGTAGATTAATGTAGATGGGGTAACCGATGATGGATCCAATTTGATTGAACCTGTGTGTGAGTGATTTACACCTTCATGAAATAACAAGATTTAAAAGACAATTATAGTATTCAAAGCAAACTAATCTAAATAATGCACAATTAATCTAAATATCTCATGGATCTCTAAAATAAAGTGGTAAATGAGGCTCTTAGCTATGATCCTCACTAGTGACACTCTAAAGATGAGAATTAAGCTATATGATATGCAAATTTAGATCTATTCTATCAAATTCTAGCTCTATTTGATGAACAATCTACTATGATCAAAGCAATTTAAGCTAATTAGCAATGAAAAATGATAAGTGAGTGATGCGGATGCAAATTGCAAGAGCTTTGCTGCAATTCAAAGATATGGAGTGGATGAATTATGCTTCTAAATGCCTTCAATATATAAGATTTTCCCAAGGGTAGGGGGTAGAGTGAGATAACCATGGTTATGCTTGGGTAAGGTCAATTGGCTTTTCTTTGTCCATAAATGGGGGGACAATCATTTAAATGGTTTCAAAAGGCTGGACCATTTCAACAAAAGTGAGTGATTTGTGTCCATTTTGTCTCCTTTTTGCTTTGTTGAGGGAAATTAGTATTTATTAATTAATTAAAGTAATTAAATTTAGCCATGAAGGGTAAGATGTTCATTTTGATTTTTGCTTTCAACAACTATGTCATTAATTGAATTTAATCAATTTCGTAGTTGTTTTCCCCTTTTCAAGCTTTATTTAATCATGTAATCATTTAATTGAATTTTCCTTTGATTTGAATTGCCTTTGTTCCATTTATTGATTTTTCATGCTATTTGATGATTTGATTGCACCTTTTGATTGATTTAAGCCTTTTGCCAATTTTTCGTGTCTATAGAACCTAGTTACAAAAAACCAGTTGAGAAAAGTGATCTTGTTATAGACTGGTCCAAAGAGGAAGAAGATGATATTGAAAAAATAACTTTATGTGTTATCCATTTGACTAATGAGTGGCTCCAAAGAAGAAGGAAGTAGAAAGAACCTAGAGTAGAAAAATAATAAGTTGCATGTACTTCTTTACATTCTCCTATTTCTATTTCTAATTTACCTACCCAAATTGAAAATGTAGGATCTTCTGAGAAACCACAGGCCAGAAACGTGAGAAAGAAAACTGTAGATGAATCCCTCCTAGCTGCTCCTTCACAAAGGATTACAAGATCCAAGATCAAGTTAAAGACTAAGAAAAGCATGGCTTAGGAGGACGTTCTAATAATTAATCTGGATGAAGACAAGATAGAAGATATGAGTTTTCACATATCTGAAAATGAATAAGTGGATAAAGATCTCTTTGACTTAGACAATGCCACGCTAGAGGTGATTGGTACACTAGAAAAAACACCTGAGCAACCCACTGGTTTTGGAATTACACCCCCATGGTTGATATCCACGATGAGTAAAAAATAGAATCTGATTCCCATGTTTGTGCCCATTAAAGATATAGTGAGAAAGTATGTTCAGAAGACTCCCAAGGCTAAAAAGGTAAAAATTATAGCCTGAATGTTCACAGATGTGAAGACCGGAAAATGGATTGCTGAAGTGGCAACTTACAGACCTAAAGAGGGGGAACAAGAAGTTAAGGCAAAGGATTTTGAAATCACCAAGGTGGAATTGGGTACTATGGACCGCGCTGGTAAAAATAATTTGTTCAAAGAAACAGCGCAGCAAATGTTGAATTCATCTTGGCAGGATGAAAAAGAAAAGAAAGAATTGAAGCAGATGATTGTAAATTTGTCCCAGTTTATCAATATGTTCTGCAGTTTTGACAGCACTCCATTAGTCCAGTCTCCTTAGATTTTTGATCCAGAATCTACTGAGAGTAAACATTTCTTGAGTCAAGTGCAGAGAGGCCAAACCCTGGTGACCTCTGTAGATGAATGGATTAGTGAAATTGTCAAAGGTGGTCTTAGGTACCTCAAGGATGCTTAGGAAGTTTTGCATGATACAGAGGTCTTGATAGGTGAATTACAAACATAGAGGAAGGTGTGGGAGAGAGAAGAGGAGAAATGGTTTGGAGCCATGTCTAAGTTCTTGGAGATAGAAAAATATGGGTATGTAAAGTTCTGTACAGAAAAGGCTATAAAGTCACATGATGAAGCCACCTTCTTTGTTCTCAAAAAGAATATAAGTTGGCATCTCAGCACCATCAGGAGTATTGTCACTGAAAATAAGGATAGTGAAAATGAGATCAAGTAGTTGCAGAAAACAATGATGACTGAACTAAAGGTGATAAATTTTTCTCATACCTACACAGTTAATCATGGGGAACAAGACTAGAAGATAGCTCTTGTAGTGTTTGAAAATACCTTGAAAAAGATTAAAGAAAAGCCTAATCCTAAGCCTTCAAATTTTACTCAAGTGGCCAGGATTGAATCAATGTTGTATCTCTATGTGGATCAATTCCCTTTAATGATCGAGAAGGTCAAGAAATCCAGGTTGACAAAAGAAGCAGCGATGACAAGGATATTGAATATGAAGGTTCCTCATATGTAGCTCATGAAAGAATTGGTTTAGGCACACAAATAATGGGAGGTGACTATATCCACCACAGCTGAAGGAGGAATCTCGCAGTAGATGAGGAGCATGTTGTCGATAAGGAGGCTGATCTGGAAATTTAGTTAGGTTTAACTATCTTGAAACTCTGAGGGACATGTGTCCTCTTTTACTTTGGTTACTTGTTAACTATTCTAACCAAGAGGTTGGGTTTTTTGGGAGACCTCTCAGCTTTGCAAAAACTATAAGTAGTTTAGCTGCGTAGTAGAAAGGGTTAGAAATTTTTGGAAGAAAATTGGTATTTTTCTTTTAAAGTTTCTTTCAGTCTTAGAAAAAAAACATTTATGATATATCAAGTTTACTGTTAAAGACCTTATATATATTTTTTCCATGTTTTTGCCTGTGCTGCAAGAAAAGTTAATATATCAATCATACTTTGTTTCAAATCTATGAAATTTGAAGTGAATGGATATATGTCCTATGGTGATATTTTATTCATTCTTTATTTCTGCAATAGATCTTTGTCAGTATCTTAAAGATATCAGTGGTTGCATTCAGATTCATATTCCTTTGATTCATTTTATTATTATACTATCTCAAATAGCTATAGAAGGAAGAAAACTATGATTTTTTGTTTTCGTATATCTAGTTTTCCTTTTGAATAGTTGTGAAAGGTGCTAGTCATTTGAAGAATGATATAGTTGCCTTTAAGCTTTCAGGTTAAAAGCTAAATTGACAAATTCAGTTAGAGAAATTCATTGAAAATCTATTTAGAGTGTTGTACCTAGACTAAAATTTAGAGGGAAGTGACTCATATTCAGCACTTACCCAGCTATTAGTAGAATTTTATCTTTGAAAGGGTGATAGAGTAATAGTTTTAAAGAAGGTAGAAACAAAGACAAAATCTATTCACTAACACATGGAAAAGTTTGATGAAGCTACATCTGGCCAGTATTGGTGATTCTAAAAATTATTATGATGAGCATGATTATGTTACACCTGTTGCACCTCTAACTGCTGAGGAGATGAGAGCTAAACAAGAACACAATCAAGCAATGTTGGAGATTGCATCTACCCTAAGCTATTCAGAATTTGAAGACATCAAAGACTGCACAAAGGCAAAGCAAATGTGGGACACTCTTGCAACCATCTATGGCGGTGACATAAATGTACTGAGGGAAAAAGTTGAGATCCTAAGAGGTAAATTTGATGAAATGAAAATGCAAGAAGGTGAGAATATTGCTCAATATTATGGTAGGATAAAAGAAGTTGTAAATGCTATTAGAGGAGAAAATGGAACTATTGAAGATGAAACTATTATAGGAAAAGTATTGAGAACCTTGCATCCTATTTATGCCATCAAAATTTCAGCAATTTAAGAATCTAGATGTAACCCTAATAATGCTCTCACTTTGGAAAGTTTGGTTGGTAAGCTTACTTCTTTTGAGCTTTCTAACTATGATAACTTCACCGTTGCTAATGTTGAATCTATTTTTAAGTCACAAATGGTTCTGAGTAAGTCAAAGAAAGAGAAAGAAAAATGCATCAGTGAGAGTGAAAGTGAAAGTGACACATCTAATGAAGAACTTGAGGATCTTGAAGCTCTTATGGCTAGAAGATTGAAAAGGGGAAAAAGAAAGTATAAAGGTAAACTCCCTATTATATGTTTTTCATGTAATAAAGTTGGTCATATAGCTGCAAGATGTCCTGATAGGGATGATAAGGATGAAGATAGAGATATAAAGCATACAAACAAAAGAGAAGATAGAGATTACTGAAAGTACAAGGACTACAAAGGAAAGGGTAAGAAATCCTATTATATTGTTGAAGAAGAGATTGACATTGATAGTGATGATTTTGAAATTAAGGTAGTCTATGTTGCAATGAAAGATGAGTCTAATGAGGATGAGAAAATTGCATTGATATCCTATGTGAACAAAAATGATAAATGGATTATTGACAGTGGTTGTTCACATTACATGACTGGTGAAAAAAGTAAGTTTGATACCTTACATCATTATAAAGGTAGAAGTGTAAAATTTGGTAATGATGCACCATGTCCTATTAGGGGTAAAGGATTGATTAAGCTGACTGATAAGATCACTTGTGAAAATGCATATTGGGTTGAAGGTCTTAACTATAATTTTCTAAGTGTTTCATAGCTTAATAGCACTAGATACCAAGTGGAATTTCATCACAGGGAGGCCAAAATATTTGATGCCACTAGTGAACTGATTAGAAGTGGAGAACAGACAAGAGGTAATTTGTTCTATCTAGACCTATCTGAAGAGACATGTATGATTGCACAACTTGATGATATATGGTTATGGCATAAGCGGCTATGTCATGTTAACTTTGATAATCTGGTAGAAATTAGTAAGAAGAAGAAAGTGAGAGGATTGCCTAGATTGAAGAAACCTAAGAATGTAATGTGCAAACAATGTTAGTTGGGTAAGATGACAAAGTCTAGTTTCAAGAGCAAGAATTTTACTTCTAAAAATGCTTTAGATTTGGTTCATACTGACCTTTGTGGACCTATGGGTGTACAAATCTATTGTGGTGCTAGATATTTTATTATGTTTGTTGATGATTACACCAGAATGATGACTGTAATGTTCTTAAAAGAAAAATTTGATGCTTTTTAATTTTTTAAGTGGTATTTGGCTAGGGTTGAAAAGGAGATAGGTAGGAACTTGAAGTGTCTGAGATCTAACCGAGGTGGAGAATTTATATCCAATGAGTTCAATTTGTTTTGCAATGATAGAGGGATCAAGAGACAGATGTCTGCACCTAGAACACCTCCACAGAATGGCATAGTAGAGAGAAGGAATAGATCTATCATGGATTGTGCAAGAAAACTAATGATTGAAAATAATATTGCACAAAAGTACTAGAGAGAAGCTGTAAGTATAGTTGTTTATACCCTAAACTGAGTATAGATCAAAAAAGGTACAAATATCACACCTTATGAGTTATGACATGGGTATGCACCTAATTTAAAGTACTTTAGAATTTTTGGAAGCAAATGCTATATACTAAAAGACAATAGGAATGGAAAATTTGATCCTAAAAGTGATGAGGGCATATTCCTAGGTTATTCCACAAAAAGTAAAGCTTACAAGTGTTTGAACTCTAACACTAACAAAATTATGGAAAGTGAAAATGTCAAAGTTGATGAGTATGTAGAGAAAAATGAAGCTAAAAGCAAGAAAGAACTAGAAGATTACAGATCTTTTGTTTATATAGAAGAAGAAGAGGCAAGTGACATACCTGCACTTGATGCAGAGTCTCTGGTAAGCAATACCAAGCATCAGGAAAATAATGTAGAGCAATAATAAGAACATGTGAAGTGACAGGAGAATGCTATCGAGTATTAGGAAGAGGTTTTCGAGCATTCAGAAGATGAATCTGACAATCTTGTTGGTGAACCTGAAGAGAAAGAAGAAAGGAGAGTAGAACCTATTTTGGCACAATATGTAGGGAGACATCACAAGCCTGAAAAAATTATTGGAGACAAAGATACTGAAGTTCTAACCAGAAGCAAGTTAACAGACCCTACATGTTTGCTGCGTAAATTCGAGCCTAAGACAACAAGGGAAGCATTAGAAAATGAAGAATGGATACAAGCAATGAATGAGGAGATAGACCAGATAGAGAAGAATGATACCTAGACTCTGGTGCCGAGACTAGAAAACAAAATTTTCATTGGAACAAAGTGGGTGTTCAAAAATAAGCTAAATGAGCATGGACAAATCATAAGGAACAAAGCAAGCCTGGTATGCAAAGGCTACGCACAAGAAGGAATAGATTATGGGGAGACATTTTCCCCTATAGAAAGATTGGAAGGAGTAATAACTTTACTTGCATATGCTGCCTATAAAGATTTCAAGGCATACCAAATGGATGTCAAGTCTACATTTTTAAATGGTCTATTGGAAGAAGAAGTGTACATTGAATAGCCAGAAGGATTTGTTGATCCAAACAAGAGACACATGCTTTGCAAACTTAATAAAGCACCGTATGGATTAAAGAAAGCTCCCAGAGCATGGTATGAGAGGTTTCACAACTACCTGATACAAATTGGATTCTCAAGGAAAAATGACACAAGCAATCTGTATATGAAAGATGAAGGTAAAGGAATCTTGTTGGCTAAGATTTTTGTAGATGATATTATATTTGGTGGACAAGATGCCCTGTGTAAGAAATTTTCACATGAAATGCAAACTAAATTTGAAATAAGTATGTTTGGAGAGATCAAATTCTTTGTTGGTTTACAAGTATATCAAATGGAGAAAGGTATTTTCATCACCCAATCTAAATATATTCATGAGATACTAAAAACCTTTGGTATGGAGGATTCAAGGCCAGTAAGTACTCCCATGGCTACTGGACAACAATTGTCTAAGAATGATGATGTTGCTGAGGTAAACCAAACTTTGTATAGGTCCGTGATTGGAAAATTGTAGTATGTTGTTCACAGCAGACCAGATATTTCTCTAGCAGTTGGGATTGTGGCAAGATTCTCTGCCAATCCTAAGGAAACTCACATGATGGCTGTCAAAAGAATAATGAGATATTTGAAAGGGACTACTGATTATGGATTGTACTACAAGAAGCATGAAATATTTGAACTAAGACTATATACTAATGCTGATTGGGCAGGAAATGTGGATGATAGAAAGAGTACTAGTGGTGGAGCTTTCTTTCTTGGATAGAGATTAGTTTCATGGACAAGCAAGAAACAAAATTGCATTTCCCAATCTACAACTGAAGCTGAGTATGTGGCTACAGCAGTGAACTGTTCAAACTTGGTATGGATAAAGCAATTGTTGGTAGGCATGAAAGAAGAGATCACTGAACCAGTTGTCATCTACTATGACAACACAAGTTCTATCAACATATCTAAGAATCCAATGATGCACACAAATACCAAACACATCACCATCAAGTATCATTACTTGAGGGAACTGGTACAAGATAATGATGAAGGGTGCTCCCCTTAATACCACAAACACATAACAGAAATAGAGAAACAACAACAATATGCAAGAATAGAAAATTGGCTTCTTATTATCTCCACAAATGTGGAATTACAAACTTTTAGAATTACAATATGCAAAGCCACATGGGAATTCCCTTACAGTATTCTATAGGACAAAGCCTTGAATCAATACCCAGATCTACTACCAGAATTGTCCTAGACAACACTACGGGCCTTCTTTATATAGGCATTTTCCACCACCTGAAAAGGTTCCAGAAATTTAGCCCTTAGGGCTGACCAACTTAGAATTATTTTATTTTTCAATTTATTACATCAAATTCAGCTCAAAATAAATTTTGAAACTCGAACAAAAATTTTGAAGGAAAATTATTTTCTGCCATTTCAGGTGGCCTGACTTCCAAAGACCATAAGTCATCACTAGTTGACCTGATTGACTATTATAACCCCATTTCGAAAAGGCTACGAAGTGCTCTAAAGGCTTGACTCATGCAAGTGCCTGTCACCCAAATTTTTTACCTCATCCGGGGCCTCTAAAGCCTTCAAAATTGAGTTCAAAGTTTTTGTACCCTGCTACCAATACCGAAAATCTTCAATATCTTCAAAACTAGACCTAATCTAGCCATGAAACTAGACTGGCAGGCTGATATGACTGAGATGAACCTCCACATGTAAAATCAGAACATTTTGAGATCATATGGCCAACTTACTAAAAACAAGTTTCCATAAATAGCAACTCTGCATAAGATAGCCCTTATTGAATACAAAAATATAAATATTTTTGGGTGATGCAAGATTGCTCTTACACCCAGGATGCTCCTGCATCAGATAAAGAGGTCAAAATGGAATATGTGAATACAAAGGAACAACTAGCAGACATATTCACTAAACACTAGTACATTTGAGGTCAAATTCTAATGGCCATTTGTCAAATTTGCAATGCTAATTTGTCGGCATTTCGACACGTGTCCGTCGTAGTTTTTGCATTGGAAATTGTGATGGAAGAGAAATCTGTCAGTTTACCGACACTACTTTACGTCAAAAACTTGTACATGATAACATCTTTGTTATGGCATTTCCTACGGTCCATCTATTGGAATTCTGACACAAAGACCTATTAGAAATATATAATCGCTATCGGAACTAACTATCGAAAAGATATCCTTTCCGACATTACAACTATTGGAATAGTGACAGATCTACTACCAGCTTCTGACAGATACACCCATTGGTGACATAGCATTACTGTCAGATGATTCTATCAAAAATTTGATATCTATGACATTTTAACTATCAGAAGAGCGACGATAGTGTAGCATATCTCCGATAGGTTGTCTTGTCGGACATATAGCATTACTGTTGCAAGAATTGTCGTAAAGTATTTTTCTCTAACATTGTATCTCTTAGATTTATAGCACTTCTATTGGAATGAATTATAAAGTGTCAAAAAATTGATGGATATGCACATTAAATATAACACAGCTCAAGAGACCATCATAGGTTGTCTCTTTCTTCGGTCTATATTATTGATAGAATATTTTACCTTTCATTAGCTCATCAAATCCAGGGATTTGAAAGAATTTAATAGAATATTTTCATGACAACGTATATTATTTAAGTTGACGTTATACGAATTTATCTACTTCACGCACTTGTAGACTATGAGGATGGCGATAAAAAAGCATCTCCCATGGCCATGCTGCTTTATCGCTGTCCTCATAGTCTACAAGTGGGCGAAGTAGATAAATTTGTGCAACGTAAACTTAAATAATATACGTTGTCATGAAAATATTCTATTAAATTCTTTCAAATCCCCAAATTTGATGAACTAATGAAAGGTAAAACATTCTATCAACAATATAGACTGAAGAAAGAGACAACATATGATGGTCTCTTGAGTTGTGTTATCTTTAGTCCTAGCTACTGGGTAAGGCCTGGAAGACTTATACCTGTTGATCATCGAGAATAATCACCACCTTGCATTTATGTACACTACACAAATTGATCCCAGTCTCACAAAAACATTTTACACTTGTACATCTCATCAATACTAAAGGCCTAAAGTAATTTTATATGATCACTAGCACATTTCCTGCATGGATGAGAAATAGTATCCAAAGTTTCTAGATAACCATTTTTTAGAAGAGGAATGAGTGGAGGCCAAAGAAGGGATAATTCTACAATAGAAAGGAAGACATCTTTTTAGCCTGGGTCTAGATCCTACCTCAATTGTCAAAGGATCCAGGGCTAGGCCAGAAAGATGTCTTCCCATTCTTTCTGCAACATTGTGTCCATCCATGATCTCAGGAATATCATCATCTTTCCACTCTTCATTTGCCAAAATATATCGCTTCTTCAAGCTTGCGGAGTAATCTTATTAATAAAAGAAATCTTGCCAACATTAGGGTACCCACATATCAAAATAGTTGATGTTATTGGTGCTTGGTCTCAAGGATATCGATTCACTATTTTGAAATGGCCAAATCATTTTTATTTCGATTGTAGAGAAAAGGAGTGGGAGAAAATGAGTGGGTGAAAGCTAATCGAGCACAAGAGAAGGCATTACATTTTATTTGATCATGAATGCTCTCTGAAATGACCAATCATGTTTTCTATTCGATTCTTTTTTGTGCTTTTTTTTCCCATATTCAGTAGATAAAAATCATAGTGGCAGCCACTTAGCCATCTTTTTGATGTTCCAGGTATTTTACAAAGATATAGGTATCTGGATTTATCATTTAGTTGCTTGCAGTTATTGGTCAAATGCAAATATTTTGTCAAGTTGAAAGGGCAAGATATCAGTTTGGTGTTTTTGGTTTATGTTAAAATTTGATTTGGTAAAATCCTCAAAAAACACACTACATGTTCTAAAATGTAAAGAAGTTGAATGTTCAATGTAAGATATATATCTCATCCATAGTAATCAAAAGAAAGGACATGAAACTTATAAGGAGATTTACCAATCCAAAAATATAAGCAAATAGGAAACATGATTGGTACCTTATGAATTGGTTTTTGAGGTGCACAATCTTCATCAATCTCCTCAGAACAAGACCCCTCCTCACAAAAAATGCATTTAACACAAAAAATAATATACAAAACTGAACCAATGGAATGTTTAGAACAAAGAAATAGATTGATAATAATATGCTAAAAATTCTATTATGTTTAATACACACAAAAGGACCAGTCCCAACAATTCTTAAACATACTTTATCTGATATGATAATAACATGCTAATTAAACTGATAAAGGTGTTATTTGCATTTAATCTGCCAATTACTAATTACACAAAAAACAAATTTACAAAATTGAACCAATGGCATGTTCTTTGTGTGGTACAAGGAAGATTTGGCTATGAAAAAAAAAAGTGAAACAGCCTCATCATTTTTATTTTGGTTGGATAGAGAAGTGAAAGCTGAGCGCGAGAGAAGGTATGTGATTTCTTCATCTTTCAAGCATCTGGCATCATATTCGACTACAAATTTCAAATGCATTGCATTTTATTTGATTATGAATGCTCTCTGAAATGACCGCATTCTACTGGTGTCATGCCCTAGCCCGTGCTTTATCTCCATTATTTGATGTTATTGGTGCTGGTGCTCAAGGATATCGATTCACTATTTTCAAATGTTTGGATCATTTTGGTCGTGACTATTCCTCTAGTACACAGTCAAGAAATGTAACTATCTAATGATTATATGTAATGTTGAATGGATTAAATGCTTTATTCTTGGTAGAAGTGAATGGAAGGAATAGTGTGTATTAAATACAATCCAGTCACTTATTGAATGCTTTGGAGACTACTAGTTTGATTGTCCATGTGCTACCAGTGACTGAGATTCATTAGAGGATACAAAACCCTTCATTTTGGGGTTATTGTGTGTGGATTCAAATGTAGGTTTGATTTGGTTAATGTTTAGAAGAGATCAATAAAGTATTTAAAGACAATCTTACATGTTTGGAGAGGTTTGAGAGGCACTTTTCATGACTATACCCTCACAAACAATGACATAGACTGGTTTTACTAAGTTTTCTTTCTCTATTTTGAGGTTTCCTTTCTCTACCGCAGGGGTACAGTCAGAGGGTTCATTGACAAAATGATCCTTCGAATGGTTACTATGAATATGAATGATTTGATATAGCATATTGCTCATTTTACTTGAAGTTTGGAATAGCTTGTGTAAGGTTGAAAGTAGTTTTGATCATTTTGGTCATGACTATTCCTCTACACAGTTAGGAAATGTAACTGTCTAATGATTATATGTAATGTTGAATGGATTAAATGCTTTATTCTTGGTAGAAGTGAATGGAAGGAATAGTGTTGGTGTTAGGTTTCATTTATTATTGAATTCAATGGTTTCCAAGATGTGTTGAGGATTTTTTTCCTTGTTTAATGTTAATTGTTCCTACACAATCCACTCATACAATAGTGAAGTTACAAAACTAAATCGATGGCATGTTTACAAAAAAGAAATAGAATGATAATAATATGCTAAAAATTCTATTCTGTTTAATACACGCCAAAGGACTAGTCCCAACAATTCTTAAACGTACTAGTTATCTTATATGATCAATTCTTAATAAAGGTCTAATTCTATATACTCCTAGCACAAAGGAAGACTTGACCTAGCCAAATCTTCCTTGTAGCACACAAAAAAATGTGTGATAACTATGTCTACTCCAACCTTAAGTATTTAAGAATTCATCGTATCATATAAAGTATGTTTAAGAATTGTTGGGAGTTCTATAAAACCTTTGTTGTAAGCATGTCATTGGTTTTCAAATGGTTGGATATCCATTTTTTTGAAATGTTGACTGTGGTTATCAAATGGATAGCCCATGAGCTTCTAGCTAGGCATCATTTGTATTGATAGATTAGGGCATCAAATGTATTTTATCATTGATAGTTGAGACTTTGTTAAAAGGAAATAGGACAAAGAATGATTTTGATTTAGTTTCTCTATTTTGATCTCTAAGTGGCTTACAACCCTAGAGAAGTATATGCAGATTTATGGATGCAGTTGCAAGATACATAGTAGCTGATAATTCACAAGAAGTCCATGCATCCAATTTGAATAGAAATTAATACAAAGAAATAGGGTCCTCCAATGGCCCAATCATCTGGACCTTGACTGTCCCCTCAACCAGTGACCCTTCAAAACTGGGTTATCATGCAATCGGTGAGTGATCCTTCATTCTCCTGGTCTGCCCTGCAACCAAACATATTGGAAATAGACAATACAATGATAACAAGTCTTTCACAATCCCCCTTCCCTCAAGGAACACTATCAACCATCCCTTCCACATGGCATTTCATTTTTGTATGAGTGGATTATGCAGGAACATTTAACATTAAACAAGGAGCAAACTCCTCAACACATCTTTGTTGTAAACATGCCACTGGTTCAGTTTTGTAAATTTGTTTTTTGTGGTAAATGCATTTAAATGGAACATTAAGCATAGTAATAATATGCTTAGTCTATTAGTAATTGCAGATTAAATGCCCATAACACCTTTATCAGTTTAGCATGTTATTATAAGATCCTAAAGAAGACTTGCTATTTGTCAGAGAAATCTTCATTGTCCCCCATAATGAAGACAATGAACATTGACCTCCTACCCCACAACAAAGAAAATTGTAATAAGAATAAGATATAATATAGTGTTAGAATAAACTTTGAACAAAGACATGTAATGCTTAAGTTAATGATCTAAAAAGCTGCAAATATAGGAATTGAAAAATAAGATAGTGCCAAGAAACATTTTCACAAATATGAAATGTGAGGAAAAGTAATAACATTAACAATGCCAAGATTCACAACATTAAATTTCACTTGTGGATGAGTTTTTGCAGTGGGTTGCCCATCATCAAAAATATGTTGAGTCACATTTGAGTTGTAACTAAGAGTATCATGTAGAACAGACCCTAAACTTTGAAAGCATTTTCCAGCCTGGCAATTCAAAATTCAATCTAGGCAAGCATCAGTAAGTGAAATAAATTATAGACAACAACATGAACATCATCATAATCATTAGACATAAATTATAGACATCAACATCAACATAATCATAATCATTTGGAGGGTATTCATTTTGGATAGTACTATGTTTCTTGAAAGTTTTTGTGATGCTTCTAAACTTTAAAGAAATATTTTATGGCTTAATGATAATATAGATTAGTGTTTTGTTTTCTGATGGAATGTTGTTGATCATTCATGGTCTTGAAGAAACTTTTGATTGTTTTGATTCTCGAGTCTTGACGTTGTTTCTCAATGTGATAGAGACTGACCACAAGATGGTTCAGTTGGTCCTCTCTTTTTATTTAATCATTTGTCTTCTTCATGGTGTAAGTGTCAATATGTTATAATCCAACCAGCATGTCATACCCCCACTTCTGACAAACCTCACAGCATGAAAATCATAGCCAAAGACTTGGGTGATCAGCATACACAAACAATGATTACCCTTAGGAAATGATGATCATTAATATTCATTAATGGCGGGCAGTGATTCCTTGCTAATAAAAGCATTGACAACATTCATCATCTTAACCAAGTCATGGGTGGTGATCCTTGAATTTGGAGTGAGGAAGAAGGAAAATTGGAAAACAAAATATGGAATAATTAGGTTGGAATTGGAGAAGAATTCAGAAATAAACTTGAATTATAAAAAAGCCAAGTTATTTGGTTCTTTGTTTGAGGTTGGGTTCTGGTTCTACTTTTGTTCTCCTCTGGGTTTGACTTGGGTTCCTTTGGTAGGAACTTGGGTGCCTGGGCCAATCCCAAGAGCACCTGCAGTATTATAAATATGATACATGAGGTATTTTATTCATAATCTTATAGGCTAACTCATTATTATGGTAACATGGGTATGACCACACTCCATGCCTTATAATGGTACCCGACATGGAGTGTGGTTCAAATGAAGTTGAATCAAATGCTGACCATTATGGATATGATCATGATGAAGATGAATATGAATATTAAATCTAAAATATGGCTTGTAATTTGAATTTTCATTGTGAATGAAGAAACTATAGATTCAAGTTGACTCATTCTATGTTGTAGTATATTTGTTCCCTAGATCTACCATATTATATATGTGTAGCCTGTAAGGGACATCTTCTACTCATCCATGTATCAGAGCTCCGTGAGAGTTCTTAGGAGAAAGACAAGATGTCAGTGGGAGATGGAGAAACCAATATCAGAACACCACTTGAAGCTTTGCAATGTTGAGAGTGGGATAAAAGCTACACTTGAGACCCTATATAAGGAACAAACTTATTGAGCTTCACTTTGTTTTGAGAATAGTTTTATATTTTGTACTAAACAGGACCAACCACGTGAAGGTGGAAGCTCATTTGGCCCCACCCCCCCCACTAACATCACTCTAAATTCCTCATTAACATCTAACATTCATTCATTATTTCATCCACTAATAAAATGTAACATTCATTAATTATCACATGATAACATTCATTCACAAATTAATAAAATGTGACATTCATTAATTATCACATGATAACATTCATTAACACATTATAAAATTTATGAAAATTCACTACCATGTAATTAAATTCATTGGCATATAAAAATCAGTCATTATCAATTAAGGTGCATAGATGACAATCATTTCTTTTTTTCTTTTGATTTCTAGTTTTTAAGATGTAATCATTAAGATGAGTATTGATATCATCATCATGATCATCTACCCTCTCATTAGATCTCAATGCACGCCTAGTTCTCTGTTGATGCAAAGGGGGGTCATTTGTAATAACATATAAAAGGGTTAAATTAAAAATGTTTTATTATAATTAAAAATATTAAAAATATTTTAAAGTATTTCAGTACTTTACAGGCCATAATCATATAGCTCTTTACCTGATCTAGTCACATCATCAACATTGAGGTCAATTTGTTTGGCCTTTGCCTCAACCTCAACATGCTCATTAACAGTGGCCTCTACACTCTCTACAGCTGTAATACAAATTGTTACATTAATCCAAACACCAATTGCAATTAAATTTCTATTACTACACCAACCAATTTAAGATGTTTACTTGTATTACTCTGATGCACATCCTCATTGTCATCAACACGCATAGGTTGTGTACGGCAAGAATTGGCAGGCTGCATTTTACTTTCATACGCATTCATGTTATCATTATTTTCTTACTTAAAACAAATTTACTCACTTTATGTTGGAACTTAACATCAAATAAACTAATTGGTAAATAATTAAATTTGAAATATCATCTATTTAGCTTACTTACCACGATGGATCCATTAGTAGAACCTTGTGCACTTCTTATTCTTTATGCCACAACTTTATAGCCTTGTTGGAAGCCAATTCTCTTGTCCTCTTCTGTGAGACTT
Source organism: Chamaecyparis obtusa (assembly GCA_027943335.1). Taxonomy (NCBI): domain Eukaryota; kingdom Viridiplantae; phylum Streptophyta; class Pinopsida; order Cupressales; family Cupressaceae; genus Chamaecyparis; species Chamaecyparis obtusa. Next base: position 975,470 of record BSBK01000515.1, on the reverse strand, counting down.
ACATTGAACTTTGTGCCCTACATTTTTGCTTGGTATCATCAAATTTTATTTTATGGTTTCATCAAAACAAAAAAGATTTCAAATTATAAATAAATATTTAAAGATCAAAGAATTATTTTCAATGTTAAAAGCCATCTACAGATTGTATTTTTCCTCATTCAATTCTGACAATATTAACACTTACAACTCATGCAGCAAGTTTCAAATAACCGTCAGAGCCTAGCTTGTGTTGCCTATGCTTTTGCAATCTTGCCTTTGTTGCCTTTGATGTGTCAGGAAATCTATGAAGAGATTGAAATATGTTAGTTCATATAAATATGAAGACTAGTTAGTACACAATTACATTCTTAATAGTATCACATACCTTCTTCTGTTCTCTGGTGGTGTATTTCCTTTTTTTACTTCAATTTTCTCATTCGCATCCAGAATAAGAGATTTCCACTCTAAATCAGGAATGCAAGGGGGACGCTGGTAATGTTGGTTTTTGGTTAATGTACACCTGTACTGGTCCCTAATATACCTCAAATATATCTTGGCTCTTTGAAGGAGCTTACCCTTCTCAAATGCATGAGGTCCAAAAAAGTTTGTCATACTCTCTATGAGATCATCCATTAACTTTTGATTTTGGGTTTTCCACCTTTTAAGAAAGAAAACAGTGTTAGATTCAAAAATGGATGTAATGATAACTATCCTAACAATGATATGAAATGAAAATATCAGATTGGGGGTTTAGTTCAGATATGATGTTCCACCCTGTACAGATGGTGGGCCCAAATAGCCGCAAACACTCGTCATTAAGTTTACTATAAAAAACATCATTCCCTACAAAATAATCATGGGATCATTAATTGAAGGATATAATAGTATAAAATAAGAATACAATAGATGTAAGCTTCTCATATTGAATGCAAGGTGTAATTAACATACGATTGTATAGTAAAAGAAAGGTCCAATCTTTAAAGTACCTGGAATTTTTTCTATTTTCAAGGGAGCTCCTTCTTCTTCGCTCACAAGCAATATGCAATCCTTCACCATTCCCATACTAGCAGTACTAGTACATCTAGAAAAATCACCATAAAGTGTTGCATCCCCTGTTGCATAAATTGAATCCATTACAAAATGGCCCTAAGAAAGAACACTTCAAGGGAAATAAACATATATAGAATGATAGAGAAAATAAAATCTGTGTATAAGTAGGTGGTGCCATGGTGTCTGTGGCCATGCTATGTGTTGCCAACATTGCAAGATGTAGTACATATGAGCCTGCCATCGTATAAGGCGGTGATAGTAAATGATCATTGACATGTGCTGAAGAATAAGATTGTTAGAGCATAATAAAACCAGTGATTAGCAGGAACAATATTGTTAGAGAGTAAAAAAAAATATAGTCCAATATGTGATCTACCTGAACCAGCTGTAGTACCCTCATCATGGCCATGAGTATCAAAATTATGCAAAAAAAGTTGTAAAAGCAACACACCCACTTATTTTTTAATGACATAAAAGACTACTATAACATAAAAAAATTTATTGAACTTTTGTTATAATTAAAAATTGCATTAATACTTACTCGGTAATTTTGAGATAGGTGGATCAGTTTAGTTGCCCTCTTTTGTGACTCAAGAGTCGAAGGGAATATAGATGCCAATTCAGCCAATCATATTCCAATTTTGTGGAGGCATTTTTTAATTGCAGAGGTCGGCTCATCACAAGCACCAAAATCAACACTAGGTCCTTGTCAAGGACTCCTTTTCAAGGACTACGGGTTCCTTTCCTTTTCTCTGCTGACCACTTGTTTGTGACAACAATATTACTAACACTATTAGAATTAATTTGAAACAGTGATGAAAAGAATATAATAAAAAACTTTATTTAACATTTTGCTTCTATCTAATTTGTAGTACAATAACAAAGAGGTTTACCTACTGGGAAGAAGTGCATGCACAATCATCATTGTCCCCACTACGTGGTTGCTCCATATTGTGGTCATGTGTTATTATTTAAAGTTAACCAATAATTAGAAAGGACTACGTTAATAAATTTCATTAGAAGATGATGATGGAGATGAGGTGGATGGTGAGGAGACTCTCTAAATGTGGTTGGCAAAAAAACTCAATTATTTAATGGTACATAGTATGTACCTGCACCCTAATGATAGTGACATCATTTGTATCTATGCAATTCAAATTGTAATCAATAAGCAGCTCTTCCCCTGCACTTATTGATTTTATCGCACATACAAATACATGATTTCCCTTGCGCGCCTCAAATATGCAATTGGGTTGCTTAATAGTTGACAGAGGTCACGTGCTATTTATAAAACCTACAATATTCCCTAATGCTTTTGGCCTTCCGTCAATGTATATAGCCACTATTTTACTTTGCTCATTGTCTTTTTGTTGAATATAATTTTCCGAGAGTGCATACCTACACATACTTTTTTTATATTGAACAATTCACATCCAACTTTTGTAATTGTAATGAGGTCCAACATACTCCATCAATTGAACAACTTTTTTGTAAGAGACCTTTATGCCATCCATGGAAAATAGGCCAAAACCATGTATTGATGATGGTGCAATACGATATATCTTGCCTTTAACACTAAAATCAATGTTTATTGGAGGAAGTTCCTTGGGGACCCATTGTTTCTATAGATTTTGGTACCTAGAGGGCACCTCGATGTCACCTTTTCTCTCATCATCATAAGAACATGACCCCCCTTGAGCAAGGAAAAATTTCATGCATTTATTGAATTTCCTTCTAGTCTTTTGACCTCTAGTTGATCTTCTTAATTCAAACATACTAAATGACTCACTTTCTTCACTCGAGGAAGACACATCTGACAAATACCTATTTTCTGCTACTTGTACTCCATCAAATGAGAGAGATAGCAAGTAATGTGAGATATTTTGCAAATTGTGAAATACATTAATCTCTATAGGGTGTATTGACTTATACCTGTTGATCCATGAGACTATGTGGGATGCTCATGAAAGGAGTCTGGGTACCTACATATGTAATTCAATTATCTAATGTTAGCTAAAAAATTCATGATACATATACTCAAAACCACATAGTAAGTACATTAAAAACCATAAGCATCCCATAGTAAGTACATCACAAATTAATTAGATTAAGCATTGATCGCATAACTGCACATTTCTATCAAGAAATCAATATTAAATAGATTAAGCAGTGATCACATAACTGTACATTTCATTCATGTCATTCATCTTCTTCTTCATCCAACTAATCACCATGATCATCATTGATGTCGACATCATCACCACCACCATCATTGTCATCATCATCATCATCATCAGCATCATCATCATCATCATCATCAGTAGCATCATCATTGTCATCATCTTCTTCTTCTTCAATAAAATTTATGTTAGGAACATCATCGACTAACTATTGTTCATGATCATCATCTATGTCATCTTCTAGTTGTTCGCAATCTTCTTCTTCCACTGCATTATGCCTCATTGACTTTCCTCTTGGATCATTTCTAACAACAAATGACCAACCTAATTTATGTGGAACCTCTAAGTAAAATACTTGCTCACATTGGCTTGGAAGAACATAGGGTTCATCCCCAAATGGCTCAAACCACCTTGTATTAATCATTGGAAATCCATTGTCATGTTCAATAATAGTTCTATTAGGATTATTTTGATTAAGTCGTAGCCTATACCATCTGACGACGAAGAGAACTAATCTAAAGGAATTAAAGTCACACTCAAGTATATCATCCAAAATGCCATAGTATCAATTTTCAGACTCTTGAGGATGTAAGTCATTTCTAGATGAAATAGTAGTCACCTGAAAGACTGCACTTATCCTAGAATCACAAGTTTTCTTTGTGTCATCCAATTTTTTGATGCGAAATTTATGACCATTGCAAAACATAGCCTTGTGGTGTTTAACCTGCAAAAATATGTAAAACATATATAAATTAATGCATCGAGAGTTCATAAATGTACGAGTGATTAACAAATTTATACGTACCTGGAAATCTCTTAAACCATGTGCTAAATCTATTTCCCTTTGCGTAACATCTAGATCTCTGTTACAATGAGCTTCATTAACCAATGAAGACATAGCTTCCCATGTTAATGTGAGACCTAAATGATGACATCGTTCAATCCATTTCATCATCCAATCTTGATTGTTTGCAATATACAAATGTATTGCATCCCACTCTCGAGCAGCTGTACAAAAAATAAATAGACTACTTACAACCAATTAATTTTGAAGATTAAGAATTAATTAATAGCTACAATAACATTTTATAATTTATTACCTCTCACTTTCCTCATTCTACCTTTCCCCACCAAGTACTCCCCTTTGAATTTTCTAATGGTGTCGAGATCCCAAATGTGGTCGATATGGATCTTTGCTACAAGCTTAGGAAGATATTCAGTAATGTACACCATAGTCTAGTATACCATATATCCCTCCATCATAGAACCCTCAAGATGTGCTCTTTTCTGAACCAAAGCCTTCAAATATTTTAGGTGTCTCTCAACCATCCACATTGACTGAGTGTATACGGGTCCACACATTTCAATCTCCTTAACTTGGTGTATGAGGTAGTGTTCTTGTGCATTGAAAAATCTTGAAGGTGGACACTTTTTCATTTCACACATTAGATGAGGAATTCTTCTCTTCTAGTATTTTATATCTACTCTGGATTTCTTTAGATGACAACCACCTACAAGACATTCAAGACACAAAAATATATAAACACGAGACTTTACAATATATATATACAACAAATTGAATAGATAGCATTTATTAACTCATGTATTTTCCAAGATCATATATCACTTGTTTGATGTTATTGTCGAAGTCCTCTGGGAGAGATAGGGGTAGCACGTACTGCAACAATTAAAAAAATTATCATGTCATTCTTTTCTCATATAATACAATGAGAAGTACATGCAGTTTACAAATATATTGTAAATACAAAAGAATATGACTTACCTTGATGAAGGTATGCCAATCATGCATTTTCAACCCTAGCCCAAATTCACTTTTCTTTGATATGGTACTACTTATGTTTGTAGCAAATCCTATGGAAAATCAAATTTTTTGTATGACTTCTTTTATGGCATCACTTTGTTGTTCTGTTAATAACCAAGGAAGGGCACTTGTATTAATCCATTCTCCATTTCTATTGGATTCAATGAAATTTTTCATTGCATGATTGGATTCATGAATGTCACTACAAATTTTGACAATTTTTTCTTTGTCATGCCTTCCATCCAATATCTTCCATAATGTCTCTGTTACATTCTTTCCAATATGCATAATATCAAACAAATGCACATTTTGCACCTGCTCATAGTAGGGAAACCTACTAAATTGTATAGGATAACTCTTTAGTCCCTTTGGAAGGTGCTCGGTAGTGTTGCCTTGATGACATTCATGATCATCAATCACATAATCAACAAACAAAACATAATAAAAATATACAAATTCCAAACATAAACTGTTAGGTAGAATGGTAGTACCTTGATGATTAATTCTATTATATTCCAACTTCCATAGGTGAGGTGTCATTCTTTATGGCTTAGATGTAGTCTCTTCTTTCCCATTGAAAAGATGTTTTTTAGTAATTTGATAGTTATGATTTTTGTGGAGAAAGTGTCTATACTCATCAAACACCTGCTTTCCTAAACTTTTTGAATGATGAGATTTCATCTTTGGACCACAAACTGGACATGCAAATTTTCTCTTTGTTTGAAGACCTACAAGGTAATGATACAATTGGATTAAATATGTTAATTTTTATTTTTAGAATTATCATGTGCAACTTGAATTCACCATAACATACTAGAAAAATGTGTTAGCCCTAGGGCATCATGTACTGTCCATGCAAGCATTGCATGGAATTGAAATTGTATGTCTCATATTGGTCTAGAGATGTCATACATAGTGACACCTTTCCATAACTCCACCAACTCATTGATAAGAGGCTCAATATAAATATTCATATCTTTAACTTGGTATTTACCTAGTTGAATGAACAACAACATTACATAATTATTGTGACCATTTTACTACAAGATTTATAATTACATGCAGATAACTATTAAATGATCAAATACCTAGAACAATCATTGCCAACATAATGTGCTCCCTCTTTATTGACATCCATGGAGGAATGTTATTGTTGATGACAAAAATAGGCCAAACAGTGTAAATAGATCTTAGCTCTCCAAATGGATTGACACCATCTGCTGCCACTGAAACCTTGAGATTTCGAGGTTCTTCGATAAACTACGGCCACTTTTCCTCTATGTCCTTAAATATAGAACCATCCACAGGCATTCGAATAATGTCATCTTGACTCCTATTGCATGCATGGTAATCCATAAATTGTGCCAAGCTACTACACTTGAATAATCTTTTCAAATGTGGTATAATGGGGATGTAACGAAGAACCTTGTGAGGCACATTTTTTATTATTTGATTTGTTCGATATCTACTCATATGACATTCAGGGCATTCTATTAAAAATTCATGTTCTTTATGATAAATAATATGATCATTGGGACAAGCATCTATTGCTTGATACTCTATTCCAATATCTTTCATAGTGGCACATAATTCTTAGTATGACCGAGGAAGAATATTGGATGGTGGTAACAAGACCTCACCTATCAATCTGTAGAAAAAAATATATGTTGTTAATATTAACAATATTTATGGTACATGTTTCACCATTTAATTACTATAATGACATATATGACATACCTTAGCATACGTGACATTGTTGTGTTGGATAAACCATTCATAACCTTCAAGTTCAACAATAACAATACAACAGAGAGAAGAGTTGTTTGGGAGCCTTTGTAAAGGGGTGTGGCTGCCTTCTCAAATAGAGGTATATCATGGATGACATCAACATCATCCTGATTATCATCATCAGTTGCACCAATACCAAATGTGTCATGGATCAATATATTAGTACCATCATCTGGTGCATCATCATCATCTTCCATGGGATCATAATCTTTAGCTTCAATATTCACACCTCCATGATCCTCCACTTCCAAAGCCATATTCTCAATATTCACACCTCCATCATCCATAACATGTACTCCCCTAGGGAGGTTGACCTATATAAAAATGATGAACATAAATAAACTATGATAATGATCTCATCATAAAGTGTATTTCATATATATATTAATTATTAAATAAATATAATGAAAAACTTACCAATTCATGATAATCAAACCCTCCTTCAATGTGACCATTATCCCTACAATGTCTCTTAGCTATTTTGATTAGCAATCTTCTAATGTTTAAGCCCTTACAATTATTTTAGTGACAATAACATTTTCCATTGCCTTTTCTTTTCAAGTTCGATGGCAATCTATTGATTGCATCCCCATTACCTTCTTCACTTGGATTGTCTAACATGGTCCTTCTTCACTTAGATTATGTATAGCCTAATTATATATAGAAATTGAAAACTTAGTTATGAAATGATGTTGTAGTACAGTATACCAAATTGAAACACTTCTATTATTGTAGTCTTCCACCTCAAACTCTTTCTTATTGTGGAAAGAAAGAAAGATATTCAAATAATATAGTAGTTTGTAAATTAAAATAAAATCGAGGCAAGTTGTTGATTGAGGGTGCAGGGAACAACACCCATTAGTACTTTTATTGAATTGTAAATTTCAATTTTGAGCCATTCAATGAATATAGAACATGGATGTAATCTTAGAAAATAACAAAATGTAGACATGACAAATTACTTATTTTGTTATTCTTTATTACTTACTATTTGAGTGCACGTTCCACCTGCAACTTGATCAAGTCTTGTTTGATGCTTCAATTTTGTGTTCACTGTCCTATAGAAGTACATAATTTTGTATTTCCCTAATATGTTATTCAAAAAACAAGAGTATCAAAAACTCAAGATCTAAAGGTAACACAACATTATAAGACTCTTACATTCAACCTTCAACTCATGCACCTAATAAATAGGAGAAAAAATACATGAAATTGAAATTTTCAACTAATGAATTGTGTTTTTCTTGTCATCTTAATCGACCAAATTTATATGAGATTCTAAAGAAGGCCTCACTCTTAATCAGCCAAATCTTCCTTGTACCACACAAAAAAAACTCTGTGATAACTATGTCTACTCCAACCTTAATTGTTTAAGAATTCATCATATCAGATAAAGTATGTTTAAGAATTGTTGGGACTAGTCCTTTGGCATGTATTAAATAGAATGCAATTTTCAGCATATTATTATCACTCTATTTCTTTGTTGTAAACATGCCATTGGTTCAGTTTTGTAAAAAAAAATTGTCTTAGATGCATTTAAAATTATCTTCATTGTCTTCTGATTGTCTAAATGCTTCTTTATTTTTCATCCAATTAATACATGCTACTATATAAAGAAGATAATCAGAAGACAATGAAGATTTGTCTGACAAAAATGAATACACTAAACTAAACCAATGACATGTTTACAAAAATTATCATAACTCGCAAGAAAAATTGAAACAATGGCATGTTTATAACTCATTAAGAGTGAGGCCTTCTTTATAATCTCATGAGTTTTGTACTACATATGCAACGTATTATGAGTTTGAAGAGAGTTCATGCCATGTGTGATAGAACCTACTTTATCTAATATGGTGCATTGTTAAACAAATTAAGGGTAGAGTAGTTATTACTTAGTTTTTTGTAGGGGACAATGAAGATTTGTCTAACACATAGCAGGTCTTCTTTAGTATTTCATGAATTTTTACCACATATACTGTTTCAAGCCTTTTAGTTCTGGAGAAGAAGAATGGTGTAAGTTGAATTGATCAAAGTGAATGGGGTGTTGAAACATGGTGAATAGACCATGATGAGATGATACTTGATGTCGTGACTAACTTTCCCTCACAAACATCGACATAGACTGGTTTTACTAAGTTTCCTTTCTCTATTTTGAGGTTTCCTTTCTCTACCACAAGGGTACAGTCAGAAGGTTCATTGACAAAATGATCCTTCGAATGGTTACTATGCATATGAATGATTTGATATAGCATATTGCTCATTTTACTTGAAGTTTGGAATAGCTTGTGCAAGGGTGAAAGTAGTTTTGATCATTTTGGTCATGATTGTTCCTCTACACATTCATGAAATGTAACTATCTAATGATTATATGTAATGTTGAATGGATTAAATGCTTTATTCTTGGTAGAAGTGAATGGAAGGAATAGTGCTGGTGTTAGGTTTCATTTATTATTGAATTCAATGGTTTCCAAGATGTGTTGAGGAGTTTACTCCTTGTTTAATGTTAATTATTCCTGCACAATCCACTCATACAACAGTGAAATGCTATGTGGAAGGGATGGTTGATAGTGTTCCTTGAGGGAAGGGGGATTTTGAAAGACTTGTTATCATTGTATTGTGTATTTCCAATATGTTTGGATGCAGGGCAGATTGGGAGAATGAAGGATCACTCATTGATTGCATGATAACCCCACCAAGCATTCTTTCCTTTAAGTTTCCACAATATCTCAAAGTATGATCATTATTCTTTACTTTCTTCTATATGATATTCTTTCTATGGTTTTGTTATCTCATAAATATATCAAAAACATTGCAGATGTGCATATAAAAGTAAAATATTGTCCTTCAATTGTTCCACATTGATGCATTTCCTCTTCGGAGTATTCTCTTCGTTTGTACAATATCTGTCAAAATGGTTCCCATATTTCTTCAAGATCTATTTTAATCTTTATATTGCACTTTTTATTAGATTTGACCAATAGTTGATTTCATTAGTATTTTATAACATATACTCCTAATGTAAAATGTGGAGAGAAAGAAAGAGACACACTAGGTATGAATTACATGATATACCCATCATCACTTAGCACTTAAATAATAAATTATGGACAGGGAAAAACCCCCTAACCTCTAGATGTTTGTTTCATGTTGGCCTCTTATTATATGCAAAGGTAGGCATGTCTTAATTAGGCTAACAACCACAGTGTAGGGGCCATAAATTATGGATCCCAAAATAGTGCACACTTGTATTAAATTAGGTTCACTATACTACAAGGGAATGGAAACTATGCAATAGTGCCTCATGGGGATGGAAGAAACCCTTCACCAAGAAGATGGTTGTGTCTGCAATATTTACTAGAGGCAAAGAACATAATTTGGTTCCAGCAATTACTCCTAGAAGATAATGGCACCCACAAAACACTTAGAAAAGATAGCACTCACTATATCTTTTATCATTGTTTTAAAGCTGGGACAATAAATCTCAAAGATTGATCAATGAATTCTTGAACACAAAGAACCATTGACATATATGATTCATGTGCACAATAGCCAACAACCAGTTGTTCCAATCATGGTGTCCAATAATTATGTTAGAAAAAGCATCTACAAATCCCTTACACAACCATAATAGATTCAAACCATGAATTATAAGAACCTAACAATGGCACTAATAAAGATATAGCCTAAACAAATCTTGATCATATTCCACCCTATTGTAAGGCCCAAGAAGTAACTCTATCTTAAAGCTACGCATTCCTCTAGATGAAGCTCAAAGTTTAGGTAGCTGAAGAATAGAAATACTTGAATGAATATAGGAATAATTTGATGTACAATCATTTGCTAGCTTGGTTTGTGGGTTTTCCACATAATATTTTCCCTTTAACCACATTTATAGTTTGAGAAAATTAGAAAAAATTGTTTCAGATTTATATTATCCTTTTGAACTAGCACACTGCCATCAAAATGCATAATCATTGGTCATCTCAAGAAAATTCCTATTGACTAGTAGGATATCCTTATAAAAATTTGATGCATGGATTTCTTTTGAATTATCGACTACTATGTATCCTGCAACTATGGAAGGAATAGTGTTGGTGTTAGGTTTCATTTATTATTGAATTCAATGGTTTCCAAGATGTGTTGAGGAGTTTGCTCCTTGTTTAATGTTAACTGTTCCTACACAATCCACTAATAAAATAGTGAAATGCTACGTGGAAGGGATGGTCGATAGTGTTCCTTGAGGGAAGGGGGATTGTGAAAGACTTGTTATCATTATATTGTGTATTTCCAATATGTTTGGATGTAGGGTAGACCAGGAGAATGAAGGATCACTCATTGATTGCATGATAACCTGGTTTTGAAGGGTCACTGGTTGAGGGGACAGTCAAGGTCCGAATGATTGTGCCATTGGAGGACCCTATTTCTTTGTATTAATTTCTATTCAAATTGGATGCATGGATTTCTTGTAAATTATCAGCTACTATGTATCCTACAACTGCATCTATAAATTTGCATATACTTCTCTAGGGTTGTAAGCCACTTAGGGATCAAAATATAGAGACTAAATCAAAATTGTTCTTTGTCCTATTTCCTTTTAACAAAGTCTCAACTATCAATGATACAATATACATTAGATGCCCTAAGCTATCAAATATACAAATGGCACCTAGCTAGAAGCTCACCAGGAGAATGAAGGATCACTCATTGATTGCATGATAACCCTATTTTGAAGGGTCACTGGTTGAGGGGACAGTCAAGATCCGGATGATTGGGCCATTGGAGGACCCTAGTTCTTTGTATTAATTTCTATTCAAATTAGATTCATAGATTTATTATGAATTATCGACTGCTATATATCCTACAACTGCATCCATAAATCTACATATACTTCTCTATTGTTGTAATCCACTTAGGGATCAAAATAGAGAAACTAAATAAAAATCATTCTTTGTCCTATTTCCTTTTAACAAAGTCTCAACTATCAATGATACAATACATTTGATGCCCTAAGCTATCAATATAAATGGCACCTAGCTAGAAGCTCACAGGCTGTCCATTTGATAACCATAGTCAACATTTCAAAAAAATGGATATCCTTGAGTACAAGCACCAATAACATCAAATAATGGAGTTAAAGCACAGGCTAGGGCATGACACCAGTAGAATGCGGTCATTTTAGTGATAGCAATATACAATGGCGTCATTAAACATATATGCCAGTAATATCAACAAACATGAATCCAAACATTTGAATACAGTGAATCAATATCCTTGAGCACAAGCACCAATAACATCAAATAATAGAGATAAAGCACTGGCTAGGGCATGACACCAGTAGAATGCGGTCATTTCAGAGAGAATTCATGATCAAATAAAATGAAATGCATTTGAATATGATGTCAAAGGCTTGAAAGATGAAGAAATCATATACCTTCTCCCACGCTCAGCTTTCGCTCCTTTTCTCCCGCTCCTTCTCTATCCAATCGAAATAAAAATGATGAGGCCATTTCACTTCTTTTTTTAATCGATACCTTGAATCTGTCAGAATTCTGATGGTCAATTAAACACCCATCGGAATACTAACATCATCGGGGCCTATTACAACAAAAAAAACACCAAATTCATAATAAAAAGTTACCTATCAGAAACTTCTGTCAAAATTTGGCCCCAAATGTAGTAGTGAAATCTTTACCTAAAGAAGCTCCTGAATATCTGAGAGGATAGTTAGGGGTTCTTCCCCTAACTGAGGCTACCTATTCAAGCTAGGATCACTGCATCAAATGTGCTGCAAAGAGTATCTGACAAATTGATGCAGAGAAAGGTCACACTTTAGGAGCAGCCTAGAGTTGTGAAAAGTACAGCAAAGCTGAAAATCAGTCATAAGCAAAGATGATAGAGGGAGAAATATTGTTACTACACTGAAAAGATGACATCTACATCTGAAGGAAGTATGTTTTAGTTGCTACTTTGGCATTATTGTCAAAGAGGGAGATGAATAAGATGAAAACACATGGTGAGATTTCATGGAAGATCAAGTAAGAGGGAGAGATTCAGAGGAATGAATGTTACTGTGTGGACGGTCATATAAGCAAGGCTGATTGATTATGTATCAGAATGAAGCTAAGGATATTATAAATATTTTTCTGATGGATAGATAATTTTTGGATTGGTTGGTGATTCATGTGTTATTCATATGGTGTTGCCATCAATACCAAAGAGGGAGATTGTTGGAAACTACAATTGACACAATTGTTGTATTGTCATTGATGTCAAACCTTAACTGGTAAGACTATTGCTATTTAAGAAAGTACTATATCTATTTGATTATTGAGAAGGATGTGGGAAAGGTTGATAACAATAGCACCTAATGGTTCAAGGTTGAGTTATCTCGATACTTCAATGGGTACTTGATTATGTGGCACAATGATAAGATAATGTATTATTTATCTAAGTAAGAATGAAGACTAAACAAGTAGGCTTAAATGAGAAAAACTAAAGAAATCTAGTTTAAGCCAAGTGATGTTAGTGTCGACCGAGCTAGTATAAGCCAAGTAAATTTAGTGTTGACCAAACATCAGTTAATTTTTGAGGAAGATAGTATTAGCCAAGGAAATAATTTTAGTGGTGACCGAGGTTTCCAGTGAAGACTGAAGAGTTGAACATAGTATTGACCGAGCATCAGTAATTTACATTTGAGGAAGAATTTAGATTCCTAGCTGACATAGTTGAATTCTTGGATTATGTAAATCATGTTGACTTTATTTATTGATTGTATGGAAGCATTTAATGCACTGTAAAAATTTTTGTTGTAAATCTATTAAGAGATTTGAGATGTTTCTAGAAGGATAGATGAAGAACATAAAGATGGAAGGATTTGATGAATCTGACCTAACCCTAAGATCTACAGAGGAGATTAAGCAACAAAAGTTGTATTGACCTAATTGAGGAAGTATTAAGGAAACCTAAGCATGAGGTTGAGAGAGAGGAGGATGCTGGAGTTGTTGTTGATTTTATTGACTGTATAAGCAAAAAAGGCTGAAGGAGAAGTGTTGTGATTTCTTGAAGGGATTTTTGAGTAGATCAGTGATGGAGATGGAAATGAATCACAGTCAGTAAGCTAGCATATGTGTACAAAATTGGATCTAATATTTTCAAAGTGAGTTGTATGTTTTCATATCAATATTACTATTACTTTCTAACCATTGTATCAGTCAAAATCCTTTTAACCAGGGTTGACCTAACAGTCATTTGTATAAATCCTTTGAACAAGGTTGAATTCTAATGGAATGTATGTAAGTCCTATAACAAGGTGCACTTTTAATAGAGTGGTTTAAATCCTTTAACTGGGTCACACCTGACAGTGTGTTTGTAACATTTGATAGGGTTGGCTTTTCACATAGCTCACTTCAGAAGAGTGAAAATATCAGTAACATGTTACAAAGTGGTTTTTCCCAAATTGGTTTTCCATTATAAATCCTGGTGTTAATACTTGTGTGAATGTTTTGGTTTGAACATTTCTATGTTTTTCAAGTTAGATAATGTTGGATAGTGGACTGCCCTGTTATATGTTCATGTTTTGTATTCAGTAATGACCGAGTAGCTGGTGGTTGTTAGATCTGATTTGTTGAAGAGTTTTGAAAGTTTATTTATACATCTGGACCTGAGAACAACTTATTCACCCCCCCCCCCTCTCTATTGTTCTAAATCATATTAACATGAAAACTCCCCTTTTTGACCTCTAATGGGGGAAACAAGATAGATGGAGAGAAACACCTTGAATTCTTGAGAAGAATTCTGGATCTTTAATTCTTGGACCTGGTTGTTTGATAGCTCTTAAACTTTATTTTCTTCCTTGCACTTAACAGCTTGATTGCGAATGCTTGATCATGATAATGGATTGTGAAAATAGATGATGAATACCAAAATGAAGAGTGATAGGGTGTTTATATACCTCTCACAACGTTTTAGGGGTTAAAACTTAATCAAGATGACCATGTAATCTAATCTCCCACTAAAACCCTAACAAAGGGCTTTGGAAAACATTTGGGCCAAAATGTCCAGGAATAGAGCATTTGAAACATTTTATTCCTAGATATAATAGAATCTTTGAAATATTTTGTACCTAGGAACATCAACCTAGATTTTATTTGGGAGACAAGAAGATAAGATAGATGCAATATTATTAGGTACAACTAATTATGAGGCCAGGACAAAACTTAAAGGCCAGAAATAGTGATATAGAGCTTAGGTGATGAAATTAATTATAGGGTTAGAGGAAAAATAGAGGAGAACATATTAGAAAGTGATGAAGAGGTTCCTGATAGACCCATAATCAACCCACAAGTTTCACTTTTTCACTAGTTCAAAAACCCAAAGACCAATGGAGGAATTCAGTCTCTAATGACCCAACTTAAACCTTAGGATCTCTACTAGGCCTCTTGAACAACTCAGACACTAACCCTCTTTTAGGCATAAAACATGGATACTTGACACATTTACACCCTTCCAAGGCTCAAAGACACTTCACAAGACTCTCTCTAAACCCATTTTGTAACAATGACAATATTTGTTCACAAAATCCTTAACACACTAAAGCCTCAACATATGGGTTACACTACAATTCTTCACTAGTGATTATGGAGACTAGTAAATTGATGTGATACCACTTTGAATAATTTGATACAACATGAATTGATCACCAAAACAAACCCAAATCACCAATTTGGTCAAAGTACCTTATTAGCCCTATTAGGTCTCTTAGGCCTAACCATTGAGTTTTTGTGGAATAACTTTCCACACCTCTACCACAAAAAAAAAAATGAAATTTATAAACACCCTTTTTGATACTTTAAAACATACCTCAATTTCAAGTTTGGGTCTCACCAAGTGCTTGATCAACCAAGAGTGATCATCGAAGCCTAATAGAGCAATTAGGTCTAATTTTTAGAGAAATTATACTTAAATTCCTCTACACAACAAAATATCCACTTGGAACAGTTCAAATATGTCTCTAAACCACCAAATCCAGAAATTCCTAGTGCCTAAACCACTCAAATTTAAGTGTGTAACTCAACTACCTTCAAACCCTTATTTGATGGTTTGCCACAGAGATGTCAGACCCTAATTCTCACATTTGGCCATGGAACCCTCAAGAGTTTTCTCTGAAACCTCAAGAATCCTAAGGCTAACCATAAACCCTACCATTTCACCAAGAATTATATTTTTCTACTAGTGGAATGATGAGATAGGGTCATTTTTGTGTGGAAACCCTAGGTAGTTAGGGTTTAAAGCCTATTTGCACTAAATTTATTATATATACTGCAAATATTAATGTATTTTCATTAAAAAAACACCAAATTAAAGTTAAGTCTCCTATCTACACATCCACATATTTTTTTATCATCTTACAATCTGTATAGGGCCATATAATATTTCTAATTGCATAAAAGTCACAAGGAAACAATGTAAAACAGAGAAAATTATTATTAATTCAAAGAAAAACTTCAACAACCTTGATGGATCAACCAAAAGAGTCATATATAGCCTAATTAAAACCATCACAATTGATTCCAGCCAAAATTTGAATCATTTGACCATTGTATCATCATTTTGCCACTTTTTGCAAAAGCAACTTGTTGCAACATTGACAATTTTTGCCATTTTCTAACCTAATGACCTCCTAGGAATCTATAACCTTTCAAATATGCCAAAAGAGGCTTATAAACATTTAAACACAATTTACATTCCATTTTCACATCTTGCATCCCTTTGAACATAATTTTACCAACTAGGTCCTAAATACTTACAATGAGTAAATTGGCTAGGAAGCCTTAAAAATTGATTAGACAACATCTTGTCATGGTCTTAGGGACCTTATTACATCAAAAAAAAAAAATTCACATGCCTAGATAATATATTTCAAGAAGCTATGGATTCTCCTACACCATACTTTCGAGGGTAGATGAATCTCAAGTCCCTCTTGAGATTAGTTCTTCAATACTGCTTCCATGCTTCTTGGTGTCATTTTCATCCATCCAAGTAGCATCTTCTTCTAGGAAATTCTACCACTTAACTAGATATTATTTGTATGTATTCTTCCTTTTCTTCTTAAGCTCCTTTGTATCCAAAATTAACTTTAACTTAAATGTCTGACTAGGTGGGAGGTATTTCACCCAATCTTCATCATCATATGCTTCAAAACCTACATTGGGACTTGCAATCACAAAGTCTCTATATGGAAACAAGATAGAAGCATTAAAAATTTGTAAAATTTCTATGCCAGGGGGTAGTTCTATTTCATAATCATTTTGTCCAAACTTTTGCACTTTCTTGCAGGGGCCCATTTTTTTCATCATTGGTTTATTGTGTTTTCCCTTTGGAAATATTTATTTCTTAAGGTGAGATAACACCAAATACCAAACCTTGAACTGTACATCCCTTCTTTTCTCATATGTCTTTCCTTTGTACTTACCTACATTCCTTTGGAGTATTTATTTCACTTTTTCATTAATGTCCTTCATGGCTACTTCAAAATATTCACCTTGTGCACTTCTTATGTCCATCCCTTGAGGATCTATGAGTTCGAGCACTCCCCTTATGTACATTTCATACACTATCTCAAAGGGACTTCTTCCTGTGTTTCTATTCACTAAATCATTATTGGAATACTCTACCTGAGATAAGACTACATCTCATGCTTCTCCATGTTCCTTGGTTAGACACCTCAAAAGGTTACCCAGTGACCTATTCACAACCTCGGTTTGAACATCTATTTGAGGATGGTATGCAGAACTGAAGGATAGGTTTGTTCCTAGATTTTCCCATAAGGTCCTACAAAAGTGACCTACAAATTTTGAATCTCTATCTGAGACAATATTCAAGGGAAATCTATGAATCCTTACAACTTCTTTAAACAATATTATTGAAATGTGAGAGGTGTCATTAGTGCATTTATAAGGTATAAATTGGGCCATTTTGCTAAATTTTTCTACTACCAAAAAAAAATTGTCATATCCCCCTTTTGTCTTTGGTAGTCCTAAAACAAAATCCATGTTGATTTTTTCCAATGGTTTGTTTGGAATAAAGAAAGGTTGGTAAAGACCTACATTAGAGAACACTCCCTTAGCCTTTTGACAAATCATACACCCCTCTACAAAATTCCTAAAATTAGTCTACATCTTAGGCCATAAGTAGAATATTTTTACTTTCTCTAGGGTCTTGTCAAGACCAAAATGCCCCCCTAAGCCTCCACAGTGCTTCTCCTTTTTGGTGTTTTCTCTCATGGAACAGCTAGGAACACATAGTTGACTACCTTTGAATAGTAAAACATTCTATATCAAATAATTAGAATACTCAACATGACAAGAATTAGAAAGATTATTTCAAACCTCATAAATCTCCTTGAAGTCCTCATCATCTTGATACATGTCCTCGAGGGATTTAATGCCCACACTTTAAAATAGTAATTCTTGCATTGTCATTGTCCTCCAACTGAGAGCATCTACTACTTTATTAGCATGTCTTTTCTTTAATTTTATGGGGAATGTATATGTCTGCAAGTACTCCACCCACTTCATGTGTTTGTGGTTCAGTTTATCCTGCCCATTTAGGAAGCTTAATGCATGGTTATCAGTAAAAACAATGAATTCTCTAGGGAGAAAATAGTGCCTCCATTTTTTTGATTCTTGAACCATGGAATATAACTTTATATCATAAGATGAGTACTTTTTCTTAGCCTCATTAATATTTTCACTAAATAATGCTACTAGCCTACCCTCCTTACATAGAACTACACCAATAGCCATAATACTTGCATAACATTCAATAGTGAAAACTTTATTAAAATCAGGAAATAGTAAAATTATTGTTGTGCTACCCTTTTCTTCAAGTATTTAAATCCCCTATTTGAAACATCAGTCCAAGAAAACTTAATTTGTTGTGCTCCTTTGATGGTATCCAACATAGGTGCATAGATATGGATAAATTTCTTAATGAAATTCCTAAAAAAGGTGGCTAGCTCATGGAAACTCCTCACATATCCTACAGACTTTGGAGTGGGCCAATTTAGTATGGCTTCTACCTTTGAAGGGTCCATTTTCAAATTCCCCTTAGAGATTGAAAACCCAAGGTATACAAGCTCCTCTTTCATGAAGTCACACTTTTCTAGGTTGACCATTAGTTTATCTTCATGCAGGCTTCTCAAGACCTGGTCCAAGTGCTTCAATTGATCCTTTCACCTACTAAACACAAGTATATCATCTAAATATACAACAAAAAACCTTCCAGTAAATGCCTTTATCACCTCATTCATTAGGTTCATAAAATTACTTGGAGCATTATATATCCCAAAGGGAATGACCAACCATTCATATAGGCCTTCATTTTTCTTAAACAAGGTCTTCCACTCATCCCCCTCTCTTATTATTATTTAGTGTTAGCCACTTTTAAGATCTATTTTGGAAGAATAACAAGCCCCACATAAACAATCCATTAGGTATTATATTCTTGGCATTAAGAATATATTACCTTATAGTTACTTTATTGATATCCCTTGAATTAGTGCAAAGCCTCCACTTTCCATCCTTCTTAGGTGCTAGTACAGTTGGAATTGCACAAGGCTCAAAATCTTTCTCACCAAGTCCTTATATAATAGTTCTTGTACCTACCTTGCAATATCTTCATTTTGTGAGGGTGTCATCTTATATGCTTGTTTGTTTGGCAATTTAGATCTAGTCATGAGGTCAATATGGTGGCTAATGTATCTGATAGGGGGTAGATAGTTAGGAATCTCATCAAAACTATGCCCTTGTACCTCTCCAACTAATTTTGCACTTCCCTAGAAATTTATTTCTTTATACTCTTTAACAGATATCACTCTTCTTTGGGCTTCAACACCAAGGAAAATCCTAGACCATTCCCTTCCTTCAAGGTTTCTACGATCTCCTTCTCTTCTACCAGCAGTATACTAGGTCATTTATAACTAGGATTTCTCTCCTCTACAAGTGGTGACATATTGTAATTGACCCCATCCTTTTGGATTTCATATATTTTTTCTTCCCCATCATGCCTATCCTTTCTATCAAACTACCAATGTCTTCCTAACAATAGGTTACATGCATCCATAGGGATGATGTCACATAGGATCTTGTCTTTATGAGCCCCTATGTTAAATTCTACCCATGACTATTTGTTGACTAGTACTTCTTGGCCTTTATTCAACCATGATACTTTATAAGAGTTATCATGAGGGATTCTTCTCAAATTCAACTTCTCTACCATTTCTAATGACACAATATTATCTGTGGAACCAGATTCAACAATTACCTTGTACACTTTACCTTGGACTTTGCAGTTGATCCTAAAAAGAGCTTTTCTTTGAGGTGGTTCCTTGGTGATAGGGACTTTGAGATTTGTTTTTATGAACATGAGGGATTCTCCAACTTGTGTTGTGACATTCACCATTGGGGAAGTTACACTTTCCTCATCTTCTTGGATTAAATGGTTTCTTATTTCTCCTCCATAAGAATTAGATGCTTGTTTTTCAGGGTGTTTGTTTATAGTATGGACCACTTGGTTAAAATTGTAACATCCTCCAGTGAAATGATTTGGACCCCCTTCTTGGTCCATAAAATATTCCTCTCCCACCTGGTCTCCTTCCTCTATCGCCTCTCCTACTACTTGAGTCCCTACTTTTCTCACTGTGGCTAGACTCCTCTTGAGACCTTTTTATTTGGTTCCTTCCTCCAAAATTGCATCTTCCCCTAACACTTGTTCTACCTCTACCTCTACTATTTTTCTCACCCTTCTTCCTCAATTTATCTTCCACCCTTAAATCTATTTGGAAGCACACATCCACCATTATAGATTTCATCAAACTTATCTCATCTTGAAGGCTAAACTTTATCCCATTTAGATACCTAGTAACTTTCTCCTTCTCATCTTTATAGTGTCCTTATCTAAGACTCAATTTGTGGAATTCCTCTATGTAGGAAACCACATCTAGATTCCTCTATTTTAGGTTCTACAACCTTCTTTAGATTTGTACCTCATAATTTGCAGGCATGAATTGAATTTTTATTTTTGTCACCTTCCTATCCCAGGAGGTGATCATGCTCCTTCCACACTTTACTCTCTCACCTTCCAAGATACCCCAAGTCCTTCTTCCCAAAAATAAGACATGCTAAGATACCAATATGATGCAAAGGTTCCTGATAGACCCATAATCAAGCCACAAATTTCACTTTTTCACTAGTTCAAAGACTCAAAGACCAATGGACGCATTCACTCTCTAAAAACCCAATCAAACCTTTGGATCCCTACTAAGACCCTTGTGTAACTAAGAGACCAACCCTCTTGCAAGGATAAAAAATGGATACTTTACACATTTAAACCCTTTTGAGGCTTAAAGACACTTCACAAGACTCTCCCTAAACCTGTTTTGTAACTATGACAATATTTGTTCACAAAATCCTTAACACACTAAAACTTCAACATATGGGTTACAATAAAATTCTTTACCAGTGGTTATGGAGACTAGTGAATTGATGTGAGAACACTTCAGCTACTTGTATACAACATGAATTGACCACCAAAACAAACACAAATCACCAATTTGGTCAGAGTACCTTATTAGCCCTATTAGGTCTATTATGCATAAACAATGAGTTTTTGGCACATAACTTTCCACGCCTCTAACATAGAGACAAAATATGGACATTTATAAACACCCTTTTAGGGACTTTAAAACATACCTCATTTTCAAGTTTGGTTCTCACTGACTACTTGATCAATTGGGTCCAATCACTGAGGCCTAATAAGGGCAATTAGGTCTAATTTTTAGAGAAATTATCCTTCAATTCCTTCACACAAAAAAATATCCACTTGGAATATTTAAAATATATTTCCAAACCAAAAAATCCACCAATTCCTAGTGCTTAAACCACTCAAATTTAGGCATGCAACTCAACTACCTTCAAACCCTTTTTTCCTAGTCTACCACATTGAGATGTCACACCCTAATTCATACATTTGGCCATGGAATGCTCAACAGTTTTCTCTGAAACCTCAAAAATCATAAGGATAACCCTAAATTCTACTATTTCACCAAGAATTATATTTTTCTACTTGTGGAATGATGAGATAGGGTCATTTTTGTGTGAAAACCCTACGTAATTAGGGTTTCAAGCCTAATTGCACCAAATTGCTTATATCTCTTACAAATCTTAATGGATTTTGATCAAACCAACACTAGATGAAAGGTAATTATCCTATATAAATATCCACATAGGTTTTTATGATCTTCCAATCCGTACAGGTCCGTAAAAATTTTTTGATTGCATAAAAGTAATGAGGAAACAATGTAAAATAGAGAAAATTCTTATTAATTCAAAGAAAAACTTCAACAACCTTGATGCCTTGACCAAAAGAGGCATATATATCCTTATTACAACCATCACAACTTATTCCAACCAAAATTTTAATCATTTAACAATTGGATCAACATTTTGCCACTTTTTGCACAAGCAACTTGTTGCAACATTGACATTTTTTGTCATTTGCTAGCCTAATGACCTCCCAGGACTCTATAACCTTGTCAATATGCCAAATGAGGATTACAAAAATTGAAAACAACATTACCACTCCATTTCTACATCTTGTAACCCTTTGACCATAGTTTGACCAACTAGGTCTTGAATAGTTACAATGAGTAAATTAGCTAGGAAGCCTTACAAATTGATTGGACAACATCTTATCATGGTCCAAGGGACCTTATTACATAAAAAACAAATTTTGTCACATGCATAGACAATCTATTTGAAAAATTTGTGGGTGCTCCTACACTAAAAAGAGACACTACTGTGGATGGTTTGTATGTTGTCATTGATGGAAACTACACATGTTTCTTATGGTCACTTGTAAAATTTTGGTATTACCAAAGACCATATTGATATTTTGGCTAAGTATGGAAGAACAAGGATAGTGTACAAGGTTCATTAAATGGGTAGGTATAGATGAACTATGAGTTGTGAAGCTAGAAGAAGATTCTACAAGGTATATACTATGTTATCCCATGATCATACTTGTTTATGTTATTACTTTTTTGAGTTATGAGGTTATGAGTATCGAGTTTACAATAAAGTATGAAGAACAATGACACTCAGCAGTTGAATCGATAAACAATCCTAGCAGATTGATGATCCAATCATTTTAATAGCTCAACTTGATGAATTTGATGTGATAGAAGGTATTCATGACATTTTTAGAGGTTAGCATGAATATTTGTAAATGGATTAGGCCCACACTTCACATGTTATACTTTATGTTCTTAAGGCCAACTAGTGAAGTTATTATTTTTTCAAGTGGGTATATAAGCTCAAGTTTGTGGTAATTTGGTGATGTGATTACAACTAGATATATAGAGTACGGAGAGGATATGTTGACATGTTGTATGTGATAAGAACCTAAATACAGAGGTTGCATTGATGATTATATATTGTACCTACATGGAACTATATAAGCATAATTGATGTTATTTCTCAGTTCATTATTTTAGATTGTAGTCCAATCATTTTGTATAGAAGCAAGCCTTCATATATTTTAATTTAAGAAGCGAGCTCTAGGTAGTGTGTCTGGATGCATGTGCATTCCCCTTATGAGTTGTTTCCCTTAACTGGGTTGTTATTTCTACAAAAGTAATTACTTGTGGGTTCCATCCCCACTGTGGTTTTTCCCCTAACATAATTTCCACACCAAAATCATGGTTTTATAATGTTGTGGATGTTTTTTTATGCTTCTATTTTTTAACTTTTAGTTATATTTGGTTTATGGTTGTGAAATCAACTTAAAACATTTAGAACACTAACTTACCTCCCCCCCTCTTAGTGTTCCTCAATCCTAACAAAATACTTAGAAATAAGGGATTGCCTTGATTTTAAATAAGGTTGAAATGAGACATGACCCATATCTGAATTTAGGTGTCTATTAAGTGTCATATGAGGTCCTGTTATAGAAAACACACCAAGGTGGATGAAAAATAGTCCTTAAATTATACACTAATTAGGTGCTTACAATTTAGGATGGTACACTTAGAGAAGTATTTTTTTGTACTATACTAATAGAATAGTGGAAGACAAGTATTTATTTAGAATAGTAGAAGATAGGTATGTATTTAGAGTTATAGTGCAATGGAAGACAATTATATATTCATAATAGTGCTATAGTGCAATGGAAGAAAAGTATGAATTCAAAATAGTGGAAGATGGATATGTTTATTGTGATCATGTGAAGATGATGTTTAATAGTGCTTCAATGTTATACTCTTATATCTAGAAGCATGTGTGATCCAGATGTATGTGGTTTAGTGAAAGATAAATATAATTTTATAGTTGTAGTTAACAATGCTACATTTTTTCTTTAATGAAGGTTTCTGCTTTGAAAATTAGGGTTGAAGATGTGTTGATATTTATGTAGATGGATTCAGGTTTTGGTCTTGGTTGTGGCATTCTCTGTTGATCTAGAAATTTTTCCTGGTGATCCATAAAATGTGTCATCTAGTGTTGTGGTTTTGTTTAGTTGTTTTAGTCTAAAAATATGTTGTAACAAATTTTAGCATATATTGCTAGCATGTTCTAGTAGTGGATATCACCATGGCATGTGGAGGTCTAAATACAATTGGAAATTTAGGTGATTCATTGGCTAGCATATTTAGACACATTTGAGATAGTGAACTTGTTTCAGTAATTGTGAATCTTGCATTGTGATATGTGTAGCATGATTGTGGTCCCTCTCTCTCCTAGATTAGATCATGCTTATTGATTTAGTTCTAGGTTATACATTTAATGATTATGTCTTATCGAGATGGGTTCATGATATATGTAACCTATGCATTTAATGTTTATCTTTTATCTAGTTAGGTTTGTTCTATGTTTTGGTTTGGATGCTTCTAGCACAGGGCCCTATATCTCTTTGGCATGGTCGACCTAGTTGTAATATCTAATGATCTATCTTTTATATGAGTACATTTTATGTTTTTTCAAAATGTAAGGTGTGAAGCAAGTGGATGGTGTGTGAACTAGTGAAGATCTACAATCATCAAAGCAGAGTTTAGTGATAGTGGAAGAGAAGAAAAGGCAATAAAAATGTTCTACTAAGGTTGACAATGTTGTGCAAGTCAGCTATATTATTAGGGGAATATTTCTATATCCTTGTAAAGAGTTATATGTACCTCATCACTAGGATAGTGAGTCTTGCATGCACAATTTTGTTGGTGTATCTTACAACTTTGGTAATGAGCCTCTATTTGCAACTTAGGAGTAGTTATCTCCTATTTTTATTCATTTTTTGTAATGCAATGAGCCTTTGGTTGCAAGTTTAGAGAAGTGATATCCTACCATCTTTTGTAATCAAATGATATACATCATTAAATTATCCTTTGTGGGAAAGTGCACACCGTGGTTTTTCTAAGTTTGGGTTTCCCACAAATAAAATCTAGGTGTTCATGTGTTGTTGGTTCTTTTCATTACTTTCTTATTTTTTCATGTGTTGACTATTGAATTTATTTAGTATGATTTTGGTTGATGTTGATTCATCCCTCCCCTCTATAGTGCCCACCCCTTTACTGTCATTTATGTTTATGATGGTAACCCATTTAGACCACTTTTTATGAATATTAGATCTTTGATTATATTAAATGATTTAGTTCTATTATACTTTAAATCATTTGATTTATATCATGTTAGTTAGATGATGATGGTTATTTACATATGATGATGTTACCTATGTTATGGTTTTTACTAACCCCATACTTGCATGTGTATGGTTGGCAAGTATGTTTTATATTTCTATTTGATGTTCCTATTTTGGTTGAGGGACAGAGTCATAATTACTTGCTTGCAAGATCCACATGATCAGTCGATCCTTGCCATTGTTTGTTTGTTTATAAACAAAAACACACACACACACATGTTTATACATGCTCATCTTTTATGCAGGATTTTAGGTATCAGGCATCGACTTCCCTGAATTGTCAAGATGAGCATGTCCTATCGCATTATCTCAATGGTAAGAGAGGGGAGATAACATCCAGGTCTAAATCCCAACCTAAGCCAATTATTGTCCCCAAATAGTGGACAATTATCTTATCCACTACCTTCTGAATTCATCAAGGTGACATCATTCCTGAATCCTTTCTTTGAGCTTAATTATTACTTTAAGGGTTTGGTCAGCTTTTCATTCATGTTTGTTTGTCAAGTGTCTTGATGTGAATTTTGTGTTAGTAATGCATTAAAGATTTAATTAAGATTAATTATGAGATTAAAATAATTATCTCTTATGGATATGAAAATATTAAATATATAGATATTTAATTAATGGAAATTAATTAAATATCATTGATTATTTAAAAGACTTAATTAAAAGTCTAATTATGAAAATAAAGGTTTCATTAAGTATTAAATCAAAATTTAAATTAAATGTTCAAATAATATAAATTGATATTAATTATCAAGCCGCTTATTAAGTGGTGCTAAAGATATTAATTGTAATTAAAATATAATCATGTGATTATATGCACACTAGTTAAAAGGAATTGATTTATCAGTTCTAAATTGGAAGGTTGAGTTAAGAGACTTAACAGAGGGATTAGTTATAAATCCTTGTAATAAATTAATGAATTGATATTTAATTATCAATTTGCATATTATTAATATGCTAAAATATTAATTGTTAATTAAATATTATTATGTAATTAAATTTTCACATTCAGTTAATAAAATTGAAATATAAATTTAAAATTAAAAATTTGACTAATTTGCACAAATTTGAAATTATTAATTAAATAAATATTTCTTTTAAATAAAAGATTGATATAAACGAGGTTAGAGTTGAGTTTTGATTTATGTGATTTTGAGTTAACTGTTTTTATTATTTTTTTACAATCGAGTTCTAATTTTTAATTGTGAGTTGCATGTTTAAATTTTGATTTGGTGGGTTTTCTTTATTAGAGTCCTTTTTTGGCCATTATTCAGGACATGAGTTTTAGGGAGATATGGTTTGGCTCTAGTTTTCTTCTTGAAGGAATTGGATTGAAAGATAGAATTTTGGATTGTGTGTTGTGTTCTTCTTTTCTTCTCAGATCATTCTTCGATTGGAGGTAGGGTTTTGAATGCTATGAAATTTTCCTTTCGAAAAGATTGTCTACCTCGTGCCTACTAGGATTCTATGTAGAATTTAATCGTTAAAAATTTGAGATCACTTTGTTTGTTAAATGGTTGAAATAACTAAAATAGGTTTATTATTCTTTTTTTTGAGAAACTGGGAACAAAGTTATTTGAATTCTCTTCTTGTAAAAATTCTTGTTTAGCTCAAATCTTGTAAACCCTTGTATTCAATTTAGAGAAATTTGTGTTTTATAAACCTGTGAAAACCCATATCTTTGTTTGAAAACAATAAGAAAGTTTGAAATTAAGTCAACTAGGGTTTGATTTAAATTTGATAAAAACATTTGAAGTTAAACCAAATTAGAATCATAGGTCAATTAGATGCATTGTATGATTTAGAGTGTAAATTCAATATTAGAAAAAAAAAAATTTAAATCATTGCATTAAGAAATGAAAATTTTATATATTTATTTGATTATATATATGTGTGTGTGTGTGTGTGTGTGTGTGTGTGTGTGTCAAATACGTTTTTTGGAAAAATTATATTTAAAAAAAAAAGAAGGGGGTGCTTGTTGTTTGGCACAATAATTCTCTATCAGAGAAAAATATTAAATTTAAAAAAAAATGGAGTTGGGCAGGGTTCTCTTCCCCAATTCCCCCCAGCAACTCAAGGATGCTAGCAGTAGCAAAGGCTACCCACGAAAGCCAGTACTATCAGTGACAGTAAGGTTGTCACACAATAGCCAGTACTGTCAACAACAAAAAAGGCTAACACATAGCAGTTGAAGCTGTCATTGCAGCTCATGCTAACCATGACAACAATTGGGGTGGGGCCCGTGTTCCCCCCCAATTAATTTTTTTTAAATAAAACAATAATAATAATTAAATTTTATTTTAATAAAGTAAAAATTTAAATTTATTTAATATTTAATATTAATTTATTTAATATTTAAATATTGCATGTTTAATATTTGTTAATTAATATGTGGGTAGTTTAGAATGTGATTTTGGTTAAATAATACTATTAAAAAAATTATATGTATTATTTAATCTGATGGTTATAGTTGTGCCATGAATTAGTCAAAAATGGGTATTAACATTGGATTTTAAATGAGAATATTTTCTAAATGGAATTAATGTTGATATTTAACTTAAAGATGTATTTTATATTAAAACATTTATGGTTTAATATTAATTAATAACATGATATAATTAGATTTTATAAGACATTACTACATTGTGTATGCGTGTTTTATTTCATGTTGTTTGGTTGATCGGTTGTTTACATGGGTGGAGTAATGTCCTAAGAGAGGATTTTGTCTTTGAAGACCTAAGGTATTTATATGGTTTCTTCTAGGGTTTATGTTGTAGAAATTTCATAGCCATTTTGTTGTCAGGATTATTCATGTGTCATTTTGGGTGCGTCTGTGGGTTATGTATGTAATCTTTAAGTTTTTTATCATTATTATTTTGTTGGATTAAGTATGGAAAGGTGAGTACTGAGAGGGGAGGGGTGAATCAATACTTCAAAACACTTGAATATAACTTTCATAACCATTCACTAAATTCATAAGTTTGCATGCATCTCATAAAACATATAAAACATTAACAACAAACATAACTCATAACACAATCATTTTGGTATTGCAGAAATCCTTGTTAGAGGATAAAAACTACAGTGGGGATGACACCCACAAAATTTCACTACTGCAACAAAAAGTCTACTCAGTTAGAGCTACAATGATAGCTATTTTTGATAGCTTACCCTATTAAGAGTATTAGCCCTGTTAAGAGTCTAAAGATTAGTTAAGTTTACCTTGCTAAAGGATTTTACAATTATAATCTAAGAAATGTACCCTACTAAAGGATTTATAATGTAAGATATGTTAAGATCTGCTCGATTAATAGACTTTACAACTCTGTTTACACACTAAACCAATACATAAACTATATGTAATCCTTGCATCAATCATATGCTTATCAAATTCAATATGCTCATTAACTATTTACATCATTATGTACTTTAAGTTCACAATATCAATTTTGTACTCAGTAGCTTCAACTCTAAGTCACAATTACACTATGCTCTTTACTTCTCTATTACCTGGTGGCTTCTCTTCTCATCACCTTCTATTTGCAATTTCTCCTTCACACATATATTCTCTCACTCTCATACTATGATTTTCACATTCTGATCCATTTATACTCAATTCAATGGAAATATTCTAGAATCATCTCTTTAAGTGGTGGTAGCATTGGTTACTCCTCCAATGCATATATCTCATTTAATTCTCCTTGTAATCATACATAATTATTATGTTTAAATATTCAATGCTCTGTCAAACAGTCTCCTTGATATTTGTAAATAATTTCTACTCGGTGTCCAAATTCAATATATCTGTAGATTCTCCTTGTGTCAGCCTGTCATGCTCGGTAATGTGTTTTCTTTCAGCTTAGTAACTGTATCATCTCTCAATTCAGTGGATGTTGTAGCTTGGTACAAATCATTATTTGGTGCTCAGTTCTACCTTGCTCTTCCTTTCTCGGTGTCTAAACTTCCTTTGCCTTAACCAAAAATTGTCTTTCCTTTATTTCCTTTTATCGACTAGCTTAATGTTCTTACCGACTTAACTTTCCTTCATTACCGAATGAATTTGACAATAAATATGACTTTATCATAACTAATGACAACAAAATAAATCTATAGGAGTATCAATCTCCCCCTTTGGCATTAGTTGGTATCTTTGTTAAAAA
Source organism: Chamaecyparis obtusa (assembly GCA_027943335.1). Classification (NCBI taxonomy): domain Eukaryota; kingdom Viridiplantae; phylum Streptophyta; class Pinopsida; order Cupressales; family Cupressaceae; genus Chamaecyparis; species Chamaecyparis obtusa. The sequence goes on along the minus strand of BSBK01000515.1, from coordinate 945,738 downwards.
ACCTTTAAAGTCATCAAAATATCTTGTCCTTGGCAAAATTGTCAAAATTATTCATGTATACATATATCAGTACAATATTTACTGATTACTCCCCCTGTAATAATAATCTATGTACTCATATCTTATATATTTCCCCATATACATCTTTCCTTGTTGTCTAATCACCAATATATTATTCCCCCCTTTTTTAACAAAAATGCCAAAAATAATAACTAGCTGTTTGTCTAGTGGAGGGATCTTGGAAAAAATAGATTTGTATCTTTCTCATGCATCCTTCAATTAATCCTTCCATGAATATTTTAGTTTCTACAACACTATGATCTGATCATTGATATCAGTTGTTAAATTGATCATGTTGTCCATTGCACTTACATCTGGTGTGCTTACTAAATATTTTGCCTTATGTATCTATTTCTGCAATGACTCAATGTGTGGAATCAAAAATATTTGTAGCCCCATAAGATTCATTATGATTTAATTATCCTCTTTTCTCATCTCATGTTGTACTCACATTAAGTGCTTCAACCTTTCATAATATTCCTTGAAAGAATTAGGCTCGGTAGATACCTTAGCTAACTGCTCAGTCAACTCCTTCTCAAAATTTTCATCTCTATCTTTGATGTCCTTGGTGAAACTTGAAATTAAATAAATATTTTTAAATAATAAAATAATATGTATAAATTCTTTTTCTAACTCGGTAACCAACTCAAATAGTGTTACCTTGTCAAGTGCAACTAATTGAAGTAGTTCTTCAATAACTTTATGCTCCATCTTCTTGTTGGAAAAATGGTCAGTGCTCCCCTCAGGATTCATGATATGGCTTAACCGCCTCATGTGTTTCTATAAGTCTAGTAGTTGTATTGGGCATTAACAGGTCAATCTTTTGGTGCAACAACAACCACTACTTGTAACAAGTGGTATCAGAGCTTGGTCATAGGTTCAAATCCCCTTAGGTAATGCTGAGGGGGAGATTGTTGGCAAAAAGGTCAATGCTCCCCTCAGGATTTGTGACATGGCTTAACCACTTCCTATGTTTCTATAAGTCTAGTGGTTGCATCGGGCATTAACAGGTCAATCTTTTGGTGCAACGACAACCACTACTTGTAACACTTCTCTCTATGCACTTGCATTAAATAATCTATGGTATCAGTACCAGGTTTATTTATTTGGTTTACCAATTCACATAATTGACTATAAATTTACAATTTCTCATTAATATCTTCCTCTGGTACAATTTCTTGTAGTATGTCTTTAATATTTTCTAAGTCAATCTTTTTCTTCTTAGCAAGCAATTTATCTTTGGCATCTTTCCACTTTAATAAATCTATGAACTCTAATAGTTCTTTAGGGATTATTGTGAAGATATCAACCTTAGGTATAATGATAGGTTGGCTTAAATCAACCTTCTCATTTTCATGCTTCCTTTTCTTTAATTTGTCTTATTTTTAGATGCCTTATTTGCATCAAATGTAGCAGTAGTATCCTCAATTTTTTCATCTTTTGTTTCTTCCTTTTTCTCTTCTACCTTCCTCTCTTCTTGTTTCTTTTCCTCTTCTTCTTTAGCTTCTTCTTTCTTTTCTTCTTCTTTTTACTTTTCTTTCTCCTTCATTGGTTTTGTGGCCTCAATAGGTATCACCAAATCTTGATTCTAACCTTGGGAAGTCTCGGTCTCTATAGTGACCTCGGTAACCTTTGGTGTAGTTCTTGTTTTGGTTTGGTGGGGGCATCAACATCTCTTAGAATTTCATGAGTAGCTACTAATATAACATCTTAAATCTCACCAAAATTCATTATTTTCTCAATAAAAGGATCTTCATCCATTAGATTTACCTTTTCTAAATCATCTATGTTCATTTCTTTAGTTTCCTCGGCCTCGGTTTTCATTATATCTTCTTCATATTTAATATCCTCAGCAGGGTCTTTATTAGTAATATCCTCAATGATGACCTCATCTTTTTTAGTTGTCAAATCAATCGGATCTAACTTGCCTTGAGTTTCATTGATCTTCATCTCTTGGTCTGGAAAGAATATCTTTCTCCATAGTTCATCAGTCTTATTTTGAACTTCCTCTAACTTGCCAACCATTATACTTAGTGCTCTGATTTTCACTCGAAATATCTTTGAATACTCTTACAGTATATTCTTGATTCATCTTTTGGATAGGTCAGGTATAGTGATAGCCGGGGATCTCTCCCTCATTTTATTCTTAGATGCTAAGGCATATTTCCATCTAGCATCAATATTTTAATATAACTCATTTACTATTTGTAGGGCTATCTCCATAGGTGTAGTTCTAAACTTGTGTAGAGTGAACACAATAGCCTCTTCAATTTTCTATTTTTCCTCATCAATCCTTTTCTCATACTTGATTTGTTTCAATCCTAAGTATCCTCCATATTTCTTAAGTACCTTGAGTGCCTCATCAAGGTCTTTCAATTTTGGTGCCTAATTTTGTACAACCTTAAATTGTGAAACATCTTCTGATTTGGTTTCACTATCTTCCTATAGTTTTAATTTTATCCTAGACCTGACAGTAGCTTTCTTCTCTCTTATGTAGGTTTTTGGCTTTGGTGGTTGAATCTCTACTTTCTTCTTCTCACTTGGTGTGGAGGAAGACCTTGTTGATAGTCTTACACTGATTGGACTAGGGGTATCCTTTTTCATTCTAATCTTCTTCCCCTTAACCTTCAATGGTCCAACTTCATCTTCTTCAACAGAAATTCTCAAATTCTAAGACAAATTACTAATCATTATGTTGTTCTTCCTTAAGGCCTTAGGTATCAATATACCTAGTTTGATCTTATTCTTGACTTCCTCATATGTGACATACCAATTGGATCTTTTGTCAATTGGATTCTCTAATAATCCTTTAATCTATATAGAAGTGACATCAATATCCATTACATAACCCATAGGTGGTAACCAAATTGTTCTTGGTTCCGCAACTCTAACTATACAAGTATCGGTATCAACTTCAAAACATAAATCATCCTTGTATTTTTCCACAAGTTGGGGTGGAATTATAAACCTCTTATGCATTTTATCTTGAAATGTTACAAAGTAATCATTCATCATCATATCAAAATTATTTCCCAAAATTTGAATAAACTCATTGATTTGATAAATTATTGGTTTGTCTACATTCCACAGTACATTGAACCAATTGTTGGAAAAAAAATTTGAAAATAGAAAATTATGCATACCGGTAATGATCCAAACTTCAGTGTATTTGTTTTTCACCATCCTGATTGTATTCATGTTATCATCCAGTTGTTTCAAAAATATCTCACATAGATATATCTTTATATCCTTCTTCACAATCTTGTAAGCTATGTCAACAACTCCACAAGGCACACTGTCTACTTGAGATGACTGATATTATGTTTCTTGTGAATCTTATCTCAAAATCATCAATTGTTGACAACTTCATACCTCTATCATCACATTTAGCTTGAGTGAGCTCACACAATTTATTCTTATCTATTTTCTTGAAGGCCCCCCATCTATCATTAATCAGATATCTTGTGACAATGTGTAATACATCCTTTGTGATTTTCACAAGCGCATTGAGCTACATGAACTGATCATGTACTCAACTTAGAACAATCCTCATCCATTCCTACTTAAATACTGTCGGCATATGGTGAACTACAAATAATTTAGACCATGAATGAAGAATATGTGATTAAAGATCACTAAGGAGTTGTTGATTAGATATGTAATCTGATTAAATCAGTATTATGTTGTCATTGATGTCAACTAGCTTGACATTACTTATCTTGTAAGTTACTATACCGAAACATCTGAAGAAAGGTGAAAGAGATGAAGAACAGAAGTATCTACATGAGGAAGATGCATATGTCAGATGAGGATAAGGAATACAATGAGTAACTTTTTGATGATTCTATGACTTTATGATATTGACTTTATTATGTTGCATTCATCTATGATGAAGAATAGAGATAAAAGACAAAAAGAAGTGTTGTCGGTAAATGAAGCATTCTAGTATACACTGACGGAGTGTAGTGTATACCAAGCACAGTGTTAATCAAGCTTGTGTTCACTGATGCATTTCTTTGTTAACCAAGTAGAACATAAAGGAATTAAATGATTAGTTTAGCTGATAAATTGATGAGCTGGAAAGTGTATGAAATCTAGGTAACATATAAGGTTTGTTATGAAGATCGACAACTAACATAATTGAAGGAAGATCTAATGGAGTAGATTGAAACATGTTACTACCACATCAACCAAAGAAGGTTAAAGTGGCAAAATCAATGAATGAGATTAAGCAGCAAAATCTAATGGACAAAAATAAAATGATTTACTCATCTATATAAGAGACATTGGTTTCATTGTTGAAACAATGCCGAAGGAAGAAGATACTCCAAAATTATCACGTGAATAAGTTTTCATGCATTCTAATCATACTAGTTAGTGAGAACCAAACTACAAAACAATTATCGAGCTACAAAGAGTAATTATCGATGGACTATAAGTTGATATAGTGTTGAATCTGAAGTGATATATTGATGAGAAAGATTTGTATGAGTTGAACATTGATCTATAATTTGCAATTTAAGTTGTATTAAGTTAGATCACCTACTGTTATATATTTAACCATTGTACACAGTCAAATCTCTTAACTGAGTGGACTAAGAAAGTCTTATTATGTATCATTCATAGAATGAACATTGTTATCCTATTAACCCAAAAGTGACTACTGGTTGGATGAGAACTGTTGATTTAAAATCCTCTAACAAGGTCACACCTAACAGTGTGTTTGTAACCTTTAACAGGGTTGGGTCTTCACTGACCTCACTTCAAAAGAGTGAACATTTTTGGGTTGCCAGTCCCAGGTGGTTTTTCCCTTCATAGGGTTTCCATGTTAAATCTCTTGTGTTATGTGTTGATTGTGATATTTGTTTGTTATCATACTTTGCATATTACATGTTAGATTTGATCGGTAACTACTATAATTTTTTGACTAATAATTGGTAAAAGCACAAACAGTGAGTATTTTATGTTTACCGAGTAGCAGAAGTTGAAGAATTTGTTTTGGATTATACATTTTGTTTTGGGACACTGGATAAATGATTTAGCACCTCTCAGTTATTCTAACAATTGGTATCAGAGCCCAGGTTGCTTAGAACATGGTTTTAAGGACTGCAGCACAAAGATCTCAAGATGTATAAGAGGGAAGTGCCAAGATTGAACAAAGAAAACTTTGCAGTATGGCAAAGCCGGATGAAGTTGCACATATTTGGAATTGGGAATTTTGCACTAGAACTGATGGAGAATGGCTACATTGAACCGACACCTGGTCCATTAACCCTTGATCAACTGAAAGATAGGCATGAACATAATATCACCATGATGGAACTTGTTGCTACTTGTACCGATGCTGAATTTGAAGACATTAAGGGATGCACTACTGCCAAAGCCATGTGGGATAAACTGACTCTAATATACAATGGAGATTTGAATGTTAAAAGAGCCAAAGCAAAAAGCCTAAGAGGTCAATTTGACAATATGAAGATGAAAGCAGGTGAGAACATTGTGTAATACTCAAATAGACTAAAAGAGGTAGTACATGCTATTAGAGCATCAAATGGAATTATTGATGATGAAACAATGATAAGCAAGATTCTCAAAACTTTACTTCCAGTTTATGCAATCAAGATCTCTACAATTTATGAAACAAGAGCTACATCCAACCTTACTCTTGACACACTGATTGGTAAGCTTACAACCTTTGAATTGAATAACTTTGACAACAGCGTTGTACCTTCTATTGAATCCACTTTCATGTCTTCTTTGAAGATTGGTAAGTCTAGTAGAAGGAATAATAAGAATAATGATAGTGATAGTAATACCGATGATGAACTTGATGAGCTTGAAGCTCTTATGGCCAGAAGGTTACCCAAAGGTAAAGGAAGGTATAGAGGTAAGCTACCTTTGGCATGCTTTAATTGTAAAGAAGTTGGCCACATCATTGCTAGATGTCCGAATAAGAAAGATGAAGATAGATCCAAAGACCGATCTGAAGGAAGCTATGGAAGAAGAGTTAACAAAGGCTACCGACACAACAAAAGAGATAACCGAGATAGCTATGACAAAGGGAAAAAGGTATGTTACATAGCCAAAGATATTGAATCTGAATCTAATACTAATGATTATGTAGAAGTAGTATTTGTTGCTATGAAAGATGACTCAGAGGAAGAAGAGAAACATGAAGAAACAACACTGATCTCTAAAGTAAGAAGAAATGATACATGGATCATAGACAGTGGCTGTACACATCATATGACTCGTGATGTAGAGAAATATGATCTACTTGATGAATACAATGGAGGATCTATTAGGATGGGAAATGATGCACCATGTATGGTAAGAGGTAAAGGTTCACTGATGATTAATGATAGAATAAAATGTGAAAATGCATACTGGGTAGATGGACTAAACTATAATTTGTTAAGTGTGGCACAACTGAATAATTCAGGCCATCGACTTTCTTTTGAGAGAAAAAAGGTAAAAATCTATGATGATGGAGGAAGACTTGTTGGAACCGGTACACAACCCATAGGTAATCTATTTTATCTTGATATTGATCACTCTTCTTGTTTATTAATGAAGGATGAAGATGCATGGTTGTGGCATAAAAGGTTATGCCATGTGAACTTTGATAACATGATCAAGATTAGTAAGAAGAAAAGAGTAAGAGGGTTGCCTAACTTGTCAAAACCTGATCATGCTATGTGTCATGAATGTCAGAAAGGTAAGATGACTAAGTCTAGTTTTAAGAGAAAAGACTACTCAACAAAGAAGATACTTGATTTTGTTCATACTAACCTATGTGGTCCTATGAGAACTTAGAGTTATTATGGTGATAGATACTTTATTCTTTTTGTTGATGACTATACTAGATTGATGACAGTTATGTTCTTAAAAGAAAAATCTAAAGCATTTAAGATGTTTAAGTGGTATAAGGAAAAGGTAGAAAAAGAGACTGGAAAAGAATTAAAATGCTTAAGATTTGATAGAGGAGGTGAATTTATCTCTAATGAATTTACTAATTTCTATAATGAGCATGGTATCAAAAGATAGGTCTCTACACCGAGAACACCTTAGCAAAATGGGATTGTTGAAAGAAGGAACAGGTCAATAATTGACTGTGCAAGAACACTAATGCTGCAAAAGAATATTTCTCAAACATACTGGAGGGAAGCTATCAGTAAAGCTGAATATGTGCTTAATCAAGTACAACTGAAGAAGGACACCAACTGGACACCCTATGAGCTATGGTTTGGACACAAACCTACTATAATTTATTTTAGAATCTTTGGAAGCAAATGTTTTATTTTGAAAGATAAGAGAAATGGGAAATTTGATTCTAAAGGTGATGAAGGAATATTCTTAGGATATTCTACTACGAGTAAATCATATAAATGTCTAAATTAGGTTACAAATAAGATAATTGAAAGTACTAATGTTCGTGTTGATGATTTTGATGACAAGAACACAAAGGAAAGTAGAAAGGAATTGGAAGACTATGGTAGATTCACTTACATTGAACATCCTGATTATCTACTGAAGTCGCAACCTACGATAATCGGTCAGTAGGAAAATAACCCCGAGGAATAGAAAAGGAAAACTGACGAACAAGATGGAGCTACCGAGCAAGCACATGAACCTGACTAGGATGAACAAGAAAGAAGAAACCCAGTACTGGATAGTTTTTTTAGGATATATCATCTTGAGACACAAATTATTGGAGACAGACAAGTTGGCATGCAGACAAGAAGTCAAGAAAGACAAGGTACATGTCTAGTTTGTGAATTTGAACCAAAAAATGTGAAAGTTGCATTAGAGAATGAAGAATGGGTTAATGCAATGAAAGAAGAAATAGAAAAAATAGAGAAGAACAAAACCTGGACCCTAGTACCCTGACCTAAAGATAATAATGTTATCGGTACTAAGTGGATATTCAGGAACAAACTGAATGAAAATGGTGAGGTGACAAGAAATAAAGCTAGATTGGTATGCAAGGGATATGCATAGGAAGAAGGCATTGATTATGGTCAGACATTTGCACCTGTTGCTAGATTGGAAGGAGTTAGAATGCTACTTGCATATGTTGCACACAAGAAATTTAAATTTTATCAAATGGATGTGAAGTCAGCATTTATGAATGGTATACTTGAAGAAGAGGTCTACATAAAACAACCTGAAGGATTCGTTGATCCAAACAAAAAAGACATGGTATGTAGATTACACAAAGCTTTATATGGTTTGAAGCAAGCACTAAGAGCCTGGTATGAAAGGTTGCATACTTACTTGTTAAGTATTGGATTTGTTAGAACTAGTGAGAACAGCAATTTGTACATGAAAGGTGATACTGATGACACTATTATTATTGCCAAGATATTTGTTGATGATATTATTTTTGGAGGTCAAGATCATGTATGCAAATCTTTTTCTGATGCGATGAGAAAAGATTTTGAGAAGTCTATCTTCAGAGAGATCAAATTCTTTCTAGGACTACAAGTGAGTCAACAGAGTGATGGGATATTTATCACACAATCTAAATACATAAAGGAAGTCTTGAAGACATTTGGCATGGAAGATGCTAAACCTGTGGGAAAACCGATGGCTACTGGATGTAAATTGATAAAGGAAGATGAAACTACAGTGGTAAACCAGACACTTTACCGATCCATGATTGGTAAGCTAATGTATGTAGTTCACAGTAGACTAGATATAGCACATGTTGTGGGAATTGTTGCTAGATTTTTTGCTAACCCTAGAGAATCACACATGATTGCTACTAAAAGAATCTTAAGATACCTGAAAAAGATAGAGGATTATGGACTATGGTATCCTAAGCAAGGTAAGTTTGAACTGAAGATCTATACCAATGTTGATTGGGCTAGAAATGTGGATGACAGAAAAAGCACCACCGGAGGAGCATTCTTCTTTGGTGAAAGACTTGTAACCTGGACAAGTAAAAAGAAGGCTTGTATTTCTTAGTCTATAGCTAAAGAAAATTATGTTGATGCTACTACTAATTACTCAAACATTGCATATATTAAGCAAGTGTTGGAAGGAATGAATGAGGTAATCACTGACCCAATGATTATATATTGTGACAACACCAGTGCTATTAATATTTCAAAGAATCTAGCGATGCACTCTAAGACAAAGCATATATCAATTAAGTATCACTACTTAAGAGAACAAGTGAAAGAGAAGCAAGTGAATTTAAAATTTGTTACATCTAGAGAGCAACTTGTAGATATCTTTACAAAGCCTCTATCGAAGGACGCATTTGAATACTTGAGGGCTAGACTTGGGGACTGTCCCCTATCTACCGGTCTATGCACTTGCATTAAATAATCTATGGTATCAGTACCAGGTTTATTTATTTGGTTCACCAATTCACTTAATTGACTATAAATTTCTCCTTTCTCATTAATATCTTCCTCTGGTACAATTTCTTGTAGTATGTCTTTAATATTTTCTAAGTCAAACTTTTTCTTCTTAGCAAGCAATTTATCTTTGGCATCTTTCCTCTTTAATAAATCTATGAACTCTAATAGTTCTTTAGGGATTATTGTGAAGATATCAACCTTAGGTATAATGATAGGTTGGCTTAAATCAACCTTCTCATTTTCATGCTTCCTTTTCTTTAACTTTGTCTTATTTGTAGATGCCTTATTTGCATCAGATGTAGCAGTAGTATCCTCAATTTTTTCATCTTTTGTTTCTTCCTTTTTCTCTTCTACCTTCCTCTCTTCTTGTTTCTTTTCCTCCTTTTCTTCTTTAGTTTCTTCTTTCTTTTCTTCTTCTTTTTACTTTTCTTTCTCCTTCATTGGTTTTGTGGCCTCATTAGGGATCACCAAATCTTGATTCTAACCTTGGGAAGTCTCGGTCTCTATAGTGACCTCGGTATCCTTTGGTGTAGTTGTTGTTCTAATTTGGTGGGGGCATCAACATCTATTAGAATTTCATGAGTAGCTACTAATATAACATCTTAAATCTCACCAAAATTCATTATTTTCTCAATAAAAGGATCTTCATCCATTAGATTTACCTTTGCTAAATCATCTATGTTCATTTCTTTAGTTTCCTCGGCCTCAATTTTCATTATATCTTCATCATATTTAATAGCCTCAGTAGGATCTTTATTAGTAATATCCTCAATGATGACCTCATCTTTGTCAGTTGTCAAATCAATAGGATCTGACTTGCCTTGAGTTTCATTGATCTTCATCTCTTGGTCTGGAAAGAATATCTTTCTTCTTAGTTCATCAGTCTTATTTTGAACTTCCTCTAACTTGCCGACCATTATACTTAGTGCTCTGATTTTCACTCGAAATATCTTTGAATACTCTTACAGTATATTCTTGATTCATCTTTTGGATAGGTTAGGTATAGTGATAGCCGAGGATCTCTCCCCCATTTTATTCTTAGATTCTAAGGCATATTTCTATCTAGCATCAATATTTTAATATAACTCATTTACTATTTGCAGGGCTATCTCCACAGGTGTAGTTCTAAACTTGTGTAGAGTGAACACAATAGCCTCTTCAATTTTCTATTTTTCCTCATCAATCCTTTTCTCATACTTGATTTGTTTCAATCCTGAGTATCCTCCATATTTCTTAAGTACCTTGAGTGCCTCATTAAGGTCTTTCAATTTTGGTGCCTAATTTTGTACAACCTTAAATTGTGAAACATCTTCTGGTTTGGTTTCACTATCTTCCTATAGTTTAATTTTATCCTAGACCTGATAGTAGCTTTCTTCTCTCTTATGTAGGTTTTTGGCTTTGGTGGTCGAATCTCTACTTTCTTCTTCTCACTTGGTGTGGAGGAAGACCTTGTTGATAGTCTTATGTATTGATTGGACTAGGGGTATCCTTTTTCATTCTAATCTTCTTCCCCTTACCCTTTGATGGTCGAAATTCATCTTCTTCAACAAAAATTCTCAAATTCTCTGACAAATTACTAATCATTATGTTGTTCTTCCTTAAGGCCTTAGGTATCAATATACCTAGTTTGATCTTATTCTTGACTTCCTCATATGTGACATACCAATTGGATCTTTTGTCAACTGGATTCTCTAATAATCCTTTAATCTATATAGAAGTGACATCAATATCCATTACATAACCCATAGGTGGTAACCAAATTGTTCTTGGTTCCGCAACTCTAACTATACAAGTATCGGTATCAACTTCAAAACATAAATCATCCTTGTATTTTTCCACAAGCTGGGGTGGAATTATAAACCTCTTATGCTTTTTATCTTGAAATGTTACAAAGTAATCATTCATCATCATATCAAAATTATTTCCCAAAATTTGAATAAACTCATTGATTTGATAAATTATTGGTTTGTCTACATTCCATAGTACATTGAACCAACTGTTGGAAAAAAGTTCTGAAAATAGAAAATTATGCATACCAGTAATGATCCAAACTTTAGTGTATTTTTTTTTCACCATCTTGATTGCATTCATGTTATCATCCAGTTGTTTTAAAAATATCTCACATAGATCTATCTTCATATCCTTCTTCACAATCTTGTAAGCTATGTCAACAACTCCACAAGGCACACTGTCTACTTGAGATGACTGATATTATGTTTCTTGTGAATCTTATCTCAGAATCATCAACTGTTGACAACTTCATACCTCTATCATCACATTTAGCTTGAGTAAGCTCACACAATTCATTCTTATCTATTTTCTTGAAGGCCCCCCATCTATCATCGATCGGATATCTTGTGACAATGTGTAATACATCCTTTGTGATTTTCACAAGTGCATTGAGCTACATGAACTGATCATGGACTTAGCTTAGAACAATCCTCATCCATTCCTACTTAAATATTGTCGGCACATGATGAACTACAACTGATTTAGAACATGAATGAAGAATTTGTGATTAAAGATCACTAAGGAGTTGCTGATTAGATATGTAAGATGATTAAATCAGTATTATGTTGTCATTGATGTCAAATATCTTGACAGTACTTATCTTGTAAGTTACTATACCAAAACATTTGAAGAAAGGTGAAAGAGATGAAGAACAGAAGTATCTACATGAGGAAGATGTATATGTCAGATGAGGATACGGAATACACTGAGTAACTTGTTGATGGGTCTGTGACTTTATGATATTGACTTTATTATGTTGCATTCATCTATGATGAAGAATAGAGCTGAAAGACACAAAGCAGTGTTTTCGGTAAATGAAGAATTCTAGTATACACTGATGGAGTGTAGTGTATACCGAGTGAAATTTTAACCGAGCTTGTGTTCACCGACACATTTCTTTGTTAACTGAGTAGAACAGAAAGGAATTAAATGATTAGTTTAGCCAATAAATTGATGATCTGGAAAGTGTATGAAATCTAGGTAACAGATAAGGTTTGTTATGAAGATTGACAACTAACATAATTCAAGGAAGATCTAATGGAGTAGATTGAAACATGTTACTAACACATCAGCTGAAGAAGGTTAAAGTGGCAAAATTGATGAATGAGATTAAGCGGAAAAATCTGATGGACAAAAACAAAATGATTTACTTGTCTATATAAGAGACATTAGTTTCATTGTTGAAACAATGCTGGAGGAAGAAGATACTACAGAATTATCACGTGAACAATTTTTCATGCATTCTAATCATATTGGTTAGTGAGAACCAAACTACAAAATAATTACCGAGCTACAGAGAGTAATTACCGATGGATAGTAAGTTGATATAGTGTTGAATCTGAAGTGATATATTGATCAGAAAGATTTGTATGAGCTGAACATTGATCTGTAATTTTCAATTGAAGTTGTATTAAGTTAGATCACCTACTATTACATATTTAACCATTGTACACAGTCAAATCTCTTAACCGAGTGGACTAGGAAAGTCTTATTATGTATCATTCATAGAATGAACATTGTTATCCTATCAACCCCAAAGTGACTATTGGTTGGATGATAATTGTTGGTTTAAAATCCTCTAACAAGGTCACACCTAATAGTGTGTTTGTAACCTTTAACAGGGTTGGATCTTCACCAACCTCACTTCAGATGAGTGAACATTTTTGGGTTGCTGGTCCCAGGTGGTTTTTCCCTTTACAAGGTTTCCAAGTTAAATCTATTGTGTTATGTGTTGATTGTGATATTTGTTTATTATCATACTTTTCATATTACATGTTAGATTTGATCAGTAACTACTATAATTTTTCAACTAATAATCAGTAAAAGCATAGATAGTGAAAGTATTTTATGTTTACCGAGTAGCAAAAGTTGAAGAATTTTTTTTGGATTATACATTTTGTTTTGGGACATTGGATAACTGATTCACCCCCCTCTTAGTTATTCTAACAGCCCATGCATAGCACAAACCAAACCCTTGGTCTCCAAATGTGTGTGATCATCTTTCAACTTTCCATTTATACATAGGTTCATGTAGGATGTATCGATCGTTGATTGACAAATATCCTCAATCTTGCAATGTATGAAGGCACGAATGTCTTCAATAAGTATAACTCTCTCTGGGATTGAAGATAGGGCTTCAGATTTATCAACTTCAGATGCTACGATTGGTGGCAGTTTATACTTCAGATTGACAGGGTCAATCTTCTCCATAACAATGGGCTTTTGTACTTTGGGTGCCATTTGATTCTCAAAAATGTTTTTTTATCTAGTAGGGTTTTGATTGAATATCAATTTGATTACGTTAACACAACTCAGGAAAATATCAAAAACACCTTGAATACGCTTAACATTACTTAGATTTTCTAGTTTGATCACTTGACTGCACTCAAAAGACTCTTCTCTACTAAATGCTTCAAATTCACTTTAAAATGTAATGTAAAAATAAAATAGCACGAGCTCTATTTATATTTTTTCCTTGTTTAGGGTTTCCAACAGCTATAATTTTAGCATTAAATGCTCTTTACCGACTCCCTTTTCACTGATTACCAAATATACTTCCTTTCACTAAATGGAACAAAATAACTTATATTTCATACCGATCAAAATATGAAATGTCAACTTCAATCATATATCCAAATGCATCTTAATATACTTATGGATCTCTGCACAAATGCTAGGAACTGATTTAAGATAGAATTTAGTTATCAGCTCCTACACATACCTTTGATCCATTTTGTAAATATAGGTGCAATCGATCCAAAGGATGTGGTGCTATCGACTATTCCAAGTTCAGTTCCATCATCTTGAGACTTACTTCTCCATGTTCTATTCATCTGATCTCTTATCTCATTAATATTAACTTGAGAATTTTCATTCGCTTGTTCCTCAGTTGGGGATTTTCCTTGATACCTTCAATCTTTGGCTAGGTGACCAACCTTGTGATAATGAAAAAAATCCATTACGTAGTTTGTCCATGACCTTATATTGTTCCTTACATGCATCAACATGTAATTTGCAGCAATGTGACCAAATCTCCCACATGCAATACATATAATTCTTGTATTGTAGTCTTGTGGTATAGTTGATCCTTGTCGATTTTTTGTAGCATTCTAACGGTTAGGGACCCATCTCACATTCTTTCTTTGTGACCTTCATTCTTCATACTTGTGACCATATCCATTGTAGTTGTTATAGTAACCATTAAAGCTTGGCTTCCTTGAATTGTTAGCAATCCTTAACCTAGACTCAAATTCTTTATGACAATACTTATTGCAATTGTAACAATAATAATTAAACTTAGGAATGCTCTATGGATTACCTCTTTTGATCCTGCAGACATTAGTTGTGTGTCTGAGTTTCCCACAATGATAGCAAATAGGCTTCTTTGTCTTTAGTGGGATAGCAAAATCTCAGTTTGTTGCTTGTTTAGAGGACTCTCCCTTCTCGGTAGTGTTTTTTGCATTGAATCCAAGTCCAAAAGTATCTCTTAGTTGTCTCTGACCTCTTAATTATTCATCTAGTATGCTCAGTGTTTCTTCATTCCTTTCCAAGAATTCATTAACATCTTTTTCAAATTTTAGTTTATTCCTCAAGTGTTAATTCTCAAATCTTAGTTCAGAAATCTCTCCAACTTTCCTTGCAACTTTTTGATTTGCATCAACTAGATGATCTGTCAAGTTGTAGTGAAATTGTGTCAACCTTAGTATTTCCCCATCTTTCTCATTCAGTCTTGCATTCATTTCCCTTCTCTCATCTTCAACCATTCTTTTGTCATCTTCAACTATTTTTTTGGTTCTAGGACTTCACACATCCTTACCAATTGAGCTTCTTGCTCTCTTTTCAGTGCTTTTACCCAATCACTTAGGTGTTTGTTCTTTTTAGTTAGTTCAAATATGGCAGCTTCAAATTCATCAGACATACTTTCATCTAATATTTATTCAAGTTCTTCAACCTAATCTTGTGTATCCTTGAATTGATGTGCTATCTCTTTTCTCTTGTTGAGTAAATGCTTCAATTTTCTCCGCAATTTATCAATCTTCTCATTGGCCATCCCTAGTTCCATGTCCATGTTATCAATCACCCTTTCATACCTATAGTTTTCCATCTCTTTATATCTTTCCTCTCAAGTGGTTAAACTTTTGAATAAGAGACTTAGCTTTGATACCAATTATTGGATTAAGTATGGAAAGGTGAGTACTGAGAGGGGAGGAGTGAATCCTTACTTCAAAACACTTTAATATGAATTTATTAACCATTCACTAAATTCATAACTTTGCAGGCATCTCATAAAACATATAAAACATTAACAAAAAACATAACTCATAACACAATCATTTTGGTATCCCAAAAACCCTTGTTAGAGGATAAAAACTACGGTGGGGATTACACCCACAAAACTTCACTACTGTAGTAAAAAGTCTTCTTGGTTAGAGCTACAATGATAGCTATTTTGTATAGCTTACCATGTTAAGAGTATTAACCCTATTAAGAGTCTAAAGACCAGTTAATTATACCTTGCTAAAGGATTTTCCAATTCTAATCTAAGAACTATACCCTGTTAAAGGATTTAGAATGTAAGATCTGTTAAAATATACTCAGTTAAGAGACTTCACAACTCTGTTTACACACTAAATTGGTACATAAACCATTTGTAATCCTTGCATCAATCATTTTCTTATCAAACTCAATATGTTCATTAACTATTTACCTCATAATGTGATTTACTCACAATATCAATTATGTACTCAGTAGCTTCAACTCTAAATCAAAATTACATTATGCTCTTTACTGCTCTGTTACTTAGTGGCTTCTCTTCTCATCACCTTCTATTTGCAATTTATCCTTTGCACATGTATTCTCTCACTCTCATATTATGATCTTCACATTTTGATCCATTTGTACTCAATTCTAGAAGTGGTGGAAATATTCTAGAATCATCTCTTTAAGCAGTGGTAGCATTGGTTACTCCTCCAATGCATACATCTCATTTAATTCTCCTTGTAATCATACATAATCATTATGTTTAAATATCCAATGCTTCATCAGATAATCTCCTTGAGATTTGTAAAATATTTTCTGCTTGGTTTCCAGATTTAATGTATCTATAGATTCTCCTTGTGTTGGCCTGTCATGCTTGGTAATACATTTTCTTTCTACTCGGTAACTATATCATCTCTTGGTTCAGTGGATTTCGTAGCTCGGTACAACTCAGTGTTGGCTTCTTGGTTCTTCCTTTCTCAGTGTCTAAACTTCCTTTCCTTAACCAAAAATTATCTTTCCTTTATTTCCTTTTACTGACTAGCTTAATGTTCTTACCAACTTAACTTTCCTTCACTACTTAATGACTTTGACAATCAATATGACTTTATCATAACTAATGAAAACAAAATAACTCTATAGGAGTATCAATTTTTTACTCCATGTTTGGAGAATGATTCTATTGATTCTCATGATGATTATTAAACTTGTGTTATAAGACCATGTGTATTTGGTAGTTTAAGTTATTGAGATGTCCAGTATGGGATGGATAGTTGGATCCTTGTATAAGATGAGATATTATTTGTTACACTCCAACACTTTTATTTGATGGCATTCATGGTTTACTAATTTATGGAAGTCTTTTATGGTGTTAATGTTTCTTTCTATTTGGTTCTTTTGTTGGGAGCATTAGGGTAGGTTATCTAGGAGCGTAGAGGGGAAGTGGCTTACTTTGGAGGCATTGGAGCCCTAAAGTGGCTATCTGGGTATCCTTTGTAAGTTGAATTAATAAGTGCTAACTTAATAAATTTATTAGGATAGAAACATATACAAGATAATTGTCTCACCCATGCTTTGATTGCTAGTGCAAGCTAGGATGGGAGTGGGAGAAGATGCTGGGAGTGGGAGAAGATGCTTGCTCATCTAGAAAGACATTGAGTTCTGGCATAATTAGTTTTCCTTGTCTGTATGAAAGAGCTACTAATACCACATAGAGTCACTAGGGAGCCGAGGTCCAAAGAGACTACTAGGTGATCTTAGAGTTGACCTATGTGATGACACTTCATTATATGTGTCCTATGTTCCTACATGGGCATTTGGTACACCTATTTTGTGTCATGATCATTTATACTTGACAACCTTGTAACCACTTATTACAATTTCACCATGTGTATCATTGCATTATTCTTTCTTGTTTGAATTTTTCCTTGAGTGTGGCCTTGTGTTATCTTCTCAACACGGTGGGAGTGGACTTCTTGGTTCCACGTGGTCGAGTGGTAGTGATTCTATTACTATTGAGATCTGACATTCGTGACTTAGTGCTTGGATGATCCTTGATGCTGCTTCTATCTTCTTGTTCTTTTCTTAGAGACTTTCTCATGAGATGTATATCTTGTATTCCATTTTATGTATTGGTTAGAGACATTGATTTTAGGAAATGTATATGTACATATATTGTATTATTGTTATCCCCACAACATGTGTAGTAGAAGTTGTATTATTATGTATGTCACGATGTATCAGTTTTACTTTATAGATTGTATCTTTGGTTATAATAATGTAATGAATGTATCTTACTATTCATTTGAAATGAATTTGTTAGTGTAAACATAATTATTTGAGTTATTTTTATTATGATTAAGTAAAGGATTAGGAATACTTCAATTTGAGTTTTAAAATGAACCTAAGATACATCATGTGATTATGTGTTGGAATTGTACTTAGTAGATTAATTGATTTATACATAATTCTATGTCATGGAACCCTTGAGACTTGTAATCTGTTAATGAGTTACATTTATGAATATGTATTGTCTTATGTTATATTGCTTCCACATTGTTATTCAATATTGATTGTAAACTCTTAAGAAAAAAATTATTCCATTAAACTTAGTAACATGTTTATGTTAATTTCTCCTAGGTTATGTGGAGGGGCATTACACTTTGTACAAAAGCCCAAGTTTGTATACTGGGAACTCTAGGCATTTGTAAGCTCATTAAGTGTCTTATAGTAAACTTGAAACAAAATATAGACATGTAACTCTTTTGTATTTGAGAATCATTATATTACAACTAAATATTTATGTCTTTGCATTGTCTTAAGCTTCATTGAGATATCACCTTGTCTATTTATTGTCCTAAGTTAAATACATATTGAGGCTTGATTCATGGTTACGACCCATGTTAAGTCACTGGGATCTTTGGCTACATTGTTGCTCATGAAATTGGTAACCGTCTATGTGAGTTTTTTAATATGAGTGAGTAGTTACCTTGCTTCTTGTAACCCTTGTGTGGTTGGTGCATGTAAATGATTGGTGATCATGGTTGGGTTTCATCATATGACTTAGCATGATAATTGATGAGTGATGTTGTTTAGGATTGATATGATCCTTCTTAGTGTTGAGTGTCATAGTTTGAGGAACTCCTTATTGATGACCCATATCTCTTTAAACATTATATGAGTGACCCTATTCCTATGTCCCTAGTGACATGATATTATTTTTTGTTGATGACTAGACTTGTATGTTATTGATTGGATCTTATTTGAGTGTTGCTTATTGTATTGTGTGAGTGTTAAAAAAAGCATATTTGAAAGTATAGGATTGATTTTGAAATTAGGAAATAATTAATAATAATTTTATTTAAGTTAAAATGCATTTTGCATTAATTAAAAATAATATATCATATATTATGAGATGTGCATTTATAATATTAGATGTGTCTATCATGGTCGTAGACCAATTGGGTCAATGACCTAGGTTCCCAATTGAATTAGGTATTGCATTCATATGAGAACCATTGTAACATATAACGTAATTGTAGTATTTTAGAAAATTGAATAGATACATTGCATATGATTACATAAAAGATATTTTTAACAAGACATAGGTGATTTGACTAACTATTATGTTTGGGTACCTTCTCTAACACATCTAGGATGAGGTACCTTTGGATGTCGTGAAGTGGTGACTCCCTTGAGTGTGGCTACCACTAGTCACCTTGTTATGTGAATGTTTTATGACTGATAATTTATTTATTTTTATTGATGAATTGTTCATGATGTTTTTGGGCTAGCATTGAAATTTTGAACTTTCTTATGCTTGGATTAGTCACCTTACTCTCTTTTAGCTATCTATTTTGTGACACTAGTCACACTTAATTTATTGTTGAAATTAAGTTCTCTTATGATTTATTGTTGGACTTGGGACTTTTTCGATTGGGTTTTACCTTTTCAAATTTTATGGTGGCTATTCTGAATGTTTGGTATTGTTGGCCATGTTTTGTGATAAGTGTTGTTTCTATCATGTTCATCATGGACCCATGATAGTATGTATAAGAGAGGACATCATAGAGACTATACTATGTTTGGTGTGTGAAAATAAAATCATTGTATATTATATAGTCTTGCATGAGTGTTGCATTAACTAGGTTTTCATGAACTTCTCAACGTATTATTTGATGTAGATACGAATGTGTAATTTATACAATTGATTACTAGATATTTTCTATAATGATGAATGAATATAAGATTTATCCCTATTTAAGAAATTGATAATGATGAATGATTGATCAATGTGATTTTCGGTTTACACTTAAACCATGATTATATTGCTCAAGTGATGGGATATATGTGTGTCTTTGTGTGAATGGATGATTATGGAATGTTTGTATTAGTTCTTGTGTGAAGTATGGTTGGGTGATGGTTATGTTCATCTTATTCTTTGTGTGACATTTGTAGTTAGTAGATTCTGACTTCTAGTCTACCCTAGTTGTAATTGTTGGCTTCCAGGAGTAAGCCTAATTTAAGGGGGAGAGGATATAGTGCCCACCCCTTTACTATCATTTATGTTTATGATGCTAACCCATTTATACCATTTTTTATGAATATTAGATCATCAATTATATTTAATGATTCAGTTTTGTTATAATTTAAATCATTTGATTTATATCATGTTCGATCATGCTCATCTTTTATGCAGTATTTCAAGTATCAGGGATCGACTTCCCTAAATTGTCAAGATGAGTGTGCCCTATCACATTATCTCAATGAGGGAGGGGAGCTGGCATCCAAGTCTAAATTCAAACCTAAGCCAATTATTGTCCTCAAATAGTGGAAAAATATCTTGTCTACTACCCTCTGAGTTCATCAAGGTAACGTCATTTGTGAACCCTTTCTTTGAGGTTGATTATTACTTTATGGGTTTGGTCATTTTTTCCTCTGTGTTTGTTTGTCGGGTGTCTTGATGTGAATTTTGTGTTAGTAATGCATTAAAGATTTAACTAAGATTAATTATGAGATTAAAATAATTATATCTTATGGATATGGAAATATTAAATATATAGATATTTAATTAATGAAAATTAATTAAATATCATTGATTATTTAAAAGATTTAATTAAAAGTCAAGAATTATGAAAATAAAGGTTTAATTAAATATTAAATCAAAATCAAAATTAAATGTTCAAATAATATAAATTGATATTAATTATCAAGCTGCTTATTAAGTGGTGCTAAAGATATTAATTATAATTAAAATATAATTTCATGTGATTATATGCATACCAGTTAAAAGGAATTGATTTATCAGTTCTAAATTGGAAGGTTGAGTTAAGAGACTGAACAGAGGGATTAGTTACAACTCCTTGTAATAAATTAATAAATTGATATTTAATTATCAATTTGCATATTATTAATATGCTAACACATTAATTGTTAATTAAATATTATTATACAATTAAATTTGCACATTCAGTTAATAAAATTGAAATATAAATTTAAAATTAAAAAGTTGAGTGATTTGCATGAATTTAAAATTATTAATTAAATAAATAATTCTTTTAAATAAAAGATTGATATAAATGAGGTTGGAGTTGAGTTCTGATTTTTGTGATTTTGAGTTAACTATTTTTATTGTTTTTTATAGTCGAGTTCTAATTCTTGATTGTGAGTTGCATGTTTAAAGTTTGGTTTGGTGGGTTTTCTTTATTAGAGTCCTTTTTGGCCATTATTCAGGACACAGGTTTTAGGGAGATATGGTTTGGCTATGGCTTTGTTCTCGAAGGAATTGGATTGAAAGCTTGATTTTTAGATTGTGGGTTGTGTTCTTCTTTACTTCTCAAATCATTATTGGATTGTAGGTAGGGTTTTGAATCCTATGAAATTTTCTTTTTGAAAATATTGTCTACCTTGTGCCTGTTAGGATTTTGTGTATAATTTGATTTGTTTCTTACAACAATTCCTTCTTCACTCATTTTGTTTCTGAAAACCCACTTAGTTCCTATCACATTTTTGTCTTTAGGTCTAGGAACCAATTCCCAAGTGTTTTTTTTCTTTATCTGATCTATTTCTTCCTGCATCGCTTTGATCCAAGATTCATCTTTACAAGCTTCATCAGTAGTCTTTGGTTCAACTTGAGAAATCAAACAAATTTCTTCCCTTGTCTTTGATCTAGTCGTTATTCCTTTACTTGCATTATCAATAATTTGATTTTCAAGATGATATTTCTTAACATACCTCGAAGTCTTAGGAATCTTAGTAACCTCATTTGTGTCATCATCACAAGTCTCATTTTCACAGTCAGTTTCTATAGGTTCTTCTTCTTCTATAGTAGCAACCTCCCTGAACTCTGTATTCTAATTACAATCATACATTCTCTCTTGTATCTGAAACTTTTCATCTATCTTCACATTGTTACATTCAATCATCTTTCTCAATCTCAAGTTAAAACATTTATAAGCCTTTCTTTTAGTAGAATAACCAAGAAAAATTCCTTCATCACTTCTAGCATCAAATTTTTCTATTTCATCATCTCTTTTGATATAGCATTTGCACTGTTTGCTCAGTTTCCACTGTCTGCTCGGTTTGCACTGTCTGCTCGGTTTGCACTGTCTGCTCAGTTTGCACTGTCTGCTCGGTTTGCACTGTCTGCTCGGTTTGTACTGTCTGCTCGGTTTGCACTGTCTGCTCGGTTTGCACTGTCTTCTCGGTTTGCACTGTCTGCTCGGTTTGCACTGTCTGCTCGGTTTGCACTGTCTGCTCGATTTGCACTGTCTGCTCGGTTTGAATCCAGAATGCAAATAAGTGTTGTCACTAGTGGCAATTCTACTTAATGCCAACAATCTCCCCCTTTGGCATTAGTGACAAAAACACTTATTGGCCAAAATTTATATACACAAATCATGCTGAGTTTTATTTTGATTTTTTCAAAATTTGTCTTTGTTATAGAGCTTTATACATTGTCTCCCCCTTTCAATGTGCTAACTGTTTCTTATACAAATCTATACATATCTCTCCTTCTATACATATCTCCCCCTTTTTGACGATAATGCCAAAGGTGCATATATTAGTTATTTACAGAGAGAATCCAAAATTTGATAGGAAATCAGAATGTACCTTCATTATTAGTGCCAGGGTTCTGTCCCAACTTTCTTGCAGGATCTTACATGTTTGTATAGCAATTTGGACTTCTGCAGAGAGTTCAATCATGTGATCTGCTATAGAGAACTGATTGTCATGAATCAATGTTTTGGAATGTTCAATGTGCTTATACATTGTATTCATGATGGGAAGGATCATGTGTTGGATGTCTAGCAGTGTGGACCGGATCCTTGAGTCTTCTTTCAGTAGATCAAACTGCATATTAGATAGGTGTGAAATTTTCATGTGATGAGCAGAGCTTGAGCTTGGTTCAAGTTGCAGCTTCTGTATGCTAATCTTCATATCCTCATCCATTTTATTCATTTTATCCTTAACATCCTTTGTGAACTCAGCAATATTGCACAGTCTGGCCAAAAGAGAGGTAGCATTCGAATAGATAGATTCAATGTTAGACAAAACTGAAGACAATTCCACTTGGTTAATAGCTATGTGCTGAGCAATGTGCTCAAGCACTTTATTGTTGAATCTCTTCTCGGCTCTTTCAACTAACTTTTCTATCCCGGATGAGTCCTCATTGTATTTCTCAACTACTTCTGCTAATTGTAACAAAACATGCTGGGAGGAGTCTACTTTAATGCCTAATGCATCAGACAAAATGTCCTTAGCATCCTTGATGATTTGATACTCCTTGTCTCTCTCCTCTTTAAGCTTCTTTTGTTTTGCTTTCCTTTGGAGGATCTCACCTATATTTTGCATCTGGTCCGCTGATAGATTTGCAAAATCTAAAGTAGGAATCTCTATCTCTTCATCTAGGTCTATATCCTCTACTACATTTTTACCCAAAAATTTTATACTCGGTAGAGCCTTAGGCTTATCTGTACTTAATGCTTTGGTAGTAGTGACAGTAGATAAAGTAGGGCTGGCTATAGATACTGGCATACTTTCTACTGGAGAACTTAAAATATTTACATTTGAAGATTCAAAAATTGGAAAACTTACTGCTGGAAAACTTGATGGTGCAGGAGACTGCAACTCGGTAGAAGAAATGGTAGCTGCTTCTGTTGTTGCTATGGATGATTGGACAAATGTGGAAGTTGTCACAACCATGCTTGAAGGTGTCTCTGGGCTGGATGTAGAAACTTTCACTGGAGAGGTAGGAAGGGATGCAATGACTTCTGCTGCTATCCTCACAGTATCATCTACCTCAGTGTCTTCTTCTTGTTCATCACTGTCATCTTCAATATCTTTTATTATTACAGTTTCAATGCTCGGTTGGTGAAGGTGGTATATGTTCTTCCATGTGGCATTTGCAGCCTTCACAACCGATTCAATATTGTTGATCAAAATCAAACAAGTATTGAACTTCAATGTCATCTTATTTTCATTTTCTTTTAATGCCTTCTTTACTTCATCATTATTCAAGCTCGGCATCAACTGTCTCAGGTTTTGATCAAATATGTCTATCACCGTTTGCTTTGCATTGCTCCATCTCATTTTTATTGGATTCAATAGAACTGCTGGAACCTGTGGGGCAATTTCTTCAGGAGAGTATTTCCACTGTCCCATCTTCTCAATAACAGCATCTTCTATTTCCTTCTGTTCTGCTTCCGATCTGGTTTCATATCTCAAGGATTTTATGTTACTTACTCCAGATCCTGATCCATCTCTAAAGAGTTTGAGCTTTTCTTGAAGGTTTAAAGGAGGCCTTTTGAATACTATGTCTTTATCTGCCTTTTCTGCCTTGCCTCTTGTATTTCTCCTTGTAAACACAGCAGTGGGAGGCATAGTTGCCTTAGTGATGAAAAATTTTCCTTTCTTCTTTGCAGGTTCTGGTTCCTCTATTTTCTCATCCTTTTCTTCTTCTTTTTTATCTTTTTCTTCTTTGTCCTCGGTTATCATTTGCATTTTGGCTATCCTTTTCTTTCCTTTGTTTACCACCTATGGAAGCTTTATGCTTAGTTCAATTCTCACCTTAGCTTCATCATATGTTCCAAAATATGGAGCTTTGGGATTGACAAGCTGATTTAGAAGAGCTTCAATGATATTCTTGGTTTCATCAATATTTACCTCATAAGGAAGAGGTTTTACATATACAGTCCTCAGTTTAACTGCTTGAATATATACATTATCACAATCTACCATAAAACAGATGTCATCTTTGTAATCTTCCACCAACTTCTGTGGAATCCAGAATCTGTCATTCATTTTCTCTTTGAAAGACTCAAAATAATTATCCATGATGCTTTCAAAGTTTTCACCCATTTCTGCGATGTATTCATTTATTTCATAGAGGACTGGCACATCTTTTCTCCATACAACTTTTCCTTTAGAAGGGAAGAATTTCAGAACATAGAAGAATAAACAGACCAACAAGGATCCAAACTTACATGGATTGTTTTTGGAAGTTTTAATGCTTTCCATGTTTTTGTTAAACTGTTTTAACAATAAGTCTGCTAGGTCAAATGTCAAGTTGTTCTTGACCACTTTGTATGCTAGGTCAATAGCTTCACAGGAGACACTGTTCTGTCGACTAGAACTGTAAATCTTATGGGCAATGATGTGTGTACCAAACTTCAGTTCAGCGTCGGTAATGCTGCTAACTTTCATGCCTCTACCGTCCCACTCGGCTAGGGTTTTCTTCTCTAGTTTCGTCCGACCTAGGGTTTTGGTAGTTTTAGCTTTGTTCAACATGGGAAGATCGGTGACTTGTTGAATCATTTTCTTTGTGATCTCAATAGGTTGCTCAAGCCAAATTTTGCCATCATGTACACGGCTGAGAATATATCTAACCCATTTATCTCGAAAGTTTTGAGGTAGATGTGCAATGTGAACTAAACCTTTATCTTCCAGATGTTTGTGCTCGGGTTTCAGAATACCATCCACACATAGTTCCTCACGCACAATATCTAGTTCTAGGTTCCCCATTTCATGAATTGAACAGTTAAAATGATTACGGATATCGTTAATAAGCAGTACCTTAGGAGGAATCTGAGATTGAGCTCCGTTCAGATCTAGGGCTGCTGCAATTGCGGGCACGATTTTAAAATCTGGTGCTTTCCACTCCCCTTGGACTAACATATCAGATCCTTTCTTCGCTGAAGTGCTGGATGATGCCATGGTAGCTCACAGAAAATTCCTTTCGCAAAAGTATTGAATCGTCGGGTTGCTCTTGAAATTTTCTGCTCTCAAAGTGCTAAAGATTCGCGGTGAAGAATGAGTTCGATTACTTGCTTTTTGTTTACAACTCTGTCATTAATGCTCATTTCAAATTAGGGTATGAGTTCTGACAAACTGTCACCCACTAAGAATTAATTGCTCGGTAAAGACTTCGCAACTCGGTGAACTCGAGAATTCATATTGCTCCGACCTCGCTCGGTAAAGACTGATACCGACCTTGCTCGGTGAAGACTGATACCGACCTTGCTCGGTGAAGACTGATACTGACCTCCCTATGATCTCACTGCATCTTGCATGCTGATTTAGATCTTTCTTTTAATTCAGTTCTGGAACTGCTTGAGATTGGTCTATGAGAATACAGTTCCAGTGCTTCCTTGGAAATTTAGTTTGAGTCGATAGAGCCATCCATTCCATTACTTGGACTGGATTGCTCGGTAGCTTTAGGAATCCATTTTTGTCTCACCTATTTCCTGACCTTAGTTGCTTCATTCTTCTTTCCTTCTTCAATTTCACTAGCATTCATGCAGTTTCTGGCTATGTGACCGAGTTTAGTGCATTTGAAACATCTTACGGTAGTATCTCTTTTCCTTAGATGATGTTTTATGCAATTCATGCCAATGTGTCCATATTCTCCACAGTAATGACATCTACACCAGGTGTTGTAGTCCCATCCAAACATTGCTTTCATAATTTGTTCTGCTGGATTAAATGTCTTGGATCTGCACTCGGATGCCTTGTGACCTTGTTTGTTGCACTTGTGACAATTACCTCTGAATCTAGGTTTTTCCCTGCATTCATTTGCTTTATGACCAGGTTGATTGCAGCTATAACATTTTCCATTGAATTCTGCTTTTTCATTGTTCCAACATTTATTTGAAGTATGTCCTATTTTACCACAATGATTACAAGTAGGTTTTTGATTTCTTTGAGTACCTTGCTTAGAGGATTCGCCTTCTCCTTTGTATCCAAGTCCTGCTTTTCCTTTTTGCCTATGAAGATTTCATTCATACAGCTGATTCAAGTCTTCTTGACTTTTCAGCATTCCTTCATTGATTTGTTTTTCAGCGTTTAGGTCATCTACCAATCTTAGATTGATTTCCTTTTTAGATCTTAGTTCTTCTTTTGTGCTTTCTATTTCTGATCTTAGATTTAGAATTTCTTCATTTGTATGAGAGATCTGATCAATTAGGTTTTCTAGCTGAAGGGTTTTATTTTGGACTTCAATGTTTCTTCCATCTAATTCATCTTTCAACTTGTTTCTCTGTTCCAAGATCTCACAGAATCTTGTAGAGTGTAGCTCTTGTTCTCTTTTCAATTTTCTCACTTCTTCCTGCAGAGACCTATTCTTTTCTAGGAGTTCTTTGACAGCATTGTTTGCTTCATCTGAGTTATTTGAGGGAAGAAGATCTTCAATCTTTTCTTCAATGTAATTCTGATCATTCATCTGATTTGCAAGTTCCTTCCTTCTTCTTAGGGATTGGGAAAGATGTTCTTTTGCTTCTTTGAGTTTAGCTATGGCCATTTCCAGATCTAGCTTTTCATTTTCAATCACCTTGTTCAGTTTGAATACCTCCATTGTCCTGGATCTTTGCTCAAGCTAGTTAAGCTTTATCTTGAGAACCAATGCTGCTCTGATACCAATTGTTGGAAATATTCAGGAATTAACCGAGTTACTGAGAGGGGAGGGGTGAATCAGTAACTCCAAATTTTCTTACAATTTTACCATGTAATTTACTTTTTAACCTTTGCATACAGAAAGCATGAAACTTAAAAGCATTCACAATAATGACACATAGATTTGGTTACCCAGAAACCTTCCAAAAGAAAGTAAAACTGGGGTGGGGATGAAACCCACAAAGCTTTAATACTGCAGAATAAAGTTGGCCGGTTAAGGCTTACAATTTGATCACTTCTGATGATCTGCCCTGTTAGGAGCAATAAGGATTGCTAAATCCACCCTGTTAAAGGATTTACAAAACATACAATGAAGTATGCACTCGGTAAAGAGATTTTTACAAAGACTGTTAGGTCTACCCGGTTAAAGGATTTAGTACTGATTCACCTGTTAGAATGAAACAGTAGATCTCTGCTTTGCAACTGGATTGCTAATTGAGATTCGCTGATGTACTGATCACCTTCTGTGATGAATTTGTCTTTGCTGTACCTTATACTTCTGAAGCCTTCTGTAATTCGCTTATCTCTGCCTTTCTTTCTCTTTCACATATGTTTCTCATTCATACATCTTTACATTTTTACAACATTGTTTATATACAACTCTTAAACAATTAACTACAATTACAATTACACAGTCGACTTGACAAATAAACATAAGTGCTACTAAGTCGGCCCAAGTATGGTTACACGGTTCCTTCAAACTGACTCGGTGACTTTCTGATACTCGGCGTCCACTGCATTACTCGGCATCGTCATGCATTCGGTAGAAGTGAAGGCACGGTTCATACTGATCACTCGGTAGGTTTTGAACTCGGTAAATACTGGTGACTCGGTAGACATGATGTTACTCGGTTTACACTGTCCTGTTCGGTTTGTACTAACTTGCTCAGTTTCCACTATCTGCTCGGTTTGCACTGTCTGCTCGGTTTGCACTGTCTGCTCGGTTTGCACTGTCTGCTCAGTTTGCACTGTCTGCTCAGTTTGTACTGTCTGCTCGGTTTGCACTGTCTGCTCAGTTTGCACTGTCTGCTCGGTTTTCACTATCTGCTCGGTTTGCACTGTCTGCTCGGTTTGCACTGTCTGCTCGGTGTGCACTGTCTACTCGGTTTGAATCCAGAATGCAAATAAGTGTTGTCACTAGTGGCAATTCTGCTTAATGCCAACACCTTTCACCATAGTATGATCTTGTCCTTGTAGGTCCACATAGGTATGTATGTGTATTGTCAGAAAATGGAAGCACTTCCATTTAGGACTGGTTTAGCCCTCCGAGTAAGTGGTTTGGGGTCATGTCAAATGCCTTGAATGGGTCTTTGACTTGGATCTAGTTTTTTCCCCTGTCCTGCCCTATTTTTCACTTCTTTCCTACCTATTTTTGGTATCTTGCTCTGAGATTTTGAGGTTCTTGATCTCAGGGTCAAGGTCAACCTCGACCCTGACCTAGGTCAAGGTTGACCTCGACCCTAACCTAGGTCAGGGTCGACCTCGACCCTAACGCAGGGCGTAAATTTCAAATTCTAAATATTTCTGGATGTTGGGGTTTGGAAAGAAGTCTTTCACGCTTCCGGTTCAGTTGCTTCGATATTTGAAATGGTGACTCTTAAAAGGATTTTAATATAGGTCCACTCCTAAAGGTATGAGCGTAATGGAAATTTATTTCTCATATGTCGACCTCTTTAGAAGTTGGTGTCCTAGACTAGTATATAAGGAAGCCTTCTCCTCTCATTTTAGGTAGAAAGAAACAAGAAAAAAGAGAAGGAAAGAAAAGAGAGGATCACCTATGCATAAGTTATCAAAGTGAGCATTCAAGCATTCAATTATTCAAGAATTCAAGATTCAATTCATCAAGGAGATCCATTGGTAGCCATTGAAGTATTCAAGCTATATGGAGCCCTCTTGTTGAAGATTTCTCCATCCATATCCATTTAAGCTTCTTCCTATTCCACAATCCATTCAAGATTGGTGTTGAAGATCTAAATGCAATTGATTTGAGACATCCTATATCCTACATCCTATAATTATACATCCATTTGGAGCATCCATATTTGTGGATTCAAGGATTCAAATCCTCCACAAGGGTTTCAACATAAGCAAGGTGAATTGTTCTATTTACTTTGTTTATTACTGCAATTTCAATTCTATTTCAAGGTTAATTCCAAAGCTAGGGTTTGACCAATGAAAACCCCTCATCCAAACAAAAAAACCATTTTTCTTGCAGGTGCAGGTATGAAACAATGAATTATAGAGCAAATTTGGATACCCTTTTCGGCAAACTTTTAGGATCCGTGAACAGAATTTCTATCGGAGTAGTGAAGGTCAAGGTTGACATAAAGGGGCACAATTGTGCTCCCGTATTTGGGTCAAGGTCAACATAAAGGGGCATGATTGCACCCCCGTATTTGGGTCAAGGTCGACCTGGATTAAAAAAGAAAAACATTTATGGGTTTTCTCTATCTCTCTGTTTGTGTTCCAGATCTGGTTGCAGAATTTCTAAAAACTCAGTACAAACACTAGAAAATAGCAATTTCCAGATCTACTACATTTCAAGATAAGTGTTTCATTTTATCTTAATCTTTCTAATTTATTGTTTTACTTTATAATTAAGAAATTAGACCCTCTTTCCCTCTGTATCCATAACCAGTTGATTCCTTTTTGCATTGATCGTCTCCTTTTGGTTAATCAATTGGGATCTCCTTGTCTTGGATTAGGAGGTAATATATATCTACAACATTTTCAACACACACACACATAGATATAAAAATATATACACTAAAAATATATATTTTTATATCTTACAGTATGTACTAAATCCAACTTTCCTTTTGTTGTATATGATTTACTTTTATAACTGTTTCTAGTCTGCTTTCCCATAACACATTCTCTACACATAGTGTTAGATGGTTTTATAATTTTAGGTAGGTCTCTTACTGCATTAGTCAAGCTTGCCTTCACAATATTATCAAAATTAACATGACAAAGCCTTTTTTGCCATAACCAACTGTCATCTATCTTTGCAACAAAACAAGAAGTTTTAGATTTATTTAACTCAAATACATTACCTCTAGATTTAGTACCAATTGCAATCAAATTTCCCATCTTACTTCTAATAAAACATTTCCCATCAATAAATTTCAATTGATACCCTTTGTCCATCAGCTGACCAACACTCAACAAGTTATGCTTAAGTCCATCAACAAGTAGTAAATTGACAATATTAATCTTTCCATCCAAAGAAATAGATCCTACTCCTATGATGGGTTTAGGAACATTGTCTCTGAATCTTACAACACCACCATCATACTTATTTAGTTTGACAAACTTATTTTTATATCTAGTCATATGATGTGAGCAACTATTGTCTATAACCCATTCAGATTTCTTATCAACATGTGATACTAAGGCTTTTTCCTCATGTAGTAGTTTTTCATCTTTGATAGCAATAAATCCAATCTCATCATCATCAAAATCATCATCAGAAATACCTTCACTAGCATAATAACATTCCTTTTCTTTTGAATACTTAGGTTTGAGAAACTTAGGTTTGTGTTTAGGAACTCCTGTAGGACATCTAGATGCAAAGTGACCTATCTTATTGCATGAAAAACATTTCAAAGGTAACTTTCCTTCAAATTTACCCTTACCTCTCTTTTCTCTTCTAGCGATCAAGGCAACAAGTTCATCTAGCTTTCTTTCTTCTTCTTGTATTTGTTCTTATTCATCAGCATACTCACCAAGTTCTTCTTTTATATTATCATTGCTAGTGCTTACAATCCTAGATAATGTCTTTTTGTGTATAGATGCCTTAAATATTGTTTCAACTTTAGGTAAAGAATGTCATGCCCATAATTTTACACGTAAAAACATGCCAACTTTATTTTTTAACAAGGTTATAAGTTTAAGATCGGCAATAGACTAAAGTTTGTATGGTTAAACCTAGGAGAGAGAGTTGATTATCTTTCGATTGTGGGGTAGCATGACGAGGGGTCATCGACATCGCTCACCCCTAAGTATAATGAGTGTCCCACCTAATACCTGGGTTAACTAACAAGTTCAAGTTTCATTCCAATTAATTATACATGAAATAAATGGGTTAACATCTTAAGCTCTAATGTCCTCTTGAGTATTGCATAAACAAGTTCATATTCAAGGTATAATAACTCAATTAAGTATACTAGGTACATAGCTTAATTGACCTCCTAAATTAATTATGCAAATTTAAACACTAGTAAACACATTACTAACCATAAATGGATTAACGCAAAACTTCCTACAATCAACTACACTGATGGATTAAATTGGACTAACACAATATTAACTAAAAATATATTAATTAATTAATATATAATTATTAATTAAAAAATATATTAATTAATTAATAAATAAAACATAATAACTAATCAATTCATACATTAATTGATAAATAAATATGGCATACTAATGGCAAATGTATTAATTTATTGGTAACCATATATCAAATTAAAATTACCAAATTAACTATTTGAAATAAATTTAATTAAACAAGAAAAACAATAAACTAACTATTAATTAATGATTTTAGAAAATGTTAATTAATAAGTACATTTGTTAATAAATATATTTATAAATATATTCAATAAAAAATATTTTTATAAACATAAATAAATAAATAAAAGGTTAATTTATAAATATATTTATTAATAAATATATTTATTAATAAATATATTTATTAATAAATATATTTATTAATATATTTATTAATAAATATATTTATTAATATATTTATTAATAAATATATTTATTAATATATTTATTAATAAATATATTTATTAATATATTTATTAATAAATATATTTATTATCATATAAAATAAAAAAATGAATAATAAAAAAAAGTGTTCGGCATTGAATTTAGAGTCCCTAAGGGACTGTGTCTGCGGGGCCTGGTGCTCGCAATCCTAGATAATGTCTTTTTGTGTATAAATGCCTTAAATATTGTTTCAACTTTAGGTAAAGAATCTCCCATTTCTACAAATTCAAAGGTAGTTAGCTTTGCAATCAACATTTCTCTGCTAAAGTTTGCAGTCAAAGGTATGATCTCTTCTATAGCTTGAACTTTGGTCTTGTAAACAGGTGTCAATGATCTAAGAATCTTTGCAATGACTTCTTCCTCTTCATAAGTGCCTCCAGAATTTTTCATTCCAATCACAACCTCTGTGACTCTTTGTACATAAGCCCTAATGTTTTCATCATCTTTCATTTGCAAATTTTCCATCCTTGTTTTCCAGTTCTGTAATTTTGCTTTCTTAGTAAACTTGTCTCCTTCATACAATGCTTCTAATCTTACCCAAATTCTGTGTGTTGAATCCAAATCTTTCACCTCAGTAAATTCTCGTAATGTCCCCATTTTTCAAGCTCTTGCAATTATCCTATCATGTGACCTTCATGGGCTAATGAGGATGGTCAAAGGGTCTCTTTTAGTGGGCATCTACTTCAGGATTCAATATGCTTTGGTTTGGCTTTCGTTTGGCGTCATTCGGGATTCATTTGCTATATTTTTTCCACATTTACTATTTATAGTAAGCCTGATGTTGTTTGAGAAGGACCCTTTCTATTTTTGGAAAGTGCATTTGGTCACATGGGGAAATAATAGGTGTGACTCCTATTTTAGATGACATATTAAAAGGATAAGTATTTTGGGAGTTATTATTATTTTGGTGGGCAAAATTATTATTAAATCATTAAATGGCTTATTATAAAGTTATAATTTAACTTTATAATTTCACTTAAGTTGAGGGTTGATTCATCATGGGAAGGGGCCATTTGTTTAATTAATTCATGGAATCCTAAGCCAAGGTATTAATTTAAAGTATTGGAGTAAATGAATTATTAAAAGGAAAAGTATATCTATTTATCCCACATTGGTAAAAATTGTGTTTGAGCTCTCACAAGAAAGAATAAAAGGGACTTGAGAGCTCATTCTCATGGATCCATTGTTATTGCTATCATTTTTTAAAATAGGTTTCGGTACTCTAAGAAGGGTTTCAGCCATTTCCATTGAAGAACATAGTTTCTTCTATGAGTCTCCATTTGAACTGGTGAAATACCCAGCAAATTTTGTATTCAGAGAGTTTCATTCAAAAACTCTATTTGTGCTTCAGCAGAGGTTTTATTCAGCAGTCAGAAGAAGATAGACAAGTTTAATTGCAGCTGCTATAGTGTCATGAACAATACCGTGAACAATGTTGCATGACTAGCAAAAATGCTATAGTGCCGCGTGAATAGTAAAATGCTACAGTACCACATGAACAGTAAAATGCTACAGTTCTGCCATGAATAGTAAAATCCAGATTATTGGAGCAATTCTAGGTTTCTATATATTACATTTTGCATCTCTTGAGAGTAGATTTTTTTGGGAATTGGTAGTTTTTATAATAAAAAATTGCTGTGGAGAGATTGTATATTGATTTATATCAGAATTTCCTATCAGAATTTGTCAAAGGGAATTAGAATATCATTTAATCACAGCATGCATTGCCTTGAGTTTCATTGTTGAAGATGCATATTTTCTCATTTGTAACCAATGTTTATATGTTCCAATAAAATACAAAAAAATATTTGCATTGCCATTGTTAGTCATTTGGAGTTTCCAGGCCTATCTCTTTAGTTTGGCATTTAGAAACAATCAACATTGAGATCAGTGTTATATTCCTTGTGTGCAAAGTGTTTGACAAAATTCTCAGGTTAAGAAACTAAAAATCAGTATTGCAAGGGATATTACAGTGGTATCAAATCCTTTTTCTTGCCATCCTGTGGGGTATGAATTCTTTAATATTCTGATGTTATTTTAAGAGTGATCAACACTCCCATTTTTCCTAGCTATGGACAAATACAGGAGGCCTAGTTTTGGAAGTTGGCATAGCAGTATGGGAAAAAGAGAGGAAATAAATGCCTTAGTGGAAATTATGGAAAGACTTAGGCTTCATCAGTAGAGATTGGTGGAGAGCTTGTCAGATCCAGAGACAGTTGACAGGGCAGCAAGGTATATGGTTTCTTCCTTTAGAAGGTCAACACCTAGATTGCAGGGAAGAAAGCTTGAGTTTTCCCCGACAAGTGCCCATGATGCAAATGTACCTATATTTAGTACAACACTTACTAGTCCTATCCGTAGTGTTGATGATGGATTTATTTCACAGGGACATGTGGATGTACCAATACCATTGGTTGATAGTAGTACTAAGCGTCAGCAGGTTGAGACTCTCAGAGTAGTCACTACAGTTAGTTTAGAGGTAGTTGATGTTGTAGTTGTCACTGAGTGTTCAGACTCTTCCATGGAGGGAGTTGTTATTGGAGATTTTTATGTCAGCTATAGTGGTGTTGCTCCAGTGTAGGAGACAATTGCTTCCTCATATGGGACTGATGCATGTATGGAGTCACCTAGCTGTGATGTTGATGATCTGGGCGTTACAGCAAAGACAGTAGATGGTGGCTCATGCTCCAGCATTAATGGTGCACAACCTGATGTTGAGTCATGTGTGTAGAGTCAGGTGTCAGTAGTAGTTGAGGCTTCAGTAGGAGATGTGGATGTAGATAGTGTAGACACATCTGATGATACCTTGGAGGATTCTATGAGTCGCATTGGGGATGACACCCCCTGTGATATGTTGGGTGATGACTGCGAGGAGTGTATGAGCTCTAACAACTCTAAGGTTTATGATAGTTGTCACAGTGTGGAATCAGTACAGGAGATGGTGGTCTTTCCCTATATTGAGGATGTGAGCATGGAGCTATCTAGTGATGACACTCATGATGGGAGTGTTGCAATTGAGTTGGGTGACATAGATTCATGCCATAATGTAGTTGATTTACATGATGACATTGAGTCATGTATGCAGCCAGAGTTAGCTGAGGAGTCATGGATAGATGATGTAGACACTAGCATCACAGATCTTTTTGATGTTGAGAGCGAGGATTATGAGTCTTGCAGTGTTTCTGGATTTTTATATCTGACTTTGGGTGTGGACTCAGTGTTGTCATACGGTGGTGGTGGATTCCAAGATACCTTGTTACAGGGACTCATGGATGAGGATGGGGAAGCAAATGAGTGGCAAGGGTTTGTTATAGCTAGGGCTTCCCCTTTTAGAGATGGGGTTACTTCTTCAGTGACTCACAAGGATGGTTCATCCTATAGTGATTCATGCTAGATTTATCAGACCTTGGGGGAGGACTTTGAGTTGTTAGTGAATGAGTATGGATCCCAGGATCTGGATTGTCAGGTGATTGCAGAGGATGACGTAGCTGGAGATTGTGTTGAGTCAGATTCAGCAACAGTTTCCTCGAGGATAGTTGAGGATGAATCTGATGTTTGCACCCAATTTGTTGATGGGTGCTCGAATGAAAGCACAGAGAGTTTTGGTGATCTTGAGGGGAGTTTCTTGGATGCAACTTTCATCCATAGTGTGGTCAGTGCAGTTGAGATTGTACATAGGAGGCCCGTTGTATAGAGTCATCATGTGACCAGCTAGTTGAGAGTTGGTGAGAGAGATATTACTTCTACTCTCAAGCATTTTGATGCCACTCATCAGTTGTTGGTTGTTTATGATTAGGGTGCTCCTATGATAAATGAGCGCAGGGGTGGTTACCTTTCCTTGACAGAGATCAATTCTTTGTGTGATGCTATCAGGATTTTGAGATAGGATTATTTACAGATGGTAGCTGACCGAGATCACCTAGTTGAGTGGGGGAGTATAGCATATGAGGCACTGTTGGATAGAGAGGAGGAGGTGAGTGAGCTTACTCAGGAGCTCACAGTGACTTCTAAGGATTTAGAGGATACTCGGTGAGCTCTTCAGGAGTCACAGTTTCAGTTAGAGGAGGTGACCATGGAGTTGGAGCATTTACGGTCCACACCAGCCCCAGACCCAGTTTAGTTGCACATTGAGGTGGTTGGTGGTGAGTTTGCTTTGATGGTTGGGGATGAACGACATGATGATGTGGTAGGTACATCTGTTCAAGATATGGGTGCAGTAGGTACGGATGAGGTAAGAGTATCAGTGGAATCAAGCTCTCATGTTGATTTGCTTCCCTTTTCTAGAAGTGAATCTATTTCTTCATCTCATATAGCTAATAGCATGGAACAGTTGGCAGTGCCACATTTTCAGAGGGATTAGTTGTGGGTTGTGGGTGAGAAAGTTGACGCTTTCACATATAATTTTTACTGCGCCGAATCATTCATGGAGTATTTACTTGAGAGTGTAGATGTGTGAGAGGATTCATACAGAGTGTCTGAGGGTACTCTCATTCGAGGCTCTTATGTTATTGGGAGGTTGGTAGGGAAGATTGTAGAGACTCTATCTACTATGCCTCCCCACAGGGATTTTGAGGTTGGGTTTGCTGAGAGGGTTTCTCAGGCTCCTACCCAGCCTGCGGTTATGCAGATTCAGAGATTGGAGCCATCTCATGATTCCTAGTTTGGTAATGATGAACCATTGATGGAGATTGGGGCTTTCTACTGACATTATATGGTGGGGTATGCTCATCATTTTTCTTTTGACCCACAGGTTGAGGAATTGGTCTCACGCAGGTGTAGATTGGCTCTAATTTCTTACCATCCATTATGGGATGGATTAACACCATCTTTTGTAGATGGAATTAGCAGTTGCAAGTTACACAACTTGCAGTATCGGCACACCCAGGATAGTTTATCAGAGATTGGATTTGGTGGCAGTGACTCAGGTACCTATGGTTGTTGTCATATCCACAGTTCAGTTGGGTGTGAGTGTCAATTAGAAAGAGACTTGAGTTTTGATAGAGTTGATGTTTCAGTTGGGTTGAGTTCCACTGAATGGTTTCTTCCATCAACATCTATAGTTGGTCTTCAGATGATGTTGTCAGTGATGTCAGTTGTTTGGGTGTTGAGTGCAGTTTCTCAGTTGCTGATTTTTGTACTGTTGATGCTGATGATTTCTTCACAGGAGTATGGTGAGGATTGGGACATTACTCATGACCATCTTTGGGATCTGGGTGGACTATGATGATGTTTGTTTTTCTTGATTGCTTGAGGACAAGCAATCTTGGGAAGGGAGGACTGTAATGTCCCTATTTTTTAGGCTCTTGGGATTAGCCTATCATGTGACCTTCATGGGCTAATGAGGATGGTCAGAGGGTCTCTTTTAGTGGGCATCTACTTCAGGATTCAGTATGCTTTGGTTTGGCTTTCGTTTGGTGGCATTCGGACTTCATTTGCTCTAGTTTTGCCACTTTTACTATTTATAGTAAGCCTGATGTTGTTTGAGAAGGACCCTTTCTATTTTTGGAAAGTGCATTTGATCACATGGGCAAATAATAGGTGTGACTCCTATTTCAGATGGCGTATTATTTAAGGATAAGTATTTTGGGAGTTATTATTATTTTGGTGGCCAAAATTATTATTAAATAATTAAATGGCTTATTATAAAGTTAAAATTTAACTTTATAATTTCACTTAAGTTGAGGGTTGAGTCATCATGGGAAGGGGCCATTTGTTTAATTAATTCATGGAAGCCTAAGCCAAGGTATTAATTTAAAGTATTGGAGTAAATAAATTATTAAAAGGAAAAGTATATCTATTTATCCCACATTGGTAAAAATTGTGTTTGAGCTCTCACAAGAAAGAATAAAAGGGACTTGAGAGCTCATTCTCATGGATTCATTGTTACTGCTATCATTTTTAAAAATAGGTTTCGGTACTCTGAGAAGGGTTTCAGCCATTTCCATTGAAGAACGTAGTTTCTTCTATGAGTCTCCATTTGAACTGGTGAAATACCTAGCGAATTTTGTATCCAAAGAGTTTCATTCAAAAACTTTGTTTGTGCTTCAGCAGAGGTTTTATTCAGCAGTCAGAAGAAGATAGACAAGTTTAATTGCAGTTGCTACAGTGTCGTGAACAGTGCTGCATGAATATTAAAAATGCTATAGTGTCGCGTGAATAGTAAAATGCTACAGTACCACATGAACAGTAAAATGCTACAGTTGTTCCGTGAACAGTAAAATCTAGATTATTGGAGCAATTCCAAGTTTCTATCTATTACATTTTGCATCGCTTGAGAGTAGATGTTTTTGGGAATTGGTAGTTTTTTTATAAAAAAAATTTGTTGTGGAGAGATTGTAGACTGATTTATATTAGAATTTCCTATCAGAAGTTGTCAAAGGGAATTAGAATATCATTTAATCACAGCATGCATTGCCTTGAGTTTCATTGTTGAAGATGCATATTTTCTCATTTGTAACCAATGTTTATATGTTCCAATAAAATACAAAAAAATATTTGCATTGCCATTGTTAGTCATTTGGAGTTTGCAAGCATATCTCTTTAGTTTGGCATTTAGAAACAATCAGCATTGAGATCAATGTTATATTACTTATGTGCAAATTGTTTGACAAAATTCTCAGGTTAAGAAACTAAAAATCAGTTTTGCAAGGGATATTACAATTCTCCTTCAAAGAGTGTGTTGATCAGTGCTTCCCTTGTGACCATGTTATATGAAAATGTCTTTTTTTCTTTTTCAGTATCTTTTTCTAATTCATCCTCGTCCTTCATGGTTACCTCATTCTTTGTGATCATTGAGTAGTCGATATCCAAACATAGAAAATGGGTTCTCATCTCGTTCTTCCAACTGTCAAAGTTTTCAGGATCAAATTTTGGACTATCCTTCCTATATCATCTTAAAATGGAAGCACTTCCATGTTAAGAGTGTTTAACCCTCTAAGTACGTGGTTTGGGGTCATGTCAAATGCCTTAAATGGATATTCAACTTGGATCTGGCTTTTCCCCTTGTTCTGCTCCATTTTCCACTTCTTCCTAGCATTTGGCATTCTGAACTATGAACCTGAGGTTTTTGACCATAAGGTCAAAGTCGACCTTAAGGGGTCAAAGTCGACCTTGATCTTGACTAGGTCAGGATTGAGCTTGATCCTGACCTATTCAAGATTGAGCTCGATCCTGACCTAGTCAAGTTTGAGCTCGATCTTGACCCTAGGGTCTGGGATCTTCGGGGTTTGCTTCTGGTTTCAGGATTTCATCAAAATCTTGCATTTTCCCTCTTCGGGGCCACTATTTCTCGGATTAAGTGTTGAATTCTCAAATTAATATTTGAGGTGTACCTTTCTCAATATTTGTATAGGATTCCTAATTTATTATTGGAGATTAGCCTTTCTCAAGTTTTGTGCCTAATGCTCAAATTAACTTTGGGGTTGGCCTTACCTCAAATTTTGTGACAAGGCTCTTAAATAATTATTTTATTTCTATATTAAGGGTGGTTACCTCCTAGAGTTTTGTGTCAAGACTTTAATTTAATTTCCTCTCCATGTGCAGCTCTCTAGAGTTTTGTTTCATGGGCCCTTAATTATTATTTTCTACGAGGCCCCTCTTGTGCCCTAGATCACTATAAAAGGGAGCCTTCCTCTCTCATTTTCTCCATC
This sequence comes from Chamaecyparis obtusa, assembly GCA_027943335.1. Taxonomy (NCBI): domain Eukaryota; kingdom Viridiplantae; phylum Streptophyta; class Pinopsida; order Cupressales; family Cupressaceae; genus Chamaecyparis; species Chamaecyparis obtusa. Next base: position 905,660 of record BSBK01000515.1, on the reverse strand, counting down.
TCATATCTCATCTCATCTCACAATCTCTCAAGCTCTCAAGTGCAAGCAAGCAAGAAGATCAAGCATTCAAGCCTTCAAGCATTCAAGCATCCAATTCATCAAGGAGATCCATTAGAAGCCATTGAAGGATTCAAGCTCTATGGAGCCCTGTTGTTGAAGATCCATTCACTCAAGCCTCTTCCTATTCCAAGATCCATTCAAGATTGGTGTTGAAGATCTAAAGATAATTGATTGGAGACATCCTACATTCATCCATTCTTGTGGATTCAAGGATTTGAATCCTCCACAAGGGTTTCAACTCAAGCAAGGTGAATTGTTCCATTTACTTTGTTTATTCCAGCAATTTCAATTCAATTTCAAGGTTAATTCCTAAATTGGGGTTTGACTGAGGCAAACCCCTCCCCCCCAACAAACAAAACCATTTTTCTTGTAGGTACAGGTGTGGGACAGTGAATTAAAGTACAGATCTAGATACCCTTTTCGCCAAACTTTCGAGATCTACGAATAAAGTCAAAGTCGACCTTCAAAATCTCCAGGTCATCATTGACCTTTTATGAAGGTCAAAGTCAACCTGATCTCATCTCAGAAAAAGATTTTTGGGTTTTGTAGATCTCACAGTTTCAGTTTAAGGTAATGGGAATCAACAATTTTTTAGATCGTTTGATAGGGTTTTCAGCCGATTCTTTTCGGAGGTAAGTACCTTTATTTCTTAATTTCAACATTAGTCATTTACATTTACTTTCCATATCAATACAATTTCATGTAAGTGTAAAATATTGGTTTTGGGGTCTCTTTTATGTGCAAGCCATTGCCCTGGGACCCCATCCACTTTTTATACTATACACTTCCTATAGAATTCCATCTCCAAGATCACCTCAAGCTATTAATCTTTCTCTCTAAGGACAAATAGCTCTGATACCAATTGTTAGGAATAATAGTCCACCAACACAACTGAGAGGGGGGGTGAATTAGTTGTGAGACAAGTTATTAAACTTTGAAATTTAAGTATCAACTATACATAAATCAAATGAACACAGTAAATGCCAACACAATAACATAATATTTGTTGTCAAGGAAACCTTGTTAAAGGTAAAACCCCATTGGAAATTGGTACCCACAAATGATGTACTGAGAGTATTGTATCCCTGTTAAAAGATCTAGCCATGTTAGGAGCTTATTAAAATATTATAGTATATAGTCCCTATTAAAGGATAGGCCCTATTAGGAGTCAAAGAAAAGAGTAGGCTCACTGCCCAAAGAAGGTTATGTCCACCTTCAGAACTCACTGTTCGCAACACAAGTGTATGAAAGGAAATACACAATCCTTGAAATATCTGATAGAAACAGTCTTTGCTTGATCAATTTCAATGAAGTATAAACTACCCTCTACTCTACATCTAGCATATACAAGCTCACAGCTTCTACAATTCTCTTTACATCCCATACATACTACTACATCTTTTCAAAAGAAAAGATCTTACATATATACCTTATTACAAATAAATGATCAGGTCAGCCAATTAGACTTTCCTAATATACAAAGAATTAGATAACCCCTTACTAAGATACACACAGTATCTAGAACAACTATACAACAATTACATTTCAATAATTAAGGTCCGACATCCATAATGTATGCTTGCTATTCATAATACACTCTTCAATTCTGAAGTCAGCTCCAAATAGGTCTCCTCCAGATGACACGCCACAATTGACATCATCATGCTCTCCACGACTTGCTAAGATCAACGAACATTCCTCAGTATGCTATTTGACATCCCTTAAGCTCTCATACACTGGACCCACATTTTTTGTAAGATATCCTCAAAACACAGAGACTTACTCTGTCAACTTCCACTATCACAGTCAAGTAACCAGTCTTCACTAAATCTTATGTAACTCAGCCAATATGAATTATTACAGCATGCAATCTTGGATATAAGATCACAACACTTTCTTGTACACAAAATTGTGTTCGCTCATTCTGAATCATCTGTACAGTATCCATACACTGTAATAACCAGTATGATCTCTTCATAGAAACATATGTTGACATCAGTGACAAAACACGAATGAAAACAATATTGATTCCAACATCACTCAACAAGATAATGTATTGATTAAACATATTAAATGTATTAGCAATATCCAGCAGTTTATACATAGTTGAACATATATATCTAAAATTATATGACATGATATTTTTTATAGCTTATGACACAACTAATGTATTTGTTTATATTTTCAATTGTAGGCATGTCAAAAAATTTCTCAACATCCATGTCTAAAAAATATGTTACAACTTGCAGAGACTGATATTGATTGTGACTACGAAGAGATCCTTAATTGTGTAGAACAATATATAGTGTGTAGGGAAGGTGCATGCCTATGAAAAAAAGAGGATTGATGGTTTGTAGGTAACTATTTCATGAAATTGAGTTTTTTAATCATAATTAAATATTGCACAAAAGAAAGGTAACAAAAAATAGAACTTGTTTATATTGATTATAGGTATAATGCTTCTTGGCCTTTGAATTTGGGAGGATCCAAATTATATGAAGACATAGAAATGAGGGGAAAAAAATTTGAACTGGCAAGAAATGATGATAGAGTCAATTGACACAATCATCATATACTACAATTATGGAGACAGAATATATATTAGAAACTTTTTCTTTCTAGGCATGCAATAATAAAATATGTATTGTAAAGTATGTGAAAAAAATAGAGAAAATCTCAAAACATACCACCAAATGTTGGTTCGTCTTTCAAACATAGAAAACCCTAAATATTTAACTATGCGAGCATATAGAAAACCTCTAACTGAGAAAATTATAGAAAGAGACATTAGGTCTCAAGAAACATGTCAAATGCTATTAGAACTTCCATTGGTAGAGAGTAGTAAAAAATTCATTAACCTGAATGTTTCACATGAGGTGTTCAAACCCATGGTTGTAAATACTGAAGAAGACAATGAAAACCAAGAAAAATATCTCATTGATGGATATAAAATAAGACCTTCAATTATAATCATTGGAATGTGGAATAGTCAACTACTATAGAGAATATTGAAGATATGAGCGATTCTAAATTTGAAGACAATGAAGTCGTTCAAAATTATAATACTACAAAGCATGAATGGGAAATTATATCTAGACTACATCATGGACAAAATATGCAAGTTTCTAAGATAGATATGTTGGGGAGAAGAGACATTGATAGACATGCAGATTGGTCTAACGAATATCAAGGTGAAGACTACATAGCTCGAGCAATCAATTTCATAAGTAACATGAGAGAACATTGATACCTCTTATATGATGATATCCACAATACATCAACTATACGAACCTTGTTGATAAATCAAAAAAGCAATTGACATAATTATGGCACACTACCATAGGAACTAAAATGGATTGCCATGACACATGATAATTAAAGGAACTGCGGGAATAGGAAAGTCATACCTAATAGGTGTCATTACTCAATATCTTGAAAATGTCGCAATTCTAGGTCCTTGTCCTCTTTTGTTACTTGCACCAATAGGAATTGAAACATTCAATATTGGAGCCTCTACAATTCATTCAAAATTGAAAACCTCGATTCGAGATTTTTCATGGCTAGAATGAACAAGACTTACAAGTTTTCAAGAAGAGATGACACATATCAAATACATTTTGATCGATGAAATGAGCTTCATTGGTCAAAACTTATTGGAAAATATTGATTCTCAACTCCGAAAAGCATTCCCACAAAGTGCAAACATATGCTTTGCAGGTATACCTTTCAATTTTTACTGATGAACACAACTATTTTATTTCACCATATGTATTATATTTATATAATACTAATATATAGTTTTTAAGATATTTGTTATTGACTATCTCTCTGGTATATCTATGATTTTGGTTGGAGATTTGGGCCAGTTGCCTCCAGTTAATGATAGGCCAACATATGACAACAATAGGCATGCTAAGTTATTGTGGGAAGAATTCAAAATTGTGGTTACTTTGGACAAAAAATTTAGACAAGATGGAGAAAACACTCAACAACAATGATTTCGTCAACTTTTAACAAATCTAAGGGATGTAGACCCAACAATTGATGATTGGAGGTTGTTTATGATGAGAAATCCTATTAACATAGATGTCACAACCAATAATGAGTTTGCCAAAGTTGTTCATTTTTTCTCTACAAACGAAAATGTTCATAGTCATATTAAGAAAATGTTACATTCATTGAACGAACCTATTACACACAGTGTTGCAACAAAAGTAGGAAGTGCTAATACAATAGAGGCGTGTCCAAGTGATGAACTTGATCTGGAATTATTGATCACCAAGAATGCAAGGGTAATGTTGACTTCAAACCTTTGGATACAAGCAGGTCTTGTGAATGGAGCTCTTGGATATATTCAAAAGATTGTTTATGAACCAGGAAGTGCTCCTCCAAAACCCCCAACATATGTGATGGTTGAGTTTGACAATTATTATGGAATACCATTTGAAGATCATCATCCTAAGATACTACCAATAATAGCAATACAAAGGGGCACCACAATTCTATTGCCATTAAGATTGGCATGGGCATTGACAATACATAAATCTCAAGGATTGACTCTCTCAAAAGCCACTATCGATATAGGACCAAAAGAAATAACAAGATTGACATTTGTGACAGTATCTCGTGTAAAGTCTTTAGAAAACCTAAGAATAATGTTGGGGTTATCTTCTACTACGGCCACTATTTACATATGACCATTATGTAAAAATGAAAAATGGTAAACAAATTGCTAAATGGAAGGAGTAAGAGAACAGATTGAGGATTTTAGAAAATAATTGATATAATACATTATGTTCAAATGTGATTCAATGACTTTTAAGAATCTTAAACATTTATGTTCACATTCACTTCAATGTCTACTAAGTATTTTAGTATATTATGTTTACATCCACTTCAATATATATATATATATATATATATATATATATATATATATATATATATATATATATATGTTCAAATGTGATTCAATGACTTTTAAGAATCTTAAACATTTATGTTCACATTCACTTCAATGTCTACTAAGTATTTTAGTATATTATGTTTACATCCACTTCAATATATATATATATATATATAGTTGTTTTTTCATCTTATTGTTGTTTACACGAGATTTCTCTTATATATACTTTAATGTATAAAATCATTTTTTATTAAATTAGAAAATTATGCTATATTTTTAAGATAAAAATTGATGTAATATATTTTGTGTTCAAATATGCTTCTTTGATTCTAATACATGTGTGCTTATTTACCACCATAATAGTTGTTACCTTTGTATATACCACAATATGTTTAAACTATGTCAACCCAACAAATATAAAAGACCAAAAAATGTTACATAAATTATATTTAATAATATTATATTATATAAGAATTTATTGAATCTTTCATGTTGAATCCGACTCTACTAGCTTATATATATTTTATTATATATATAAAATTCGTTTTAAAAATGCTGACATATAAAATTTAACCATATTTGCAGAATTTCTTACCTCCAGAAGGGGAAGTCCACGGTGTACGATATTTTTGTTTTTCCCTTGCCCGGCACAAGATTTCCTTCAATACCTATTTGACGTATTTATTATATTCGATATGTTGTGCAGTTACGTACATTATATAATTAAATAATTTTAAAAAAATTCTTACATAAGTGACGTCATATCCTCGCAACATTCGACGTATTTGGGAAAAAGGACAAAAAAAGAGGTTGCCATTTCAACCGTTTTTAACTTGTTTGGTGGCCCCACAATTCTATGGATTAGCACTAGCAGGGAGGCTCAGCCAGAAGGAAGGTGGTATTAATTAGTTTTTTTAATGTAACTGTCGCTTTGAATTAAAAACATAAAACATAGTAATCAATATTTAGTTTTACATAAAAGTTTATATAAAGGATATTAAAATATTGTGCTGTTTTAGAATGAAATATTATATCTTTGTCATTATATTAAAGTTTAAAATCTTTTGTCTAAACACATAAAACGTGATTATTAATAAAATATTAATTCTTTTAAATTAAATGCATACAATAAAATTGAAAAAAAATATTAATTTTCTAAAAATAAATAATATATATTTTCAATTTTCAATTTCTATTAAATGATTTCTTCCAATCCATGTTATGTGCAATAAACATTTGTTTTGACAGTTCAGTAGAAACTAGATAGAAAAATTATCAAATTATAACTGATATTCCTTGTAATCTTGATTTGATTGAATTGAAAAAAAAAATGCAATGTGAATCACATTTAACATAATTTAACAATGAAATTTATATGGCAAAACTCATCTTTTGAAATCTTCTCTCAATGAATAGGCATTAACTCTATCTATTAAACAAATTAGAATTGAGTTAAAAAATATTTATAAATTGGAAAAAAAAATTGACAAACTATTTTTATTCAATGTGATAAATACATCTAAAAGTATTCACCCTAGAGATTAGTTGATATAATTGTTTTCTTGTTCATTCTATTAGATTTCTTGACACTTGTATCAAACCATTTAAATGACATAACACTTGTGATCAATCAATGAAACTCGATGTGTGAATGGACTTTTGGTTTGGTGGTGAAGTTGAGAGGTTCTTAATGAATCTACCAAGGACTAAGTCTTGTTCAAAAATAATAATTTAAAAAAGACTAAAAATGATGGAAATAATGTAACAATTAGAATCAAATATTACTTATATCATTAAAAAGTTGATATATTTGTACTAATGTTTCTTAAAACCTATATTATGATAATTAATATCAAATATTATCTTATTTATATTATTAAAAATATGTTTTCTTATACAAATATATCTTGACATCTATCTAATAACAATGAAATCAAATTTTGTCTTGTTTAACCTCTGTTGTATTTTTTTGGGGGTATCCTTATCTTTTCTTATGTACAATTAGTGATTTATTTTGTCTATTGTACAAATTTATTTTACCCCTATCAATTCATTGTTGCATGCACAAAAACATGTGACTACAAGTTATAATTATGTGGAAAATATAAAATAACAGGTATGCACAAAATGATAAACATAATGTATTAACTTTTCCATGCATATTTTATTTAATCCGAGTTTCCTTTTTCACGTAGGATGGATGGATGGAGATTGTCTTTGGTCAATGGCACACCCAGTAAGGATAAGCCACACGCCACTTGGAAGATATTAAAGTTTAAACTAATCACCCGCCACTGGCCCTTGATGTGTATATAGAGCTCTATATACAGTATATGAAGTCATATATACAATGTATATATGACATTTCCTAATATGGATATATATAAGCATTGCAGGTGGCAGATGTGCTGACTTTTTATTTTAGTACAAGTCAAAACACAATAGCATAAACTTAAAGGCTAGCTTATGCAGGGGAAACCTTACTACACAACTTTCAACAGTTGTGTAGTAGACAATTCACAATATAAAAATGTATGTATTTGAGCGCCCAATAAGGAAGTTATTTTGAAGGTTCAAGTCAGTTCCAGCCAAACTGATATCCCTACCACCTATTAAAGTTGCAACCTTTACAAAGAGATGGGTGCAAGCTTGGATTTTGGCTTTCTCTGTATGATTATAGTCAGAGAAGCAAGAAAGTTAGCCTTTCTTGACTGTAGAAAGAGATGGGTACCAAGCTTGAATTTTGGGTTTCTTTGTATGATTATATAGTCAGAGAAGCGAGAAAGTTAGAATCCAGGCTCCCAAAATGGGCAGTTGCATGGATTTCTGTGAAGTATTGCTTGCTAATGGTTTACATAGTAGGAATGGGTATGTTTTGGGGGCTTGTGTTGTTGTGTGTCCCCAACAAGACTTCAGGTCATGTGAAATTGATAGATGCCATGTTCAATTCATTTTCTGCAGTGACTGGGTCTGGTCTAGCAAGTGTTTCCATGTCCAGTCTGTCTACATTCCAGCTGTTTGTGCTTATGCTCCTCTGCCTCATTGGAGCCAAGGTGTTTACTACTCTTTTGGAGCTGATATTAAGATTGGCCTTGAGTAGAAGAAGAAGTAATCAAGACAAGGAAGATTATGTTGATGAGCATATTGGGTCTCATGTACTGGATTTGCATGAACCAGTTGTTGGGGTTGTGAGTGGAGATGTTATACAGGACAAGGAAGGAGTACCCATTTCATTTGATGGAGAGTCATTTCAGTGTCAGCAGAATCATCCAGAGGAAGTTCCAGTTCCACAACAGAGTGATAAAACAGAGGAGTTTGCTGATTTTGTACTTGGGAAAACTAAGCTGACTCTGTACAGACCTTACAGATCAGATGGAGATGTGTTGACATCTATTAGACTTCGTCACAAGAAGAGTAAATGGGAAAATGGGTTGGGTGGTCTGTTCCAGAGTGAGGCCCCTGCAACCTACAAGGGGAAAGAAAATTCATGGAAAATGGAAGAGCTAACAATAAGAGAAGAGACAGAGGTTCCAGACAGAGTGTATGAGGAGAAGGTGTTTGGGTATCTTGCAAGGATTGTTTTTAAATACTGGGTGGGAGTTCAGTTTACAGGAGGTGTTTTAGCAGCCATTTATTTTGCTGCTAAACAGTCTGCCAGAGCCCATGTGAAGGATTATGGTGGGAATGTTGTATTCTTCACAGTTTTCACGACCATCTCACATTTTGCAAATGCAGGGTATGCTCCTATCAATGCTGGGATGACACCCTTTACTAAGGATTTGGTACTGCAGATTATTTTTGCAGGGCAAATGCTGTTGGGGAACACTCTGTTTCCTGTGGGTTTCAGGACAGTGATCTGGCTGGTCAGGAAATGGAGTGAGGAAGAAGAGAAAGGAGCAATTTTTGATGTCATGCTTCGAAACCCGGGAAGGTTCTGTGGTTCATTGTATCCAAAGAAGCAGACCATCTGGTTGTTTATGGTGACTGTTAGGTGCGTTATTCTGCTGGTTTCTCTTCTGCTTGGCTTGATGTGGAACGATGACATCGTCAATGGGTTTTCATGGCTGGAGAAGTTGGTGAATGCTGTTTATCAGAGCATTTCAGCTCGGCACACTGGTGTGAATGTTTGGAACCTTGGGGAGTGGACTCCTACAGTCTTGTATGCCTTCATTCTCATCATGTATGTTGCTAACTCTGATCACTGTTCTTACTTTGCTTTCTCTGTTTAAACCTTCACCCATTCAATCTCTTTCATATGTGTAAGGAGGTTTAGATCCCATGTTGATGTGCTGTGGGCTTCTCTATCTCATGCATAGTAGAAAAATCTATTTGAATAAAATAGTATGTATCATGTGTTTATTTTGTTTTCCATTTCATATGTCTATTTGCTCTTGCACAAATTTATCATTTTTCTTTTTCTACTACATTCAGAGTCACTTTGAATTATTATTTTTAAATATTATAATTGTAGAAATCTCATGTTTTAATAGTTAAAAACCCTCTAAAATATCTATGAAAAAGTCTGGAACTACACTCTGTAGGACCACTAGCTAAATGGCTGCTGCTTTTTTCAGTGCAATAAGAAGTAAACTATCAGTAAACTGGTTTTTACTGTAGAACTTAAACAATACACTCTAAATTTTAATTTGTTCAGACGATATATCTATAAATGCTTTATAAAATTAAAATGATCACAATGACAGGTACGTTCCAGGACAGCCCATATATGCTTCCCAGGATAATGCCAATTTTGATAGACACGAGCACGACGATAAAATTTATTTTCAATCCAAGAAATTTTTGTTCAAGTATTCTGTGTTTGTGGCAGCAGCAATTCTGTTGATTTGCATCATAGAAAATCATAATATTGTCTCAGATCCTCTCAATTATTCCGCTCTCAATATCATTTTAGAAGTTGTGAGGTAAGTTCAAATAAATCTAATTGAATTCAAAATAAAGCATCTAAACAAATTAAAACTTAGAATGTACTGTTCTAATCCGTCCCATTTTAACATGATGAATCTCCTTGTGACGCAGTGCTTTCATGAATGTGGGGCTTTCGGTGGGTTATTCATGTAGTCTCAGAAAAGCAGAGGGCAGCTGTGTAGATGTGCCATATAGCTTCAGTGGCAAATGGAGCCCAGCCAGTAAATTTGTACTCATTGTTACTATGATTGTAGGAAGACTCAGATGATTTTTCTAATAATTATCCCCATGGAAGATCAATTCTTTCCTTTGTAAATCTATAAGCAGATGTGTTTACGATGGTTTTGAAAAGTTGTGAAATATGCAAATAGTTGATAAACGAAGATATGTTGTATTTAAGTCTAAATAAGAGAAATAAATGATATGTTGTAACATACATTTTCTCAGTTAATTATAAATTTTATTATCAAACTTGTGATTGTTAAATTTTAATTGATTAGAAAGTGACTTTGGTTATGTTCTAGTTCAATCTTGCACTCACACTTTTGCTTTTGAAAACTAGTTTTTGCTTAGTTGACCTATTTAACCTACATATAGCTTAAACTCTTGATTTTGAAAACTAGTTTTTGCTTAGTTGACCTATTTAACCTATATATAGCTTAAAGATTTTTTATGTTGATGTCTCACTTCATTAGGACTTTATACATGCCCTCACACTTACCTCAAATGTTTCGCATGTGCCACAACTTTGGGTAGATCAATTAGTAGTATATTTTTACTTTTCTTCTTCAACTTTTTGCTACATATACAAACATTTCATTGCATATTATTAATTCACTTTATGATAATGTTTTGCATTATTGTATGCATGTTTATTTGTGGAAGATTTCAAATGCAAATTTCTTTCTACATATATTCTTTCCAATTTTTAGTAATCCACGAGTGCAAGTTGCACAACTTCAACAATATGTTTGTAAATCTAAATGCATGATCCTATAAGTATTCAAACTTGTCATAGATGAAATCATTCGTGTGAATCTCAAAGACATGGGCAAAATGAAAGATAAGGAGAGGATTGCTAAACCATTCATGGCTATAGAACAAGAGATGGTAGGAGAGTGCATTGAAATGAATATGCACAACCTATCTTGTGTTCCCTTACATCCAAAATCCTAGGAACTACTTGCTAAAGCCTCCCTGAAACTTGATGCAGAGCATCCAAGGTGTAAGAGCAATCTTGCATCACCTAAAAATATTGTCTAGTTTTCAATAAGGGCTATCTTTGGACAGAGTTACTATTTTTAGTAGGTTGTTCATTTGAGCACCAATCAGTCTATTTTCTTCCTTAGAGTTTCATTTTTCATATATTGGTATGTTGGTAAAGTTTCATAGAAAGATCAAGTCTAGTTTTGAAGTTATTGCATTTTCTATTTTGTCAAGGTGATACAAAAACTTTGAGCTCAGTTTTGAAGGCTTTAGAGGCTCTGAAAAGGGGTCAAACTTTGATCATCTAGTGCTTAACAAATATTTTGCGTATAGTGGTTCATATCATTTCTGAAATGGGGTCATAATAGCCAATCGACTCAATGATTCACAAGTTATGATTTTCGGAAGTTGTGCCTTCATGATGCCAGTTTCAATGCAAAAAGGAAAATAGGGAAAAATCTCTTAAAGCGAGAAATTGAATCGTTGGGCACCAAAATGGGAAATCTTGCTTTCCATAATATTTTAAGGCATCTAATTGTGCTAATTAATAGGGCTAAAGGGGAGTTTTAGGGTTCAATTCCAAAAGTGTAGAATGTGGCTTTGTCTTGTAGATTATTGTAATGAAAATACCCATGTGGTTGTAGCATGTTGTTTTTCTGAATATTGTAATGTCATTTCATTTCAAAGATAATAGAAGAAAGTGTTGTTTTTGTTTCCATTAATTTGTTCTTGCAATTTTTAGTTTATTTCTCTATTGTGTTGTGTGTGTATGTTTGGCTAAATAAGGGGAGTACCCTTCATCAAGTGGTATCAAAGAAGTTCCTGAGCATGTAGATAGATCATCGAATGTGAGACAGTTTATACCATGACTATGGTTGTGGGTCTAAGAGACAAGTACAAAAAATGTTGGACTAACTGCCAACATCCCCCTTCGGGATTCGTGACATGGTTTAATAGCCTCATGTGTCTTCTATAAGTCTAGTGGTTGTATCGGGTATTAAAAGGTCAATCTTTTGGTGCAACGACAACCATTAGTTATAACAAGTGGTATCAAAGCTTGGTCACAGGTTCAAATCCCCTCGAGTGACGCTTGTGTGACTAACTGCCAATGTCCCCCTTCGGGATTCTTGATTCTTGTGTCTTCTATAAGTCTAGTAGTTGTATCGCGCATTAAAAGGTCGATCATTTGGTGCAATGACAACAGTGAGTTGTAATAGAAAATGCCTCCATGAAGGAATCGGGATAGAATAATTATGTGTTGGAATTGTTGTAGTTTGAGGTGTTGACATTCATGTTTTATCATTGATGTCAACATATGTTTCATTTGGTTTCATCGGGATTCTCAAACAGACTAGTTATGACAGGAACATGTTGATCTGATAGGGTGGTACATATATAGCATTCCAGGGTACATGAGCTTGTATCTATAATGCAGGAGGTGTGTAGACCTTATGTCTAAGGTCGCAAATCATTATCTAGTTATTTTCATAAGTTATGGCTGATTTGGTGGAGACTGGTTACAGTGCAGTGACAAAGGGTTATGACAAAGATGGTCTCTGATTTATTAGTATAGCTTGGCTGCAAGCATGGATTATGGTATGTGAGCTTGAGTCTTGACAGAAGATACGTGGGAGAATAATCTGTGAGATTCTTGGGTCGTTGGGATTGTGGTGACGTTGGATGTGGCGTGTGATCTTGCAAAGACCTATTTGGGGCCAACCAGAGGTGATAATGTGTTCAGCGGGTTTCTAGCATGGATTTTGGATCTTGGTGCACATTTGATTATTTTTATTTGTTGTATACTTGTTTAAGATACCGTGTGTATCTTAGCAAGGGTCTATGTACTCATTTGTGCATTGGGGAAGTCCTAATAGGACAACCTAATTATTTGTTGTAACTTGTATAAAGAAAATTCATTCCTTGGAGTTTTGTAAGGATGTTTTTACGAGTTGCGGGTATTTTTTTGTGAGGTATGCTGGATGTAGAGCAGAGATCATTCATTGAGCAATTCATTGGAACTGTATAAGAAAGGATAGTTGGTGTAAGTTGGCTCATTACTATTATTGTATACTCTTATATATTTATTTGGATAGTGGATCCAAAAGGTGAGTTGAACCTTTAGAAGGTGGATTTAACCTTCACTTTGGGAAATGTGCTCACGCAATGAGCCTACCTTTTTACTCAAATCCTAACAAGGTTGGAAAGACTCCTAATAGGTTTTTTCCTTTAACGGGGGTTTTCCTCGATAACAAATCCTCGTGTTATGGTGTTTTGATTTTGTGGTGTTCTTATGGTTATATTATTGTTTCAATTTGTTTAAAGTAATCAGATTAAAATGGTTTAAGTTTCATATTTGGCACACAACTGATTCACCCCCCCCCTGCCTCTCATAGTTGTGTTGGTGAATTGTTATTGCTAACAATTGGTATCATATCTTCTGGTCCTCAAATAGAAATTTTAACCACTTAAGGAGATCCTAAGATGGCTTAGTACATGAAGGAGAGCCCTAAGTTTGATGCTATAAATTTTGACAGTTAAAAAAAAAGATGAGGACTCATCTTATCTACATAAGAATTTATTACTAAATGATTATCAAGGAGGGAGAGATCAAGGAAGAATCTAAGATAGATAATGCTACTGAAGATGAGAATAAATTATTTCATTGCAACATGGTTGAGGGAAGCATTGATTAGTTCACTTTCAGAAGTAGAATTCATAGAGGTTAAGAAACTTGATTTAGCACTCAAGATCTAGACAAGGTTAGAAGCTTTGTGTGAAGGAGACAAGTACACTAAGAGGGAAAAGTTGTAGAATTGGAAAGTGAAGATGGATAACCTGAGATGTGAGATGATGAGAATGTTAGAGCATATGTATAGAGGTTAATTGAGGTTGTTACATGAATCAGAAACTCTAGAGGCACATACACTGAAGAAGAAGTGATCACAAATATTCTAAGATCTTTGACACCAACTTATAAGACAAAGGTTTAGTTGATTGAGGAGATCATTCCACTCACTGATAGCTTCAATAGAGAGATGTTGATTTCTAAACTAACCACCTTTGAGATGACAGAGATGTAGGATGCATTACCTAAAGTGGAAACTACTTTCAAGGATATTGTTCACAATGACAAGAGGGCATTATCAAGCCTTGCGAGCACTAAAAGAGATAGAAGACATGCAGAGCTTGGAGAGTACGTAGATGATTGGGATGAAATATGGGAAGAAGAGAGAAAGATGGATGATCTTGTGGCTATGATAGCAAAGAGGGAAAATAAAGGTAAGGGTAAATTCAAAGGCAAGTTACCCCAAATATTTTTCTTGCAATAAAATTGGTCAGTTTGCATCCAGATGTCCTACTAGGGTTCCTAAGCATAAACCTAACTTTTAAAAGTATAAGAAGGATAAGGAATGTTATTATGCTAGTGAGGGTGTTTCTGATGATGATTCTGCAAATGATGAGGATGAGATTGGATTTGCTGCAATTAAGGATGAGTATCTTATTCATGAAGAGAAAACTTTAGTTTCACTTGTGGAAAAGAAATCAGAATTATTTATAGATAGTGGTTGCTCTCATCACATGACTAGATATAAAGACAAGTTTGTTCAGGTAAGCAAATATGATAATACTCCTAGGTTGATCATTGGTAGAGGATCAATCTCTCTTGAAGGAAAAACTAATATTGATGATGTCTTGTTTGTTGATGGCCTTAAATATAACTTGTTGAGTGTTGGACAACTTGTATACAAGGGTTACCACTTGCAGTTCAAGGATGGGAAATGCACCATCAGAAGTGAGACAATGGACTTGATCGCATCATGTACAAAGCAAGAGGTAATGTGTTTCAATTGAATATTGTAGAGGCTAGTTGTTTTTTTGGAAAAGTTAGATGAAATTTGGTTGTTGTTGGCAAGTTGGCTAAGTAGGATATCACAATTTTGTCATTGTGGAAACATATACTCAGCATTAAGACATCATGATCGTAGGAAGAAGTTTTGTATGAGCACACATGAAAATTATCTAAGTATAACAGTGTTTACCAGTCTTCACAGAGATAGTTTTGATTAGTGATGTTCACAAAAGAAGGTTTAGTGCATGTGCACTTGAACATTGATCATTATATGTATATCAAAGCTACATCTAAGAGCGCAAGTCTGTATGGAATGTACGGAAAAAGATATTGAGGTTTTACATAAACAGTGTTGAGGCGACCAGAACAGAGCAACAGTCAGAATATGATTATATTAAGGGATTTTTTTTTATCAAAATAATGACTTAACTAATTAGGGATGACATCCTAGATGTTAACCCTAAGGAAGCATATAATGAATTTATGTTTTGAGAAGAGTATAATGTATTGTAAAGCCGATAAGAATTTATTTTGTATATAACTTGTATATAAGTAAGAATAATATAATGTGAAGTAGTAAGAAGTTGTAAGAAGTTGATATATGATATATATGATGCAAAACTATAAGTTGTAAGAAAGAAAAGAAGCAAGTATTGTATAGTAGAGCGAAGAGCCTACAAAGCTAGATCGGAATAATAAAGTTATTTGGCGGCAGTAAAAGGTTTTTGTATCTTACCTTTTATCTGAAATTATCATTGTATATTGCATGTTTGGGTAGTGAGCTCATCTTGCATACATCTTTATTTTGCAATAGAAACTCCTCACAGGGTTGAGGCTTCTAACAAGGCCTAAAGTCCTTTACCCAGGACAGAGACACTATATGTATGTAATAGACTCCTAACATGGTCAACATCCTTAACTGGATTCTTTTGATTAGTGGATCAGTTGTGGGTATCATCCCCATCGGGATTTTCCCTTGGCCAGGGTTTCCTTGAGAACAATCATGGTGTTATGAGTTCATTAATTTTATTGTTATGTTTTTTATTTAATTTACTTAGTTTATTTTCTTATGCAAGCTACGAGTTAATTTCATATATCCATAATTGGGCAAAAGTAAAAGTTTGTGAAATACTAATTCACCCAAAACAATGACATCTAGCTCTTCTGGGAGGAAAAAATGACATCTAGCTCGAGCATGCTAGCTCCATCAACTACTTTCTCCTTTCCTAACTCCCTAGCCCTCCATCCTTCATCAGACCCCAAGCTTCACCACAGTTCTGAGATAGACTACCACCGGTGTCATTGGCTCTTCTCTAGGTCAAGGTAAGGGTGGGGGAAGAGTGCATCAATGGTGCAAGTTGGGACTGATTCACCCCCCCCCCCCCTCTCAGTACTTCCTATTTCTAACAATTGGTATCAGAGCTTAGTTACTCAGAACAAAGTTATTCAAAGAAATCCTAACAGCTTGAGTAAGATCTCTATAGATATGGATCAGTTGCAGAAGAATCTTGATGAAGCTCTTGAACAAATTGATATTCTTACTGAAGAAATAGATACATTAAAAGACAAATATGATAATGCAAAAGATTACATTGAGAAAATAAAGGAAAAGATAGAAGATCTAAAATCAAAGAAAGAACCTACAAGTCAAGTCAAGAACTTTGATGAATTTTCAAAATTGAAAAAAGAAAACGAGATCCTTAAACATGAACTAAAGATTGTAGATCTGAAATTAAGCTTGAAATATGATAACAGCAAAGATGAATCAAATCTAAAATCTGAAAATATAGAGCTGAGATCTAAACTTACCAAAGTGACATCTGAACTTGAGACTACAAAATTGCAGTATGTTGAATTTGTGAAGTACAACACAATTGTGAAAGGAGAACTAAATCAATTTAAAAAACATCTTAAGAAACTGTATTCCAGTAGTGAAAAAATTGATGAACATATTTTTTATCAGAAACCCTCTTATGATAAAACTGGTCTTGGATACTTTGAAGATAAATTCCCAAAGAATATTGAAGAATGTAAAGAATTGAATTTGAAATAGCCTAAGAATAAAGAAGAAAAGAAACTAGATGAATCTAGCAAATCTGAAGATATACCTAATCCACCTAAGCAAGATGAACCACCTAAAGAGATGCGAAGAGAATTAAAAGGTAGATGTTTTTCATGCAATTCTTTTGGACACATGAAAAGAGATTGTACAGGTAAGAAATTCAAACCTATCTCTGGTTATTGTTATAATTGTCATGGTATTGGACATAGAGCTATTGATTGCAAGAAACCTAGATCTAATGATAATTGTAATAGTAGAATGTTTATAAATACTAACCCTGCAGATAAGATACCTATTGGAGAAATGAACAAAAGAAATGGAGTTATGTGTTATAGATGCAACAAATTTGGACACATTGTTAGAAATTACAGATCACAAATCAGTCAATCAGGACCAAGATATGGAAACAATGGAATAATTTGTCAGATATGCAATAATATTGGTCACATAGTGAGGCATTGCAGAATGAACAACATGAAAAATCCCAATCCTAGAAGAAATGCAAACTATACCAGGAGAAATACAAACACCGTGAATAATCACAAAGAAAGTTGCAATAACTTGGAGGAAACTGAGTTTTTTAAAGCTACAGATCAAGCGAGCACACTCACTGTACCAGGAAATCAAACAGGTGAAGTATTTGAGAGTAAGTGTGAATCATTTCCTAATTCATCTCAAAGTAATTAAGCATCAAATTTCATGAACTATGTGTTTAAATAAGCATCAAAATAGTATAGAATTTAGAGTAAGTTAAATTAAGCCTTGCAAAGTTAATATGAGCTACTATATGATATAAGGAAGCTATGGTTAAGAGTGCATGAATTTATGAATATGTATGTGATTATACAAAAAGAATGAAGTTTTACAGGTAACCAGGAACAACTTTTGGCATGAATGCACTTAAGAAATTAATGCGATGAGTTTATCTTGAAAGATTTGAAGGATAAAAGTAGATTATTGACATCAATTGATCATTCAAGTGTTTACAAGAGATATAGAGAGCTATCTAGTGGAGTTTGAAAGCAGTTTGCAAGATTTGGAGATAGATTCTTTGCCAGATCTACAGAAAGCCCTAAATCGTAATTCTAAGGTATTTAACTAAGTATTCATTATCAAAGTAGTTACATTTTGATAGAATCATGGATGCATCACTAGTTCACAACATCAGAGACATGGCTAGACTTAAGATGAAGAAGGAACTAGTAGAACCCTTAGAGGAAGACCCTAGTTTGGCTTTATCAACTATCCCAAACAAAGTTTTACATTTGGAATATGTAAAAGGATATCTAAAATGCAAGTTTGAGACAATAGGAGATGGTAGCTTAACCATGGAGTACATTAAGATTTATAAACAAGACATGACCTACAAAGAAGGATTTGAACATTTAGGTCAAATCGATATCATTAAGTACACATTTCACTATGAGTTTCAGAATGACGAATGGACCAAAATTATTTTGAGTAGAATACATGATGGAAAGTTTTGGTTGGCTGATAGAGTTATAGACATTATAGAAAATCTTATACATGAGGTTACAGGATTATCTAAGACATAAGAAATTCCTTTAAATGAAAAGAATGTTAAGAAAATAGTGTTGGACAACACCAAGTCTTCATATAATGGAAGAGGTGTAGTTATAAGAAAGATTGAACAAGATGATGTAAGATATAGATGTAAAATCTTAACTTCAAAATTATGTGCAAGTTCTAGGGAAGATGACATAGTAGGAGGCATGGTACAAGTAGCCTACCTTATGTGTATTGACGGAGTGGAAGTAGATATGTGTGAGATTCTGAGAATTCAACTAATTGAAAATCTTGAAAAGATCAAGAATACTAAGAACTCACAATTTAGATTCTCATTCCTGATCACTTACATGTTTTTCCATATTTTAAGAAGAGTCCCTTACACCATAGGAACTGATTGGAATGCTGCCATAAATTCAATGGATGGGATTAACAAGGTATACTTAAGACATCCCATTTATAAAGTGAATGAGAGTGCTACCCTTGTCATAAAGACCTTTCAAAATGAAATGAGAAGAAGATCAAGAATACCACCATCTATTATTGAGAAATATAAGAATGAAATATGTTTCTTAGTGGACACTAACTTTACCTACATTGAAGCAATAGAGCCAAGGATAGAGTTTGTAGATCCTCTTGAGTATGAGGTATCTGAAGAAGAAGTTGAAGGTTATGTAAATAGGATACTTAAAAGTAGTTTGGATGCCAAGAATTCTAGATTTTGAACATATGAAGAAAACTTCAGTACAACACAACAGTCACAGGTGCATAAATTGGCAAAGAAAAGAGTAGATAGTACAATAAAGAAAATATTGAAGGATATAGGCATGACCGAGCATGAATTTATCATTGCAAAGAAGACAACAACAACAATTAAGGATATTGGACAGATGGAAGTGTTGTTAGTTCCACCCTTGACAACCCATGCAGCCCCTGTTGAAGATATTTAGGATATTGAGGAAGATATTATGGAATTGGATGTGCTAGCAATAAGAAATTCTACTAGATCCACCTCCACTACACCAACTAAGAGAGTTAAAGAGATGGAAAGTGGACCGGGAAAGAGGCAGAAAACTATCTTTTCACCAGTAGAAAGGATAAAAACTTCAGAAGATAAACCACAAGCAGATGAAGAGGCAGGCAACAACAAAAAGAAGCAGTGGAAGCCCAAGATTGACAAAGTGAACCCTTTAATCATAAATGAAGCAGATTTCACCAAATTGAAAAAGTATTATGAAATGTACAACAACTTTGAGAAGCTGAATATTTACAATGTAGTTTTCAGACACATGATTCTTGCTAATAAGAAGTTTGAAGACATAAAAGGCAAGATTCCAGATAATTTATATGAAAAGTTGGTAAATAGGAAAAAGAGAGCAATAGAAGAAGACAAAGGCATACGAGAAATATATGTGAGGAAGCTTTGTGAGATTAAGTATGAAGACCACTTCAGAGAAATCATGAAGAACCTTAGCACACATTTGAGAAGGAAAAGAAGGACAATTTTGATAATGGGAGGAAATTATGAAGAGATAAACAGAGAAACTAAGGAAGTAGTTGTAAAGGTAATGATCTATGGACCGGGATAAATATTTAGTGAATCTGAACCAGCAGTAGAAGCATACCATAAACTAAATCATCACCAATTCTTCCACCCTCCATCAAGATTGATGATGAGTCTATGAATATTGAAGGCATAAAAATCACCATAGACAGAGAAGAGAACCCATTTGATGACCAAGGAGAAGATGTTGGCAATTTGATAGAAGTTAATGAGTAGAAGGATGAAGCAATGAATAAGGAAGAAGAATTTGTAGAAACAAGATTAGAAGAGAAGAAAGAAGAACTTCAAGTTAAGGTAGAAGAAGAGGAACATGCGGTGCAAGAAGAGCCAACTAAAATTGTTTCACAGACCAAGAGCTTAGCAGTTGAATTTGACGATGATGATCAAATAGAGTTGATCTTATCTCTAAATAAGATAATTAGAAAGATAAGAAAGAAAAAAGCTTGGAAGGAGTGTTACTTGAAGTAACCGGCAAACTTCGAGTCCTAAAAACTCAAGTCAGTTTAGGTTGATCCCCAAGCCAAGCAAAAAGAGGTAATGAAACTTTTGACACTGAATTCAGTAATCTATCAGATATTGCATCAGTTAAAGCTCAAGAAGCCCATGATGCATAATTATTTCAAGTTATTTGTCATAACATTATGAATGATTGGGATAACTTGGAAATATGCATAAAAGAGTTAAAAAAATGTTTAGAAAGAGGAAAAGTTGTATACATCCAGTGCACACTATCCCATAGTCACACATCAGAAATTTTAGAAAAGATAAAGAATAAAGAAGAAAAGTTACATGCCACAGTGAATGATTTGCAGAGTCCTAATGTGAAAATCACAAATATTGAGAAGAAAATGAGAAAATATATGATGAAATAAGACTTCTTGAGGATGAAAAGAAAGAAAATTGAAGAGATTCTCTCTACTCAGAGAGCATCTATCATTGAAGATATGTAATATAGAACATCAACTGGAAGAATGTCTTTCATAAAATACATCATATGGAAATTTTGCATATTCAAACCTTAAGGAAGTTGAGATAGCATCTTATGGACTATGTGCATTATTCAACATTTCTAGTTCAGTCAAGAAGACATGGGACAAGGAAATAGATAATCTAAAGGTAAATTTTGTAGATTGTATAGCAAGTCTTCTAGCTTTGCATTATTGAAATCAAGGAGGTAAATCAAATTTTGACATACTTATAGAATTATTGACACCTTTGTCATTGTTATCAAAGGGGGAGTAGTATAGTATGAAAATTGTCTATATGTAGAAGATATAGATATGTGGAATAGTATGGAGTATACTCTTAGGGGGAGTATCATTTTGGAGAAATAAGTAGACATGTATTATCCAAAAATTTTGTAATGGTCGTACGTTACACCTTTTTGAATTTTGTAATAAAAAAATTTGGGGGGGACTTAGCCAATTTTCCCATATGTTGCCACCAATGACAAAGGGGAAGATTGATGGAAATTTGGCTAAGTAGGATATCACAATGTTGTCATTATGGAAACATATACTTAGCATTAAGATAGCATGATCACAGGAAGAAGTTCTGTATGAGCGCACATAAAAATTATCTAAGTATAATAGCGTTTACCAGTTTTCACAGAGATAGTTTTGATTAGTGATGTTCACAGAAGCAGGTTCAGTGCATGCACACTTGAAAATTGATCATTCTATGTATATCAAAGCTACATCTAAGAGTGCAAGTCTATATGGCATGTACGGAAAAAGATATTGAGGTTTTACATAAATAGTGTTGAGCCAACCAGAATAGAGCAGTAGTCAGAATATGATTATATTGAGTTAAGGGATTATTTTGTTTATCAAAATAATGACGTAACTAATTAGGGATGACTCCTAGATGTTAACCCTAAGGCAACATATAATTAATTTATGTTTTGAGAAGATTATAATGTATTATAAAGCCAACAGGAAGTTATTTTGTAATAACCTTCTAAAGGTTAAACCCACCTAAAGAAAATGCAAGGGTTGAAGCAAGCAGAAAAATTTGTCTAGGAGTATATAGAGGAGTTCTATTGGGTTCTTATCAGAGCAGTTCATTTGGAAGCTAACAAAGAGAATGTTTCTTGTTTGATAAATGGGTTAAAGTCAAGTATTCAAGATGATTTGATAATGGTAAGAATTTCTACTATTGTAGATGCATATCAATTTACTTTTAAGGTAGAAGAAAAATTGAACAAGTTTGAGAGAAAACAAACTAGAAGAGGTCATGGTGGAAATCCCATTGGATGGGCTTATAAAGGCTGAAATGAAGATCAGAAGAAGAATGATGACTCTAATAGAAATCATATCAAAGGGGAAATTGTTAGCAATAGTCCCAAGAGATAACTAAGAGGGGGGGTGAATCAGTTATCTGCAAGTTTCAATTCTTTATCCAATTAAGTATACTTAAACATAAGCATAAACATAATGAAATAACACTTGAACACAAAACCAATAGTTTGGTTATGAGGAAACCCAAATAGGTAAAAAATCCGGTGGGAATTGACACCCACTAATATTCTGCACTAGTGTATTATGATCCTTGTTAGAAGATCATTAACCTTGTTAGGAGTTTCTTTACAATATATTTAGTACAGTAGACCTAGTCAAGGGTTAGACCCTATTAGGAGTCTTTTACAATAGTCCCTGTTAGGGGAGAGGATGCACTATTTGAGAGCACACTACTCAAAGGGGCGAAGGCTACAACCTTCTGAATAACAGATACACACTATATCTAGGTCTTGATGAACTGCGCTTAGACCTTCTATCTAGATTAGTTCCAATGTATAGCACAAACACTTTACTTGGTCACATAGACCTTCTTCTATTGGCTCAACACTTCGC
Source organism: Chamaecyparis obtusa (assembly GCA_027943335.1). Taxonomy (NCBI): domain Eukaryota; kingdom Viridiplantae; phylum Streptophyta; class Pinopsida; order Cupressales; family Cupressaceae; genus Chamaecyparis; species Chamaecyparis obtusa. The sequence continues at coordinate 882,707 of BSBK01000515.1, read as the reverse complement.
ACATTCTACTCTGCTCTTCACAATCAACCATGAACCACACCCAAGCAATCACAAATGACTGCCTATAAATATCTTTCCTCTAAATGATATAATCAAGTTGACCTATTAGAACCACCTTTAAATCATATTAGAGAAGCCATAACAAACTCCAATAATAATTTAGTTGGCTCTACTAAGCACGCAATACATTCTAGGACCTGTCCAATAAGATAATTGTAAACGCACGCTACATACTGTCAGCTCTACCAAAATGACTGTATCTTTCTCCTCAAGTTGAATTACTTCATGCACTCTTAACTAAACATTACTAACTCTTCTCCAAGCTTAAATCCAAGGGCATATACTGAAAGGATAGGCACAACTCTAGATTCAATATAATCTCTATCGGCTCTTCTGAACAAACACAGGAAACTGCTACTGGTGAATAGCGACTATATAACTTCACTTCTACTAATCATCAAACTTTTCATCCATGAATGTAACATCACTAGTATGTCTTCATCATATATCCAAGTGTGCAAGGCTCCATGATAACTGTACAGACAACCATACAAAGAACATTGTCTATTACTCTATCACGAACACTGTTGACACAAGCTGCTATATAACTGTCTGTACTAATAGTTAACCTTTGTACCCATGATATCATGATGATAACATGTCCATTCAACATATACTAAAATCTTACTTCATAAGTCTTCCATGCATGCTACTTACCATATGTTGTCATCAATGACAAACATACTGTCAGTACTAGCCTGCTGGAAAATCTCCAACAATCTCCCCCTTTGGCATTGATGGCAACATATGGAATGAAAAACTCCACCAATCCAAATGAATAATTCTTTTATAACATTCTCCATTTCCTCTTCAAGACTCCCCCAAAGATGAGTCCTCCATCTTCTGTCATAACTGAATACTACTCCCCCTTAGTGTATTACTCCTATTTTTACTTCTATTTTTCATGACTATATATTACTCCCCCTTTGGCATCAATGGCAAAGGGCACCAATTAGTTTAAGCACTGGTACTACTCTAGAAGTAGAGTAGTCAACCATCCATTAGTCCCTAAGGACTGGTGTTTTTCCTTCTTTGTTCTAAGCAGAATCAAGGAAGGGAATTACTCGCAGCTTCTCCCTGAGATACTCAAAAGTATCCTTTGGCAAGGGCTTTGTGAATATGTCTGCCAACTAATATTTAGTACTCACATAGTCCATCTTGACTTCTTTCTCTACCACTTTCTCTCTTAGGAAGTGATACTTGATCTCAATGTGTTTTGTCTTTGCATGCATCACAGGGTTCTTTGACATATTGATAGTGCTAGTGTTATCACAGTGAATAACAATAGGATAATCAATCTAAATTCCAAAATCCTTTATCATCTGCTTGATCCAAACAATTGTATAACAATTCAAGGCTACTGCAACATACTCCACTTCTGCTATTGACTAAGAAATACAATTCTTTTTCTTGCTTGTCCAAGTGACAAGTCTATCACCAAGAAACACTGCTCCACCTGATGTACTCTTTCTGTCATCAATGCATCCTACCTAATCTGCATCAGTGTACACATGAAGCTCAACATTTTTTGAATTAGGATACCATAGACCATAGTCTATAGTGCCTTGCAAATATCTAAATATCCTTTTTACTACCATGAGGTGACTTTTTTTAGGCTCTTCTGCAAATCTTCCAACTATGCCAACTACATTGGAAATATCTAGTATGGTCTGAGTAAGATAAATAAGTTTTCCAATTATAGACTTGTACAATGTTATATCTACTACTAGTGAGTCATCTTCTTTTGTAACCTTGCATATAGTTATCATAGGTGTCCCTACTAGCTTGCAATCATCCATCTTGAATTTCTTTAATATTTCTTTCACATACTTGGACTAATTAATGAAAATACCTTTCTCTATCTATTGCACATTCAATCCCAAAAAGTATTTGATAGGTCTAGTCATACTCATCTCAAATTCATTTTGGATCTCCTTAGCAAATTCAGCACTAAGTTTGTCATTATCTCCAAATATAATGTCATCAAGAAATATAGCTACAAGTAGTAAACCTTCAGATGTCTCTCTTATGAATAGATTACAGTCTGTTGCTCCTTTCTTGAATCCAATCTTTGTTAGATATCCATCTAGTCTCTCATACCATGCTCTAGGGGCTTGCTTAAGTCCATAGAGAGCCTTCTTCAATCTACATACCATATCAGGTTTATCTGATAAGGTGAATCCTTCTGGTTGCTCAATGTATACTTATTCTTTTAAATCTCCATTTAAGAATGCCAACTTGACATCCATCTAATAAACTTTGAAGTTTTTTACTATAGCATAAGCTAGAAATAACTTAATAGCTTCTAATCTACTCATAGGTGTAAATGTGTCTAAATAATCAATGCCTTCTCTTTGCACATATCCCTTACATACTAACCTTGCTTTATTTCTTACTACTATACCATCTTCATTCATCTTGTTTATGAATATCCACTTTGTTTTAATCACATTCTTATCACTAGGTCTTGGGACCAGTTCTCAAGTGTCATTCTTAATAATCTGATCAAGTTCTTCTTTCATAGCATCATGCTAATCTAAATCATTACATGCATCTTCAACACTTAAAGGTTCAATCTGAGATAGTAAACATACTGCTTCACTACTAGCTGAGTTCTTTGCTTGTGATCTTGTTAAGACTTTTCCACTTTGATCTCCAATGAGTCTTTCTTGGAATGGTTTTTAGATGTAAACTTTGGAACTTCAGGTGATGCTGACTCATCAGCCTTAGGAGTTTCTTCTTCACTTGTCTCAGAGTCATTGAATAACACATCAATACTATCAAACATTTCTTCAATAACTGTCTCACTAGTGGAGGGTCTGGGTTCTTCTTCAATCATGGGTGAGTAATCATGGCATCTTTCTTGAACCATAAAATTTTCATCAATCTTCACATGATCACTTTCTATGATCTTTTTCAATCTTAAATTGAAACATCTATAAGCTTTACTTTTAGTAGAGTAACCAAGGAAAATACCTTCATCACTTCTTGCATCAAAATTGCCTATTGCTTCATCCCTCTTGATGTAGCACTTGCTTCCAAAGATTATGAAGTATTTTACTATGGGAACATTACCAAACCATAGCTCACATGGTTTTTTGTCAGCGCCAGGCCTCAATTGAATTCTATTGATGGTGTAGACTTTTGTATTGACCGCATCTCTCCAATAGGTGTGAGAAACTTTTCCTTCAATCATGATGGTGCGCGTTGTATCAAGGATGATCCTATTCCTTCTCTCTGCAATTCCATTCTGCTAAGGAGTTCTAGGTGCACTTGACTACCTCTTTATGCCATGTTCTTTTAAGTACTCATAGAATCTGTCAGAGGTGAATTCTCCTCCTCTATCCAATCTCAGACATTTTATCTTTAGTCCAGATTCATTCTCAACCTTAGCTTTGAATATCTTGAACTTTTCAAATGCTTCTGACTTATCTTTCAATAATGCAACCCACATCATTCTAGTGTAATCATCAACAAACAAAATGAAATACCTTTCACCATAGTATGATCTTGTTTGAGTTGGACTACATAGGTCTATATAAATTAGATCCAACTTGTTCTCTGCTGAATTGTGCTTGCTCCTGAATGAGTTTCTCATATATTTTCCCATCACACATTCCCTACATATAGTATCAACTGGCTTTACTATGCTAGGTAGATCTCTTAATGCCTACATTGCTTATCTTTACTATGTTATCAAAATTTATATGACATAGTCTTTTATGCCACAACCAACTGTCATCTACTTTAGCAACAAAATAGCTTGCTTCTAGATTAAGCTAAAAAACATTACCTTTAGTCTTTGATCCTAACGCAATTATTTCTCCTTCTTTGTTGTTAATGATGCACTTGTTTCCATTGAATTCCAATATGTAACCTTTGTCAAGTAACTGCCCCACACTTAGTAGTTTATGTTTCAAACCATCAACATAAAGAACATCATCAGTACTATTATTTCCATCCAAGGTGATGGCTCCTCTACCAATGATGGGTTTAGGAGTGTTATCTCCAAATCTAACCATGCCACCATTGTATTTGTTTAGATGAACAAATCTATCTTTATCACCTGTCATGTGATGTGAACAACCACTATCTATAATCCAGTCTGTCCTTATATCAGCTTGTGAAATCAATGCTAATTCTTGTTTCTCTTTCTCATCTTCACGATCTATCTTATTGTTCATGTTCTCTATGATAGCAATAAATCCAATTTCTTCTTCATCTAAACCATCATCTGAAATTCCATCTCCAGCATAGTAACATTCCTTAGAGTATTTAGGCTTGTAGTCATTTTTTAACTTTCTAGCTCTTAAGGGACATTTAGATGCAAAGTGACCTTTCTTATTACATGAAAGCATTTAAATGGAAATTGACCTTCATATTTTCCTTTTCATTTATTTTCTATAGAATTCCATTTGATCAACCTTGAGTTGTTAAGCTTTATTTCTGAGGCACTTGGCTCTGATACCAATTGTTAGGAATAGTCCCAAGAGATAACTGAGAGTGGGGGGGTGAATCAATTATCTGCAAGTTTCAATTCTTTATCCAATTAAGTATACTTAAACATAAGCATACACACAATGAAAGAACACTTGAACACAACACCAATATTTTGGTTACAGGGAAACCCAAATAGGTAAAAACCCCGGTGGGAATTGACACCCACTAATATTCTGCACTAGTATATTATGATCCTTGTTAGAAGATCCTTAACCCTGTTAGGAGCTTCTTTACAATATATTTAGTACAATAGACCTAGTCAAGGGTCAGACCCTATTAGGAGTCTTTTACAATGGTCCCTGTTAGGGGAGAGGATGCACTATCTGAGAGCACACTACTCAAAGGGGTGAAGGCTACAACCTTCTGAATAACAGATACACACTATATCTGGTTCTTGATGAATTGCACTTAGACCTGTCATCTAGATCAATTCTAATGTATAGCACAAACACTTTACTTGGTCACATAGACCTTCTTCTGATGGCTCAACACTTCACACACTCTGCTCTGCTCTTCACAATCAACCATGAACCACACCCAAGCAATCACAAATTTTTGCCTATAAATATCTTTCCTCTAAATGATATAATCAAGTTGGCATGTTATAACCACCTTGAAATCATATTATAGAAGCCATAAAAAACTCCAATAATAATTCAGTCAGCTCTACTAAGCACGCAACACATTCTGGGACCTGTCCAATAAGATAATTGTAGATGCACGCTACATAGTGTCAGCTCTACTAAAATGATGGTATCTTTCTCCTCAAGCTGAATTACTTCATGCACTCTTAACTAAACATTACTAACTCTTCTCCAAGCTTAAATCTAAGGGCACATATTGAAAGGATAGGTGCAACTCCAGAACCAATATAATCTATGTTGGCTCTTCTGAACAAACACAGGAAACTGCTATTGGTGAATAGCGACTACATAACTTCACTTCTACTGATCATCAGACTCTGCATCCATGAATATAACATCACTAGTATGTCTTCATCATATATCCAAGAACTCAAGGCTCCATGATAACTGTACAGACAACCATACATAGAACATTGCATGTTACTCTGTCAGGAACACTGCTGACACAAACTACTATATAACTATCTGTACTAACAGTTAACCTTTGCACCCATGATATTATGTTGATAATATGTCCATGCAACATATACTAAAAGCTTACTTCATAAGTCTTCCATGCATGCTACTTACCATATGTTTTCATCAATGACAAACATACAGTCAGTACTAGCCTGCTAGGAAATCTCCAGCAGAAATAATTCCTATTGCCCTCACAATAAAAATAATATAGATCAGAGAGGAAGAGGAAGTGGGAAAGGACCAAGAAGAGGAGGTTTTCATGGGACATGCTTCCATTATAGAGAAGAAGGACATAGAGATTATGAGTCTCCCCAACATCAAGGGAGAACAAATAGAAGACCAAACAGAAATTAATGAGTTGCACATGTATATGAATATGCCAAGTCATCACATTTTAAAGATGTTGAAAGAGAAAAGATCCTTGTAACTAGAAGAGTCTTTCTAAATGATGAGAAGGAGCCTGAGAAAAGGAATAATTTATTCCACACAAGGTGTAAGTGTATTTGTAAAGTATGCAATGTCATTGTTAATATTAGTAGTATTGATAATATTGTTTCAAAGGAAATGGTGGGTAAATTGAAGTTAGACAGACGAATGCATCTGAATCCCTATAGGATTTCCTAGTTGCAAAAGGATCACAAGGCTTTGGTAAATGAATAGTGTCTGGTAAAGTTCAAAATTGGAAACTACCATTATGAGGTATTGTATGATATTATGCCTATGGATGCTTGTCATTTTTTGTTAGGGAGACCATAGAAATTTTATCATCATGTAGTAAATTATGGGTATGCAAATACCTATTCCTTAACAAAGGATGGAGTTTGACACAAGCTAAATTCATTGAAAGAAATAGAAGAAAAGGTATGTAGTAATGGAAGAATATATTTAATTAATGGAAGGAAGTTTCTAGAAGGAATGAAGCATGAACATATGTGTGTTTTCTTTAATTCCAAGAGTTGATAAAGATGAAGTATAAGGTGTACCTATAGAATTTGCAAATTTGTTCGATGAGTTTGAGGATATTGTATCTGATAATGTACTTGATGCATTGCCACCAATAAGAAATATTAGACATAAAATTGACTTGATTCCTAGAGCTAGTTTTCCAAATAAGGAAGCTCACAGAATGACTCCAGCAGAGAGTGAAGAGTTGAATAAAAAAGTGCAAGAGTTGTTGCAAAAGTTGAGTCCATGTGTTGTACCAGTAGTACTAGCACCAAATAAAAAAGGAGAATGGAGAATGTGTACAAATTCTTAGGATATCAATAATATTACTATCAAGTATAGCTTTCCCTTTCCAAGAATGGATGACATTATGGATTGCTTGAGTGGAGCTGAGTACTTCACAATGATAGATATGAAGATTGGATATCACAAATTTAGGATTAGAGAAGGAGATAAATGGAAGAAAACCTTCAAGATAAAGGAGTGCTTGTATGAGTGGTTAGTCATGTCTTTTGGGCTAACCAATGCAGTGAGCACATTCATGTGGCTCATGAATGAGGTACTGAAAGAATTCCTAAGTACATTTGTTATTGTTTACTTGGGTGATATTTTGATCTTTAGTAAAACATTGGAGGAGAATATAATGCATATTCATAGGGTCTTTGAGAAGTTAAGAGAAGAAAATTTTTTGATTAACCTGAAGAAGTGTAGTTTTGTTAAGAAGGATTTAGTGTACTTGGGATTTGTTGTCTCATTCAATGTTCTTAAAATGGATCCAGAGAAAGTGAGGGTTATCCTTAAATGTCCTACTCCAAGAAGTGCTACTGAGCTAAGATCTTTTCATGTTCTGGCTATCTTTTATAGAAAGTTTATCATAAATTTTAGTTGTATCTGTGGACCCTTGACTGAAACTATGAGAGGGGATAGAAAAGAGTTTAAGTGGACTACAAGAGTAGCAAAGGGTTTTGATTTATTGAAGAGAAAATTTATAGAGCAGCCTGTTTTGACACTTCCATATTTTAATAAGGTATTTCAAGTAGAGTGATTCCAGTGGCAATGTCATTGGAGCTTTTTTGAGTCAGGAAGGTAAAACCATTTCTTATTATAGTGAGAAGTTGAATGATGCTAAAAGAAAATATTATGTTTATGATCAAGAGTTTTATGCTATAGTTCAGGCATTGAGGAAATGGAGACATTACCTTTTTCCTAATGAGTTTGTTTTGTTTACTGATCATCAATATTTATAGTAGTTGAATAGCCAAGGGAAGTTGAATTAGAGGCATTTGAAATGGGTTTAGTTTTTTTTGAGTTACACTTTTCTTTTAAGCACAGGAGTGGAAATTCTAATAGGGTTGGAGATGCCTTGATCGGGAGGAAGAATTTGTTGACAGAGATGCAGATTGAAGTTATTGGATTCAAATAACTCAAGAGTTTGTATTTTGAGGATGCTGATTTTGGTGAGGCTTGGAGAGCTTGCACAAAGCTTTTTAATATAGATAGGACCATAAGGTTGGATTTTATAATCTAAGATGTGATGTTATTCAAAGGGAGCCAATTGTGCATTCCAAGGAGTTCCACTAGGGAGAACCTAATCAAAGAGAATCATAGTGGAGGATTGGCTAGACACTTTGGTCAAGATGAAACCATTGCTCTGGTTAGTGAGAATTATTATTGGTCACGATTGCAGCAAGATGTTAAGAAGTTTGTGTAGATTTATAGAATATGTCAAATGGAAAAGGGAACCATGTAGAATATAGGGTTATATCATTCATTACCTATACCAGAGAGGCCATGGAAGGATATTAGTATAGACTTTGTTATTGGCTTACCAAGGACTCAAAGAGAGCATGATTCTATTTTTGTGGTGGTGGATAGGTTCTCGAAGATGGGACATTTCATTCCATGCAAAAAAACTAATGATGTTGTTCATGTGGCAGAATTATTTTTTAGATAAGTAGTGACACTACATATTTTTCCTAAAACCATAGTTTCAGATCAAGACACTAAGTTTTTTGGGTTATTTTGGAGAACATTGTGGAAGAAGCTAAAGACATATTTAAAGGTTAGCTTAGCACACCACCCACAGATTGATGGACAAAAAGTAGTGAATATGAGTTTGGGGAATCTGTTGAGATGCTTAGTTGGAGATAAAGTGAAGGGGTGGGATTTTATTTTAACATAGGCAATATTTGCATAGAATAATTATGTCAATAGGAGCATTGGTAAATCACCATTCCAAATTGTATATGGAAGTAGTCCTAGAAATGCTTTAGAATTAAGGTAGTTGGACAATGGAGAAAAAAATAGTGCTAAAGTTAAAGATTTTGTATAACACTTGAGTGATTTGCATGAAGAGGTGAGGAAGCACATTAATAACATTTTAGAGTGGAAGTATGCTAATCAGGAATTATTTGTTATCAGAATCATGAAGTATCAATAAATAAGAGGAGAATTCAGTAATAAAAGTAATTTTGGTATTAGTAAATAAAGGTCCAGTAGGTAAGATGGCTAAATAGACCTTAAACTTAGGAAATCCTCTTCAAATCTAAAAGTTGCTTGAAGTCCTTATTGGTAGCTTTATCATTTTAGTTTTAATTTGCAGTTTGTACGAATATAGCATGATGGTCATGATTTTATCAAATGAATTATGGATTTAATATTTTCAAATAGAGGTTTTGTAGATTTTGTCTAGGTATTAATGAAGGAAGTACATTCCCATGGAAGAGATGGGAAGAGAAGGCATTTATAAAAAAATCAACCTTAGGTATTTTTTCCAATACCAAGCTTTGGGATGTATTTTTCTTAGGATTTTGTAAATAGGGGTATGCCCCTAGCTGGATAAATTATGTAATTCTTTATGTAAATTGGACAAATGTCCTAGGCAAGACTGGAGGTTTTCTTCTCCATTCTTTCTATGTAGTAGAAAAAGTATTTTCATAGGGTTAGTATTGCAAATAAATGAATAAAATAACTAAATTACAACAAAAAATAAGTTATTTTAACAAATAAAGAACAATTAAGCACTCTATGGACCTCTATTTAGGGATGCTAATGCAAAGCTCTCAGCAAGTTTCCATTAGTGACAATCTTAAAATGAGAATGAATGATAAACAAAGCTAATAGTTCAATTCCAAATGAAATTACACATATTTAGCTCTAAATTTTCCTTTGTAGCTATAAACTACAAGAGGTTTGATGTTATTCTCAGATTTGTGGATGATTATTGATTGAATTATGCCATGCTTTTATAGATTTTGGCAAGGGTAGGGGGTGTAGTTGATTTGATCATGGTTTGATGAGGGTTGAGTCCATGGTGTTGGAAACTAAAATTGAAGCAATTGTTGTGTTGTCATTGATGTCAAATCTTAATTAATAAGACTGTTCCTACTTAGGAAAGTACTATATCTATTTCAGTGTTGCTAAGGGGATAGGCAAGGTTGGTAACAATGGTACCTAAGGAAAAGTTGAGTTATCTTGATAATAAAAAGTGTACTTGACTATGTTGTACAATGATGAGACAATGTATTGTTTATCTTAGTAAGATTGAAGACTAAATTGGTAGGCTTGACTGAGCAAAAATAGAGAAATCATGTTCAAGCCGAGTGATGTTAGTGTCAACTGAGTCAATGTATGCCTAGCAAAATTCTAGTGTCGACCGAACATCAATTAATTGCCGAGTAAGATAGTTTAAGCCAAGGAAACATTTTTAGTAATGACTGAGCTTTCTACATGAAGACCAAGCAGTTGATCATAGTATTGACCGAGCATCAGTATTTTTATATTTGAAGAGAATTCAGATTTGGAGCTAACATTGTTGAATTCTTGGATTATGTAAAATGTGTTGACTTTATTTATTGATTGTTTGAAAGTATTTAATGCACTGAAAAATATTTTATTGTAAATCTTTAAGAGATTTGAGATGTTTCTAGAAAAGGAGCTGAAGAACATAAAGTGGGTAGATTCAATGAATATGACCTAACCCTAACATCTACGAAGGAGATTGAGCGGCAAAAGATGAGTTAACCTAATTAAGGAAGTATTAAGAGAACCTAAGCATTAGGTATGTGTGTGCATGGGTGAATAGAGGATGTTGGAAGATCAGTAGATGTTATTGACTGTATAAGTAGAAAAGGCTGAAGGAGAAGTGTGGTGATTGCTTGAAGAAAAGTTATGAGCAGATCAGAGATGGAGATGGCAAAGTTTCAAAGTCAGTAAACTAGCATTTGTGTACGGAATTAGATCTGATATTTGCAAAGTGAGTTGTATGTTTTTCATACCAATACTGCTACTACTTTCTAACCATTGTAACAGTCAAAATCCTTTTAACAGAGGTTGACCTAATAGTCATATATTTAAATCCTTTGAACAAGGTTGCATTCTAATGGAATGTATGTAAGTCCTATAACAAGGCTCACTTTTAATAGGGTGATTGAAATCCTTTAACCGGGTGACACCTAACAATGCGTATTGTAACCTTTGATAGGGTTTTCTTTTAACTGAGCTCACTTCAGAAGAGTGAAAATAATAGTAGCGTGTTACAAAGTGGTTTTTCCCAGATTGGGTTTCCACTATAAATCCTAGTGTCAATGCTTGTGTGAATGTTTTGGTTTAGACATTTCTATGTTTTACAAGTTAGATACAACTGGGTAGTGGACTACAATGTTATATGTTTATATTATTGAATCAGTGATGACCGAGTTGGTTTTGGTTGTTAGATCTGATTTAAGGAAAAGTTTTTGAAGTTTGTTTTATACATCTGGACCTAAGAACAACTAATTCACCCCCCCTCTTTTTTGTTCTAAATCATATTAAAAATTGGTACCAGAGTTGTGTTTCTTATTATTAGTGTTTACAGAAATCAAGTATAAAGGGGCTTGAAGCAAATGATCAGGATGTATAAGAAGGAGGTACCGAAGCTAAATAAGGAAAATTTCCCTGCATGGTAAAGTTTGATGAAGTTGCATCTGGCCGATATTGGTGATTCTGCAAAGTACTACATTGAGAATGACTATGTCTCACCTATCGCACCTTTGACTGTCGAAGAAATGAGAGCTAAGAAAGAACATAATCAGGCAATGTTAGAAATTGCATCTGCCCTAAGCTATCCAAAATTTGAGGACATTAAGGATTGCAAAAGTGCTAAGGAGATGTAGGACACTCTTGCAAAGATCTATGGTGGTGACATAAATGTATTGAATGCTAAGGCTGAGAGTCTCAGAGGTAAGTTTGATGAAATGCAAATGCAAGAAGGTGAGAACATTGCACAATATTGTGGTAGAACAAAAGAAGTTGTGAATGCTATTAGAGGAGCAAGTGGGACTATTGAGGATGAAACTATAATTGGTAAAGTACTAAGAACTTTGCATCCTATATATGCTATTAAGATCTCTACTATTCAAGAATCTAGATGTAACTCTATGAATGTGCTTACTTTGGAAAGTTTGGTTGGCAAGCTAACTGCTTTTGAACTCTCTAACTATGATAATTTCACTGTTGGTAGTATTGGTAATGTTGAATCTGCTTTTAAGTCCTAATTAGTTTTGAACAAGCCAAAGAAAGAGAAAGAAAGATGCATCAGTGAAAGTGAAAGTGAAAGTGACAGTGACAGTGACACTTCTGATGAAGAACTTGAAGATCTAGAAGCTCTTATGGCTAGAAGACTGAGAAGGGGAAAAGGAAAATATAAAGGTAAACTCCCTATTATATGTTTTGCATGTAAAAAAGTTGGTCATATAGCTGCTAGATGTCCTGATAGGAATGATAAAGATGAAGAAAGAAAAGGCAAACACAAAGATAGAAGAGATGACAAAAGCTATCAAAGGTACAAAGACTACAAAGGAAAAGGTAAGAAATCTTGTTACATTGCTGAAGAAGAAACTGACACTGATAGTGATGATTTTGAAATTGAGGTAGTCTATGTTGCAATGAAAGATGAATCTGATGAGGATGAGAAAACTTCATTGATCTCCTATGTGAACAAGAATGAAAAATGGATTATTAATAGTGGTTGTTCACATCACATGACTGGTGATATGAGTAAGTTTGAGACCTTACATCATTATAGAGGTAAAAGTGTAAAATTTGGTAATGATGCACCATGTCCTGTTAGAGGAAAAGGTTTGATTAAACTAACTAATAAGATCTCTTGTGAAAATGCATATTGGGTTGAAGGTCTAAATTATAATATGCTAAGTGTTGCTCAGCTCAACAGCACTGGTTACCAAGTGGAATTTCATCACAAGAAAGCTAAAATACTTGATGCTACTGGTGAACTGATTAGAAGTGGAGAACAGACTATAGGTAATTTGTTCGATCTTGACCTATCTGAAGAAGCATGTATGGTTGCACAACTTGATGACATTTGGTTATGGAATAAGAGGCTATGTCATGTTAACTTTGATAATCTGGTAGAAATAAGTAAGAAGAAGAAAGTAAGAGGTCTACCTAGATTGAAGAAACCTGAGAATGTGATGTGCAAGGAATGTCAGTTAGGAAAAATGTCAAAGTCAAGTTTTAAGAGAAAATCCTTTACTTCTGATAACATTTTAGATTTGGTTCATACTGAGCTTTGTGGACCTATCGGTGTACAAAGTTATTGTGGTGCTAGATATTTTATCTTGTTTGTTGATGATCATACCAGGATGATGCATGTAATGTTTCTAAAAGAAAAATCTGATGCTTTTCAATTCTTTAAGTGGTATTTGGCTAAGGTTGAGAAGGAGATAGGTAGGAACCTAAAATGTCTTAGATCTTATCAAGGTGGAGAATTTACATCAAATGAATTTAATCTACTTTGCAATGAAAGAGGAATAAAAATAGATGTCTGCACCTAGAACACCTCCATAGAATGGTATAGCAGAGAGAAGAAATAGATATATCTTGGATTGTGCAAGGACATTGTTGATTGAAAATAATGTGGCACAAAAATACTAGAAAGAAGCTATAAGTATAGCTGTCTACACCCTTAACCAGGTACAGATCGAGAAAGGTACAAATCTGACACCCTATGAATTATGGCATGGGCATGCACCAAGTGTTAAATACTTTAGAATCTTTGGAAGCAAGTGCTACATATTAAAAGACAATAGGAATGGAAATTTTGATGCTAAAAGTGATGAAGGAATATTCCTAGGGTATTCCACAAAAAGTAAAGCTTATAAGTGTTTGAACTCTAACACTAACAAAATTGTGGAAAGTGTGAATGTAAAAGTTGATGAGTATGCAGAAAGAAATGAAGTTGATAGAAAAAGAAAACCAAAAGATTATAGATCTTTTATGTATATTTAAGAAGAAGAAGAGGCAAGTAACACACTTGCACCAGATGTTGAGTCTCAGGTAAGCAATGCCGAGCGACAGGAAGAGGTTTTCGAAAATCAGAAAAATAGTACCAAAATAGAACAAGAACATGCCAAGCAACAAGATAATGCTACCAAGTATCAGGAAGAGGTTTTTGAGCATTCAAAAGCTGAATCTGAAAATCTTGTTGAGGAACCTAATGAAATAGAGGAGAGAAGAGTTGAACCTATTTTGGCAAAATATGTAAGAAGACATCACAAGCCTGAACAGATAATTGGAGACAAACATACTAGAATTCTTACTAGAAGTAAGACAATGGATCCAACATGTTTACTATGTAAATTTGAACCTAAGTCAACTAGAGAGGCATTAGACAATGAAGACTAGATACAAGCAATGAATGAAGAAATAGACCAGATAGAGAAGAATGATACTTGGACTCTGGTGCCGAGACCTGAAAACAAAAATGTTATAGGAACAAAGTGGGTGTTCTGAAATAAGTTGAATGAAAAAGGTGAAATAACTAGGAACAAAGCTAGGCTGGTATGCAAAGGCTACGCACAAGAAGAAGGAATAGATTATGGGGAGACATTTTCCCCTGTAGCTAGATTGGAAGGAGTAAGAACTCTGCTTGCATATGCTGCTTATAAAGATTTCAAGGTTTATCAAATGGATGTCAAGTCTACATTCTTAAATGGTATACTAGAAGAAGAAGTTTACATAGAACGGCCAGAAGGTTTTATTGATCCAAACAGAAGACACATGGTATGCAAATTGAACAAAGCAATATATGGATTAAAACAAGCTCCCAGAACATGGTATGAGAGATTGCATAACTACTTGATACAGATTGGATTTTCAAGAACAAATGACACAAGCAATCTATACATGAAAGATGAAGAAGGTAAAGGTATCTTATTGGCAAAAAAATTTGTGGATGATATTATTTTTGGTGGACAAGATGCTTTGTGTAAAAGATTTACAAGTATATCAGATGAAGAAAGGAATTTTCATTACACAGTCGAAGTATGTTAATGAAATACTAAAAACTTTTGGGATGGAAAATTCTAGACCAATAAGTACTCCTATGGCTACTAGACAAAAGTTATCTAAGAATGATGATGCTACAGAAGTGAACCAGACTTTGTACAGATCCATGATTTGAAAATTGCAGTATGTTGTACATAGTAGACTAGATATTGCACTAGCTATTGGGATTGTGGAAAGATTCACTTCCAATCCTAAGGAAACACACATGATGGTAGTAAAAAGAATTATGAGATACTTGAAAGGGACTACTAACTATGGGCTATATTACAAGAAGGATGAAAGATTTGAACTAAGAGTATATACAGATGATGATTGGGAAGGAAATTTAGATGACAGAAAGAGTACTAGTGTTGGAGCTTTCTTTCTTGGATAGAGATTAGTCTCTTGGATGAGCAAGAAACAAAATTGCATTTCCCAATCTACTGTTGAAGCTGAGTATGTTGCTACTATAGTAAACTATTCAAATTTGGTATGGATAAAACAATTGTTGGTAGGAATGAAATAAGAAATCACTGAACCTATTGTTATTTTCTATGACAACACAAGTGCTATCAACATTTCTAAGAATCCAGTGATGCATACTAAGACCAAGCACATAGCAATCAAGTATCACTACTTGAGAGAATTGGTACAAGACAAAGAAGTCTGAATGGAATATGTGAATACAAAGGAATAATTAGCAGACATATTCACTAAAGCTTTAACTAAAGAAGCACATGAGTATTTGAGAAGTCAATTAGGGGTCCTTCCCCTAACTGAGGCTGCCTAGTTAAGCTAGGAGCACTGCATCAAATATGCTACAGCAGAATATCTAATAGATTGATGCAGAAGATTGTCACACTTTAGGACTGGCCTAGAGTTGTGAAGAAGAGTAAAGACAAGGAATCAGTCATAAGTAAGATGATAGAGGGAGAAACATTGAGCTACATAGATAATATCTACATCTTATGGATGTATATTTTTAGTTGTTGCTTTGGCATTTTTGTCAAAGAGGGAGATGAACTGAGATGATATAATAACACATGACACTGAAAGGAAAAGTAAGGAGATGGTGAACTAAAATGAAGGATCAGGATAGAGGGAGATAAGGATATTTCTAACGGTCACAAAAGTGAGGCTTATAGATTCTGAATCAGAATGAAGCTAAGGATATTTAAAAAAAAATTCTGATGGACAGATAAGTTTTAGATTGGTTGGTAATCCATGTGTTATTCAGGTGATAACATATGGTGTTGCCATCAATGCCAAAGAGGGAGATTGTTGGAAACTGCAATTGAAGCAATTTTTGTGTTGTCATTGATGTCAAATCTTAACTGATAAGATTGTTGCTACTTAGCAAAGTACTATATCTATTTGAGTGTTGCTAAGGGGATAGGCAAGGTTGGTAACAATAGCACCTAAGGAAAGGTTGAGTTATCTTGATGCTACAAAGTGTACTTGACTATGTTGTACAATGATGAGATAATGTATTGTTTATCTTAGTAAGATTCAAGACTAAACTGGTAGGTGACCAAGCAAAAATAGAGAAATCATGTTCAAGCCGAGTGATGTTAGTGTCGACCGAGTCAATGTATGCCGAGAAAAATTCTAGTGTCGACCGAACATCAGTTAATTTCTGATTAAGATAGTTTAAGCCAAGGAAACATTTTTAGTAATGATCGAGCTTTCTACATGAAGACTAAGCAGTTGATCATAGTATTGACCGAGCATCAATATTTTTATATTTGAAGAGAATTCAGATTTGGAGGACATTGTTGAATTCTTGGATTATGTAAAATGTGTTGACTTTATTTATTAATTGTTTGAAAGCATTTAATGCACTGAAAAACATTTTATTGTAAATCCTTAAGAGATTTGAGATGTTTCTAGAAAAGGAGCCGAAGAACATAAAGTGGGTAGATTCAATGAATCTAACCTAACCCTAAGATCTACGAAGGAGATTGAGCAACAAAAGATGAGTTAACCTAATTGAGGAAGTATTAAGGGAACCTAAGCATTAGGTATGTGTGTGCATGGGTGAATAGAGGATGTTGAAAGATCAGTAGATGTTATTGACTGTATAAGTAGAAAAGGCTGAAGGAGAAGTCTGGTGATTACTTGAAGAAAAGTTCTAAGCAGATCAGAGATGGAGATGGAAAAGTTTCAAAGTTAGTAAACCAGCATTTGTGTACAGAATTGGATCTGATATTTGCAAAGTGAGTTGTATGTTTTTCAGATCAATACTGCTACTACTTTATAACCATTGTAACAGTCAAAATCCTTTTAACATAGGTTGACCTAACAGTCATATGTTTAAATCCTTTGAACAAGGTTGCATTCTAATGGAATGTATGTAAGTCCTATAACAAGGCTCACTTTTAACAGGGTGATTGAAATCCTTTAACCGGGTCACACCTAACAATGTGTATTGTAACCTTTGACAGGGTTGGCTTTTAACCGAGCTCACTTCAGAAGAGTGAAAATAATAGTGGCATGTTACAAAGTGGTTTTTTTTAAATTGGGTTTCCACTATAAATCTTAGTGTCAATGCTTGTGTAAATGTTTTGGTTTAGACATTTCTATGTTTTACAAGTTAGATACAACTGGGTAGTGGACTACAATGTTATATGTTTCTATTATTGAATCAGTGATGACTGAGTTGGTTTTGGTTGTTAGATTTGATTTAAGGAAAAAAATTTGAAGTTTTTTTTATACATCTTCACCTGAGAACAACTGATTCACTCCCCCTCTCTGTTGTTCTAAATCATATTAACACGTGATTCCACCTTTGGAGACCATTTAAATATTTTGTCCTCAAAGCTTGGGACAAGAGGACAAAATGGGTGGACAAGATGTTTTCTCCCTATGGGTGGTGGAGATTCAATGTGAGCTTGATCCATATGAGCTTTGTAAGAATTTGCCTAAGGAAAAGAATAGACGCCAAGATCTAGAAGCTCAAGAGATAGCACAAGAGAGATAGACAAAATGATCAAATAATTGATTATAGCCAAATTGAATTGAATACAATGTAGGAGTGCCTAAATATATAGGAAATGCAATAAGACTACATGATAAGGAGATGATAAGATATCACCCACATAAGGTGGAATCACATGTCCACCAAAGGTGGATCATCCTCCATTGTACATGAAAGTATGTGAAGCATGTGCAACAATGAGAGGATGATAATGTGATAAGAGCACTAAAGGTGGATCTCACACACAAAGAGGTATGTGATGACAACTATCACACCTAAAGTGGAAATTATCCTAACCATGTGCTAAAATGAAATGCAAACTCTTAAGTGTCACAATGACAACTAATATGAAAATGCATTATCCTAAGTAAACTTAAGTAAAGTGTAATTAGTGAATATTTAATTACACCAACACCCCCCCTTAAGTGAAACTTGGGAGAATGCACTTAAGCTCACAATGCAAGATGGGTCCCTGCTACTAGGCCATGTTAGGTGCCCATGTACAAAATGCAAGAACAATGCAATCTCTCATAAAGTGGAGAAAGAGGGAAAACCTCATGGGAAAAACCCTCCCCCAAAAAGAGAAATGAATACAAGATGCATGCATGGATGGAGTAATCAAGACCCCCCAATTATGACATACATCATGCATATACAATAAAAAGTCCCCCCAAAGGAAGGAAACAAGGAGACATGATATCCCCCCCATAATGAGTAATCTCCTCCAAGGATGGTAAGTGCTTGAAGACAAAACATAGTCCAATGCCTACAAACAACATTTCTCCTCTTAGGAAGAAGATACACCAAGTATAGATGTAAGAAGGCTTCCCATTGTGGATAGGAAGTAGGAAGGGGAATCCAAATAAAGTATGATGTCTCTGAAGTATACCCAAGTGTCACCATGTCCTTGGTTAATGAAGATGCCATGAACCAATTAGGAGAAAGCCCAGTAGAAGAAGGTGACAAACAAGGAACCAATGATAACTAATCCATGTAAGAATTTGGATCAAACTCCAAAGACAAAGATGCCTCCTCAAATGAAGTAGGAAGAGAAGAAAGAAAGCCCCCCCTCAATGTAGAATTTACACCCATGATAGATGCACTTGGATCAATGTAGAAACTGCACCAAGAAAACTGAATGATGTTCCTCCCCTTAGGAAGAAACAAGTCCATAGGTGGATCAATGAATCCTCCCCAATCTCTAGGAAGAATACTCAAAATGTATGATGTCTCAAGAAACTGAATAGGAATCTTCAACACATGAGAATGGTCAACGTAAACCATGCAACATGACATCTCAAGTGAAGTTTGAGACTCATGAAAACCAATCTCCAAAGACTCAAATGTCTTCTTTGAAGTTAAAGAGACCTCCTCCAAATTTTGTATCAAAGGATCCACAATCATGTCACCCTCGAAAGAATGATCAAGTAGAGAATGAAGATGAGGATCAGCATTCTCCCTCGTAACAACTGAAGAAGGATCATCTTCAACAAAGAGAAGATGAATATCATCAATGAAGTCTCCCAAATCTGAAATGTAGGACTCCACAAACAAACTTGCAATGTTTGTCAAGTAGTCATCCAATGGAACCAAGTCTGGAAGACAATGAATATCTTGTTGCACTAAAGCACCTAAACCCATGGCTATGTGAATGCAAGCATCATCAAGAGAAAGAGTAGAAGTAGTCTCAATAGGAGGAGAAGGAGCTGCAACTAGAGGTTCTGGACATTTTGGAAGTGGAGGAATATGTGGATCTCCATATATTTCCCAAAGAATAGTCCAAAGATCAGGAATATTCATTGTTTCATCTTCGTAGTCATCAAGGGAATCCATAACATCCATATCCATATTCAAATAGATAACCTTAACAACTTCTGAGTAAGACTCACAATTGTAAGGACTTTTAGGTCTATACTCATACAAATAGGACAATAGGTTATGCTCACTAAGATGAGAAAGAACCAATTCACTCCATTGCTTATAGTTCCATCTTGTCAACTTAATTAAACCATCCATGATGTGCTTCTCACATGAAACAATGAGACCAAAAAAATAATGCACCCCCCAAAATGCAATGAGCCAAAGAACCCCCCATTATAGATGTTTTTGGCACTTTATATATAGTGCGTGTACAATTGCCACTTGCCAAAATGAATCAAAGTGGACTTCTGATTTTGATAATTACAACAAAAAATATGAAGCTATAGTAGACTCAAAAAAATAAGACATAAGATCTCTCAAGGATCTAACAAATTGCAAGTGCCAAAAATAGGCCAAAATAGACCAAATTCTGAAAGTGCTATGTCTACTTAGAATTCTTCCAAACTGATACCAGATCTGGAAAGTAGACAAAAAATCATGAACTTTTTTTTAAAAAAGCACCTGAAAATATGTCCATATGAGCCGAAACGAAGCCTCTAAAGTTGTAAAAATTAGGATTTGCAATTTTCAGAAACTATCAGAAATAGAGATCAGAAATCACCTACACCATTTTGTAGATCATTAAATTCTACCCCAAAACAAAAAAAATTTCTTGAAAAAAGGAGTCTGGATGATTGAGATATCGTTGTTTGAAAATTGCCTCTGAAATTTTTTTTTCTGAATCACCGCCGCCAAACCTTGAAAATTCAAATGGCTCTAGATTTGGCTTTAGATGTCTGATTTGGATGAAAAAAAATTCAATTTAGGGGTATTTGGACCTCCTCAATGTGATGCCAACCTCTGATTTGCACCGGCAAGCTCCAATTTTGACCTGCAATAAAAATCTCTCAAAATAGGCTATACAATGAAACTCCTATGCCTCTGATACCATGTAAAAATTTTGATATCACTCTGATACCATGTAATAATTTTCCTAAGGAAAATAATAGATGCCAAGATCTAGAAGCTCAAGAGATAGCACAAGAGAGATAGACAAAATGATCAAATAATTGATTATAGCCAAATTGAATTGAATACAAAGTAGGAGTGCCTAAATATATAAGAAATGCAATAAGACTACATGATAAGGAGATGATAAGATATCACCCACATAAGGTGGAATCACATGTCCACCAAAGGTGGATCATCCTCCATTGTACATGAAAGTATGTGAAGCATGTGCAACAATGAGAGGATGATAATGTGATAAGAGCACTAAAGGTGGATCTCACACACAAAGAGGTATGTGATGACAACTATCACACCTAAAGTGGAAATTATCCTAACCATGTGCTAAAATGAAATGCAAACTCTTAAGTGTCACAATGACAACTAATATGAAAATGAATTATCCTAAGTAAACTTAAGTAAAGTGTAATTAGTGAATATTTAATTACACCAACAAGCTTGATCCTCAAATCCTATTGGTTGATGAATTTTCTCCCATTTGGTGGTTGAGGGAAAATAGGATTTAATTAATTGAATTTAATTAATATCTTTATCCATGTGTACCACTTGAATGGGTTAATTTGATTTAATTGAACTATGCAATTAATTATATTAATTGCACAATTAATTGATTTCATCTGATTTATTCAATTTTAAGTTGATTTTATGACTTTTGATTTTTAATTAAATTAATTTAAGGCTTGATTTGTATTTTGATTTGATAAATGCTTGTTTTGATTTAATTTCTTTGATTTTGCCTTATTTACTCACTTAATTGATCTTGTCCATTTTTTAGTGATTACAAATTCCCCTCTTTGAGTTGACATGTGAAGCGTGTCGATTCAAAGAATACCCTGATCATTTCTGATGTGAAGTCCTGATTAAATTGATGCTCGATCTCGATGTTGATGAAAATGCAAATACTGATGATAGGATTAATGAAGTTCCGATTGGATTTTTTGATGTTTTTTTTTATGATGGTTCATTGATATGATGTATGCTTTGCTATTTTGATGCCCCACTTGATTGTTAGCGAAAAAATTTTATGTTAAAAGACTATGTCTCTGATTTGAAATGATGATGTGATTGCATGCCCCCTCAGGAAATGAATCGATATGATTTTGGATGATTTGGTTGAGATTGGGAAATTTCAATTTGTTTCCCAATATAGAAATTTGGATATGCCCCAATCATGAGAGAAATTGATGAGAAAATATTTGATTGATAAAATGTTGTTGATGCTCTAGATAAGCTAATGATGGTTTGGTATCATTTGATGTCATTTAGAATCACTTGGTTGATGTTGATGTCAATCTAATAGAATAATTTGATTGGTTGATATTTCTCTCTCAAGATCTAGAGAGACAAAACAATGATTTTCCTTCCTCAAGATCTAGAGTTAGGAGATTTTATGTGCTCGCAATGAGAAAATGGATGATAGGATAACTTGATTGACATTAGATGATCAATTGGATGATTTGATTGATTGATATTTGATATGGTATGATTAGATAGATATTTTGATGATATGGGGTTGATTATATGTTCTCATTATGCAAAATTAAGGACTGGTAGAAGAGAAGGGTCATCTATTGGTACAGGTGTAGGTATAGATATAAGTGATGGACAAAGTTAGGTTGCCCCTAGTTGATCAGCATGATTGATTAATGATGATTTCCTTGAGGTAGCATGGATCATTTTGATGATATATCTTGATGACATTGATGATGTTAGTCAAGACTTTGATTATATATTGATGGAGATTTGATGATGTAGATTTCAATAGATTTGATGATGTACCATTGATGATATCATTAATCATTTGATGTAGATGGATACTTCAGACATTGATGATGTTAGTCAAGACTTTGATTATATATTGATGGAGATCTGATGATGTAGATTTCAATATATTTGATGATGTACCATTGATAATATCATTGATCATTTGATGTGTCTTGATTTGGTCTTTTGATGATGATAAATTTACCCCCTTTAGCTTTCCTTACATATAAAAGGGTCTACCCATGCAAACTAACATGCAATTAATCTATATGGATGCAACTAGCTATCACTATTTAGAATTTGGATGCTTATTTTCATCATCGAGCTTTTGGAACATGAAATTGGTACAACCCTCACTAGTTTAACCATGGTGATATGAATAACTATTTCCTCAAATTTTAACAATTTCAAGTAAATAGTCAAAGAATTGATTCCTTTCATATACAAATGTCCTTGATGATTCTTTGATGATCATGTCATTAGACATATTCACATACTTCTATGAATCAACCTGACAAACTCAAGAAGAAATCAAGAAAATATCATGTCTTCATCATTTCTCATCTAGTCAACCATCATCAATTTACTAAAAAGACATGATTTCACCAATCAAGTAATCACTTTAAACATTTTTGCTTTTGTTTGTAGATCCATATTTCAAAAACTTCATCCAATTTGATCCTTAGTTATGTTTAAGCCTTTTAGATTTTGATCTGATTTGTTGTTTGAAGATTTTTTTATTTGATTAAGCTTTTTAGATTTTGATTTGATTTGTCAAATTTTTTTGTTTAGATCAAGTATTTGGATGTTTGAAATGTAATATTAATCAATAATTTCAAGTGTAGCAATTTTTCAATTTTGATGCAATGATTTTGAGCCAACTTGTGTGTATTTTGATAAGCTCATTGAATTTGGATTAGTGCCCCTGGTTTGATTTAGCAAAGATCATGCTTTGTTGGACAATGCAACTTTTGAGTCTTTACTTAAGATTTGCAATTTTTAGATTTTTAGATTATTATTTTTTTATCTTTTTAAAACATTTTTGATATTTTGGGATTTTTAGAGATTTTTTTAGTTTTTGAATTTTAGATATTTTTTTATGTTTTTTGGATTTTAGATATTTTGTATATTTTTTTTGGATTGTTTGAGGAACATTTTCACTTTTTTTTAAAGATTTTTAGAGATTACTAGTTCTCAAAAAAGATCAAATTGAATTTGTCCCCAATGTCTCGCGAGGTATAGGACATGAAAGATGGATTTGCAAACTGATGATTCAACAATGAATAGGCAATGATGAATGAAGCAAGTGTGTCACCCATAGGACCATCTCCTCAATATTATCCAAGCTAGGGAAAAATAATATCTCAATATAGGCCAATGATGTGGTGTTGGATAGTGTTAGTGAACGGTTTTTTCTGTTTCTTAAATTTATCTAAAGTCCTTCTTAAACATGAAACGATAAGGCACAACACTAACAACTGAGTTTCTTTAATAGCAAATTCTTTGCAAATTCTCAAGGTCCAGCTTCCTTGCTAGTAGATTTTCAATATAATCTTATTCAATAAACAATGAAAACATGTGTGCTTTTAACTAGAAAACACATAAGGAAAAACATTCATTTCATCAAAATGAAAAGAATGTACAGATTTAAAAGAAAATTCACTTCTGACATTATCTAAAATTTCAATACTCAAAACTACAACTTTTGCATTAATTATCTTTGTTACTTCAAGCGCAAAATCAACTCATATCATAGTTAAGCTTCATTCAATATAACTCATTTCCATAGGAAAACAAACTATATATTGATAAATAACAGTATTTACCACTTCAGAAGCTTAAACATATATATAAAACCATAGGATACTATATATATTCAATCATATCAGTTTTTAGAAAAGCTTAAAGCATAGACTTTCAAAAATAGTTTCCAAAATCTCAGAGAGTCGACCCGAAATAAGTCTCTCATTTTGAAATATATAGCCATGCATGGCTTTTAAAACTAACCTAATTAAAACTATCTTTACCAAAGGTAAATTTTTTTGAGCTAAATAACTGACTAGAGCATAAAGCAAGAAAAAATGGGACAAGGCATGAAACGCCTTCAAAATAAAGCCAAGTGTTCCTGGAAACTAAGGTGTTGAGGCTGACACCAATTGGGCTACTTTCCAATCTTCATATGCTGCAATAAAAACAAAAATCACCTGTTCCTGCTTTCCAATCTTCATATGCTTTAACTTGAGCTACCTTCTCATTGTGCATCTCTAGGTGTTTTTGTTGAAGCAGGAACATTGACTCTATGTGTGTGACTTTAGAAAAGTATTGTACAGTCAGTGTTTTCATCTCTCAAAGTTCATCAAATGGGACTTTAACACTTTTAATCACCTGCTCACCTGATCTATTTGATTCCTCTTTGGCTTTAGAACATTGCTTATCTACCCAGTCCATGTCATTTGAGATGATGTCTTTGATTATCCCTAATCCTTTTAGGAGATCCTTAACTTCAGAGATTCCATGTGCCAAGGCCTCATTTCTCCAATCAATGCATTCTTTTAAAACATATAATTTTTTATCATCCAACCCCAGGACCAGCTTTTCTGCAAGAAACTTATGCATACCATACTCTTGAATTTCTTCCATCCACTGAATTTCTTTCATCCAGTTAGCCCTTTCTACCTCTCATTCATCAATATTTGATTCAACCTTCTTTAATAGGTTGCTAGCCTCAATCTGGGATTGATTCAGATAGGTTAATTATTTTGCAACTTCAAATTTTACATGTTCAACCCACTCTTCAAATATTATGGTGATGACCTTATTTGATGCAGGAGCATCTTGGGTCTTTGAGCAATCTTGCATCAACCAAAAACATTTCTTGATATTTGTACCTATTTTCTATTGTTTTCTTTATAATTGTTGTATTTTTTGGTTTCATGGTGTGTGAAGCTTACATTATTCTGAGGACCTATTTGGGAACCTTCTCCTATGAGCACATAAAGTTTGGATGGACTGTTTCAAAGTTACAGTTGTCTTCCTTGTCGTCAAAGTTGTGTTTTTCTGCAGTTTTTGTATTGATTGTTCATAGTGGCGATCTTAATCCATCAGGAATCAGCCTTTGGACTCTTAAGGACTTTTAGAGAACCTAAATTACTATCATTTCTCAAGACCACAAGCCCTAATTCATTATGAATAAAAATCTATGCCCATTTTTCTCGAGGACCTATTTTCTACCAGTTTTCAAGTGAAACATGTAGTGTTTCTTCTTGCAATGTTTCATGTGATAAAATGGGGCCTTGCACCCTTAAAGGAATTTTCTTGGGTCATGTGAGGACCTAAATCCAAAGGTGCATGAATTTATATTCATTCTAGCATTAGTTTTAGTTTAAATCTTCCAGACTAGACATATAATGTAATTAAATGCCTGATTGGCCGACCTATGGCTCAGTTGGCTATATAAGGAGTCTAGATTGATGTAGTAGGGAATAAAGGAGATCTAAGAGGGATAATTATCAAGATATATCATTGGATACAAAGATAGGATGCAAGCTTTGATTCTGATTTCATAATTCTTATTGTATAAGGCTGAAACCCAGAAGGCCTCACAATCGGGCATGTTGAAAGAAATAATATAATTCTCTGTTGTTGTTGCCAATTGATTGTCTCATATCCATTATGTTTTCACTAATTTCATGTGTTATTCATATCTTCCATTGTGTAACTCTGAGTAGGGCTTGTTGTTGATTCAAGTGGACTCAATTTTGCTTGATTCTGCTTGTATCTACCCTGCCCCTGCGTCAAGTGGTATCAGAGCAAGTTCTTTCTTGTGGATTGGATCATGGAGAACCTTATTGGATTGGTTGTAGGGTGGAAGATCTTACATCTGACCTATAACTTGTAGAAGGTTACGATCTTTCTGGAACCTGATTATCAAGATGGTTCGTGGTAGAGAAAATGATAATGCTATCATGGATATGTTGAGGTAGATTGCAACTAGGCTTGAAGCTGTAGAGATATCCCAAAGAAGAGGTGCACATCTTGAAGATGTTAGTGATGAAGAAGAAGAAGAAGCACATAATGCTGAACCTAAAGTTGAACAAGATGAGGAAAGACTTTTGAGATTTTTGTCTAAGGCTAACTCGAGACCTGTAATTGAAGTTTCTTGCTATGATGGAAGACTTGAGACCGATACACTTTTGGATTGGATCTCTGAGATGGATCAATAATTTGATTATAAAGGTACTCCTGATAATAAGAAGGTTAAGATAGTAGTCACAAAGTTGAAAGTTCATGCATCTCTTTGGTGGGATCATTTGCAAACTGAGAGACAGAGGAGAGGAAAAGAAAAGATCAAGACATGGATGAAGATGCTTGGAAAGATGAAGAAAAAGTTTCTTCCAGCTGATTACCAAGTGAGTCTGATGAGAAAAATGCAAAATTTGAGACAAAAGGATATGAGTGTGAAAGAATATACTAAGGAATTTTACAAATTGGATATCAGATCTGGACATGTGGATGATGAAGTTGAGAAGGTGGCTAGATATATGAATGTCCTGAGGACATCTATTCAAGATGAGATCAGCTATGTGAAGATATAAAGTGTGGAAGAAGCATATCAATTCTCTTTGAAGGTAGAAGAGAGGTTGAAAAAGAGACATGAACAAAGACAAAGAGTAAGAGGTGGCAGATTTCAGAGAAGTAGAGGAAGATCTTATGGAGAAAGTAGCAAATCTAACAATGCAGTGCAAGATAAAGGATGGAAAGATGAACCTACTAAAAGAGGTAATTACTCTAGAGGTAGCTATACTAGTTACTCTAGGAATAACAATAATGGGAAAAGAGAAGAGAAATCTTGGTTTAAAGGTACTTGTTACAAATGTGGTGAACAAGGATCTTTTGAATGTACTAACTCTAGAAAGAAGACTCGAAGTAATGGTAGAAATAATGTTGCTTGTGAAGAAGTTGAGGAAATGTCTAATGAACCTGAACATGGTGAGAACCTGATGCTAAGAAGGATCTTGTGGAATGAAGAAGTTGATGAGGAACCTGCTTTGAGGAAAAGTTTGTTCACAACCATATGTAAGATCACTGACAAATGTTGCAAGGTAATCATTAATAGTGGAAGTTCTGATAATTTGGCATCCAAAGAGCTGGTTAACAAATTGCAGTTGTAGAGATTAAAACATCCTAAGCCTAACCATATTGCTTGGATCCAAAAGGAGCATATACTACTTGTAAGTAAACAATGCCTTGTTAAATTAAAAATTAGGAATTATCATGATGAAGTCTTGTGTGATATTATGCCTATGGATTATTGTCATATTATTTTGGGTAGACCTTGGCAGTATGATATGAAAGCTTTGCATGATGGTAGATTGAATCAATATACTATTTGGATGGATGGAAAGAAACAAGTATTATTGCCTTTGGTAGAGAAGTTTGATGAAGATCACTGTACCACAGTCAGAGTATTTTTGGTTGATGGTAAAATGTTTGCAAGAGAAATGAAAGAACAAAATGTTTGCTTTGCTCTAATTCCAAGAAAGACTGAGAAATAAGATGAGTTAGAACATGCACCTGAGGTTAAGCCTTTGCTGAATGAATTTCATGACATCATTTTTGATAATGTATTTGATGGTTTACCACCTATGAGAAGTATAAGTCACTGTATGGATTTGATACCTAGAGTTAGTTTGCCTAACAAAGCACCACATAGGTTGACACCTGATGAAAAGATTGAATTAAATAGATAAGTGCAAGAATTTCTTGAAAGAGATTTGATTAGGGAAAGTTTGAGTCCTTGTGCAGTACCTGCTATATTAGCACCTAAAAAGAATGGAGAATGTGCACTGATTCTAGAGCTATAAACAAGATAATAGTAAAGTATAGATTTCCTTTGCCAAGGATGGATGACATAATGGATAGTTTGAGTGGAGCAAAGTATTTCACAAAGATTGATTTGAAAAGTGGATATCATCAGATTAGGATCGGAGAAGGGGATGAATTGAAAATTGCTTTTAAGACTAATGAAGGTTTGTATGAATGGTTGGTTATGCCTTTTGGTTTGACTAATGCACCTAGTACTTTCATTAGGCTAATGAATGAAGTTCTAAAAAGATTCTTGGGTAAGTTTTTGATTGTATATCTTGATGACATTTTGATATTCAGTAAGAGTAAAGAAGAACATCTGGAACATATTAGACAAGTATTGCAGAGATTGAAGGAAGAAAAGTTACTAATTAATTTGAAGAAATGTTCATTTATGAAAGAGGAGATTGTATATCTTGGTTTTTTAATTTCAGCTGATGGATTGAAGATGGATCCTAAGAAAGTGAGAGCTATACTTGATTGGCCTACACCAGAGAATGTTGGAGAGGTAAGATCATTTCATGGATTGGCAAGTTTTTATAGGAAGTTATTTAGATATTTCAGTTCTATTTGTAATGCTATGACTAAAACTATGAGAGGAGATAAAAGGATTTCAAATGGACACATGGAGCACAAAAGAGTTTTGAAACATTGAAACAAAGAATTGCATAATTGCCTACACTTGCTTTGCCTGATTTTAGTAAAGTTTTTCAAGTTGAATGTGATGCTAGTGGTAGTGCAATTGGAATTGTTTTGAGTCAAGAAGGAAAACCTATAGCTTTCTTTAGTGAGAATTTGAATGATGCTAAAAGAAAATATTCAGTTTATGACCAGGAATTCTATGCTATTGTTCAAGCTTTGAAGAAATAGAGACATTATTTGATGCATAAAGATTTTTTGTTGTATACTAACCATAAAACTTTGCAGTATTTGGGAAGTCAGAATAAGTTGAATTAGAGACATATGAAGTGGGTTGAGTTCTTGCAGAAATTTTCCTTTTCATTGAAGCATAAAAGTGGATAGTCAAATAAGGTTGTTGATGCCTTGAGCCGAAGAACAATTTTGTTGACAGAGATGAGAGTTGAGGTACTTGGTTTTGATGATTTGAAGTGTTTGTATGAGACTAACATTGATTTTGCAGAACCTTGGAAAGCTTATAAAGAACACACAGTGAGTGATAAGTGGACTAATTATTTCATTCAAGAAGACATGTTGTTTAAAGGAGTTCAGTTGTGCATACCTAGAGGATCTATGAGAGAATATAATGAAGGGGAAACATAATGGTGGACTTGCTGGACATTTTGGGATTGATAA
Source organism: Chamaecyparis obtusa (assembly GCA_027943335.1). NCBI lineage: Eukaryota > Viridiplantae > Streptophyta > Pinopsida > Cupressales > Cupressaceae > Chamaecyparis > Chamaecyparis obtusa. The sequence goes on along the minus strand of BSBK01000515.1, from coordinate 852,965 downwards.
GACTGTGAATTCAATTTCAAAAAGATACTTTTAGCCACAAATTTATAGAGATGTACAAAGGATGGTTAGAAGTTGCAGATTTTATCAAGTAGCAAAAGGAACTAGTCAAAATGTGGGATTGTATACACCTTTTCCTGTACCTGATAGACCTTGGGAAGATGTGAGTATGGACTTTGTTCTTGGATTGACTAGAACTAAGAGAGGTAATGATTCTATTTTGGTAGTGGTTGATAGATTTCCTAAGATGGCTCATTTCATACCTTGTAAGAAGACATCTGATGCATTGCATGTAGCTGAACTATTCTTCAAGGAAGTGGTAAGATTGCATGGTTTGCCTAAATCTATTGTTTCAGACAAAGATACTAAGTTTACTGGTTACTTTTGGAGAACACTTTGGAAAAAGATGAGTACAAAATTGAAGTTTAGTTCTACATTTCACCCTTAGACAGATGGACAGACTGAAGTTGTGAACACAAGTTTGGGAAACTTGTTGAGATGTTTACTTGGAGAGAAACCTACTAATTGGGATTTGATTTTGGCACAAGAAGAGTTTGCATATAATAATTTGATGAATAGAAGCACTAAGAGGACACCATTTGAGATTGTTACTAGATTTCATCCTAAGGGAGCTACAGAGCTGAGAGATTTACCTACTGAAACAAGAAGTGTTGAAGCTGATCATTTTGTAGAATACATGAGGACTTTGCATGATGAAGTCAAAAGGAATTTGGAGGATAGTAATATGAAGTATAAACAGAGAGCTGACCAAAGAAGGAGACATAAATCTTTGGAAGTTGGAGATGAGGTTATGATTCATTTAAAAAAGAATAGATTTCCAATTGGTACCTACAACAAGATGAAAATGAAGAAATTTGGACCTTGTAAGATTCTAAAGAAGTTTGATAGTGGAAATGCTTATGAAGTAGAATTACCAGAGGACATGGATATATCACCTATATTCAATATTGCTGATATATTTGAGTATTTTAGATAAAATAATGAGATTGAAGATGATCTAGACTATCCTAAGAAGAAAAAAGACAACATTGAGAAGATCTTAAATAAAAGAGTGAGCAAGAGTACAAGAGGAAAAGACTACATGGAATATCTAGTTCAGTGGAAAAACAAGCCAGTTGAAGACAGTTCATGGATTACACAAGCTGAGTTGGATCTTTATGATTTAGGTCAGAATATGAGTAGTGCCTAATGTGGACATCAGTTCTTTATTTACCCTAGGTGTCTGATGCAGGAGCATCTTGGGTCTTTGAGCAATCTTGCATCAACTAAAAACATTTCCTAATTTTTGTACCTATTTGTTGTTGTTTTCTTTATAATTATTGTATTTGTTGGTTTCATGTTGTACAAAGCTTACATTATTATGAGGACCTATTTTGGAACCTTTTCCTATGAGCACATAAAGTTTGGATGGACTGTTTCAAAGTTACAATTATTTTCCTTGCCGTTGGAGCCGTGTTTTCCTGCAGTTTTGGTGCTAATTTTTCATAGTGGTGATCTTGATCCATAAGGAATCAGCCTTTGTTCTCTTAATGAATCTTAGAGGACCTAAATTAATATCATTTCCCAATATCTCAAGCCCTAATTCATTATGAGTAAAAATCTATGCCCATTTTTCTCAGGGACCTATTTTCTACCAGTTTTCAGGTGAAACATGTAGTGTTTCTTCTTGTGATGTTCTATGTGATCAAATGGGGCCTTTCACCCTTAAAGGAATGTTCTTAGGTCATGTGAGGACCTAAATCAAAAGGTTCATCAATTTATATTCATTCTAGCATTAGTTTTGGTTTAAATCTTCCAAAATGGACCTATAATGTAATTAAATGCCTAACTGGCCGACCTGTGGCTTAGTTGGCTATATAAGGAGTCTAGATTGATGTAGTAGGGAATCAAGGAGATCTAAGAGGGATAATTATCAAGATATATCATTGGATACAAAGATAGGATGCAAGCTTTAATTCTTATTTCATAATTCACATTGTATAAGGCCGAAACCAGGAAGGCCTCACAGTCGGGCATGTTGAAAGAAATAATATAATTCTCTGTTGTTGTTGCCAGTTGATTGTCTCATATCTATTGTGTTTTCACTAATTTCATGTGGTATTCATATTTCTTCCATTGTGTAACTCTGAGTAGGGCTTGTTGTTGATTCAAGTGGACTCAATTCTGCTTGATTCTGCTTGTATCTACCCTACCCCTACGTCATTATTCCTCTGTATCTAATCCAGAAACTTTTGATTATCAGGTGATTTGATATCAATAGAAGTAAGCATCTCACTTAATGGAAAAGGTTCCAGATGTTGAATGGCATGAATATATTGAGCCATGATTTTCATCATTTCTTCCATCTCATGTTTGTCTTTTGCATCCTTCCAAACCCTGTTAGCAATTTTCTTGTTTGAAACCTCAAATATTTTCATATCTGTGGCTCTCCTATCTCTTCCTAGATTGACTTTAGACACTTGAAAATACCAAGTAGAAACTTCTCCATCTCCTTTATCAGTCACTAGTCTTGCAATTTCTACCACCCAACGGCCAGTATTTTCATCAAACTCAATTCTAGACTCTATTTTTGGCTTCTTAGCCTTTGGAATCTTACCTAGACACTTACTCACCATGTCCTCAATGGACAGACATAGAAGAATGATACTTCTCTTTTTAGCAATAGAATTTTCCAACCATTATGGGGTTGTAGTGGAATTCTTTTGTGTGTCATAATTACTCAGGAGGGCAAGAGAGTCCTTTGGAGAATTTTTAGGATCATCCTGCATCTGCTAACTATTTGACATGTTGGGCAAACTAGATTCTGCAGCTAGATTTTCTTGAGGTTCTGCTTCGGAAGGATCCAAATCTACAATAACACTGGGAACCACCTCTAGCTATTTAACTTTGTTCTTTATTTTGGAACTTGATCATGTGACCCATGCGGCAGTTTCAACTTGAAGTTGAACTTGAACTTGAACTTCAGGGCTAGCTGGTTCAACTTTAGGTTCAATATTACCTGCAAGAGATTTATTAACAACTATGTTACTTAAAATGAAAGTCTTTCTTGATGAATTTCTCATCTTCAGTTTCACTTTCTTTTTAGAAGGTTGTGGAACAACTTTAGGGGCCTTCTTTCCAAATAGCCAAGTTTATGTTCTCTTGATCACATTAGCCATTCTCACTTGTAGGTCATCTTCTTTCGGTTTTGTCCAATCCAATTCTAGAATAGGGAGAGCTTCAACTCTTTCAAGGAACTCAGAAACAAGCACATCAACTTCTTCATCTTCTTCAACCCCATTCATATCTAAATCCAATCTAAAGGTGATAATTCATCTATGAGTCAATCTAGACCATAGCCTTTTTCTAACTTCGAGCTAATATGAACAGTTGGCTCAGAAATCTTCCAATTTAGGAATGTGCATAAATGTGATAGGAACATTGAGGTTCAATTTAGCAAAACCCCTGTAATCAAAATTGGGTCTGGAGGTGTAAGATTTTAAAATCAAAGCAAACAACTCTCCTTCCATTGCCAAAGCATCCTGGAAAATTTTACACCTATAATGGCCTAGCTCAATAGGAAACAAAATGCTAGAAGACTTTTTAAGACTACCAGATTTTCACTCAACAATGACCAGCTACCTACAAATCTCCATTAAAACTACATTATCGAAGAAAAGTTTGGGCAATCTTATAGGTTCTCCATCAAAATCCCCAACTCTAAGATATATGAATCTAGGAAACTAGATAAAATAACACCCATATACATTTATTGCTTGCTTTGCTTCCTCAGAGAGTCTACTATTCTCTTTTCTGCGTAATTCAAAAACTAGCTTAACTGAAAACATATCATTAACTATTTTGAATTCATTAGAAAACCTTTCATTCTGCAAGCATGTAAAATAGTTATAAATCTTCATGTCATTAGTACATAACTCATGAGGAAGACCCTCCCAGTTTCTACAATAGGAAAGAACATAAATGAGATATGAAGACATATAGAAAGGGGTTAGGTTTGTCACATTCAGAAGTTCTATGTGAACCCTTTCTACAATTAGGTCATCCCAATCAATAAATTTGTCTCCCTCCAAAATATTCTAAATAAAACAATACATCCAATCCTCCCAGTGGAAGGCATGCACATTTCCCTTCACTTTGTTTAAAAGGAACACGATGTATGCAATTTCCTTATAGAAATGCTCAATTGTTAGGCGTTTAGGCAACCTTGACCCTCCCTTCTCTGGTTTCACCAACCATACTTGAGCTATTGAGGAACTATATCATTTCTTATCCTCCTCAAATAGGTGAGCTACTTCTACATAGGTCCAGGACTCATAAGGTTCTTTGTTTGGAATTCTTAAAGCTGCCATCAGTGTTTCCCAGCTTATTTTAACTAGAACCTCTCCCGAAGAATCCTTGATGCATCTATTCTTGGCATCATATCTATTGGCACATTCTAACACAAGCTCAGGGAAAACTAAGGCTGGAGGAAAAGTGGTGGCTTCCATTAACCCACTTCCTACTAGTTTTTTGGGGAAAGAACCTTCAGATGCATTGTTGACCCTATTACATAACTCCCCTAAATTCACATTGACCAAATAAGTATCATAGATGTCTGTGAGTGATATCAACAAATTGGTTCTACTTTCATCTTTCAGAAGTTTAGGACGAAATAGAGGTATCTTAACTAGGAAATAAGAGAAATTTCACAAAATAGAAACAACCTTCTTCAACAAACTAAAAGTTGCAAGGAAGAAGATGACTCACCAATTGTCTGGGCACCAATTTTCTATGATTTTCTTACTGCAAGCTTCTCTACTTCCTTTCTCCACAAGCATATGACAATCAATATGCTTAGCAGTTTTAATTTATTAACATGACCGATAAGAATCCTGAATAAATCTTTGCAGGATAGTTATAATAAATGCATTTATGGAGAAATGATTGATACAACATATTCTTTCCTCATTCAATTTCATGTTAAATCAGCACAAGTTTCTCGATTCCCCAAAACATCTTTTGATTACCGCACTCTCTGTAATAATGACCCCCTTTTCATCGCGTTACTAGCTATCACATCCTCAATTTACATGCATGTATTGTCCCATCAAGTTTGGTAACTTCGTACGGCAACTCTTCACAATTGATTTGATACCTTCATTTCTTGAAAAGGAAAATTTCCATGGGGCAAAAGAACAAGCATGTTGAATATTCCATCTGTTGGGAATTGCACTTTGGACTTGAACTTGAACTTGACAAAGTTCAAAGTTCAGGTTCAACTTCACAAAGATTGACATACTAACCACTAAAACTGATAGACAAGGAAGCTTTTATAACTCATAATGGCTCATGAACTTGAATTTGAACCTAACGAAGTTCAAGTTCAGCCTCAACATAGGACTTTTACTGACCAAAACTAGAACCAAGAGTGAGAAAAAGTTGAGGGTAACAATTGGCTCTGACTGGGGACCAGGAATCTTCAGGACCAAGAATGAACCAGGAATCCCTGGTTTTTCAAGACGGGCTCTGACTTATTTAGAGTAGAATGACTAACCACAACAAAATCTTCTACTCCTACAGACGCAACCCATAAACTTATATACAAGAAAGAAAGAAAACTTACAACTGATAAAGCTCGAGAGCCTGTCCATTATAGGACAGGGGTAGTTCATCTCCATCAAAATACCTTAGCTTAAATGCATTTGGACCCAAAGCCTGAGAAATCTCAAAAGGACCCTTCCAGAGAGACTCAAACTTTCCATGTGCCCCATGCAGTTCCTGATGCTTATCCCAGAGTAAGACTTCATCTCCCTCCATAAATTTGCATGGTCTAGCATGATGATCAAATATTTCTTTCACTTTTAGCTGATGACTAGTTATGTGATCCACCAATTCTGCTCTTTCTTCTTCAATTTTTGATAAATACATAATCATCTTTTTCAATGAGTCATGGAAAACTTCATTCTCAATACACATCTACAATTTAGCGGAAGCTAACTCTAGCAGAAGAGATAACTATGCTTCAACTCCAAAGACCAGCACAAAAGGTGACATTTTGATAGCCCTTTTTGGGGAAGTTCTATCTGCCCACAAAGCTTCATATAGTTTCTTATGTGAATCCTTCCCTTTCTCTTCTACTAGCTTTTTTATGATATTAATCAGGTTCTTATTTGTGGATTCTGATTGACCATTTCCTTGTGGGAAATAATCTAAAGAGTGAGACAAATTTATCCCATGGTCATAACAGAAAAGCTAAATTTCTTGAGATAAAAAATTTTGAGCATTGTCGGCCACTATTTTAAGTGGAACTCCAAATCTTGTAACAATGTTCTCCTTTAGGAATTTGCCGACTACCTCAAAGGTGGTCACCTTAACTGGTACGACTCAACCCATTTGGTGAAGTAATATGTGGCTATAAGAATGTGAGTGTGCCTTCCACTTGAGGTTGGGTTAATTGGGCCAATAAAATCAAGTCCCCACTATTGAAAAGGCTCTTCAACAACTACAGGCCTCAAAGGTAAAGCAGCTAACTCAGGCTTCCCTAAGAAGAGCTTGCATTTCTCACAATTTTCTACCCACTTGTATGCATCTCTGAACATCTCGGGCCAATAATAGGAGTTCCTTAAGATCTTAAAATTTTTCATAGATGATGAGTAGTGTCCTCCATAGGCTTCATTGTGAAATGCTTGCAATAGCTTATGTTGTTGGTCTTTATCAACACACCACAAGAACATCCCATCCAATCTCTTCTTGTATAAAATATTATCCACAATGACATATTTCACTTCTTTTAGCTATGAATTCCTCTTTTCTTTAGTTGAGAGATGATTTGGGGCCTCTCCATAAGTCAACAAGAATTCTACATCTGAGAACCATGAATCATTTGTTCCGACAAAGAGACAATTGGGAAAACCTTGGTCTTATTTATTTTCGGCCATCAATTTGCACAACCCCTGACCTCTTACTAGCTTTGTGGGTTTGATCTCCAAATCAAACTCCTGCACCTTTTCTACCCAAGTAGCTCTGTTATTAATGGCTACTTCCTGCTAAGTAAGGATACTTTTAACAGCAAAATTTGGAACAAAAACTATAGAATGTGAATGAAGGATGTAATATCAAAATTGTTTAACTGCCTTCACCACTACAAATGCCTACTTTTCAGTTTGGGAAGAGCATAGCTCATTTTTTTTAAGCGGTATACTCATGAAGGAAATAGGAACCTCTTCATCTTTTCCATTCTTCTGCAACAATACCCCGGACATTGTATGCTCTGACGCATAACAATAAATTATAAAATCCTTCTTAAAGTCTGGGTATATTAATGTTGGAGCTTGAGCTATAGCTTCTTTTATTTTTCCAAAAGATTTGATGGCTAGTTCATCCCATTTGAAACTATGCTTTTCACTTAAAAGATCAACCATTGGTTTTGACGTCTCGGCAAAATCAGGAACAAATTTCCTCAAGAAATTAACCTAACCAAAGAAATATTTTATCCCCTTTCGATTGACAGGAAGATGCAGTTGCTAGATAGCTCTTACTCTTTCTAGATCAATCTTAATGCCTTCCTTTGAAACTAAATGGCCCAACAACTTACCTTATGTCACACAAAAAATTGACTTCTTCATATTTAAGGAAACGCCATTATCCCTACATCTCTGCAAAACCTCCTTTAAGTCTCTTAGATGCTTCTTACCTCTTCTGGAGAAGACTGTCATATCATCTAAATAAATAGCAATGGTTTTATTTAACAAGTGACCAAAAGTAGAATTCATAGCCCTCTGAAATGTGGCTTCGGCATTAATCAGTAAAAAAAGCATTCTTCTATAAGCGAGCATGCCCCATGGTGTGGTAAAAGCCATCTTATGTTGATCTCCATCTACAACACTAATCTGGTTGTATCCCAAGAAGCCATCGAGCAATGACATCATTTCTGAGCTAGCCACAGTCTAAAGAATTTGATCCATCATAGGCAAAGAAAAATTATACTTAAGTCTTGACTGATTGAGATTCCTAAAATCCACACAAATTCTTATCTCTTCACTCCATTTTTGCAAAAGAACTATGTTGGCTACCCACGTAGAGTGGTGTATAGGGAAGATAATGCATGCCTAAAGCATTTTATCAACCTCTTTAAAGATAGCATCTTCCACCTTTGGATTATAGGTCCTTAATTTCTAATGTAAAGGGGATGTACTAGGTTTCAAAGGAATGTGGTGTGTAAATTGCCCCTGTCTGAAATTCTTCAAATTATCATAGGACCAAGTGAAAACATCTTCATACTCTTTTAGCAACTTGGTAAAATGACTCTTCTCATCATCATCACAACACACCCCTAGGTTTACCAACTTTGGATTGTATTCATCTCCCATGTTTATTTTTTCATATTCACTAGAAGGGATATTATCAGGTATGACAGGTTGATTTAAATAATAATCCCTCCTATCAAAAAGTTTCTCTAACTCCACAAGTCCCTTCGGTATAGAGTTACCTTTAAGTTGAATCACTTCCTCTAAAGAACTGATCTCTTTTCTTGGACAAAATTCATGACACTCAGACTTTGATCCTTCAAAATAATTAGTTGAAAACTTGTCCAATCCCTGTAAGAATTCATTAATGTGGGCATCATCTCTAAAAACTTGCCAAGAAAAAGAATTACCAGGTACACTGGGTCTATGTATAACCTTAATTGTATAATAGTCTTTTGTAAAGTATGAATGTGGAATTAGTAGGGAAACTAATCCCGCTAAAGCATCAGCCCTTGATTTGTATTCTCTTGGAATTGCCTCAATTAAAAAAGCCTCAAACCACTCAAGTTCATCCCAGACCCTATTCCTGAAATGCTTTAGTCTCTCATTTTTTACTGAAAATAAATTCTTAACCTTCTTTACAATTAATCCAACATCACCACAGACTCTCAAAATCTTAATTCCCTTTTTCTTTTCTTCTTCCAGACCTAACAAAAAGGCCTCATATTCTATCATGTTGTTTGTGTTCTCAAACTCCAGCTTAAATGAAAAGGGAAGTTTGAGTCCTGAGGGGGAAATAAGGACTACCCCTACTCCTGATCCTGTGGTAGAAAAAGTGCCATCAAACTCAAGAATCCAAGGAACATCTTCGTCTATCGCAACAGGGCCTACAACATCATTCTCAGGTAAGATAACATAATTAGCAAACTCAAACTCTTGAAACAAAATCTGAGATTTGGGATCCTCTAAGGGAAAGACAGTATACTTGGACTTGGGTTTTGGGAGTAGAGAAACCTTCTTGTTTCCTATGGGAAGTATGGCCTAAGACCAATCCAATTTTATCTCTCCACCTAAATCTTTGCAAAAGGTTCTTCTTAGGAGCATTCCATAACTAGCCAAAAGTGGTAGTCATAGGGAGGTCTAATGCTTTGGCCACAGAAGTGGGCATGATACTATCTGAGGCTCTTGAGTCAATAATATAATTATTTAGCTTGAAATCATGAATGAACAAAGACACATAGAAGGGCTCTGGTTTCAGACTAGAGGGAATATCAGAAGCAAGCTTTTCTATAGATTTCCGTTCAACTTTGTCTTCTTTTTTTATAGTATCCCCTTTAAAACATGCATTATTGGTCTGTTGAGATTTCAGTTCAACAGGGGAGCCCTTAACATAATTAACCAATTTATCTAGCTCTTGAGGATTCATTTTTAAGTAGTCTGCAAGAGAGATTTGTATTATGGAATTTTTACAAATATCAATTATATTAAAAGGAGATTCAGATTCAAAACTTTTTAAAATTTGAATCTCTGGACCACTTGCCTTTGGGACCTTGTGGCTATCACTAGTTTGGCTTCCAAGATCTTTGATTGGTGTCATAGACCAGCTATTTTCTATCCCTCCACATTGATTTATTTTCAAAATTGAACAAGTAGGATCCCCTAAAGTTACCAATATATCACCACCCCTTTCGAAGTCTGATTCATATTCAAAATAGAATTTTCTAGAGTCACCAAGTATCTCAGAGGATATATCTTCAATAGTCACCTTTGCTACATCCTCTTTTTCAGCTTCAAGTTTCTCATAGTGTATGTTTTTAGGGCATGAATTCCCTTCATGTTCATCGGTAAGATGAAAAATAAACATGTTTCTTTTTCCTAGAGGAGGTTCAATTTGAAGTCTCTGATGTGTAGGAGGTAGACTGAATTGCTTGCCAATGTTTGAGGTTCCTTGATTGGGGTATTTATGAGGAATGTCCTGATAGGGTCTTGAAATCTTAGGTAACTGTCACTTAATTTTTATTAGGTCACTCATTAATCTTTGTATCATAGGATCTAATGATGAGGAGGTGGAGGGTTGAGAACTAGGGGTTTGTACATCTTTTCTCCATTTACCACTTTGATGAGATCATCTTCTAGTTCGATAGAAATAGTTTGGGTGGCATCTAGGGTAGCTGACCTAGCTCTTTTTAGAGGAAATGCAACATCATGAGGCATAACATTCAAGAAAAACCCCTTTTGGTTTTCATCACTGGGTCTGCTTGCAGTTGGAATTTTTTTAATTGCCTTATTAAATCTTGCTACAAACTCCCGCATAGGTACTTGAATCTCCTTCTTAATTTGAATCAATTGAATTAAGAGTGTATTTGCATCATCAACTGACTTAAATATGGCCTCAAAGGCCCTTCACATTGTATCCTAATCTGTAATAGAGGCGTGAGGTAAATTATGGAACTAGTTTGTTGCAACATTCGTCAATGTCTGAACAAAAATCCTTAAAGCTACATCTTGGGTACCAACAGCCAAAACTCCACATGTCGTATTAAATGCTTTCAAATGGTCTTCAGGGGATTTCTTCCCATCACCACTGAATTTTGATAAAATATCCTGACCTTTAGGCAAATTGCCCAATTTTTCCCCTAAACTCAAAGGTCCTACAGTCGCACCCTAGGGCTGATTTTGAGCCATAGGAGGAAAGAAAATATTCAAAGGCTACAAATTTATGAAAGAAGGAACTAGGATCCTTGGTGACACCAAAGATTGAAAAGAACTCACAAGAGTAACTTTGGTGGGGGAGGAATGCCTACTAGCTGTCTTGTAGCATCTTTCTCTAGAAGGAGTTTGGGGTTTGAAATCAAGCTATGCTAAGTCTTCAAAATCTGATCCAATCAAATATTTTTCCCAGTCTCCTCTTGTATATCTTTTATCTACTAGCTTTGAGAGAGCTTAATTGGCTCTAGTTATTCTGTTTACTGTAACTGCTTCTTGAGAAATGGGTATTCCTCTCAATCTCTCACCAATTTATTCTTCTTTCTCAAGCACTTGTTGGATCTGAAGATATTGTTGATTAATTCTTTTATTTTTCCAAGAAAAAGCATTCAAATCTAAAATGAGATCCTCTTGTGTGTCTTGGAAACCTAAATTTGGCTATAATACAGGCTGGTCACCTATAATAGGTAAAACCATTTTAATAAAGATTAAACATGCAACTCCCCAGCAGAGTCACCAGAAACTATTAGTGAACAGTTTTTTCCTTTCTTGAAATTTATCGAAAGTCCTTAAACATGAAAGGATAAGGCACAACACTAACAATTGAGTTTCTTTAATAGAAAACTCTTTGGAAAGTCTCAAGGTGCAACTTCCTTTCTAATAGATTTTCAATATAATCTTATTCAATAAAGAATGAAAACATGTGTGCTTTTAACCAGAAAATACATAAGGAAAAACATTCATTTCATCAAAATGAAAAGAATGTGCAGATTTAAAAGAACATTCACTTCTGACATTATCTAAAATTTCAATACTTAAAACTATAACTTTTGCATTAATTCTCTCTGTTACTTCAAGCACAAAATCAACTCATATCACAATTAAGCTTCATTCAATATAACTCATTTCCATAGGAAAACAAACCATATATTGATAAATAATAGTATTTACCACTTTAAAAGCTTAAACATATATATATAACCATAGGATACTATATATATTCAATCATATCAATTTTTTAAAAAGCTTAAAGCATAGACTTTTGAAAATAGTTTCCAAAATCTCAGAGAGCCGACCCAAAATAAGTCTCCCATTTTTTAATATATAGCCATGTAGGGATTTTAAAACTAACCTGATTAAAACTATCTTTACCAGAGGTAAAAAATTTTGAGCTAAATAACAGACTAGAGCATAAAGTAGAAAAAAATGGGACTGGGCATGAAACACCTTCAAAATAAAGCCAAGTGTTCCCAGAAACTAAGGTGTCGAGGTTGACGCCAGTTGGGCTGCTTTCCAATCTTCATATGTTGCAATAAACATGGAAATCACCTACTGATGTGGTAGGCCAAGGAAGTTAATTCTCTATTTCCACACCTCTTTATCCTTTTTAACTTGAGCTACCTTCTTATTATGCATCTCTAGGTATTTTTGTTGAAGCAGGAGCATTGACTCTATGCGTGTGACTTTAGAAAAGTCTTGTATAATCAGCATTTTCATCTCTCGAAGCTCATCAAAATAGACTTTAACACTTTTAATCACCTGCTCACCTGATCTATTTGATTCCTCTTTGGCTTCGAAACATTTCTTATCTACCTAGTCCATGTCATTCAAGATGATGTCTTTAATTATCCCCAATCCTTTTAGGAGATCATTAAATTCAAAGATTCACTATGCCAAGGCCTCATTTCTCCAATTGATGCATTCATTTAAAACATATAAAGTTTTATCATCCAACCCTAGGACCATCTTTTCTGCAAGAAACTTCTGCAGACCATACTCTTGAATTTATTCTATCCACTGAATTTCTTTCATCCAATTAGCCCTTTCTGCCTCTCATTCATCAATATTTTCTTCAACCTTCTTTAATAAGTTGTTGGCCTCAATCTAGGATTGATTCAGATAGGTTAATTGTTTTGCAGCTTCATATTTTACATGTTCAACCCACTCTTCAAATGTTCTAGTGCTGACCTTATTCCTCAATATCTGATCCAGAAACTTCTGATTATCTGGTGATTTGAAGTTAATAGAAGCTGGCATCTCACTTAATGGAAAAGGTTTCAGATGCTGAATGGCGTGAATATATTGAGCCATGCTTTTGATCACATCTTTGTCTTTTGCATCCTTCTAGACCTTGTTAGCAATTTTCCTGTTTGAAACCTCAAATATTTTCATATCTGCAGCTCTCCTATCTCTTCCCAAATTGACTTCAAACACTTGAAAATCATAAGTAGAAACTTCCCCATCTCCTTTATCATTCACTAGTTTCTCAATTTCCACCACCCAATGGCCAGTGTTTTCATCAAACTCAATTCTAGACTCTGTTTTTGGCTTCTTAGCCTTTGGAGTCTTACCCAAACACTTACTCACCACGTCCTTAATGGGAAGAGATAGAGGAATGATACTTCTCTTTTTAGCAATGGAATTTTCCAACCATTGTGGGGTTGTAGTGGACTTCTTCTATGTGTCATAATTACTCAGGAGGGCAAGAGAGTCCTTTAGAGAATTTTTAGGATCATCCTGCATCTGCTGACTATTTGACATGTTGGGAAAACTAGATTCTACAGTTGGATTTTCTTAAGGTTCTACTTTGGAAGGATCCAAATCTACAATAACACTGGGAACCCCCTCTGGCTATTTAACTTTGTTCTTTATTTTGGAACTTGATTGCGTGACCCGTGTGGTAGGTTCAGCTTGAAGTTGAACTTGAACCTAAACTTTAGGGCTAGCTGGTTCAACTTCAAGTTCAATATTACCTGCAAGAGATTTATTAACAACTATGTTACTTAAAATAGAATCCTTTCCTAATGAATTTCTCTTCTTTAGTTTCACTTTGTTTTTAGAAGGTTATGGAACAACTTTAGGGGCCTTCTTTTCAAATAGCCAAGTTTATGTTCTCTTGATCACATTAGCCATTCTCACTTGTAGGTCATCTTCTTCTGGTTTTGTCCAATCCAATTCTAGAATAGGGAGAGCTTCAATTCTTTCAAGGAACTAGGAATCAAGAACATCAACTTCTTCATCTTCTTCAACCCCATTCGTATCTAAATCCAATCTAAAGGTGATAATTTGTCTCAGAGTCAATCTGGACCATAGTCTCTTTCTAACTTCAAGATCATCTGAACAATTGGCCCAGAAATCTTCCAATTCAGGAATGTGCATAAATGTGATAGGAACATTGAGGTTCGATTTAGAAAAACCCCTGTAATCAAAATTGGGTTTGGAGGTGTAAGATTTCAAACTCAGAGAAAACAACTCTCCTTCCATTGCCAGAGTGTCCTAAAAAATTTTACACCTATAATGGCCTAGCTCAATAGGAAACAAAACACTAGAAGAATTTTTAGGGCTACCAAATTTTTGCTCAACAATGACTAGCTGCTTACAGATCTCCATTAAAACTACATTATCTAAGAAAAGTCTGGGCAATCTTAGAGGTTCTCCATCAAAATCCCCAACTCTAAGATATGTGAATCTAGGAAACTGGATAAAATGACACCCATATACATTTATTACTTGCTATGCTTCCCAGAGTCTCTACTGTTCTCATTTCCGTGTAATTCAAAAATTAGCTTAGCTGAAAACATATCATTAACTATTTTGAATTCATTAGAAAACCTTTCATTTTGCAAGCATGTAAAATAGTCATAAATCTTCATATCATTAGTCCATAACTCATGAGGAAGACCCTCCCAATTTCTACAATAGGAAATAACATAAATGAGATATAAAGACATGTAGAAAGGGGTCAGGTTGGTCACATTCATAAGTTCTCTATGAAGCCTTTCTACAATTAGGTTAGCCCAATCAATAAATTTTTCTCCCTCCAAAATCTTCTGAATAAAACAATACATCCAATCCTCCCAGTGGAAGGCGTGCACATTTCCCTTCACTTTGTTTAAAAGGAACACGATGTCTATAATTTCCTTACGAAAATGCTCAATTGTTAGGGTTTTAGGTGACCTTGACCCTCCCTTCTCTAGTTTCGCCAACCATACTTGAGCTATTGAGGAACTATATCTTTTCTTATCCTCCTCAAATAGGAAAGCCACTTCTACATAGGTCTAGGGCTCATAAGGTTCTTTGTGTGGAATTCTTAAAGCTTCCATCTTTAAGAATCCTTAATGCATCTATTCTTGGCATCATATCTATTGGCATATTCTAACACAAGCTCAGGGAAAACTAAGGCTGGAGGAAAAGCGGTGGCTTCCATTAACCCACTGCCTACTAGTTTTTGGAGAAAGAACCTTTAGATGCATTGTTGACCCTATTACATAACTCCCCTAAATTCACATTGACCAAAGAAGTATCATAGATGTCTGGGAGTGATATCAACAAATGGGTTCTACTTTCATCTTTCAGAACTTTAGGATGAAACAGAGACATCTTAACCAGGAAATAAGATAAATTTCACAATATAGCTATAACCTTCTTCAAAAAACTCAAAGCTGTAAGGAAGAAGATGACTCACTAGTTGTCTACGCACAATTTTTTGTGATTTTCTTACCGAAAACTTCACTACTTCCTTTCTCCACAAGCAAATGACAATCAATATGCTTAACAGTTTTAATTTATTAACATGGCCAATAAGAATCCTTAATAAATCTTTACAGGATGGTTATAATAAATACATTTATGGAGAAATGATTGATATGACATATTAATTCTTTCCTCATTCAATTTCATGTTAAATCGGCACAAGTTTCTTGATTCCCCAAAACATCTTCTGATTACCACACTCTCTGTAATAATGACCCCTTTTTCATCGTGCTGTCAGCTGTCACATCCTCAATTTACATGCATGTACTGTCCCGTCAAATTTGGTAACTTTGTATGGAAACTCTCCACAATTGATTTGATACATGTGTTTCTTGAAAAGGCAACTTTCCACAGGGCAAAAGAACAAGCTTGTCAAATATTCCATCTATTGGAAATTGCACTTTGAACTTGAACTTTAACTTGACAAAGTTCAAATTTCAACTTCAACTTCACAAAGACTGACATACTGACCACTAAAACTGACAGACAGGGAAGCTTTTATAACTCATAATGGCTCATGAACTTGAACTTGAACTTGAACCTAACGAATTTCAAGTTCAGCTTCAACATAGGACTTTTATTGACCAAAAATAGAACCAAGAGTAAGAAAAAGTCAAGGGTAATAGATAGCATATGGAATAATAAACTAGTGTCCTTACAATGGTCCAAAGGAGTGGACAAATCAAGAGACTTTTTCTAACATTTTTTTAATTTCTTTTATTTTTCAATTGGATCAAGTTTAAGGGATCAATGTGGATAAGAACACACAATCATGATAAAGGGGTGGTGAAGGCTTTGAGTGAATGGTTTGGGATTATGGGAAGGCTTCTTAGGAATAATGAAGGTGGCTTTAGGATAAGCAAGATCATGATAAGGTAGCATGAACACAACAAGTGAATAGGCTGATACATAGGATAACTCATGTCAAGATACTTAATGCTCATGGATATGTTCAACCTTGTCAAGATCAAAGGTGAAAGATGTAATACGGATGCAAGTGAGATCAAAGGTAGAAAGATGGAGGATATGATGGATGAAAATTTCCCCCAAGTGTATAGTACAAGAGAGAGGAATTAAGCATGATGCCTATTTGCCAGGTTTTCATCATGGTACTTGTCCAATACGCCACAAGTAGTGGTTTTCACCATACGGCGGATTTATTTTTCTTTTCTTTTTCTTCTTCTTCTTCTTCTTTCAATTTTCTCTTTTTGGATGGACTCAAGCCTCGTGCTCTTTGTATACTCCTTGATAGGGTATGATATGATGGGCCAAAACCGCTGAAAAGTATGCTCAAAGATGTTGATAGGGTGATGAAAATGTGATATGGTGGATAAGGTAGAGGGTGGCTAAAGCTTTATGAAATAGATTGGATAATGGAAATGGAAGGATAACAAATGAGAGGATAATAAGTCTTTCTATGTGTGGGCATGAAAAAGGGAATGGAAGGATAATGAATAGGAGGATAAGAAGTATTATCAAGATCAACATTGATAGACACCTTGAAGGGTAGTTGAATACTGGAAGAAAAATGGATGAAATAGCTTGGGATTTTGATGTAAGAGAGGATATGGATCTTGGGACACAAGGACCCAAAATGGATGGATAAGATGGAATATGTTTGGGAGAATGTGAAGTGGAAGCCTTTGGAAGCTTGAATGTCAACTTTGATTTCTCTTTTGTGTGTAAGTCCTTCAAAAGTGACTTGGCAATCCACACTTTCGTTGATTTTTCTTTCCTTTTGGATGCTTTAGAATGCATTTCTTCAATGAGGGATTTAGGAACCCACATTTTCTTTGATTTTTCTTTTTACTTGATGGACCTTTATGGTCTCTTGAATATTTCTTTTTTTCTTTCATTCACATGTCGATTTGATGGAACATGGTTCTCTTCATACATAAGTGGATTCTTGGATTTCTGATTTTTATGTTGCACATTCAAATTTCTTCCAAAGGACTTGGGATTGGTGGATGAATAAGGTTCATATGGCTGGTTCATATGGATGGGTTCATATGGAGGATTTATATGGATGGGTGTTTGGTTTCTCAAGTATGTATGTCTTTTTTGATCTTGATAGGGTATAGGGTAAGTGGATTTTTGGATAAGGATGGTAGGAAAGCTTGATGGAGGGACATAGGGACCCAATATGGATGGAAGATCTGAAGGTTTCAACTTTGGGATATAGGGACCAAGGATGGATTTGGAAGATGTAGTAGGATGATGCTTATGTGAAAATGGAGATAAATGATATGTGGAAAGGATATTAACATCTTTATTGTGAGCTTCATGGCCAAGGCTTTCGCCTTTCAGATTTCTATTTGTACCAATAGGGCTATATGTAGCTTTGATAGGAGTGACTTTGATAGGAGAAGTTGAAGCTTGAGGGGATTTATTCTTAAGCAGAGAATTAGGAATAATGGGAGAATTTTGAGGTAGATATGGAGGCTTATAAAAAGTGGATGTTGGGGTACTTTGATCTTGACAAGGATCTTTTGATAGCCTAGGAAAAATACTTTGCTTTTGATTTTTGATAAGTTAATTAGAGATGGAAAGCATATCTTGATCTTGCTTAGGATATGGGTAGGATATAAGAGTGAAGGAATATGGGGTATTTGAGATAGAAGTATATCTTCTTGAAAGAAATGGAAGGGTATGAAGGGCTCATCATGGGACTCTTAGGATATGGGACTTTGGTCAACTATAGGATAAGAAGGGATATTATCTTGATCTTGATCCTTAATAAGACTTATTTCTTTGCACTTTTTATTAGTCTCTTGACATGGAGCCACTTCTAAGGACAATGTAGGAGTTTGGATCCGCACGAGGGATTCTTCAAGGGATGATGGATGTTCATTTGAAATAGCTACAATAGGAATTATAGCACATGAAGGCTTGGAGTCTATAACCTTTGAAGCATGAAAGAAGTTTGTAGCAAGATGTAGGTTAGGGGTGAACCCACAATAGTGGGTTACACTTTTTTGCCTAAACGGACACTGAACTCTACATTTTGAAAAAAAAACTTTCAAATTCGGATGCATATTATTGTTAAACCATTTGAAATTGGAAGATGATGTAAATTGGAGTCTTTTAGGATTTTTTTGTTTAGATTCTAAATATTTTTTTTATCATTATTTTTGAATTTATTTGAATGGGTTTTTTTTCTCCCACGAAAATTGGTATGTTGTTGAAAATGTCATTTTGAAAGAGTTACATTATTTTCATAGAGCATAAATTTTTTTCTAAAATAGATATCAATGTGATTATTTAGAATTTAGTTGTGTAACATCCATATAGAGGTCATGCAATTGGTTTGATGACATTATCATGATTATTTCATATTCTATTAATGTTTGAAGTTGACTAAACCATAATTTTGACATACCTTGACTACATAGCTTATAACTTGTGTATTTGTCCAATTTCATTTTTATTTTTTTGATAGAAAGATAAATTTAATACCTGGGGCATAGATTTTTTTAGAATTTTTTTCTCTCATTTACTATTTTTCCATAAGCGTCAAACATAGAGGAAGACATACAGTGAAATATCTATGTTTAGTAAAACTAAAAATACAAAGTCATAATAAACTTAATATATATGAACATTATAATCATTGGAAATATTTTTCTCAGTAGTACCTTACTACATAGATTTGTCAAATGTATTCATTTGATCTACCAAAAGATAAAGTCGAAGTGATTTATTGTCAGCATTTTAATAGGTGTGAAGGAGACTCCATTGTAGGTATGAATGAGGAGTATAGATGTTATATCAACATTTTTTTTATCTAAGAGGCTTTGAACTAACCATTTGTAATTAATTCCTTCAAATGGAACCTATCAAGTATTAAATCATCGTATTTTATTAAAAATGTGTTTTTTCAGCAAAAATCAACATGTCTAAAAAAGTGTAACCCACTATTGTGGGGTCACCCTTAGCTTGGATCTCTTTTAGAGGTATCCCTTGAGGGTATACATAGTCATTATGAAAACTATTTGGATCTTTGTTTGATGAAGGAATATTGGATAGCTTTACTTCTATATGAAATGGAGGAATGGTGGAATAGGTGAAAGCTATAAGAGGACCACTACTAGACATGTGTTCATAAGTTTGATCTTGCTTGAGAGTAGTATCTTCAATTCCAATTAAGTCATCATCAATAAGATTCTATATTTTATACTTCAACTCCATTCAATCTGAAGTTTCATGCTTATTATGTCTATGATATGCACAATAGTTACTAAAAAAGATAAAACCACATGAAGTGATTTGAGGCAACATGATGAGATCATTTTCAAGGAGTTTTTCCAAAGCTGATTTGTATGAAATTCCCAAAGGATTAAATGATCGATCCCAAGGATATTTGGATGTATTTGTGTTTCTCAAAGAGTTGTCATATGATGAATATTGTTGAGATGGGACTAATTCCTCTTGATTTTCTTGATCAAAGATGAGATTCTCTTGATATTTTAAAATAGGTTCTTCATCAAATATTGGTTTATCATTAGGATATTCTTGATCAAAGGTAGGGTTTTCATGATATTCTTTTTTATCAAATTTTGAATTATCAAAGATATGGTATTCATGATGTTTTTCTTGATCATAGAGGTAAGGAAACAATGTTCTTAATGAGAATTGGTTGGATAATGTTTCCATTTCTTTTTCTATTTCTTGAATTCTTGTGAATAAAATATTCTTTTGAATCTTTATTGTTAATTGATTTTTGTATCTTAATGGATGTTTTCTATTTGTAATCAAAGACCTTCAATCACAACAAAATAATTTTATCAATTATCACAAGAAATTCTTCCAAGCAATCTACATAAGGTCAAATTTGGCTTTTAAATGGCTCTAATGAGGTAGGCTTGCTAATTTATCAAGGTATTTAATCAAGATTCTATTCAAAATGGACATTAAGTTTTCATCCTCCAAAATTATGAGGCTTCCCACCACCAGTATGTTGGAGTTTTGCGTAATCCCGTAGGACTACTTGAGGAAGTTTGAAAGCTTAATATCCTTTTGTCACACACCCCATTAAGGATGCATGCATTTTATTTTAGAGTGGGTTGGATTTTTGCGGCAAAAGAAAATGTATCCCACTTTGGGCTATCCCTCTCACCAGCCTTACTAAGGAAAATCTCGGGAGGTGAGCCCATTATGAATCTAGCATGTTCATATTGAAAGAAATAAATTGGAATGAAGAGATAGGTTTTGGGAGTTTGATTCACCAAAAGGTGAAGAGAATATCCCTGTCTATTCTTGCCTCCCAAGCAAAATTAACAATGTTCGATTATCCAAACCCACTAACTAATGGGAATTGAGTATTTCTACTCTCCTCCACAAATAAGGGGTTGTTCAAATTTAGTGCTTGATTTACTTAGCCTTTCTTTTAATCAAGGAACTTGATATTTTTGGTATTTTGATTCACTTAGAAAATGAAGAGCATAGACATAGTATCAAATTCCTCAAACAATAATAGGCTGCTTTAATTACTAGATTTTGAAATTGACAAGGCCATAATTTAAGCAAAAATTGACCAAGTTTTAGGCTTACCTTGTTTCAAAGCTAGCTAAGGCTAGGGGCATTTTTGATAAATTTTTCATTTTTTTACTCACCTAGTGGCGATCATTCCTTTCCATTTGCTTCTCCTCCAACAAATTAGTTAACACAACCAGCCAAAATGAAGAAAACAAGAATAACTTTGAATTTAAGCCTTATTTATCAAATTTTGACAAAAATTGATTAAGGCAAGTAAATCCAATTTAATGATATGAACTTTGATTTATAAGCTTCTACAACTTTTAAGTATTGTTCATATACCTCATTTTTTTGTTGAGAATTCTCCAAAACTAGCTTGATGTGTGCAATGTTCTCCTCTTTAATCTGTTTGGTCAAAGCTTTCCCTTCACTATTAAATCTAGTCTCTGGTTTATTTTTTTTATGACCAGTCATCCTGCAGACACAGAGAAATCATTTTCCGCAAGTTAAATTCTATCAATTCTCAATTTAATTGAAAGTGCAACAGAATCTATTAAGAGCATTGTTAAAATGATTGAATGCGCTATTAAACAAATTAAACGCTCTATAGAATAATATTAAAAGCATTGAAACATAAATTAAAAGTGTTATTGAACTGAGCAAAGGCGTTAAGAGAAAGTATTAGAAGCATTGGAGAATCAATTAAACATGATGGAGAGTCGGGGTAAAAGCGCTGAAAGAAATAAGATAGAAACAGAAGGATTTAAAAGCGCTAAAACTCCACATAAAGGCATAGAACTTTACCATAGAAGCATTGTTTCAGACCTCAAAAGCGCTGGAGAAACTGGTGAATGTGCTAGAGAAACTCTCAAAAGTGTTGTTAAATCTACAAAACAAAGAGTAAACAAGATTTGCAAGAAAAAAATTTACTTCTCCGAATTTAAAAATTTATGAGACCTAATGCGCCACGATGGGTGCCATTTTGTGTACTAGAAAAAGTACCTTCATGGGATTAGTATTGCAAATAAATGAATAAAATAACTAAATTACCACAAAGAATAAGCTATTTTAACAAATAAAGAACAATTAAGCACTCTATGGACCTCTATTTAGGGATGCTAATGCAAAGCTCTCAGCAAGCTCCCATTAGTGACAGTCCTAAAATGAGAATGAATGATAAACAAAGCTAATAGTTCAATTCCAAATGAAATTACACCTATTTAGCTCTAAATTTGCCTTTCTAGCTATAAATTGCAAGAGGTTTGATGCTATTCTTAGATTT
Source organism: Chamaecyparis obtusa (assembly GCA_027943335.1). Lineage (NCBI taxonomy): Eukaryota > Viridiplantae > Streptophyta > Pinopsida > Cupressales > Cupressaceae > Chamaecyparis > Chamaecyparis obtusa. The sequence goes on along the minus strand of BSBK01000515.1, from coordinate 830,726 downwards.
GTGGATGATTATTGATTGAATTATGCCTTGCTTTTATAGATTTTGGCAAGGGTAGGGGGTGTAGTTGATTTGATCATGGTTTGATGAGGGTTGAGTCCATGGTTCCACCTTTGGAGACCATTTAAATATTTTGTCCTCAAAGCTTGGGACAAGAGGACAAAATGGGTGGACAAGATACTTTCTCCCTATGGGTGGTGGAGATTTGATGTGAGCTTAATCCTCAAATCCTATTGGTTAATGAATTTTCTCCCATTTGGTGGTTGAGGGAAAATAGGATTTAATTAATTGAATTTAATTAATATCTTTAGCCATGTGTACCCCTTGAATGGGTTAATTTGATTTAATTGAACTATGCAATTAATTAGATTAATTGCACAATTAATTGATTTCATTTGATTTATTCATTTTTAAGTTGATTTTATGACTTTTGATTTTTAATTAAATTAATTTAAGGCTTGATTTGAATTTTGATTTGATAAATGCTTCTTTTGATTTAATTGCTTTGATTTTGCCTTAGTTACTCACTTAATTGATCTTGTCCATTTTTCGGTGATTACACTTTCCTACCAGTGCCCGCACTAAATGGAGATTCTTGTATTATTTTGAAATTCAATAAAATTTATTTGGCTTCGGCCTTTTACCGATTAAAAAAAAAAATTTAAAAATTTTAAAAGTAAATAAATATATAGTACAAGGAGAAGGAAAATTAGAAAAGGAAGCATAAGAAATTTTGAGATTGGAGATGAAGTTATGGTTCATTTGAGAAGGATAGATTTCTAGTGGGAACATACAACAAGTTGATAATGAAGAAATTTGGACCATGATAAAATCTTGAAGAAGCATGATTCAATAAATACTTATGAAGTAGAGTTGCCCAGTTAACTCAATATTTTACTAGTGTTTAATATTTCAGATTTGATAGAATATCGTGAAGGAAGTATTGAGGATGAGATAATAGAGGCACAATGGAATATTCTAGCACCTACTTCATCTACAAAGGAGATAGAAGACATCTTGGATAGTCAAGTTGGAAGAAGCACAAAGAACAAGAAATGTGAAGAGTATCTGGTCAAATGTAAGGGATGACCTATTCAAAATTCATCATGGCTATCAAAGGAAGAGGTTGATCACCTTGGTTTTCCTCTAAATGCCTAAGATTTGACAAGGTCACTTCCCAAATTACCTTGAGTGTCTGATGTAGGAGAATCTAGGGTGTAAGACCAATCTTGCATCACCCAAAAATATTGTCTAGTTTTCAATAAGCACTATATTTGGACAGAGTTACTATTTTTAGTAGGTTGTTCATTTGAGAAAAAATTGTTCCATTTTCTTCCCTGGAGGTTCATTTTTATATATTAGCATGCTAGTAAATTTTCATAGCAAGATCAAGTCTAATTTTGAAGTTATTGTATTTTCTATTTTGGTGAGGTGGTATAAAAACTTTGAACTCAGTTGTGAAGGCTTTAGAGGCTCTAAAAAGGGATCAAACTTTGATTTGCTAGCACTTCACAAAGGGCGTAGAGCACTTCATGCCATTTCTAAAATGGGGTTATAATAGCCAATCAACTCAACGGTTCACAAGTTATGGATTTTGGAAGTGCCTTCAGGATGCTAGTTTCAATGCAAAACAAAAAATAGGGAAAAATCACTTCAAGCGGCAAATTGAACCACTAGGCGCCAAAATGGGAAATATCACTTTCCAAAATATTCTAAGGTGGCTAATTGTGCTACTTAATATGGCTAAAGGGGTATTTTAGGGTTTAATTCTAGAAGTGTAGATTGTGGCTCTTTCTTACAAATTATTGTAATGAAACTGCCCATGTGGTTGTAGCATATTTTTTTATAAATATTTTAGTGTCATTTCATTGAGGATAATATAAAGAAAGTGTTTTTTTTGTTTCCATTAATCTTTTTTTACAACTTTTTATTTATTTCTCTATTATGTCATGTGTGTTTAGCTAAATAAAGGGAGTACCCTTCATCAAAACTACACAATATATCACTTATTTTCATGTTTATGTGAATGTAACATTGTTTGATTCACTTATCTATTTGATTGTAGAAATTATTCTAATCCTACAAGGCATTGATCCAACATAGTTTTTTGTTCCAAAGCATGTCTATAAATTTGAGGTCATCCTCACAACCATGATCTTTGATGAACTACAACTGATCTAGAACCAGAATGAAGAATTTGTAATTTGAGATTATTGAGGAGTTGATGATTAGATATGCAAGATGATTAAATTAGTATTATGTTGTCATTGATGTCAACTAGCTTGACAATACTTATCTTGTAAGTTACTATACTGACACATCTGAAGGAAGGTGAAAGAGATGAAGAATAAAAATATCTACATGAGGAAGATGTATATGATAGATGAGGATAAGGAATACACTGAGTAACTTGTTGATAAGTCTATGACTTCATGAAATTGACTTTATTATGTTTCATTCATCTATGATGAAGAATAGAGCTGAAAGACACAAAGTAGTGTTGTCGATAAATAAAGCATTTTAGTATACACCGATGAAGTGTAGTGTATATTGAGCGTAATGTTAACCAAGCTTGTGTTCACCGACACATTTCTTTGTTAACCGAGCAAAATAGAAAGGAATTAAATGATCAGATTAGCTGATAAAGTGATGAATTGTAAAGTGTATGAAATCGAGGTAACAAATAATGTTTGTTATGAAGATCGACAGCTAACATAAAAAAAAAAGGATCTAATGGAGCAGAATGAAACATGTTACTAACACATCAGCCGAGGGAGCTTAAAGTGGCAAAATCTATGAATATGACTAAGTGGAAAAATCTGATGCAGGAAAAGAAAATGATTTACTCATCTATATAAGAGACATTGGTTTCATTATGAAAAATATGTCGGAAGAAGAAGATACTACAAAATTATCACGTGGAGAAGTTTTCATGCATTCTGATCATACTGGTTAATAAGAACCGAGCTGCAGAATAGTTACCGAGCTACAGAGAGTTATTACCGATGGATAGTAAGTTGATATAGTATTGAACCTAAAGTGTTATATTGATCAGAAATATTTGAATGAGCTGAACATTGATCTATAAACTAAAAATTAAAGTTGTTTTAAGGAAGATCATCTACTATTACATATTTAACCATTGTACATAGTCAAATCTCTTAACCCAGTGGACTATGAAAGTCTTTTGATATTTCATTCATAGAGTGAACATTGTTATCCTGTCAACCCTAGAGTGACTACTAGTTGGACGATAACTTCTAGTCTAAAATCCTCTAGCAAGGTCACACCTAACAGTGTGTTTGTAACCTTTAACAGGGTTGGGTCTTCACCGACCTCACTTCAGAAGAGTGAACAATTTGGGGTTGCCGGTCCTAGGTGGTTTTTCCCTTTATAGGGTTTCCACATTAAATCTCTTGTGTTATGTGTTGATTGTGATATTTTTTTTTATCATACTTTGCATATTACATGTTAGATTTAATCGGTAATTATTACAAAGTTTAGACTGACAATCGGTAAATACACAGACAGTGAAAGTATTATATGTTTACCGAGTAGCAGAAGTAGTGGAATTGTTTTGGATTATACATTTTGATTTGGGGCACTAGATAACTGATTCACCCCCCTCTCAGTTATTCTAACAATTGATATCAGAGCATCGGTTGCTTAGAACAGAGTTTTAAGGACTTCAGCAAAAAGGTCTCAAGATGTATAAGAGGGAAGTGCCAAAGCTAAACAAAAATAACTTCCTAGTATGGCAAAGCTGGATGAAGTTGCACATATCTAGAATTGGGAATGCTACACTAGAACTGATGGAGAATGGCTACATTGAACTGACACCAGGTCCCCTGACTCTTGATCAACTGAAGGATAGGCATGAACACAATATTACTATGATGGAACTTGTTGTTGCCTGTACCGATGCCAAATTTAATGACATCAAGGAATGTGATACTACTAAGAAGATGTGGGACAAGCTAACTCTAATATATAGTGCAGATGTGAATGTCAAGAGAGCTAGAGCAGAAAGCCTAAGAGGTGGATTTGATGATATGAAGATGAAAGAAGGTGAGAACATTGTGCAATACACAAAAAAACTAAAAGAGCTAGTACATGCTATTAGAGGATCTGGCGGAGTTATTGATGATGAAACAGTGATAAGCAAGATTCTCAAAACTTTGCTATCAGTTTATGCAATCAGGATCTCTGCAATTCATGAAACAAGGGCTACATCCAACCTCACCCTTGACACTCTGATCGGTAATCTTACAACCTTTGAATTGAATAAATTTGACAATAGTTTTGTACCTTCTGTTGAATCCACTTTCATGTCCTCTTTGAAGATTGGTAAGTCTAGTAGCAAGAATGATAAGAATAATGATAGTGACAGTAATACTGATGATGAACTTGATGAGCTTAAAGCTCTTATGTCCAAAAGATTTCCCAAAGGTAAGGGAAGATATAGAGGCAAGTTACCTCTAGCATGTTTTAATTATAAAGAAGTTGGCCACATCACTACCAGATGTCTGAATAAGAAAGATGATGATAGATCCAAAGACCGATCTGAAGGAAGCTATGGGAGAAGAGTTAATAAAGGCTACCAACACAACAACAAAGACAACCGAGATAGCTATGACAAAGGGAAAAAGGTATGTTACATAGCCGAAGAATTTGAATCTGAATTTGACACTCATGATGATGTAGAAGTAGTATTTGTTGCTATGAAGGATGATTCAGAGGAAGAAGAGAAACATGAAGAGACATCACTGATGTCTAAAGTAAGCAGAAATGATACATGGATAATAGACAGTGGTTGTACACATCATATGACTGGTGATATAGAGAAATTTGACCTAATTAATGAATATGATGGTGGATCTATTAGAATGGGAAATGATGCACCTTGTATGGTGAGAGGTAAAGGTTCACTGATGATTAATGATAGAATAAAATGTGAGAATGCATACTGGGTAGATGGATTGAACTACAATTTGATAGGTGTGGCATAGCTAAACAACTCAGGTCACCGACTTGCTTTTGAGAGTAGAAAGGTAAGAATCTATGATGATGGAGGAAGACTTGTTGGAACTGGTACACAGTCCATAGGTAATCTATTTTATCTTGATATTGATCAGTCTTCTTGCTTATTAATGAAAGATGAAGATGCATGGTTATGGCATAAGAGGTTATGTCATGTGAATTTTGATAACAAGGTCAAGATTAGTAAGAAGAAAAGAGTTAGAGGATTGCCTAACTTGTCAAAACTGGATCATGTTATGTGTCATGAATGTCAGAAAGGTAAGATGACTAAGTCTAGTTTTAAAAGCAAAGACTACTCAACAAAGAAGATACTTGAATTGGTTCATACCGACCTATGTGGTCCTATGAGAACTCAGAGCTATTATGGTGATAGATACTTTATTCTTTTTATTGATGACTATACTAGACTGATGACTGTTATGTTCCTGAAAGAGAAATCTAAAGCTTTTAAGTTGTTTAAATGGTATAAGGCTAAGGTAGAAAAAGAGACTGGAAAATAAATTAAATGCTTAAGATCTGATAGAGGAGGTGAATTTATCTATGATGAATTTACTAATTTTTGTAATGAGAATGGTATTAAGAGATAGGTCTCTACACCAAGAACACCTCAGCAAAATGGGATTGCTGAAAGAAGGAATAGGTCAATCATTGACTATGCTAGAACACTAATGCTACAAAAGAATGTTTCTCAGACACATTGGAGGGAAGCTATCAGCAAAGCTATAAATGTGCTTAACTGAGTACAACTGAAGAAGGACACCAACCGGACACCTTATGAGCTATGGTTTGGACACAAACCTACTGTAAGTTATTTCAAAAATTTTGGAAGAAAATGTTTTATTCTGAAAGATGAGAGAAATGGGAAATTTGATTCTAAAGGTGATGAAGGAATATTCTTAGGATATTCTACTAAGAGTAAAGCATACAAATGTCTAAATAAGGTTACAAATAAGATGATTGAAAGTACTAATGTTCGTGTTGATGAGTATGATGACATAAACACAGAAGAAAGAAAGGAACCAGAAGACTATGGTAGATTCACTTACATTGAACTTCCTGACTATCTACCAAAGTCACAACCTGTGATAACTGATCAGCAGGAAAATAACCCCGAGGAATAGGAAAGGGAAACTGATGAACAAGATGGTGCTACCGAGCAAGCAAATGAACCTGAACAGGATGAACAAGAAAGAAGAAACCAAGTACTGGCTAGTTTTGTCATAAGACATCATCCTGAGACACAAATTATTGGAAACAGGCAAGCTGGAATGCAGACAAGAAGCAAAACAAGACAAGGTACATGTCTAGTTTGTGAATTTCAACCAAAGATTGTGAAAGTTGCATTAGAAAATGAAGAATGGGTTAATGCAATGAAGGAGGAAATAGAACAAATAGAGAAAAACAAAACTTGGTCCTTAGTACCCCGACCTAAAGATAAGAATGTTATCAATACTAAATGGATATTCAGAAACAAAATGAATGAAAATGGTGAAGTGACAAGAAATAAAGCGAGATTGGTATGCAAGGGATATGCACAGGAAGAGGGCATTGATTATGGGGAAACATTTGCACCTATTTCTAGATTGGAAGTAGTTAGAATGTTACTTGCATATGTTGCACACAAGAAATTTAAGGTTTATCAAATGGATGTGAAATCAGCATTTCTGAATGGTATACTTGAAGAAGAGGTCTACATAGAACAACCTGAAGGATTCGTTGATCTAGACAACAAAAATATGGTATGTAGATTACACAAAGCTTTATATGGTTTGAAGCAAGCACCAAGAGCATGGTATGAAAGGCTGCACACTTACTTGTTAAGTATTGGATTTGTAAGGACTAGTGAAAACAACAATTTGTACATGAAAGGTGATACTGATGACACTATTATTATTGCTGAAATTTTTGTTGATGATATTATTTTTGGAGGTCAAGATCATGTATGTAAATATTTTGTTGATGACATGAGGAATGATTTTGAAATGTCTATGTTCAAAGAGATTAAATTCTTTCTTGGATTACAAGTGATACAACAGAGTGATGGGATATTCATCACACAGTCCAAGTACATAAAGGAAGTCTTGAAGACATTTGGCATGGAAGATGCTAAACCTATGGGAACACCGATGGCTATTGGAAGTAAATTGACAAAAGAAGATGAAACTATAGAGGTAAACCAGACACTTTATCGATCCATGATTGGTAAGCTCATGTATGTAGTTCATAGTAGACCAGATATAGCACATGCTATGGGAATTGTTGCTAGATATTCTACTAATCCTAGAGAATCACACATGATTGCTACTAAAAGGATCTTAAGATATCTGAAAAAGATAGAGAATTATGGATTATGGTATCCTAAGGAAGGTAAGTTTGATCTAAAAGTTTATACTGATGCTGATTGGGCTAGAAATGTGGATGACAGAAAAAGTACCACCAGAGGAGCATTTTTCTTTGGTGAAAGACTTGTAACCTGGACAAGTAAAAAGCAGGCTTGTATTTCTCAGTCTATAGCTGAAGCAGAGTATGTTGATGTTGCTACTAATTGCTCAAACATTGCATATATCAAGCAAGTGTTGGAAGGAATGAATGAGGTAATCACTAACCCGGTGATCATATATTGTGATAACACAAGTGCTATTAATATTTTAAAGAATCCTATGATGCACTCTAAGACAAAGCATATATCAATTAAGTATCACTACTTAAGAGAACAAGTGCAAGAGAAGCAAGTAAAATTAGAATTTGTTACATCTAAAGAACAACTTGCAGACATTTTTACAAAGCCTCTACCGAAGGACACTTTTGAATATTTGAGGACTAGACTTGGGATCTGTCCCCTGTCTATCGGTCACTAATGTGATCTGGATGTTGCATCAACCTAATCTTATCAGAAGATCATTCATGTTGATGCAACATAGTTCACACTTTGGATTTTGTTCAAGGTTGTGATTAAGTTTGAAGAACTGAAACAGATTGGGATATTAGTATACTAAGATACAGAGGAAGTATTGGACACCAGAAAGTTACTTAGCTACTACAGAGCTGATTATTTATTTGTTTCTTTCACATTTTTGTCAAAGGGAGAGATAAATAATATGAAAAGAAAAGGAGACATATAGCGATGAGAACTATCTAAGGGAGAGATAATCTAAAAGGAACTTGAGAACTGAAAAGGTTACATCTATAGAATGACAAAGCTGTATTTTATAATGTTGTTTTAGTAATGTAGTGATTAAACATATTAAGCTAGGGAGAGCTTACACTACACAGCATTTGATCACAAAGTTGTAGAAGACATGTTTGGTATGTGTATGGTACATTTCATATTACTTGAGTTGCCATCAATGCCAAAGGGAGAGATTGATGAACTACAATTGATTTAGAACCAAAATGAAGAATTTGTAATTTGAGATTACTGAGGAGTTGATGATTAGATATGTAAGATGATTAAATCAGTATTATGTTGTCATTGATGTCAACTAGCTTGACAATACTTATCTTGTAAGTTACTATACTGACACATCTGAAGGAAGGTGAAAGAGATGAAGAATAGAGATATCTACATGAGGAAGATGTATATGATAGATGAGGATAAGGAATACACTAAGTAAATTTTTGATGAGTCTATGACTTCATGAAATTGACTTTATTATGTTGCATTCATCTATGATGAAGAATAGATCTGAAAGACACAAAGCAGTCTTGTCGGTAAATAAAGCATTTTAGTATACACTGACGAAGTGTAGTGTATACCGAGCATAGTGTTAACCGAGCTTGTGTTCATCGATGCATTTCTTTGTTAATCAAGAAAAATACAAAGGAATTAAATGATTAGATTAGCTGATAAAGTGATGAGTTGTAAAGTGTATGAAATTGAGGTAATAGATAATGTTTGTTATGAAGATCGACGGCTAACATAAATCAAAAAGGATCTAATGGAGCAGATTGAAACATGTTACTGACACATTAGTCGAGGGAGCTTAAAGTGGCAAAATCTATTAATATGATTAAGCAGAAAAATCTGATGGAGGAAAAGAAAATGATTTACTCATCTATATAAGAGACATTGGTTTCATTATGAAAAATATGCTGGAAGAAGAAGATACTACAAAATTATCATGTGGAGAAGTTTTCATACATTCTGATCATACTGGTTAATAAGAACCAAGCTGCAGAATAGTTACCGAGCTATAGAGAGTTATTACCAACAAATAGTAAGTTGATATAGTATTAAATCTGAAGTGTTTTATTGATTAGAAATATTTGAATGAGCTGAACATTGATCTGTAAACTGCAAACTGAAGTTGTTTTAAGGTAGATCATCTACTGTTACATATTTAACCATTGTACACTATCAAATCTCTTAACCGAGTGGACTATGAAATTCTTTTGATGTTTCATTCATAGAGTGAACATTGTTATCCTATCAACCCCAGAGTGATTTCTGGTTGGACGATAACTTCTGGTCTAAAATCCTCTAACAAGGTCACACCTAACAGTGTGTTTGTAACTTTTAACAGGGTTAGGTCTTCACCGACCTCACTTCATAAGAGTGAACAATTTGGGGTTGTCAGTCCCAGGTGGTTTTTCCCTTTACAGGGTTTCCACATTAAATCTCTTGTGTTATGTGTTGATTGTGATATTTTTTTGTTATCATACTTTGCATATTACATGTTAGATTTAATCAATAATTATTACAAAGTTTAGACTGACAATTAGTAAATACACAAATAGTGAAAGTATTATATGTTTACCGAGTAGCAGAAGTAGTAGAATTGTTTTGGATTATACATTTTGATTTGGGGCAATGGACAACTGATTCACCCCCCTCTCAGTTATTCTAACAGATCTTAAGCCATTTAAATGTAAACTCAAAGTAAAAAATTTAGCGAACTAGCCTCATCTTTTACTTCATTTTGTTGGTGTTCAAAAATGCTTACGCCACTTAGGGCTACCAATATGCCTTGAGACTGATGTTAGGAGTGGTTAGCTCCAAGTGTGGAAGCTCTGCAAGACAACTGGACCAACTATAGGGACAAGACTTCCCTCTTCACTTCTGGCTCTGCAAAACCATGGCAGGTGCACCTAATCCAGTAACTTATGGCATTTTAGGACTTTGGACTGGATTAAACAAAGCAGATGATAGCAAGAGACTACTAAATGTTAACCAGACATTCATTGAATCTCAATTGCTATTGGGTATAAAATGGCCTTGTGAAGGGTATTACTACTATCAACCAAATAATGAAAAAGACTTGAAATGGTATTGATATTCAAAGATGTAGGAAATATCCAAAAACCATCAAGCATTGGACTCAACTGAATATACTAGTCCTTGATCAGTGCCATTATCCATTGGGTAGCACTCAAAAAAAAATATAGAACATGAACCAACTACTGTCAAAGACTTAAAGCCATAAATACAACTATTCCAGCCCATCCACTACTTATAAGATCCTTCTGTAGACAAATCTAATGAATCTATGCCCTATCCAAAGTATTTTTCACTTGATCCTAGATCAAGAACTAAAGACTAGAACATATGCAAAGGTAACCCTATGCAATGGACCAGAAAATCCAAAACTCATAAGACAAACACCAAGGAGAGACTTGAAAGCTTGAAACAATTATATTAAGTATGATGAATCATGTACATGTCTATACCAGAGATGAGGCAACCACTTCAATAACCTACAAAAGATGCAAAGAAATTCTATTCAGCCTCCTACAATGTGATAGAGTTTACTACTTCCCACAGGAACCAAACAGAATGGAACCCTTACAAAGTCAAAACTTCAACCATTTATACCACTAGCTACCTTGGAATCCCAAAGATAGGATGCAACAAGCTTCGGACAGCTAGGGTATAGGTTACAATAGCTAAATCTGAAAACTCACTAGAGGGAAAACCAGCACCAATCTGTCAGAAATAAGAATGATCCACAAGAAAGATAAAATCTTCAAATCTGTACCCAAGATCACAAATTCATCATGAATAACAGTCTAACCAGACCATCAAAACACCTCAAGCCAAAAAAAATTGTCCTCCCCCACATGGAAAAACATCTACAAGAAATCACCCAACTCACTGGACCAGACTGCAACAATCGATGCCACCAACCAAATCAAGAAACGGCCAGAAAAACCATAAATTCTGGGTACCTCTTCTCACAAAAACCATCTTCAGATTTAAATTTGAATTCCAACAGTCAAGTCTTTGGCGCCCAACTCATTTTAAAACGTGGTCGTTAATGATCCATCCTTCCCAGAAAATCAAGTGGCCCTTGTTTAAGTTCACAACAGTCACGGGCCCCTCAAAAAGTCAACAACCAATCAAAAACTAGCATGTCAGCAATACAGGCACCATGGACCCGCTCAACTCCACAACTGTGATGCCAGCAATGGTCACATGATCACATAGCCAAAATTTGGGCTATGCAAACATGTGACAAGCCTCCATGTCAATGCCACCCTGTCACCCGCCGGCCAATTAGAACTGAGCACATCACCAAGAAAGCGGCCCTAGTTTATCTGGTGAACTGGTGACTGAAGAACTTTTGCCAATTCATGAAATACTTTCCACCATCGCTAAAAAACTTAGCGATCACACGACCACTATTCGCTGAATCACCAAATAAATTGGGGCACCGACAAGACATTACGTGAACCAGCGAACATGAAGAAAGTTTGTCAGGCCGCTAAACATTTTATCACAACTACCAAAGACACTAAGAAATTCAACCAAGCCCACACAAGAAGATCGACGATCATCACAAGATCTTAAGCCTCTGAAACACTCAATGAGATTATACGTCATTCATTGATTAACTGATAGGATCAGGACCCACTGACACATCCAAAAACTAGGTCCCACTGACAACAATCCACTGTGCAAATACATGGATGAATAAAATAGCACCAACTGTGCATATGTGTCAACAGACCCACCTACCTCCCTTATGAGAATCAACAGCTATCGCTATACCGCTGCATTAAAGGTTGAGCATGTTTCATTAACGGTATAATGACAGCCACAAGATTAAACTGAACTTTAATCTGCCTGAATTCCAAGAAGACCGGTCCCACTGACAACACTCCACTTCATACTCCCATTGACCAATGAGATACCACCAAGTCAACTCACCTGGCAGCAGGACCACCGCCAAAGATACGTTTGAGACAAATGAGATCAATGGTAGGTGCATGATCTCATGAGCATGGAATATTCCTTATGCTCATATGCCAACCGTCGATCTCCTCCCTCTGCCGCTTGAAGAATCTGGCCCCACTAACCATCACATTTGCGCACTTAAGACTGACGAACAAGGAGTGTTGTTAGAAGAGAAAAAATGCAAGGTCAAAAAAACATAGGGTTTTTAGTGAAAGATCGAAAACATCCAAGGTATTCAAAAAAACATTGTGATTTTTTGACACTGGGCAGATTCTGAGACTATTTCCTGCAGACCTTAAAACTTGAATATCTCCTTGGGTTTTGCGATTTAGGAGATGCGATCTGAACTAGAGCAAGGTGAAAACATGAATCACATAGGGCTAAGGGTGCACACCATGAAACATTATGGATTTTCTTCGCAAGATAAAACTATGACTGCAAGTCGAGCAAGACAACTTAACAAAGCTTGCAAGGAAATGGGCCATTTTCAAAAGATTTTGCATTGATAGGAAAATGGACTAACATGTTCCTAGGTCAACCTTACACAAATCTCCATAATTTGGTATTGTGTATGTGTATAAAATTATTCTTATTACATTCATTATCATTATCAGATACCATCCATATGCCATCTAGAGAGTATCTAAGAGTCTGTATACCAAGAAATTCAAAGAAATATCCATACCATCTAGAGAGTATATAAGAGTCTCTATATAAGGGAATTGAAATAATAATCATTCACATTTATCAAATCTAATTGTGCTCATTATATAGTGATATTGTGAATCAACTAGCAATAATTCTAGAATTTATGTACATGTTTGAAGCTTATTATTTGTAGGAGCTCCTATTTTGAAGGAGAAGATTCCAAATAATCTCGTAGCCAAATAATTATTTTTTTCATGGGACCACCCTCTTCCTCAAAAATAGATATTATGCCTCCCTCGTGGGACCCCTACCTTTATTGGCAATTGCATTGGAGATTCTATAGATGCATTGTTTGATTCTAGAACCTATAAAACCTTTAAAAGTCCAAAAAAAGATGATCAGTTAGGCATGATTCATGTCAGATTGAATAGAATGAAAGATAGGAAAACACATTAAAACCTACAATGAGAGTGTTGGGAAACCACAAAACCTATTACTCAATGTAAAAAATCCTATTCTATCAATGTGAGGATGGCAATACAAAATTGAATGCAAATAAATAAATGAAATCAATTGAAAACGTATAAAAAAAACTCATAAAATCCTCTATTTTTCTTTTCCTCACGTGTTGATATGTAGACTCTCATATTTCATACCAATTCACTATGTGATTGCACAAATATTTGAGGATTGTGGTTAACCAAGATTGGAAAATCAAGGTTGAATATATAGATTTTAGGACTTCAACAAACGGTTGAGATCAAATGACACTAATTGATTTTCAAAGAATGAGATTCAACAAGACCACTTGATGGTGATAAAAATAAGGTAGAGTTGGTTATTTTATTTAGACGGACAGATTTGACTAAGGTGATAACTAGGCTGATTGAGTGATGACTGACTACATGACTGAGATTGACATAATTGATTGATTAGTTGGACTAGTAGTGAGTAGCAGTTAGGGAGATGAAAGTAGAAGATGTAATTAAAATTAAATAATTATTTAATTGTGCATGAGAGAATAAATAAAATAAATATTTTATTTATTTTAGAAGAATTAGTTTTTTTTTCAAAAATAGAATAATTAAATAGATTAAAGAATATATTTAATTATAAAAGATATAGTTAATTAATTAAATAATTATAATAATTATTTAATTATGAATGACAAGAATTAGGAAGCTTTTTCTATTAAATAATGATGATTATTTAACTAAAGCTGACAACAATGAATTAATTAAATAGTAAAATTATTTAATTAATATTAGAAGGATATAGATAAGTAAATAATTAAAATTTATTTAATCATGGTAAAGGAGAGAAATCTTAATTTTGAAATCTGGACTAGAAGAAAGATGCCAAATTAATAAAATAATTAAGATTATTTAATTGATTAAGAGGAAAGTTAGTAAAAATTTTACTTGTAGGCGTTGAACAATTTTAGGTTTCTACACTTTGAATGAATGTAAGCAAGATGAAGTGAAAGAAGCTATTATCGAACACATGTTTTTGGTAAATATATCTAAGAAGAAATGTAACCACACGTGTAATAGAAAACCAAATAGATTTTATATATTCCACTATAAAAGATTAGATCTAAAAATACCGAATCAGAAATATGCAAGAGTAAGAAATGTCAAGTTCACCAAAATGTAATGGATGGAAATGGGTGTTCACTAGTTTATGCATGCAAAATAGGAACTAAACTTATTTCACAATGATTACATTAGAATAAGAGTGGATCCACTTGGCTTGAACTCATATATAATTGGAAATGATTGGGCACAAGGTTAATTCAACACTCCTTGATTGATTTGAAAATGAGCTATGGAAATATGTGAATTGAATACTAGATCTAGGGCCAAATCTATAAAATTGGTAATAATTAATATGCACAAAAAGTCTTAGATCAAATATATACACATGGAGTATAGATATGGAAAGAGGAGGAAGACAAATACAAATCTTGAATCTAATCCTAAAAGTGTCAATTTTTGTTAGTTTAAAATGACATTGACCTAGGAGTGTTAGATGCAGAAAAAATTTATGTTTCCTAGATCAGTATATTGTTCAAAGCCTTCTCCAAAAGTTTTGATAGAAAAGTATTATATGATGTCGATTTAAACCAATTCTGACCTTATTTTTTGGATCTACAAAATTTAAATTTGTAGGTCTCTTTCTTCTCTTCCCAAATCAAAACATTTTTCTTCAGACCCTGCCATCTGCACATGCAAAAGAGAGAAAATATTGTTGGGTTTATAGGGGTTTTCCTAAGTCAAACCTCAATTTAAAATTAACCATAAATTGAAATAGTTAAATTGAAAAGGAAGCTTTATAAAAGAAAGTTGAATGTTATACCTTAATCTTGATGATGCAATGTTCTTTGAATGTGATCATATGTTTTGATACAATAACATGAAATGACAAGACCTATAGGAGATAAATCATGAAAACATGCTTTCATGAAGATTGTTGTAACTTATTGCTCCATAATGCTTAGATTTGAAGAATACTTGAAGGATGTAGTATGATGAAATATCATCTTGAAAAGTTCCTATTTATTGATGTATTGTAATGGATGTGTGTGATTAATTGATATGAAAATGAATTGAAAGAATTCTCTTATATAGAATTCTCAAGGTGTTTCATGAATAATTTAACCTCCAATGGTCAAATTAAGACACTGGGATTAAGGAACAAATAGTAGGAACTCAATTATGACATTCTTGAAATTAGCCCCAATTTTTTGGGTTGATAATGTCATCAACTAGATAAGGGAATCCAAGGGTACCATTATCATCTCAAAACAAGTAAAACAAGGTGGGAATTGTTGAACAACCCAAATAACTAATAAGGGGGTGAATCAGTTATTCATAAATGAATTCAAAACCTTTTACTAAACTAGCAAGTACTTATATAATCAGAGACTTATAATAGATGTAAACATTAAAGAACAAAACCATCAACATAATAAACACCAAAATTTATGTGGAAACCCAAACTGGGAAAAATCACAGAGAAGATAATTCTGATGAAGTGAACATCAGTTAAGGTGATTTTTACAAGGGCTTACTATCAGTTTTATCACTGTGGGTTGGATCACTATTAGTCGGGATAACTACCATGAAATATAAACATGAATAACTTCCAATATAATAGGGATCATTGTCAATACAATTAGGCTTACTGCCATAATATAATAAATGAGAGTTGAATCCACCACTGAAGTCACTATCACCAACACACTACAATACAAAAATGATATAATATTTCATTATTGATCGCGCCATCTCACATAAATATCAACATACAGATCTTTCCTTATCAAATTTGTATTCACTTCGCATATACTCACCCATAAGCACACACACAAACTACTAGGATTATCGCTCTTCTTATACAACTTGATGCTAGCAACAAAGCTAGCCTAAACTAATTTGAAATAGGTCACATCAAATTATTCCTATGGTGTTAAGGAATGAAACATGGACCAACCTTCTCAACACAACATTCCTTGTGCATAACAACATGTTGCACCTTCTTTGAGACTTTCGGTACCAAAAAATATGAACAACATATTACACTGTAGTTGTTGGGACCAAAAAGCAACGAACACATCCAAGATAGGACCAAACCCAAATAATCATTCCACCATATGTTGAAAACTAAAAGGGACCATCATCAAAAATGAAAAGAGAACAACTAAAGAACATCCTTCGATGAACACTTCTACCAATACACCAAAGATATTGGTACACACATCAACCCATACAACAAAATAACCAAATCATAAGTGAACCACAACTATGCATAAGATATATTGACATCAATAACAATCATTAATGACAGCAACACGAATAGCATCAACTTCACATTCTGACAATCTCCCCCTCTATCATTGATGGAAAAATTCATCAATAACAAAGTAAATAACTCACTATCAAAAGATATCAGCATAAAAGTTCTTTGTGCTTTTCCCCCTTTAACAACAATGAAAAAGGGCCAAAAGTCCCCCTTAATAACTCACTCTACTCCCCCTAAGTGAAAATTGTCAAACATTGATCCAAAAAAGAAGAAGCATGCAATGTACTAGACTAATGCACACACAAGTACACTTAGTGAGTACTAGGAAGGGGAAAACACCCAGCTTCACCCTGAGCTGCTCAAAAGTATCCTTGCATAATTTTTTTGTAGATATGTCTACTATCTACTCCTTCGTAGGCACATACTCAAGTTTCACTTCCATCTCCAAGACCTGTTAGGATTGGGGAGCATTGAGAGGGGGGATGAATCAGTGTAGCAATATTCTTAAACTTCTTAAACCAAGACCATAACTTAATAAAGAAAGTAAATAAAAGTAAACCAAAAAAGATACACAACATGAAAATCATAGCACCATGATTTGTTACCGAGGAAAACCCGGTTAAGAGAAAAACCCATGGTGGGGATGATACCCAAAAATATCTCACTACTACAGTAATAAGTGTCTAGTTAAAGGCATAAGTAAAAAGAGATGGATGCAGTTGTATTCAAGCTTACAGCCTAGACCTCACTGCTCAATTACACAATGAAAAACATATAAAGTCTTACAGCCAATTACATACCCAAAATGGACTTACAGTCCTATACCAAACTAACTAGTAGCATCAACAATGCCTTTACAATTCCAATAAAGATCCTATTATGAATGGGAACACTGAGAGGGGGGGGTTGAATCAGTGTGTTAATATGATTTAGAATAGCAGAGAGGGGGGGTGAATCAGTTGTTCTCAAGTCCTGATGTATAAAACAATCTCAAAAACTTATCCTTAAATCAAATCCAATAACCAAAACAAACTCGGTCATCACTAATTCAATAATAGAAACATATAACAATGCAGTCCACTGCCCAGCTGTAACTTAACTTACAAAACATAGAAATGTTCAAACCAAAACATTCGCACAAGTATTAACACCAAGATTTATAGTGGAAACCCAATTTTTTTAAAACCACTTTGTAACATACTACTATTATTTTCACTCTTCTGAAGTGAGCTCGGTAAAAAGCCAATCCTGTCAAAGGTTACAATACACACTGTCAGGTGTGACCCAGTTAAAGGATTTCAATCACCCTGTTAAAAGTGAGCCTAGTCATAGGACTTACATACACTCCATTAGAATGCAACCTTGTTCAAAGGATTTAACATATGACTGTTAGGTCAACCTCTGTTAAAAGGATTTTGACTATTACAATGGTTAGAAAGTAGCAGCAGTATTATCTGAAAAATATACAACTCACTTTGCAAATATCAAATCTGATTTCGTACACTAATTTTGGTTTACTGGCTTTGAAAATTTTCCATTTCCATCTCTGATCTACTCGGAACTTTTCTTCAAGCAATCACCACAATTCTCCTTCAGCCTTTTCTACTTATTCAGTCAATAAAACTTTCCTCTTCTAGCATTCTCTGTTCTTCATGTACATACATATCAAAATGCTCAAGTTCCCTTATATTTTCCTCAATTAGGTTAACTCATCTTTTTCCGCTCAATCTCATTCATAGATCTTAGGGTTAGGTCAGATTCATTGAATCTACTTGCTTCATGTTCTTCAGCTCCTTTTCTAGAATCATCTCAAATCTCTTAAAGATTTACAATAAAATGTTTTACAGTGCATTTAATGCTTCCAAACAATCAATAAATAAAGTCAACACATTTTACATAATCCAAGAATTCAACAATGTCGGCTCCAAAATTAAATTCTCTTCAAATATAAAATTGCTGATGCTCGATCAATATTGTGATTGTCCACTCGGTCTTCATGTAGAAAGCTCGACCATTACTAAAATTGTTTCCTCAGCTTACACTGTCTCCCTCGGTAATTTACTGATGCTCGGTCGACACCATAATTTTTTTTGGCATATACTAACTCAGTTGACACTAATATCACTTGGCTTAAACATGATTTTTCCATTCTTTGCTCAGTTAAGCCTACCAGTTTAGTCTTTAGTCTTACTAAGATAAACAATACATTATCTCATCATTGTGCAACATAATCAAGTACACTTTGTAGTATCAAGATAACTCAATCTTTCCCTAGGTGCTATTGTAACCAACCTTGCTTACCCCCTCAGCAACACTCAAATAGATATATTACTTTCCTAAGTAGCAACAGTCTTACCAGTTAAGGTTTGACATCAATGATAATACAACAATTGTTTCAATTGCAGTTTCCAACACAGTGTTCACTGTATTTAACCTTCTCTTTTTACTTCTTAAACTTAACTTGAATGCTTAATTACTGAAATGAACATCAACATAAATAAGAAACATGAATACAACACATAACACCAATATGGTTACAGGGAAACCCAAATAGGTAAAAACCCCAGTGGGAATTGACACCCACTAATATTCTATACTAGTGTTTTATGATCCTTGCTAGAAGATCCTTAACCCTGTTAGGAGTTTCTTTACAATGTATTTAGTATAGTGACCTGGTCAAGGGTTGAACCCTAGTAGGAGTCTTTTACAATAACCCTATTAGGGGTGTGGACACACTGTCCTAGAGCTCACTGCTCAAATGGTGAAGGCTACAACCTTCTGATCTCAGATACACACTATATCTGTTGAATGAACTGTCATTGTGACACTGCTTGTCTGATCAGTTCCTTTGATGCGTTGATGCTTTGACCTCTTGAAAAGCTCTAATACATCTTATCATCTCTTTGCACACTTTTTCTTTGCTTTTCTCAACTCTATAACAACTCTCATACTTAATTACAATGGTGCATCTAATATTTATATGTGCATACAAAACAATTAACTAGGTCAGCCCTTTATCCAATTACATACAATGCTTCCAATTGAATTGGCTTAAGCATGTTTACAAAAAAACATAACTATGTGTCTACAACCTAATTACAATGGGTGCATAGCCTTTACAACATAAGAATATAACCGCAAACCAAAATACTAACAGTCGGTTGCTTGCTCTGTTCTTCTCTGGCACACACTCGCTATGTAACTTCAACTGCCTATAACTTTCTCATACCTACAAATATGATCATGCACTCATAGACTAAGCATGAATATACTCCAACCAACTTATCTTCTAGGGTGCATACCATAACTTGGTCATATGTACGTGCGCTGATGTTTTGAACTACTGGTGCTCTGCTTACTGTCCAGTCTTCTACACTTAGCCAATTTCTGATCGTCTCATCGAGTGCGCTGACTCCAAAACACTATATGACTATGCTGCCATAAAGACAACACTATATTAAGTCATATACACCAGTATAGTCAACTTTCCAACAATCTCCCCCTTTTTCATTGATGGCAACAAAGGAATATGGCACAGTTGCTAACTGATCTCTTATACAAAAAACTTCTATCTTATATCTCCCTTATACATATCTATAACTCCATATTCTATACATACTCCCTCTTTAACATTATTGACAAAGGTGTTACAAAACTGAATCTGTACAAGTACTTACACTGAAAGTACATCCGAGTATGCAATCTATAAATTTTGGATCTCTTGTTTCCAAAATGCAATCAATGCATTTATTGTTTGGAGATGGGCACATAATGCATACTGAAGTTTCTCCATCTTCTCCAAGTTGGAACTAGGACCTTGATCATATGTCACCATGGTGGCATCGATCTCCTTGATATTCTAATTCAGCACATCTAAGGAGGGTGCAAGAGCATTTCTAAGCTGAGTTTGCCTAGCCCTTATCTTTGACATCTCCTTTTCTACCTTCTCAATTTTGTCAAGTTGTCCCTGATATACATTGTTACACATGTTTATATCAGTAGAGGGATCTTCTAATGATTTCCTCACTTGTTCTATCATGGCCTCTGCTTCTTGAATCTTCCTGTAGTGATCGGCTATCAACTTATCTTGATTCATTCAATCAGCAACAATCGTCATTCCTTTTGCTGCAAACTCTTTCAAATATGCTTGTCCAATTTTTAGTGATCTCAGGTCAAGTGTAAAGTTACTAACCAATTCACTTAGCCTTTTCTTTCTATACTTCTCTTCTACAACTTGAGATGCAGATTCTTCCAAGCTAGAAAAGTTAGTTTTAAAAGCTGTGAGGATGTTGCTAACATCATCAACTGTACTGACCTTGGTCACTTTCTTGTCTAAAGTCAGCAGGTTGTTCAATATGTTCACTGACTCCACAAATAAGGGATTCCTCAAAACTTGTTTCTCTTTGGCTTTTTCCATATCTAAGACACTGATCTTGATCATATCTTCTTCTCCCCATGAATCCAAATGGGTTGTGTCAGGTGTCAAACTTGACAACAATGAAGCTGAGTGTACTAGAGTGATCGGAGTACTATCCATTACTTCCTATTTGACTCTTATTGTCATTTCAATAGATGACTTATATATTGGATCATTTTATTTTATCTCTACTCCTTTTTGTTTTGTTGCTTCCTTTTCTTTTTCTTCTTCTTTCTTTTCTTCTTCTTTTTCTATCTCTTTTGCTTTTTCTTCTTCTTTCTTTTCTATTACATCCTCAATCAGTACTTCTTGTTAACTAGGAGGAGTGTTTCTATATAGATTTTTAGCCTCTTGAGTGCTTACAAAATCTTCTTCAAACTTGTCCAAATCAATATATGAGGCCGCCATTGCAATCTCAACATTGTCAATGAAAATTATTTCATCCTTGTGTGCTTCTGACATGCGCATAGACTTCTCTGCCTATGTGGATGCATTAACTACATGCACTAAATCTTGTGGACGTATAGATGGTACATTTATGGTCTCTGACTCTTTTGCAACCTTTGTGGGTACTTGAGCTATGGGAACAATAGTTGGATACATGTGTCTATTCATGAAGACCTTCTCAAATGCTTTCTCTGTTTCCTTTGCAACTAACTCAAAGTTTTTGTCCATTATATGTAAAGTTCTTATTTTTGTTCTGAGGTGTAGCTTCACCAAATCTAACAATAAATTTTTCTCCTCTAGAGAACATACTGTCAAACTCTCATCTAAGATCTTCTCTCTTATTCTTAGATCTTCCTCTATTGCTTGTCTCTTTAGGAATTCTAATATGTTCCACACATTATCTAGAATCATAGTTTTCATTTCTAGGACTATCTTTTTGAACTTTAGCATATGTTTGACAATTATTCCATGGATTTATGATTATTCAATTTCACTATAATTCTCATAGAACTTCCCTACTTGATCTATCCTACCTTCATCAATGATCCTTGCACTTAACACACTAAGACTAGGTTTGAAGCTTACTTCTGGAGGTGCTTGAGTGTTTTCCATTTTCCTTGTTACTCGTGAGGATGGATGATTGGTGCTAATCTCTTTCTTCCTCTTAGGCATTGCCTTATACACAGGAGGATTAGTAAGTTCAATTTTTTATGTGGATGCAGGAGGGACAACATCATATTTATCTTGTTTATTCTTAGGATCTTCAGATTTCTCAATCTTGACCTTCTCTAACTTAGGGTCATCTTCCTTTGCTTTTGCTGCTGATGTGCTCTCAATTCCCAAGGTAATATTTTCTTGTCTTGTTTTGTCAAGTTTTGCTTGAGTTACTCCATGAATTCTAAGGATCTCAGAAGTAACCTTAGCTACTTTTCTTTTAGTTGATGCATTGTTTAGAACAGCATCAACTTCTCTAGTTTTCTCTTCATAAGTCCCCCATCTAGGCTCATTAAGGTCTTTAGGGGATGATAGCAATACTTGTGCATATGCTTCTAGGCCTTTTTCATCAACCTCATATCCAATTGGATGGATCCACTTTGTTCTTGGCTCAACTGCTTCCATACAAGTTACATCAGTCTCTACCATAAAGCAAATGCTATCCTTGTATTTCTCAACAATACTCTCTGGTATTATGTACCTCATCTACATTTTAGCCCTAAATGTCTTCAATTCCAATGTTATGTAATCCTTTAGTGTACTCTCAATAGTTTCTTTAAAGGATATATGTGGCATTGTAGGCAAACTCTTGTCCAAATACAAATCTGACACATTTCCAAGAATGTGGAAGTACATGTATATGATAAAAGATCCAAACTTGAATATTTTAGTCTTGTCATGTTTTATGGCCTTAATGTTGTCTATCAGTTGTGTGCACAGGATCTCACACAAATTAAACTCTCCATTCTCTCTCGCAAGTCTTATTGTTGCAAGAATTATGGTCACTGATACACTGTTTACTCTATTTGGTATGTTGAAACCCATACCCTAGTATCATGGACATCAATTTGATGTCTTTCTCGTCTATAGATTCAATGGTCATTTTGCACCTATCACTTCTTGACTTGCATGACTGTTCTATAAGTTTCCTCACATCCTTTCCTGCTGGAAGGATGGTGCCTTTCTTAGAGAGACCTATCATCTCATGAATTAGGTATCCTTTGATCCTTACTAGAACTTCACCTATCCATAATAGGTCATCATGAATCTTGCTAAGTAGAATCTTTACCCATTCGGACTCATAGAACTCATATGCAGTCGCATATTCAATTATCGAGTGATTTTCAAATTGTTCATACTCATCTAGGAAGGTTTTATCTGGTTTCATCATGGTTTCTAAATGCACTCTTATTTTTTCAAGTCCTACAGGCTCCTTCTTACCATATATGTATGCACAAATGTCTTTGACATGCATAACACCCATAAGCGTATGGGAGAATTCCTCTTCTAGGTCATCCAATATGGATTTGAATGGGTGCCTCTTAAATACATATATTTTCTTCTCCACATCATCAAATACAATAAGATTAGCCATCACTTACTTGTATATCACTTTCTAAATGGTTTCCAAGAACTTCTAAATTGGTGTGACGGATTAGGGCTTCCACAACTGATCAAACACACTGATTCGCTGGTGAATCAATCTACAATCCTTCACAATCAACTGCTAGGGCTTCTATGTTCTTCAATCACACTGAACTCAAATATAATGAGTGATCTACTTACTTCTATGTACTTTAAAGTGAAAATTATGCCATTAATGCTTGCCACGTAAACCAGACTTTCATTAAAAATCTCCAACTTTCATTCTGTAAACAATCAGCTAGTGCACTCTTGCACATAAGTTCTACTAGTCTCCAAAAGGTTAAGTCTAAAGCCATGTACTCTGAGGGTGAGTATACCGGCTGCGCAGGTGTTTAGAGCTAACTTAACTCCCCCTATGACCCTGAGGGCCATACATCTAGATGTAGAGGGTGTGTCCACTATGGATGCATCCAATACATTATCATCAATCTTATCCTTCTTTACCTTTGACCAAATCAAGTTCGCATCCTCTGAAGATTTCACAAACTTGACTTCTCCTTCGGTATCCAGTATTGTTTCTTTTCAATTTTTAGGGCTTTCCTAATTCTGCATTCTAGATCTACATAAATTTGAGATGTTAGGAATGCATGATGAATATATCCTATGGGGGAGTATTAGCAGCCATTCTATAGTAGTTGTTGTTGCATTCATGACTATGATTGTCATTGATGTCAACACAATAATCTACTGAAGATTAGCAGAGAAGTAGACAGTGTTTGAGTTAACGCACTTGGGATATTGAAGATAAAGCTATGTGGAGTTGGGGAATTACTCTATGATGTGTTATAATATTGTGGTTAAGAGTGCAGATAGTAATTCATTTATTCATGGAAGTTATGAGGAAATCAGTGGAAGCAATATTCAGGCAGTGTTCCTGAGTAGCAGTTTGTGGAAATCGGATGATATCTCCTAATCAGGATAGAATCTCATTATGCATAGTTAGAGATTAGTTGGAGACATGTTTATAGTGATGTGGTTGACAACACAAGATTTGAGGTTGCATGAGTGAAGAATTATATTGATTGGAAGCTGATAGTTTTGTGTAATTTTGATGTAACGTGTGGAAAGTTTTATTTTGTAATTTATATGCCGACTCATTTGTAATTACTTGAGTGTGGTATAAAGGAAGGAATGTATTGCTTGTTTTAGTGTGGAATTTGATGAATGTAAGTTTATTATGAAAGAAAAATTGTTGAAAGAGGATATGCGAAGTACTGAGATCTGGTATTGAGATCTGAAGAAGGAGTTGGTGCAGTTTGGCATAGTCAGAGGAGTATTGGATTGTTGAGGTTAGTAATCTTTTGGTATTCTTCTATTGAGTAATACAAAGATCAGTTGGACATTAAGTTCAGTGATCTTACCCTAAAGCTATTTGGGTAGTGGGTCCTTCTGTCTTCCATAACTCCTAACAGAGTTAGAATCTTTTAATAGGGGTTCAAAATCTCCTAACAGGGATTCAAATGTACTAAATGTATTTCATAAGACTTCTAACAAAGTCCATCCTTTCATAGTGAATATTCATATTAGTGCATCTTTTGTGGGCATCACTCCCACCGAGGTTTACTCTTTGATCAAGAGGTTCCCTAGTTAACATATATTGTGTCATTATGTTATTGTGCATGTATATCTTTCTATGGTTGTTGGTTACATTTCTTACATGGTTAAAATATATTAAGGTTGATAAAAGTTATATTTATCAAATAACTGATTCACCCCCCCCCCCCCCCCCCCTCTTAGTTATCTTGGTAGACTTTACTTTCTAACAATTGGTATCAGAGTGGTAGGTCCTTGAAAGAAAATTTTAACAGCTTAAGGAGATGCATGGCGAATTTCAAGAAAGAAAGCCCTAAGTTTGATGGAGTAAATTTTGACAGTTGGAAAGAAAAGATGAAGACACATCTACTATGTTTAGGACTAGGTTATTGGTTGATTACAAAGAATGAGAAGACTATCATTGATGAGGATAACATTGAAACATGTACTAATGAGGAAAGAGATATATTCATGTGTAACATACTTTCTAGAGAAGCACTCTTGTCAGCCCTTCCAAAGAATGAGTACAGTCAAGTAAAATGTTTGAAAACATCTCATGAAATTTCATTAGCTTTACACTCTACTTTTGAAGGTGATGAACATGAAAAGAAAGTCAAATTACATAATTGGATATGTGCATTTGAAGATATAAGAATGATGGAAGATGAATCTGTTAGAAGCTATAAAATCTTGTGGTGGACCAAAGATAGAGAATGAAGTGATATGGAAAATTCTAAGGACATTGACTCCTACATTAAAGTAGACAATACAGATGATTGAACAAATCATACCTTGTACTATGAACTTTACAAGAGAGACTCTTCTTGGAAGATTGGAAGTAGCAGAAATGAACCTGAGGTTATCAAGAGACCTACCTAGATGGAGATTATGCATTCAGTGCTCTTAGTGTTCACCCTACTTTGTCAAGAAGCATTAGTGTGAGCAGAGATTATGCTAGTAGTGGCAAATCTAGAAATGAAGAAGACACGAAGATTGAAGAAGGTATTGCCTTGCTTGTGAAGAGAGAACCAGATGGTAAGAAAAAAATTTAATGTTGGACTTGTCAAGAATTTGGTCATTTTGCATGTAAATGTCCTAAGAGAGTTAAGAAGTATAGGAAGAACTTTAATCCTAGAAGATTTAAAGAATATTACTATGCAAATGATGAAGAACCTGAAGCTAGTTTGAAGAAATTTTTGAGTGAAAGTGATACTGATAATAATGATGATATATGATTTGTAGCAATTAAAGAAGAAAACCCTGAAACTGAAATTAAGGAAGAAAAGGATTTAATTTCTCAAGTAGAAAAGAAAGTTGATTGGATAATAGATAGTGGTTGTTCACATCATATGACTGGAGACATGAAAAAGTTCATAAAGTTTAACAATTATGATGGAGGAGTTGTTAGAGTTGGAAACAATGCACCTTGTTTGATTAAAGGTATAGGATCTATTACTCTTGATGGAAAGACTAATACTGATGATGTTTAATTTTTGGATGGTTTGAAACATAATATCTTGAGTGTTGGATAGTTAGTTGATAAGGGATATCAAGTTTGGTTTATTGAGAAAACTTGTGTGATTAAAGACAAAGATGGAAATTTGATTGATACTAGATCTAGAACCAGAGGTAATGTATTTCAGTTGAATCCTACTGAGAAGACATGCTTGATTACTAAGATTGATGATAGTTGGTTATGGCATAGAATATTTTGTCATATAAACTTTGATAACATTGTGAAAGTGAGTACTACACTTGCAGTAAGAGATTTGCCTAAAATTATGAAGCCTACTAACATGATTTGCAAAGAATGTGTGATGGCTAAGTAGAAGAGAAGCTCTTTTCCCAACTAGAAGTTTACAACAGCAGAGCAATTGGAGATTGTTCATACAAACTTGAGCGGTCCTACAAGGACTAGAGGATTCTATGGAGAAAGGTATTTTATGATTCTTGTTGATGACTTTACAAGAATGGTGTGGATTGCATTTCTTAAAGAAAAATCTGAAGAATTTGATAGGTTTAAGAACATAAAGAATAAAGTTGAGAATGAATCTAGAATGAATATTAAATGTTTGAGATCAAATAGAGGTGGAGAATTTACTTCTAAATAATTTAACATCTTTTGTGAAGTGAATGGCATTAAGAGATAGTTTTCAACCCCTAGGACACCTAAACAAAATGGTATTGCAGAAACGAGAAACAGATCAGTGACTGAAGTAGCAAGAGCTATGTTATTTGAGAATGACTTAGCGAAGATATTCTGGAGAGAAGTAGTGAACACAGTGGTGTGTACAATGAACAGAGTAAAAATCAAAGAAGACACAGACAAAACACCCTATGAACTATGGTTTGGACATGCACCATCAGTTAAGTATTTTAGAATTTTTGGAAGCAAATGTTATATTAAGAGAGATGATGACATTGGAAAGTTTGATCCTAGAAGTGATGAAGGTATATTTCTTGGATATTCATTGAAGAGAAAAGCTTATAGATGTTACAATAAGAGAATTAAGACTATTATTGAGAGCAAAAATGTAAAAGTTAATGAAAAGTTCAAAATTTAGGAAAGAATGCTTGATTATGAATCAAATGAAGGAACTCATCCTAGACCTAACCCTGAGACTATTGAATTACTATATGAAACTGATAGTGATTTGTTGAATGAAAGCCACAGTGAGATCATTGAAGAACTGACACCTAAGGTAAGATCTGAGACAGTGACACCTAATAGGAATCTATCAAGGAATCATCCTTGTGAGTAGATTATTGGAAACATAGATAGAGGAGTTCAAACTCAAAATAAGGTACAAGAATAGTTATGTTTGATTTCTCAAATTGAACTTAAATCTGCTAGTGAAGCTTGTGAAGATGAACATTGGATTAAAGCTATGAAAGAAGAACTAGATCAGATTGAAAAGAACAAGGCATGGGAATTGGTCCCTAGACCTAAAGATAAGAATGTTATAGGAACAAAATGGGTATTCAGAAACAAGATGAATGAACAAAGAGAAGTGGTAAGGAACAAAGCAAGATTGGTATGTAAAGGATACTCACAACAAGAAGGAATTGACTATGAAGAATCTTTTGCACTAGTAGCAAGAATTGAAGAAGTAAGAATGTTTTTGGCCTATGCAGCTTTTAAGAAATTCAAAGTGTATCAGATCAATGTGAAGTCATCATTTTTGAATGGAGAATTGGAAGAAGAATTTTACATTGAGCAGCCTAAAGGTTTTCCTTTAACTCAAGAAGGAGATATGGTATGTAAACTGAAGAAAGCTTTATATGGACTTAAGCAAGCACCTAGAACTTGGTATGTGAGATTGGATAAGTATTTATTGAAATTAGGATTTACAAAAGGCACAACTAATAGAAACCTGCATATAAAAGAAATTGAAAATGGTTTGTTGGTTGTAGTAATTTTTGTTGATGATATTATCTTTGGAGGAGAAGATGAAGCTAGTGATAAATTTGCAGATGAAATGAAGACTGAATTTGAAATGATTATTATTGGTGAAATGAAATACTTTTTAGGATTGCAGATAACATAGAATAGTGATGGTATCTTTGTAAGTCAGACAAAGTACTTGAATGATTTATTGAAGAGATTTGGAATGGAGAACTGTAAACTAGTTGGAACACCTATGGTAACTAGACACAAGTTATCTAGCACAGATGAGACTCCTGCAGTGGAATAGAAGAAGTACAAATATATTATTGGAGGATTGTAGTATTTGACTCATACAAGACCTAATATAGCACATTTGGTTGGAATTGTAGCAAGATTTCAAGCTAAACCTAGAGAATCACATTATGCAGCAGTAAAGAGGATACTGAGGTACTTAAGAGGCACAATTGAGTATGGATTGTGGTATGAAAAATCTGATGATTTTACCCTATGTGTATATACAGATGTTGATTGGGGAGGTAGTGTTGATGATAAAAAGAGCACCAGTGGAGGAGCATTTTTCCTTGGAGGAAGATTGGTTTCTTGGCTAAGCAAGAAGAAAAATTGTATTTCACAGAGCATAGCAAAAGTAGAGTATGTAGCAGTAGTAAACAATTGTAATCAGATAATATGGATGAAGAAAATGTTGAAGGATATTGGAATAAAAAATTTTGAGCCTGTTGTTATACAGTGTGATAACACTAGCACAGTTAGTATGTCTAAGAACCATGTGTTACATTCTAAGACAAAGCATATAGAGATAAAGTATCATGTAGTGAGAGAGAAAGTAGCAGAGAAAGAAGTCAAACTTGAGTACATAAGCACAAAGGAGTAGATTGCATACATATTTACAAAACCTTTGCCTAAGGATACATTTGAGTATCTGAGAGCTATGCTTGGGGTTATGTCCCAGCCTACTCTTGAGAAGTGATGTAGATTGTTGCATCCATCCAGTGGTATATGAGCCCTATTTGTCTTTTGGATTGGATGTTGGTACTTCCTTTATGGGGGAACGTGTGTATCTGAGCTGAGTCATGAGGACTCTAGTGAATGTATTTTCTGAACAATGTCTTTCGACATTGAAGTTGTTGACATAATGATGAAATTTATGTCATTGATGTCAATGGGGGATAAGTATACATGAAAAACCATCTGAAACATCTATTGGAGAGAATTACGTAGGAAAATGAAGCAAGATTTGATTGATGAAGAAGACTTGAAAGCATTTTCAGAGTAGCAGTGTTGCAGTGTTGGATTTATGGAACTTGGATGTTTTTTCATCTATGTTGCCATCAATGCCAATGGGGGATATTGTTAGGAATGAATGCTAAATATATCCTATGGGGGATTATTAGCAGCCATTTTTTAGTAGTTGTTGTTGCATTCATGACTATGATTTTCATTGATGTCAACACAGTGATCTACTGAAGATTAGCAGAGAAGCAGATAGTGTTTTAGTTAGCGCACTTTGGGATATTGAAGATGAAGCTATGTGAAGTTGGGGAATTACTCTATGATATGTTATAAGATCATGGTTAAGAGCATAGATAGTAATTCATTTATTCATAGAAGTTATGAGGAAATCAGTGGAATCAGTATTCAGGCAGTGTTCTTGAGTAGCAGTTTGTGGAAATCAGATGATATCTCCTAATCGGGATGGAATCTGGTTATGTGTAGCTAGAGAGACATTGGATACATTTTGATAGTGATGTGGTTGATAGTGCAAGATTTGAGGTCACACGAGTGAAGAATTATATTGATTAGAAGCCGACAGGTTTGTGTAATTTTGATGTAACGTGTGGAAAGTTTTATTTTGTAATTTTTATGTTGACTCATTTGCAATTACTTTAGTGTGGTATAAAGGAAGGAATGTATTCCTTGTTGTAGTGTGGAATGTGATGAATGTAAGTGTATTGTGAAAGAGAAATTGTTGAAAGAGGATATGCGAAGTACTAAGATCTGGTATTGAGATCTGAAGGAGTTGGTGCGGTTTGGAACAGTTAGAGGAGTATTGGATTGTTGAGTTCAGTAAGCTTTTGGTATTATTCTATTGAGTAATAAAAATATTAGTTGGATAGTGAGTTCATTGATCTTACCCTAAATCTATTTGGGTAGTGGGTCCTTCTGTCTTCCATAACTCCTAACAGAGTTAGAATCTTTTAACAGGGATTCAAAATCTCCTAATAGGGATTCATATGTACTAAATGTATTTCATAAGACTCCTAACAGAGTCCATCATTTCACAAGGAATATTCATATTAGTGCATCTTTTGTGGGCATCATTCCCACTAGGGTTTACTCTTTCATCAAGAGGTTCCCTAGTCAACATATATTGTGTAATTGTGTTATTGTGCATGTATAGCTTTCTATGGTTGTTGGTTACATTGCTTACATGGTTAAAATCTATTAAGATTGATAAAAGTTATATTTATCAGATAACTGATTCAGCCCCCACCTCTTAGTTATCTTGGTGGACTTTACTTTCTAACATGAGATGTGTCCTGCCTTGTTACAAGAGTGACAAATGACTAGAGGCCTTATATTCCTCGGTGCATTGACATGGGTTACCATTTTACATTGTCTAGCTGAGTGACCATTATAGTTACATATTTGACATGTAACATTCTGAGAACTTCTTATATTTGGTTGATTTTGATTTCTCTGATTATGCTGAGTCTTGTTCTTCTGACTTGTCTTACAATTCATAGCTCTATGACCAAATTTATTGCATGAATAATAGTAACCATTGAAAGGTCTTACCTCTGTACAGTTCCTTTCTATATTTCCATGCTTGTTACATGCATAACAAGTTTGATCTACTGGCTTGCACTCACTCTTGGATGGTTCAACATGATCTTTAGTCTGACTTCCATTTTCCTTAGTATCTGAGGTGTCTTCTGGTGCTTTCATTCTTGCTCACATGTTGTCAATCTAATTTTGTGCTTCATTATATCCAATACAACTAGTATCTCCTTTAAGTCTTCTTGCATACAACTGAGATTCTATTAAATTAGAACTGGTGTGCAATTTATCAATGTGATTCTTTTCCTCTTTCAATTTAGATTCCAAGCTTTCTTTGTTGTTCCTTAGCTCCAAGATTTCCATGTTTTCTTGCCTCAATTCTTCATTGAGTTGAAAGTTCTCTTTGATCAATTCATCATAGACTTCCTAATTGTTAGTCAGCTTATCATCCAATTCTTCAATCTGTTCTTTCAAGGATGAATTTTCTTCATTCATCTTCTTGATCATTATCCCTAAATCACTAGTAGAGCATTCTTTCAAATCCTTTCTTAGCCTTTTGATGACTACTTGAGCATCACTGACTTTTTCTTTTAGTTCTTCAATTTCTTTTTCAGATCTGTCTAGGTCTTCAAGAGTAGCTTCAAGATTTCTTTTCAGATGTTTCATTTCTACTTTATCCATGATCTCCTCAAGTGGTTAAACTTCTATGCTGAGGACCAGATCTTTGATACCAATTGTTAGGAATGGAAACACTGAGAGGGAGGGGTTGAATCAGTGTTCACTATATTTAATCTTTTCTTTTTGCTTCTTAAACTTTACTTGAATTCTTAAGTACTGAAATGAACATCAACATAAATAAGAAACATGAATACAACACATAACACCAATATGGTTATGGGGAAACCCAAATAGGTAAAAACCCCAGTGGGAATTGACACCCACTAATATTTTGTACTAGTGTTTTATGATCATTGCTAGAAGATCCTTAACCCTGTTAGGAGTTGCTTTATAATGTATTAAGTATAGTGACCTGGTCAAGGGTCAGACCCTATTAGGAGTCTTTTAAAATAACCCTGTTAGGGGTGTGGACACACTTTCCTAGAGCTCATTACTCAAATGGTGAAGGCTACAACCTTCTGATCTTGGATACACACTATATTTGTTGAATGAACTGTCACTGTGACACTACTTGTCTGATCAGTTCCTTTGGTGTGATGATGCTTTGACCTCTTGCAAAGCTCTAATACATCTTATCAGCTCTTTGCACACTTCTACTCTACTTGTCTCAATTCTATAGCAACTCTCATACTTAATTACAATAGTGCATCTAATATTTATATGCACATACAAAATAATTAACTAGGTCGGCCCTTTATCCGATTACATACAATGCTTCCAATTGAATTGGCTTAAGAGTGTTTACAAACAAACATAACTATGTGTCTACAACCTAATTACAATGGGTGCATAGCCTTTACAACATAAGAATATAACCGCAAACCAAAATACTAACAGTCGGCTGCTTGCTTTATTCTTCTTTGGCACAGACTGGCTATGTAACTTCAACTACCTGTAACTTTCTCATACCTGCAAATCTGATCATGCACTCATAGACTAAGCATGAATATACTCCAACCAACTTATCTTCTAGGGTGCATACCATAACTCAGTCATATGTAAGTGCATTGATGTTCTGAACTACTGGTGCTCTGCTTACTGTCCAGTCTTCTACACTTAGCCAAATTATGATCTTCTCATCAAGTGCGCTAACTCCAAAACACTATATGACTCTGTTTCCATAATGACAACACTATATTAAGTCATATACACCAATATAGTCAACTTGCCAATAGATCCAAACATAGATCTACACATCCAAAATAGTCTCTTCTTACTACCTTTCTATATCATCATTGTCTTAGTCCTTCACAATCAAAACTTGATCTTAAATATAAGATCATGAGCTCAAAACCACAACTCTATTGGCCCAAATAAAGTAATGAAACATGTAGAATTCTTAGTGTCAAAACAAGATTAAAAAAAGATCAAATGTTTCTATCTAAACCAAATATCCTCTAATGTCATCTCTATCATAATTAATCACCAAACTATTAACCAAGACTGATTTACCAAGTGTACCAACTCAGTTTCTTCTAAATTGTCATGTTCTTCCCAAAAGACTCTATAAATCCATTATTCCTTAATGAATTTCTCATGCATCTAATGACTTTAGAATCTATGATGATCGAATTAGATACAATAGTATGTGTACATTCATTCCCTACCATTTCATTCCCTAACATTCCAAAACTTGTTCTAACCGTACTTATTTGTCCAACTGGTCCCTACCCTACTTCCATAGACAAATATAAGCATCCAATCCTCCGGTAAACTATCTTATCTACAACATGGTCAAGAGTAATGATAGTAGTTTCCATCAATGACAACATAGTATGCATTATAGAGTGAATGTTTCCAAAAATCTCCCCCTTTGGCATTGATGGCAACACTTAGTGAAAAATGGCCAAGTGTCCATCCCAAAATGCCAAGTCCAAAACTCCTCAAAAACTAAAATAACTCCCCCTAAGACTATGCATTTTTCACATAGTTCTTCTCCCCCTTTGACATCAATAGAAAAGGGGGGGCTCAAATTCTCTCTGAAAAAATTATACATTATCTACATAAGTTATGCAAGTTATAAGTGCTTATTTACAAAAATTTAAATATATCTGAGAAACTATCCTTCAAGGTTGTCCAATCTACACTCCATGATTTCCTAAGACTATCCAAAATTTGAATCTTCCCACATATCAAATATAAGCCAATTCCTCAGCATGTATAATTTCTAGTGGGGAGGGTTCCCTTATAGCTTCTTCTGCAACTTCTAAGTTTCTTTATAGAATGTCCAACTTAGCAACTATTAAATTTCTCAAGTTGTAGAATCTCCCAAGCCTTCTCAGCCTCTCCACTTCCAAAACTATGATCTTTTCATTTATTTTGACAACTTCCTTCATATGATCAGATGCAAAATCCTTTTATGAATCAAAGGCTTTTGCATTATCTAATAGTAATTGATCATTTTCCTTCAACAACTTATCAATGTGTGAAACATGAGTGAAAGGATTTATAAATAATTTAAAATATTCACTTCCTTCCTTGATGTCTCTCTTAATCTCATTTATTCCAACATCTAAAGATTTATTATATTGACTAATCAACAAGCATAAATGATGAAATCTCTTATTTACAAACTCCTTCTGAATCTTTGTTACCTTCTCCAAGGATTCAAAATGTGTATCAAAATTATTCAACAAATCTTCTAACTGATCAGATACAACATTACCTTGATTGATTTGAAAATGCAGTAAGGATCTTGAGAGTACATCGACTACCCTGGATAATAGTTTACCTTCTTTCTCCTTCTTTTTCAAAGATTTTTCAATCGCCTTAGCTTGAGCTAACATTGCTATTTTTCTCATCTCATCTTCTTCCATGCTTTCAAGATCAATAGAACCATGCAAATCAAGTGATTCAAATGAATCTCTTGCCAAAAATACATCAATTCTTCTAGAAGATGGACCGGTTTCTTTTCTCATGCTTTGATTATTCCATATTCTCTTCTCCAATTGTAATCTCATCTTGCTTTTCAATCTCATTAGACTTCTCCTATGTTCTTACTACCTTAGGCATAATAGGTTTGTCATCTACTCTTACCTCATCTCCTCTAGTAGTCTATGTATCAATGACATCAATATCAATATGTTCATTAATCCACTTATCCATTTCAACCTCAACCTCAATAGGTTTGTCTTTAATGAATCCTTTTCTTGTTATGATTTCTCTTATTTTATCCCTAGTCATAATGTTTGTAGGATCAGTGTAGAGATCTTTCTCAACTTTCTTCTCATCATCATCCAATCCATCAAGAGTATTTGCCACACCACTAATATAAATATCAGGTTCCTTAACTATAGAAATGGATTTCTTATCAATGAATAGTTTTTCATCTTTCCTCTTAATTATAGGTTTTGTCCTTTTAGGTATATCATATCTGACTTCCATTAACATCTTACTGGTAATATCATTAGTTTCTACAATAATTTATTCTTTCTTTCCATCCATGGACATGTTAATTATTTTCTTTGTCAAAAGCCTCTTCTTTTCTTCTTCAAGTAAATCTTTTCTTTCATCATTACTAATTACTAGACACATCTTAGATATAGATTCATCCCTTATCCATTTATCTTCCTCTAGAGATATTAATCTTCTCTCTTCCAATTTTGCATATAAATGATCAAGTATTTGATCTTTTATTTGAACTAGTGTTTTAATAAAATTGTTTGGATGAGTAATTACACCTTGTTCTAATATCCTTCTCTCAACTTCATCAAATAGATTATAGTACTTATTTAATTCAATCAAAATACCATGCTTAAAAAATTTGTTCAAGATCTTATTGACAACATTCTCACATTTTCCTACACTCATAGGTATCTCTTATACAATTATTGTTGCAATAGCTCCTTCAATCCTCATCTTCTTCTTAGATTGGTCAAATTTAGTAGAGGAATCACCATCACTTTCCTTGCCCCTTTTCTTTTTAGGATAAATAATATTTTGTTTTGTCCTTCTACTCACTAGTTCTGATTGAGTTCTATTTACCTTAGGTCTAGATGCCTTCGATGAAGAAGTTAACTTCTTCACAAGAGGTGTAGAAGATGTTCTAACATATCTCCTTGTAGCTATCAATGTGGAAATAGGTGGAGGAGGAGTTTCCTATTCAAAATCAATCAGAGTGTCTTGTGCCTCTTTCTTCCTCCTAATTTCATCCATCTCCTCTTTAGTAATTCTAACCTCTTTTTCTACTTCATCCATAATCTTCTTAATCTTTTGGTTCTTTTCCTTTTCTATTAACTACAATTGAACCTCTTGATACTTCTCAATAGAGGTGTCAAGCCTTTTTGCATTTAGATCAAAAGGGATGTTGAGAATCTCTTTCACATACTTCACAACCAAATCCATTATTACTTCATATCCCATCAATTGAATCCACAACTATCTATATGAAACTTCCTCCATGCAACATTAATCTATCTCAACCATGAAACATACTGAATCTTCATATTTCTCCACTATACTCTTCAGAATTATCTCTATTTTTTGCATTTTCTTTTAAAACATTTTGAAGTGTCCTGAGATTAGAGCATCAATATCATCTATCTTCTAACTCTGATAAATATTAGAAATCTATGATACCATAGGAATATCTTTCTACCTAGTGAAATTCATGACTCTTGGAAATAAATTCATCAAATAGAAAAAAATATGCACAATCAGGGAACCATACTTAAATATTTGTGACTTATCCCTTTTAATTTTCTCTAGGTTCTCCAATAGCTTCTTCCTCATGATTTCACAAATGTCAAACTATACATCCTTCGTCAACATACGATAAGCAATCTGTATGATAATTGTCGATATGGGATTCATCATATTGTTGTGATAGACTTTGTAGCCTAGTAAAATAGATGCAAACCTTACATCAAGATGAATGATGTCATTTACCATCATATCTCTTATGTCCCATCATGATTTTTTCAACTGTTCCACAACCTTCTTCTTAGTCAGTTTTAGCACTGGTACTTCTCCAATAGCACTGAATTTGGTTACCTTATGAATCAATTCCTTAGTAATCTTCATCGGTTGATCACCCAACCAAAATAAAAAAAATCATAAATCCTACTCAAAACTATCTTTATGCATTCTAGGTCATTGAAAGTGACTATGTAGTTGTAGTGCACTAGGTTAATCTAATTAACTTTCTAAAACTCATCGTTCGATACTCTATTTGAACACAAAGAGTCATACTGATTAAATATCTCATAATCACCAATATCTTCCAACTTGAAATGTTTATACATGCACACATCCTTAACGTGTAACACTCCATCAGGTCTATGAGAAAATGCACCTTCGGGATCATCCTCTATGAATTTATACAAATGCAATTTGAATTCATAACATGGCTCCTCAAGAACATTAACAATTTTCAAAGTATCCATGACTATACCAATGAATTCGGAAAGATTTAATTGAGATAAATACCTTTTAGGGTTTGCAAGTTAATTCAATTGGTATCTCAAATTATTGTTTGATCTCTTTCTACTCAGTTTCACACTTGATCTCTTGATAGAAAAGTGTCGAATGAAGTCTCCAAATGCC
This sequence comes from Chamaecyparis obtusa, assembly GCA_027943335.1. Lineage (NCBI taxonomy): Eukaryota > Viridiplantae > Streptophyta > Pinopsida > Cupressales > Cupressaceae > Chamaecyparis > Chamaecyparis obtusa. The sequence goes on along the minus strand of BSBK01000515.1, from coordinate 793,118 downwards.
TTTTTATCTTGAAACTCAATTTGAATTCCTCAATGAATTCCATTCATACCCTAACTCTCCAAAAAACTTTCTATAGCCAGTGAACTATAAATATGCTTGGGGTCCTCTAGATGATGATGAAATCTTCTATGATTTTTAAAATAGCTTTCATAAACTGATCTCTACTACATCTTCAATCATAGTCAAAACTACTTCAATTCTCAAGGTGCCAAAATATTTAATGATAAAACTCCCCTTTAGGTCTTATGACCTAATTTTTTGATGAAGAGGTATCCATAGGGGAAGCTGGTGTGATCTTTACAAAAGCATCAATATGTTCCTTTCTTTCCCAAATATTTTTCATTTCCTTTCGTACTTTATTTGTATCAATTTCTTTTATTTTTCTGTTATTTCTTGCACTATTATTATTTACTAAACCATTCATTCTTACTCTAGCAGTGTTATATTTGCAATTCTTAGCTATATGTCCATAATTATTACAATTGTAACAAACAACATTCTGATTCACATACCTTTGATTATTCTGACTAGTTTGCAATCTTTAATTCCTTGCAATGTGACTAAAGTTGTTACATTTATAGTATGTAGGGTTACCTCCATTTTCATTGGATCTACATTATTTAGATTTGTGTCCATATTGCCAACATGTGAAAAAAAATATAGAAAAAGGTGTAGTAGTTGAATTTCTTTGGCATTCCTTTCCCCTATGTCCAATATTATTGCATGTATAACATATGCTATTGAATTTTTGTCCATTTTTTTTATTCAAAGATGCATCCTTAGGTGGCTCAGTCTGATCTATCTGATCTTCAGTAGTTTTAGAACATTCTCCTTGTTCATTCCCTAAGATATGCTTATCTCCATGCATTCTTTGACTTTCAATCTATTCATCAAGATTCATAGAGCTAGAATTGAATTTTTTTTGAATTTCTCTGGAATCATCTAGATCTCTTCTCAATATCTCATTAAGTCTTTCCAGTTCTTTCTCATAATGTTTATGTTCTTCAAGAAAAGCTTGAAATTGTCCAACTTCACTATTCAGCTTGTATAATTCTTTAGTTTTAGCCTTTAAGTATTATTCAAGAGTCTTCTTGGCTTCAATTTCTTTAGTGATCTTGATCACCGTAGATTTCATTTCATTCTTTAGCTTGTTTCTCTCTTTCACAATCTGGTCATCTTCTTTAGGTTTTTTACTATTAAGAGTAGAGTCACTATCTTTCTCTGATAGTTGATCTACAAGATCTTTTCTCCTATCTCTATATTTCCTTAATTTCTCTTTCAAATTTTCAATGAATTCATTAACTTCTCTCATTTTTTCTTCCAGATTAAGAATTCAAGCATTGTATTTGACTAGATTATCAAGTGAACTCAAGAGCTAGATTTTAATATTGTTAGGTGTTGCCATCAAGATCCTCCTCAAGCTATTAAACCTCCTCCAATGAACTAGGCTATGATACCAATTGTTAAGATTAGGGAATACTGGGAGGGGGGAGGCTGAATCAGTGAAGCATTATTCTTAAACTTCTTAAACTGAGATCATAACTTAATAAAAAAATTAAATTCAAGTAAACCAAACAAGATACACAACATGAACATCATAACACCATGTTTTTTTATCAAGGAAAACTTTATTAAGAGAAAAACCCCAGTGGGGATGATACCCATAAATATCTCACTACTACTGTAAAAAATTTCCACGTTAAAGGAATAAGTACAAAGAGAGGAATGCACTTGAGTTTAGGATTATAGCCTAGCACTTCTCAACTGCACAACCAAAAATATATCAAGTTTTACAACCAATTACTTAACCAAAATTGACTTACAGTCCTATACCAAACTGACTAGTAGCATCAACAATGCCTTTACAATTCTAATGAAGCTTTGAACATAGATCTTCACATCCAAAATAGTCTCTAATTATTTCCTTTCTATAGCATCATTGTCTCACTCCTTTGCAATCAAAACTCGATCTTAAATATAAGATCATGATCTCAAAACTCAAACTCTATTGGCCCAAATAAAGTAATAAAACATGTAGAATACTTCACACCAAAACAAGGTCAAAACACAAAATCAAATATTTCTATCCAAACCAAATATCCTTCGATGTCAGCTCTATCATTAGCAATCATCAAACTATTAACCAAAATTGATTTACCAAGTGTACCAACTCAATTTCTCTAAACTATCCTATTCTTCCCAAAAGACTTTGTCAACTTGATATTCCTAAGTGAATATATCATGCATCTAATGACTTTAGGATCTGTGATGATTACATTAGACATAATATTATGTGTACAATTATTCCATACAATTACATCCACTAACATTCTAAAACCTATCTGAACCATACTAATTTGTTTGACTGGTCTCTACCCTACTTTTGGTACTTAGACAAATATAAGCATCAAATCCTCTTATAAATTATCTTATCTACAAAATGGTTAAGAGTGATGATTGTATTTTCCATCAATGATAACATACCATGAATTATAAAGTGACTCTTTCCAATAAGACCTTATCTTGCAAGAAATGATACCTAATAGATATATGTTTTGTTCTAGAATGCTACACTGAATTCTTTGAAATATTTATAGCACTGTTATTATCATACATTATTGAAATCAGTTCATCAAAATTTATACCTATATCCTTCAAAGTCTATTTAATCCATAATACCTGAGTACAATATGAGGATGTTGCAATGTATTTTGATTCAGCAGTTGATAGTGTTACAGAATCCTACTTCTCGCTTGACCAAGAAACCAATTGGGAGCCAAGGAAATAAGCTCCACCACTAGTACTTCTCTAGTTATCTAGATAACCTACCCAATCTACACCATTATAAGGTATCAATGTGAAATATGAACCTTTTGGATGCAATAATCCAAACTCTTTTGTTCCCCTAAAATATTTTAAAATCCTCTTTCTTGTCATAACATGTGACTCTTTTAGTTCTTACTAAAATTTGGCTATCAAACATACTACATGCATAATATATGGTCTAGTAGAAATCGAGTACAATAATCCTCCAATCATCAATCTATACTTGCACCTTATTTCAATGAATAATCTTCCTTAGTCAACTTATAGCTAGTAACAATACGAGTACATATCAGTTTAGAATTTTTGAAACCAAACTTCTTCAACAATTCCTTGACATACTTGGAATGAAAAATTAAAATGCCTTTACTATTTTGATTTACCTGCAATCCAAGAAAAAATTTTAGCTCATCAATCATGGACATCTCAAACTCCTTCTACATATCCTCTACAAATATCTTGCACAAGTTATCTTATCCTCCAAAAATAATGTCGTACGTTAACATAAACAACAACAATAATAATTTGATCTGAATAAATCTTGTAATAAAAATTACTATATGTGGGATATTTCTAAATTTTTTGTCCAATTAGATATCTATCTAATCTACCATACCATGCTCTCGGTGCCTACCTCAATTCATACAGTACCTTAATCATTATTCATATTGCATCTAGTTTCTCTTCTAATCTAAATCTTTCTAATTGTTCAATGTATACTTCTTCCTTCAGTTCTCCATTCAAGAATGTTGACTTGACATCCACCTAATAAACCTTGAAATATTTATAAGTTGAAAACTCTAAGAATATACAAATCATCTCCATCTAGGAAACATGGGCATAATTCTCATCAAAATAAATCTTCTCAATATGATTGTAACCCTTCCATACTAATATTTCCTTGTTCCTTATTACCTTACCATTTTCATCCATATTATTTTGGTAAACCCACTTTGTGCCAATCACATTCTTATCATCTAGTCTAGGTACAAGTTCCCAATTATATTTTATTTTTAATCTAATCAAGTTCTTCCTTCATTTCTCTTACCTATTTCTTATCATTACATGCTTCTACAAATTTAGGTTCAATTTATAAAATTAAACGCAACAAATATTTCTCCTTTTCTGCTCTACTTCTAGTAATCACTCCTCTATTCTTATCACCAAAAATATGATTCTTAGAATAATTTATTTGTACATACCTTTGTGTCTTGACTATAGATGTTGGTTTTGATAGTGACCCTTCTACTTCTTTCTTATCCTCTTTTCATTTTTCCTCTCTATCAAATTCATATTCAATATGTTTCTCAAGAGTCTTCTAAAAATATTCATCAACCTTCATATTTTCACTTTCCACAATATTATCCAGTCTTTTTTTGTAACACCAATATGCTTTTCTCTTTGTAGAATAACCCAAAAATATGACTTCATATTCTCCACTTTCAAATTTTTCAAGATTGCCTTCATGTCTCCTGGTGTGACATATGCTTCCAAAAGTCTTAAAATATTTCAGTATAGGTTCTCTTCCATGCCAGAGCTCATTTGATGTCTTTCCATACTTCCTCTAGTATAGAACTCGATTAAGTGTATACACAATTGTATAAACAACTTATATCCAGTAAGCTTCTAGGAAACTTTCTTCCTCCAACATAGTTCTTGCTACTTCCTGAATTGTTTGTATCATCCTTTACACTACACCATTGTGTTGTGTTGTTCTATCCATTGAAAAATATCTCGTAATACCATGTTTCTCACAAAAAAAATTAAATTCATCAAAAGTAAATTCTCCCCTTTTATTAGATCTCAAACATTTAATCTTTCTATAATATTTATTCTCAACTCTAGCATTAAATATCTTGAACTTCTCAAATGCTTCTATTTGTTTCTCTCAGAAATGTATGTTACAAAGTAAAGATCCCTTGGTATAATTGAGAGGAGGGGTGAATCAGTTTGTAAACACTCAAAAATGGGCAAGTGCTTTAAAATCAATAAAATGGCTCAAAATTCATCAAAATGCATTAATTCAAATATTAAATGGACATTATTAAATCAAAGTTGGACAAAATCATAAAATCAAAGGAAAAATTAAATGATGACATTAAATAATTAAATCAAAGCTTAAAGGGGTGAAAAACACTATATAATTGATTTTAATCAATTAATTGTATAGTTGTTAAATCAAAAATCAAAATGAACTTATTCCTTACATGGCTAAATTTAATTAATTAATTGAATTTAATAATTCATAATATCTTTCAACAAAGTTGAGAAACCAATGAGAATTGAGGACAAAGAGACACAAATCACTCAAAAAGAAATTGAATCTCAATCACTCATTCCAATCTTTCTATCTCATCCACTCAATTTTGTCCTTTTGTCCAAAGCTTTGAGACAAACATTTAAATTGTCCCCCCATTTATGAACATTGCAAATTTTTTGACTCAACCAAGGTTAAATCATGATTACTTCACTCTACCCCTACCCTTTGGAATTTACTATAAATAAGAGGCATTTTGAGAGCAATAATATAGAAGAGAATTGGAGAGCAAAGCATTGTTATTATAGGCATTTTATGAGCATTTGATAGCAATTGAGAGCATTTAGCATTAGCATTTCAATTTATCATTGCATAATGGATCATTGTGAGCTAGATTAATCATTGTAGCATCATATTTTCTCATTTTAGAAGTGTCACTAGTGGATATTAAGCTAAGAGCTCTACTTACCACATCTAATTAGAGAACCATGAGATGTCATGGATTTTAGTTTCATTTCTTAGTTAAATTTGCATTGTATTTGCTTTGAATTGATAGTTAATAATCCTAATTTCATGAAGGTGTTTAACATACACACACATAGTTATATAGATTAAACAAATTTATGCCCAACTATGGATATCATTTACTGCCTTTATACATGCATATAGTAAAGTACTAAAAGTAAAATCAAGCTTAACATAATGAAACACATAACACCATATTTTTTTAACTAGGGAAACCCTGGCCAAGGGAAAACCCTAGTGGGGATGGTACCCACAAAATGATCCACTAATCAAAAGTATCTTGTGAAATATATTGACTCTATGAGGAGTCTATTACATCTATATAGTGTATTTGTTTTTGTGAGAGGACTAGGACCTGTCCTTATTTTTATGGAGGGTAGTTAACTCTTCATATGTTTGGTTTAACTTGTTTTCCTCATCAATTATCCGTACCTCATTGCACTTTATATGCTCATCCATATCATTTATTTTCTTTTCTTTGGTTGCAATGGTCTCTATTATACTGAAAATGTCTTTGTGTTCCCTTTCAAATTCAACAAAAATGTCTTTTCTTCTAAAAGTATGAATCTTATGTCCTTTATGCATTTGTCTAAATGTTCCATGTCTTTCTTGATGTTCTCATTTAGCTTATTGAACAATTGTGATTCATATTTTGTTTGTGTTGTTGTCTTTTCTATTTCTTTTAGTGAAGAAAATTATGCATCGAATTCTTCAATAACTTTTTTCTAATTTCTTCTCCTTCTCATGCTCATCAATATTAATTTGGTATGGTAATATGTTTTGTATCCTTTCAAGTGATAGATTTACACATTTATCTGTAAGTTTTGTTTTTCTTTTTGTTTCCTCAATTCCTTTTGAAAATGCAAGTGTTGATAATTGCATGTACTTTAAAGGATTTGTCATTCCTTTGAGTAGATCTGAAAGATAATCATGTGATGAAGATGTATCTACCTTCTCTTTACCTTTATTTGATTGCACTGGAATGATTTTCTTTGCTTTCTTTTTTTCTTTCTTCTTCTATTCTATACTTTATCTTGTATCTCTAACTATTTTTGTACTATAGGAGGTGTGGTAGAGGGTGTTTGAGTGTTCTATGAAGTTGATTGTTGTTGTACCTCACTTCTCTAAGTATCTACTTGCTCTTTACTCTGCTCTTCCTGCTTGTCAAGTTCACTAATTTGCATATCCCCACCCAAATTGTAAACATCATGTGTTTGATCTTGAAATGGGTCCTCGTTATCATTAACAGGGTCCAATGTAATCTCAACTCCTTCAATAATAAAATCTAGTTGCTTACTTTTATTTGGCTACTCATCTTTTATAAGTATTTGAGTTGAATCTTCAGTCAACTTCTTTAATGCATCTGTAGCCATTTTTTTTGTCTCTCTAGTAATTTCAATGTATTTTCCTGGAACGTGAATAGATTTATTCTTTTCTTTCTTTTTAAGGAATTATGCATGATGTGAAGTACCTTTTTTAATTGATCTTCAAAAATATTGGGACTGAGTCTCCTTACTACATCATTTCTTAACTTTAAATCCTCTTCCTTTTCTCTATCCTTCCTTACTTCTAGTTGGTCATATAATTCTTTAGGTATTCTACCCTAAATTTATATGAGTGCTCTTTTGTATTCCAAAAGATATGTCAACACTATGATTTCTAAGGTTGTCTTCTGATTAAGATTATATCTATCAAAAAATTTCAATTGATCAAGATTAAATTCTTTGAGTATTCTATTATTCAGTCTCCCCAGGTCAGGTTTCCAACCTTTTATTGTGCTAGTAAAAGGTGTCTTTTGTTCTACGACATTTTCTTTCTTCTCAACTTCTTTGACCTGTTCCATTTTCTGTTCAATTTTCTCTTCCTCTTCTTTTGATTCTTCTTCATCTGAGATCTCAATCTAATTTACCTTAGGATTATTTGATGTGGGTTTGTATGCCATAGCCTTTTGTCTCTTAGGTCATCTGGGAGAGGTAATAACTAGTTCTTTTTTCACTTTCACTCCTTTAGCTACAAGAGATATTCTTGTTGGTCTCTTTGTGATTTGTGATGATGATGGGCTTGGTTGTACATAAATTATCTCAACATCTGGTGTACTTTTTGTTGGTAATGGTATTTTTAGTGTGAATAGCTGTGAAGGTCCTACTACTATAATAGGTTGAACAAAAAATATATTTTATCATCCTTCACTCATTAACTTCACAGAATTTTTTGTGTGCTTGCATTCTTCTTTATAAATTCTTTCCTCCTTAGCTATCTTTTCCATGATTTTATCTACCTTCTTCTTTACTATAGAATGTTCTTCTTGTCCTTTAATTTCATCAAACCTTTCCTCACAAGTCCCCCATCTAGGACTGTCCTCATCTTTTTATGATTCAATAAAGTATCAATGCATTCTACCAATAAATCATCAGATATTTCATATTCCAAAGGTTTAATAAAGTGAATTCTAGGTTCAACTACTTCCAAACATGTGCTATCAGTCTCAGCCATAATGAAAATTTTATTCTTATATTTTTTGACTATATTAGGTGAAACTCTATGTTTGTGTTTCATCTAATTTTGGAATGCTTTCATCATTTTGGTAATGTCACTTTCAATTCTTTCCTTAGGTTGTGTTTTGTAATATTTTTTGACTTTCTCCATTGTGCATCTATCTGAATTCCATTTAGATGCAGGCATTGTGGGAAATGTTTTGGTAAGCTAGAAAAGTTAAGTATACAAGGTATGATCGAAGTCTAAATGGTGTATATTTATCTTTTTTGATTCTCCTAACATTGTCAATCATTTGATTTCTGAATATCTCACAAAGATTCACATCTTCTCTATCAATTACCATCTTATAGGTTGCATGAAAAAATCTCACAAAAATAGAATTTGGTCTTGAGGTGTAAACCATCTTATAACCTAAGATCTTACTCAACAATCTCACATCTATTTGTTTTATGGTGTGAACTTTCATGCCTCTTCCATCACAATCTACTTCTATGTTCTTTTCCACAAGCTTCTTAACTTATTTTTCTCATATAGGATTGATTCTAGTCATGCTTAGGCCAGTTAGATTATGAATGATTTTATCTATTAACTCTATAGGTTGATCTACAATCCATAGTTTATCATTTTGGAACGTACTTAGTATAATCCTTATTCATTCCTCATTTCCAAAATCAACATGAAATATCTGCTTCATTAAGTAAATATTCCCTAGATGTTCAAATCCTTGTTTGTATGTTCCATAATGTAGGTTGTAAACTTTATCCATATCTTCATAAATCTCATTGTAGCCTATTGTTTCAATATTGCAATGTATGTATGTCCATGTATCTCTACATATAATACATTGCTAGGGATTTGCAAAAAGGCTCCTGTCAGATCATCCAAATATGGAGTAATAGCTTTTTTCTTGAAATTATGTCTAGGTTCATTTATAATATCTCCAACTACTTGATTTTCCATTTTAACAATTGAATATCCAAGATTAGTAACTAGGTTAATCTCACAAGAGTAATAAATAAATTTCTTTGCTCGTGCTAGGGTTTCATGATAATACACTTGATCTTGCTTCAACCAAACTCAATCTTTAAATCTGTTATGCTTTCAATCTCTCTAAGTGCAAATGGTGAGTAAATCCATCAATCAACATCCTATATTTACAAACATTTGAATCTGCATTAATTTCTCAAACAAAACAAAATATATTTCCTTAAGCCAATAACCTTCCATTCTTTAGCGCAATCATATATGTGAATATTATTTTCTATGTGGTTCATTATAGCTTTCTTTAGTCTATTCCAAGGTGTTCCCAACTGTGCGGAATACCATTCAACTAATCAGGGGTTTTGCGAATACCATTCAACTAATCAGAATACTCTCATGGAACACCTTGGATCTTTTCAGTTTAAGGTACATTCCTCATTAGAATCTGATGAGTTTTTCTTTTCTCCATGAGAGTATTCTATCTTCTTAACCTCTAATATATCCTTCTCTTTTTTAGTCCAAATCTTTGAACTTGTAGGTCACTTTTCTTTTATAAAGGTCTTCTCAAGGTCATCCACTTGATTCCTACTCACATTATGATTATTCTTTTCATTTTTGTTCATGTTTCTTCTAAGATCTAGTGATATTTTATCCAATGGTCTTCTATTTCTATTGAATTTCCAAAATCTTGATGTATGTCCCAACTTATTGCAAACATAACATGTCAAAGTACCTTTTCCTTGTCTAGCTCCAAACTAATTTATCTCAAGTCTGCATTCTCTAGTGATGTGTCCAAAATTGTTTCATTTGTAACACATAATAGGTCTATTTCTTTCTTCCATTGATCTTCTTCATGTCATGATAGTCCTTTCATGCATTCTAGTATCATATCTAGGTTTTATGCATTCTCTAGCTCTATGTCCAAAATTAGAACAATTATAACAATAACCAAAAAAGGGTTTAGAATACTTACTTATTCAGTCCTTCTTCATATGTCCAACTTCATTGCACATAAAACACTTTCCATTGAATTTCCTTCTAGGTGGTTCAATCTGATCTTTTTCTTGTTTTACTAGATCTGGTGTTTGAATATGTTCTTTAATGATAATAGGTTCATTCTTTATCAAATATGGTTTTTTCTTGGCTTCAAGATCTTTAGTTGTTTTAGATTTCTTTGACGATTCTCCTTCATTGTAACCAATTCTTTTCTTATCTACTTTAGTTCTTTGTGCCATGATGTGTTCATCAATCTTTTCTGCACTTGAATGCAATTTCTCAATATGTTTCTTTGCTTGTGTAAGTTCACCTTTGATGATACAATTTTACTTCTCAAGTTTTGAAAACTTTAATCTAGAATCTTCAAGTTCAAATGTCACTTTCGTAAGTTGTAATTTTAGATTTGCATTCTCAGATATATCTATTCTTAGTTCTTCAGGAGTCTTGTTTTTCTTCTAGGTAATGATACCAAGTTAATGTATTAAGACTATGTTTCCTCATCAACTCACTTAAAAACTTTGGTTTGATGATGTAACTCTTTCTTCTATCTTGAGTGTTCAAGTTGATCTTTTCACTTCTGAATGTAATCTTTTGCATCTCTTGGCTTTTTATTTAATCTATCTTTTTCCTAATTCACTTAATCTAATTATTCAAGAGTTTCCTCAAGTTTTTTCTAAATATATCTTGAATCCATAGTGATCTCCTTCAAGCTGCTAGGCTTATCCCTTAAGGACCTGATACTTTGATACCAATTGTTAGAAAGTAAAGATCCACTGGTATAACTGAGAGGGGGGTGAATCAGTTGTGTAGATTAAAAAAATTTCTACCCAACTATGGATATCATTTACTGTCTTTATACATGCATATAGTACATACTGAAAAGTAAAATCAAACTTAACATAATGAAACACATAACATCATATTTTGTTAACTAGGGAAACCCTGGCCAAGGGAAAACCCTGGTGGGGATGGTACCCACAAAATGATCCACTAATCAAAAGTATCTTATGAAAGATATTGAATTTGTGATGAATCTATTACATTTGCATAGTGTATTTATCCTTGTGAGAGGACTAGGCCCTGTTAAAATCCTTTGACCCTGTGAGGAGTCAATTATACAATACAAAAAATTGATCTTACTGCTTATACAAAGTGCTCATTGCACATATAGTACATATACAACTTCACAATACAAAACTTTGATTGATGCTGATATCTTCAATATCTAATCAGTCCTTGTAGGTGCTCACATAAAATCAAACATACAATTATCCTTCTCTACTCTGATCATAAAATTCTCATCTACACATATCATACAAAGTGTGCATATGTCAATCTTATCATTACAATACAATTGGCCATCTCACTTAAACAAAGTGTCTTCCTTTATACCACTCTTGTTTATCCAATCGGCTTTTAACTTAAGCATACGTTACTAAAAAATTAATATCTCATTCTACCATGTTAGGATGGACATATAGGATGTCATCCCAAACTAATTCATAACTTTATTTTACAATCAAAAAATAATTTGTTAGCCAAAAATCGATATACATTAACTTGCCATGTTTCTGAGATATACATGTTGTCTTAGGAAAACTTTAGAAATCATAACCAAAACATAGTACCTCCTTTTGCAAGATTGTACACATCATAAATGATGTTCATACTATCCATAGTGAATCTCTCTAAATTCCAACTATCAATAGTAAACCTTGTTGAATAGATCTTAGTATCTTCTTACTATAAACTGTCTTAGATAATTTTCTAAGTATCCCTTATCCAAACTTTAGCTAAAACATATCTATCCAAAATGAGTCTATATGTTTCCATTAATGAAAACCCTATCATATCCACTTAGCCAAATTTCCAACAATGTAACCTAAGATAATCTTGAATAATCATCAATTAAGAGTATGAACTATTTATCACCTTGTACAATTTGTGTTCTAGTAGGAACACATAGGTTGGTGTGCACTAGATTTAGTAAAATGGTAGATGAATAGTCTTTTCTCTTGAATTATTCTCTTCTCATCTTTCCTTCCTGACATCCTTTACAGATAATATTATTTGGTTTGCACAATCTAGGTATGTCTCTTACTACACATAATGAATTTATTCTTACCAAATTTTCAAATTTGATATAGCACATCTTTTGATGCCAAATCCAATTGTCATTAGTCTGAGATAGTAAACATCCTTCTATAGATCCTTCAACCTGGTACATATTTCTTCCTATCCTTTTTCCAACTACAATCACTACTCCAGATCTCTTATGAATCTCACATCCTTCATTCTTGAACACAACATCATATCCATTCTCACACATTTGTCCAACACTCAAAAGATTTGACATAAAACCTTCACATAATAAACATTGTAATTTTATTGTTCCCATCAAAATTAATTGAGCCTCTACCAACAATATATGATGCCTTATCATCACCAAATATAACAGGACCACCATTATGTTAGGAATAGTCCCAAGGAGATAACTGAGAGGGAGGGTGAATTAGTTATCTACAAGTTTCAATTCTTTATCCAATTAAGTATATTTAAACATTAAGCATAAACATAATGAATGAACACTTGAACACAACATCAATCTTTTGGTTATGGGGAAACCCAAATAGGTAAAAACCCCAGTGGGAATTGACACCCACTAATAATATGCACTAGTGTTTTATGATCCTTGTTAGAAGATCCTTAACCCTGTTAGGAGTTGTCTTTACAATGTATTTAGTATAGTGACCTAGTCAAGGGTCAGACCCTGTTAGGAGTCTTTTACAATTAACCCTGTTAGGAGTGAGGATGCACTATCCGAGAGCACACTACTCTAAGGGGTGAAGGCTACAACCTTCTAAATAATAGATACACACTATATCTGGATCTTGGTGAACTACACTTTAACCTGTTATCTAGATCAGTTCCATTGTATAGCATAAACTCTTTACTTGGTCACATAGACCTTCTACTGATGGCTCAACACTTTGCACTCTCTTCTCTGCTCTTCACAATCAACTCTGAACCATGCTTTAGCAATCACAAATGACTGCCTATAAATATCTTCTCTCTAAATGATATAATCAATTCAATCTATTAGAACCACCTTGAAATCATAATAGAGAAACAATAATACACTCCAATAATATTTCTATCGGCTCTACTAAGCACGAAACACAATCTGGGACCTGTCCAATATTAATAAATGTAGATGCATGCTACACACTATCGGCTCTACCAAATTAACTAAATCTTTCTCCTCAAGCTAAATTACATCATGTTATCTTAGAAAAACCTTCTTGACTCTTCTCTCATCACTAATCCAAGGGTGCATACCAATACGATAGGCATAACTCTTGTACCAATAAAATCTATGTCAGCTCTTTTGAATAAATACAGGAAACTGCAACTGGTGAATGGTGACTTCATAACTTCCCTTGTACTACATATCAAACTTTGCATCCATGAATGTAACAACACTAGTATGTCTTCATCACCTATCCAAAGGTGCAAGGCTCCATGATAATTGTATGAACAATCACTCACAGAACACTGTCTGTAACTCTATCAGCAACACTGTTGACACAAGCTGCTACATAACTGTCTGTACTAAAAATTAACCTTTGCATCCATGATATCATGCTGATAACATGTCCTTGCTACTTATATTCAAAGCTTATTGCATAAGTCTTCTACACATGCTACTTACCATATTTTGTCATCAATGACAAACATACAGTCAGCACTGGCTTGTTGGCAAATCTCCAACAATCTCCCCCTTTAAGATTGATGGAAACATATGGAATGAAAAACACCACCAATCCAAATGAGACATTATTTTATAACATTCTCCATTTCCTCATCAAAACTCCCCCAAGGATGGATCCTCCATCAACTATTGCAACTCCTCCTTTCTTCACATTCATTACTGAATATGCTCCCCCTTACTATATATCTTCTTTTATGTCTTGTTTCTTTTCCATTTTTTCATGACTTTATACTACTCCCCCTTTGACATCAATGGCAAAGGGTGCCAACTCATTTAAGATTTGGTACTACTCCTAAGGTAGAGTAGTCAACCATCCATCAATCCCTGAGGACTGATGCTATTTCCACTTTCTCTCAGCAAAATCAGGGAAAGGAATTACTCCCAACTTCTCCATGAGATACTCAAAAGTATCCTTTGGTAAAAGCTTTGTGAATATATCTGCTAGTTTTTCATTTGTGCTTACATAATCCAATTTGACTTCTTTCTCTGTCACTTTCTCTCTAAGGAAGTGATACTTAATCTCTATGTGCTTTGTCTTTGCATGCATCACCAAATTCTTTGACATGTTGATAGTGCTAGTGTTATCACAATGAATATCAATAGGATAATCAATCTAAATTCCAAAATCCTTTATCATCTACTTGATCCAAACAATTGTGGAACAATTCAAGGCTTCTGCAACATACTCTACTTTTTTTGTTGACTGAGAGATACAATTCTACTTCTTGCTTGTCCAAGTGACAAGTCTGTCACCAAGAAACATTGGTACTCCTGATGTACTCTTTTTGTCATCAATGCATCCTACCCAATCTACATTTGTATATACATGAAGCTCAGCATTCTCTAAGTTAGGATACCATAGACCATAATCTATAGTTCCCTACAAATATCTAAATATTCTCTTTACTGCCATGAGGTGACTTTTTTTAGGCTCTACTGCAAATCTTCCAACTATGCCAACTACATTAGAAATATCAGGTCTAGTTTGAGTAAGATATATGAGTTTACCAATCATAGAATTGTATAATGTTGTATCTACTACTAGAGAATCATCTTCTTTTGTAAGCTTGCATCCTATTATCATAGGTGTACCCACTGGCTTGCAATCATCCATCTTGAAATTCTTCAAGATTTCTTTCACATATTTAGTCTGATTTATGAATATACCTTTGTCTGTTTGTTGCACATTCAATCCCAAGAAGTATTTGATAGGTCCAATCATGCTCATCTCAAACTCACTCTGCATCTCTTTAGAAAATTATGCACTAATTTTGTCATTACCCCCAAAGATAATGTCATCAACAAATATAGCTACAAGTAGTAGACCTTCAAATGTCTCTCTTATGAATAGATTACAATCTGCTGCTCCTTTATTGAATCCAATTTTTGTTATATATCCATCAAGTCTCTCATACCATGCCCTAGGGGCTTGCTTAAGTCCATAGAGGGCTTTCTTCAATCTGCATACCATATCAGGTTTGTCTAATAAGGTGAATCCTTTTGGCTGCTCAATGTATACTTCTTCTTTTAGCTCTCGATTCAAGAATGTTGACTTAACATCCATCTAATAAACTTTGAAGTTTTTGAATGTTGCAAAAGCTAAAAATAACTTAATGGCTTCTAATCTGCTCACTGGTGCAAAAGTGTCTGAATAATCAATACCTTCTCTTTTTGCATATCCCTTACATACTAACCTTTCTTTATTCCTTACTATTGTACCATCTTCATTCATCTTGTTTCTAAATATCCACTTTGTTCCAATCACATTCTTATCACTAGGTCTTGGGACCAGTTCCCAGGTATCATTCTTAATAATTTGATCTAGTTCTTCTTTCATAGCATCATGCTAATCTGAATCATTACATGCATCTTCAACACTTAGAGGTTCAATATGAGATAGTAAACATACCGCTTCATTGCTTGTTGAATTCTTTGCTTTTGATCTTGTTGTGACTTTTCTACTCTAATCTCCAATGATGTCATCCTTAGAGTGATATCTAGATGTATACTTTGGAGCTTTAGGTGATACTGACTCATCTTCCTTCTAAGTTTCTTCTTCACTTGTTTCAGGGTCATTGAACAATACATCAATATTATCAAACATCTCTTCAACAACTATCTCACTAGTGGAAGGTTTGGGTTCTTCTTCAATCATAGGTGAGTAATCATGATATCTTTCTTGAACCATAAATTTTTCATCAATCTTAACATGAGCACTTTCAATGATCTTCTTCAATATTAAGTTAAAACATCTATAAGCTTTACTTTTAGTAGAGTAACCAAGAAAAATACCTTCATCACTTCTTGTATCAAACTTGCCTATTGCTTCATCCCTCTTGATGTAGTACTTTCTTCCAAAGATTCTAAAGTATTTTACTATGGGAACATTACCAAACCATAGCTCATAAGGTGTCTTGTCTAGGCCAAGCCTTAATTGTATTCTATTGATTGTATAGACTATTGTATTGATCACATCTCTCCAATAGGTGTGTGCAGCTTTTCCTTCAATCATGACGGTGTGCATTGTATCAAGGATGATCATATTCCTTCCCTCTACAATCTCATTCTACTGAGGGGTTCTAGGTGCACTCAACTGTCTCTTTATGCCATGTTCTTTGAAGTACTCATAGAATCTATCAAAGGTGAATTCTCCTTCTCTATCTAACCTTAGACATTTTATCTTTAGTCCAAATTCATTCTCAACCTTAGCTTTGAATATTTTGAACTTCTCACATGCTTCTGACTTATCTTTCAAGAACACAACCCACATCATTCTAGAATAATCATCTACAAACAAAATGAAATACCTTTCACCATAGTATGATCTTGTTTGAGTTGGTCCACATAGGTCTGTATGAATTAGATCCAACTTGTTCTCTACTAAATTATGCTTGCTTCTGAATGAATTTCTCACATGCTTTCCCATCACACATTCCCTGCAAATAGTATCAACTAGATTTTCTATGCTAGGTAGGTCTCTTACTACCTTAACATTACTAATCTTTACTATGTTATCAAAATTGATATGACATAGTCTTTTGTGCCATAGCCAACTGTCATCTACTTTAGCAACAAAACAACTTGCTTCTAGATTAAGCTGAAAAAATTACCTTTAGTCTTTGATCCTGATGTAATCATTTCTCCTTACTTGTTAATGATGCACTTGTTTCCATTGAACTCCAACCTGTAACCTTTGTTGAGTAACTGCCCAACACTTAGTAGGTTATGCTTCAAACCATCAACATAAAGAACATCATCAGTGATATTCTTTCCATCCAAGGTGATGGCTCATCTACTAATGATGGGTTTAGGAGTGTTCTAACCATGCCTCCTTTGTATCTATCCAAATGAACAAATCTATCTTTGTCTCTTGTCATGTGATGTGAACAACCACTATCAATGATCCAATCTGTCCTGATGTCAGCTTGTGAAATTAGTTCTAACTCTTGTGAATTCTTTTCATCTTCAAAAGAAATGAATCCAATTTATTCTTCTATTGATTCTTCATCTAATACTCCATCTCCAGCATAGTAGCATTCCTTTCTATACTTAGGCTTGTAGTTGTTCTTGAACTTTTTAACTCTTGTAGGACACTTAGATGCAAAGTGACCAATCTTATTACGTGAAAATCATTTGAATGGTAATTGACCTTCATATTTTCCTTTTCCTTTCTTTTCTCTTTTAGTAATCATAGCAATGAAATCATCTAGAGCTTTTTCTTCATCATCATCATCAAAATTACTAGAGGTGTTCAAGGATTTCTAACCATGGACTAAATTAAGCTTTGAAGGTTGTCTCATTTTTGGGCTTTGTCTTCAAACTTGATATCTCAAATGCAGCAATATTGCTGATTAAAGTTTCTCTTTTGAAGTTTTTTGAAAATTGCATAGTCTCATCAAGGATGTTTATCTTGCTCTCATATTCTGGTGTCAATGTAGTCATCAGTTTATCCATGATGTCTTCTTCTAAAATTTCTCCACCATTATTTCTAATTTCAGCAACTACTTCATTAATCATTTGATTGTAGGCTCTTATATTCTCTTCAGGTAGCATCTCCAATGTATTGTACTTTTTCATCCATGTCTTTCTGCGCACATTCTTTTCTTATTTATCTCCTTCAAACATGTCTTCTAGGTGCTTCCATATCTTGTAGGTTGTGTCTACTTTCTTTATCTTTGAAAACTCACTATCAGATAAGGCACTAATAAGGGCTTATTTTGCTATTGCATTCTGATGGAACAAATCCTTCTGCTTACTAGTAGCATCATCCTTTGCAAGATCTGCTAAAGAGGGGATCTGAACTTCTTTGATAGCCACTTCAAAAACTTCAAAATCAATGCACTGCAAATGTGTCATCATCTTGTTCTTCCAATCAAGATAATTCTCTCCATCAAACTTGGGACTATCTTTTCTAAAGAATGTCATTTGATCAACCTCAAGCTGTTAAACTTTCTCTTTGAGGCACTTGGCTCTAATACCAATTGTTAGGAATAGTCCCAAGGAGATAACTGAGAGGGGGAGTGAATTAGTTATCTACAAGTTTCAAATCTTTATCCAATTAAGTATATTTAAACATTAATCATAAACACAGTGAATGAACACTTGAACACAACACCAATATTTTGGTTATAGGGAAACCCAAATAGGTAAAAACCCCGGTGGGAATTGACACCCACTAATAATCTGCACTAGTGTTTTATGATCCTTGTTAGAAGATCCTTAACCCTATTAGGAGTTGTCTTTACAATGTATTTAGTACAGTGACTTGGTCAAGGGTTGGACCCTATTAGGATTCTTTTACAATTAACCCTATTAGGGGTGAGGACGCATTGTCTAAGAGCACATTGATCAAAGGGGTGAAGGCTACAACCTTCTGAATAATGGATACACACTATATCTAGATCTTGGTGAACTATGCTTTGACCTATCGTCTAGATTAGTTCCAATGTATAGCATAAAATCTTTACTTGGTCACATAGACCTTCTACTGATGGCTCAACACTTCACACTCTCTTCTTTACTCTTCACAATCAACTTTGAACCATGCCTTAGCAATCACAAATGACTGCCTATAAATATCTTCTCTCTAAATGATATAATCAAGTCAACCTATTAGAATCACCTTGAAATCATAATAGAGAAACAATAATACACTCCAATAATATTTATGTCAGATCTACTAAGCACACAACATAATCTGGGACCAGTCCAATATTAATAAATTTAGATGCATGCTACACACTGTCGGCTCTACCAAATTAACCGAATCTTTCTTCTCAAGTTGAATTACATCATGCACTCTTAGCCAAACCTTCTTGACTCTTCTCTCATCACTAATCCAAGGGCACATACCGATATGATAGGTGCAACTCCTGTACCAATAAAATTTATGTCGACTCTTCTGAATAAACACAAGAAACTACAACTCGTGAATGGTGACTTCATAACTTCTCTTGTATTACATATCAGACTCTGCATCCATGAATGTAACAACACTATTATATCTTCATCACCTATCCAAAGGTGCAAGGCTCCATGATAACTGTACGGACAATCACTCATAGAACACTATCTATAACTCTGTCAGAAACACTACTAACACAAGCTTCTACGTAATTGTTTGTACTAACAATTAACCTTTTCATCCATGATATCATGTTGATAACATGTTCATGCTACTTATACTCAAAGCTTATTGCATAAGTCTTCTACGCATGCTACTTACCATATGTTGTCATCAATGACAAACATACAGTCAGTACTGGCTTGCTAGCAAATCTCCAACACATTATACTTGTCAAATGTTACAAATTTTCTTTTATCTCCAATCATATTATTAGAACAACAACTATCAATCAACCATTCATTTTTGTTCCTTCTAACATGCAAATAAGTGTCAACATTATCAGCTTCCAAATAAATATTAGAAATATCAATTCCTGGTTTTTCTTCTTTAGCATAAAATAAACAGTCTTTTGTTTCTAACTCGTGATCTGAAATACTAGTATTCTTATTAACATAGTAAGCCTTCTTATTGAACTTCTTAAATTTATACTTAGGACCTTTCTTTGGACACCTAGTAGCCAAATGACCAATCTTTACACATCTAAAATATTTAAGAGGTAACATACCTTTTTATTTTCCAGTACCTTTCTTTAGCTTCCTTGCAAATTTTTCTTCCAAATCATCTAAGTCCTCATCACCATCTGGGCATTCCTCTAACTTTATTTCTTCAAATGCTATCTCAAATCTACTCTTCTCCTTTTTGAGCTTCTGCAATTCAAATGTAGTCAAGGTGTCAAACAATTATTCTCTAGTAAACTTCTTCAGATCATATACCTCCTCAATTTTTGAGATCTGGTCATTGCAGCTATCTGGTAATGACATCAAGATCTTCTCCATAACATCTTCATCAGCCATCTTTCCTCCTTGATTCTTTACTTCATTTACTACATTTTTAAACCTCTAAAAATAGCTCCTAATATCTTCACCTTCTTCCATTCTCCAATTCTTATAGTGATGCTTAGCTATTATCTTCTTAGATAACTTAACCCTATGATTGCCTTCATAAATTTCTTTCAACTTTTCCCAAACTTCATAAGCAATATTCAATTAAATAACTTTAGATAATTCAATTATTGATAAATAACTAAAGATCGCATACCTTTCTTTCTCATTCTCTTCATAGGTTGTGATTTTATCTCAAGTGTTAAGGCCATTCTGAGGAAACACATTATTTTTATCTACATGCTTCCAAGTAGTGTAACTAATATAAATCATACATCCTATCTTCTTCTATTTCCATAAATTGTAGTCCAATCTATCAAACATAGGAATGTTCAATTTATGTGCCATTAGGTCTTCCTTAAGTAGTTAATCTCTATACCAAGGAACTAACCTCTTATACTAATTTTTGAATGCCAAATAACTAAGATTGGGGGTGAATCAGTTATTCATAAATGACTTCAAAAACTTTTATTAAACTGGTAACTACTTAAATAATCAAAAATTTATAATAGATATAAACATGAAAGAACAAAACCATCAACACAATGAATACCAAAATTTATGTGGAAACCCAAATTGGGAAAAAAAAGAGATCTTAATTCTCATGAAATTAACACCAGTTAAGGTGATTTTACAAGGGTTCACTATCAATTTGCTCAATGCGGGTTGTCTCACTACCAATTGGGATAACTACCTTAAAATATGAATATGGCTAAATGATGTTGTTCAAGATCGAAAAGACCTCCAAAGGAGATGTCCAATCTTGCAAATAGAGTTAACATAGTGGAAAACAACAATATAGAACAAGAACACAAGTTTTTTATCCAAGCAACAAATTTATTCATCATAATTTCTTCATACATGTCAAGTTGTAAGGCCTTCCTAGTTACAAACACATACAAATAAAACTCAACCCAAATCTTCCCAAGCCCTTGGGCTTTCAATTCTCTTGCCAAATCTCTTCACTAGCAACCTCTATCTACCCCCAGGTTACCCCAATTACAACTGCAACCCTTCATTTATACTTACCCACCAACATGTCAACCTAAAAACTAATTACATATCCTAAGACAAACGGAATAGACCAAGTTGACCTAGATCCCAAATAATTACAAAAATTAATTATTTCACGAGGATCAATCCAACAACCAAGTCGGCCACACAAAGATATTTATATAAAATCACACCTATCATCTCCAATGGATGAAAACACCGATCATAACCTCCAACAATTAACCGGTAACCTAACTGAACCAGTGTCATGAAGAAAAATAGAAAAATGAAAAGGAAACAATAGGATCTCACAACCACATCACCTCTAGAAGTGTGATCATAGAATTTAACTCTTCGAACAGCAAGGAAAAAACCTGGTGAAAGAGCACCTAGGTTCTTGGCCAACCTAGCTCCTAGACACCTAGTTTTGGCTTGTAGTGACCTTAGCCAAGTCACTATCCTTTAAGGAATTTTGGTTTTGTGTCCTAGTTAGTGAGTGTGTTTGAGATCCAATAAGATTCTTAGGTAGTTGACTCAAAGTCCTAGTGATAGTCTCATTAGACTAGGTGAAGACCCAAGGGATATGGCTTGTATGCCATTGGATGTTGGGAATAAGTCAAAGGTATGTTTTGACTATGAAAATAAGTTAAATGAGTGAAATAAAGTAAGAATGGGCCTTAGAAGTCTTAGGATAGGCTAGAGAGTCTTTTTAGACCTCATGGCACAACTTTGAAAGCAATTTGTAAAAGTTGTCATGACAAATTTGTAATTTTGCAAAGTTGTCATGACAGAAAATTTGTCTCAGGCCTATCCGAAGTGTGAGAGTTAGTTATAGGTCTAAAACTGACCAAGATAGGTTGACTAAACCTATATATGGATTTTTTTTTATCAAGACCTCAAGTTGGACATTAGTTTTTTGTGAGTACTATTTAGATTTTCATAACTGTTGTGATTGTACCCGTGTTGGTTTGAATAGAGAGCTCGGTCATCCTAAATCATGGATTGAACCAAAGTAAAGATTTTGCATATATTTATACTTCATGTTTTGATTAATAAAATAGAGCTTTGTTTTGGTTTATTAGATTTCTTTTTAGCATTGAAACTTAAATCCTCCAATGAGACTAGCTTGCTGGATTGTTCAGAGTAGAGGCATTAAAGATGGCTCTAACTTAGGTTTCCATGGATGGTTTTGCACGGCCACCTAGAATATGTTAGAGCACTATACATACTATGTAAATATTTATTTCTATGTTTTAGGTTGTAGGGGAAATATTTTTAAGAGCAAGCCCTAGGCGAGCCAAAGCTAGCCCGGTTAGGGAACTTGCTTTGATCTAGCAAATGGGAGAAGGCTCGGGAATTGGGAAAGCCAATCCAACTCCAGAAGAGTGTTCTATGATGATCAAAGATTCTATCTTGTGAAGGAGAGCTCTTGATCAATTTTTCAAGGGGTGGAAATATCAAACCCTCACTGAGAATCAATGAGGCCTAATTAGTCCTAAAAATAAGGCTAAAAGATAAGAAATGGTTGTACGAAGAGCTTGGAGACAAGGGTTTTGGAATCCTTTGTATCTTCGAAAAGGGTATCAAGAAATGTGATCTTTTTGGCCACTTGTGTGGAAAGTTGAAGAGTTAAGCCCAAATTTGTGTGTAGGAAGACCTACAAGGGCCTAGTAGCCTTTTGGTCTAAGATTTGAAGATTGACTTGTAGGAGGAAGTTGCTACATGGTGGAACACATCAAATTGAGTCAAACTAAGAAAAATTGAGTCTTCAATGTTTATTACTTGGAATCAAGAATTGGAGTGAAGGGATGAATTCCTTAGTTGAATTCATATGAAGAGTTGTGGGATCAAGAGTGAGTTAAAACCCTTGGTAGTGAGATATTGTGGAGTAGAGGAGATCAAGAAGAATCCCTTAGTGTGAAGGGTCTAAAGAACCCTAAGATAGGTCAAGAGAATGCCTAGGTAAGTCCTAGAGGAAGTAGGGCTAGTTTGAAGAAGATCTCCCTATCAAATTGGTATTAGAGCCATTGAAAGGCTTGGGTAAAGGTGTATGTTAGAAAGAAGTGAATCCATTGGAGATAACACAATGGTGACCAATGTTGAATTTAACAAAGAAGTAGTTAAACAAAAAGAAAGAAACAGGACCCTAGAGGAGACTGTGGAAGCTTTGAAAGACAAGCTTGATGAAGTGGCGGTGACCGTTGGTAGAATGCAAGAGAAGATGGTAGTTGAAGATGAGAAGGGTAAAGCCTTAGCTGATGAAGATTATGTACCTAAACCTGATCCACCTATCCAAGAAGAACCTTTTCTAAAAGTCATTAAGGCATTGGGAGGCAAAGCATTAGAAGGGATACCCCTATTCACTGGCAAGATGGACTTAGAGTTGGTGATGGAGTGGATTGAAGGGATGGAGAATCACTTTGAATATGAAGGTGTCTCAGAGGCACAAAGAGTGAAGGTGGCCAAATCAAGGCTAAGGGGACTAGCCCTAACATGGTGGAAGTTCCTTCAAGAAGAGAGGGAAAGAGAAGGGAAAAGACCCTTTGCAAATTGGAGAGCTATGGTCACCAATATTAAGGAGAATTACTTGCCAAAGGATCATGAGATCCAAATGCATAAGAAAGGACAAAATCTCAGACAAAAAGAGATGGATGTGGCTTCATATACTAAGGAGTTTCAAAAACTCTGTTTGAGGTCCAAGGTTCAAGAAGAAGAGAGTAACCGAGTCTCTAGATACTTGGGAGGATTAAGATGGAGTATCCAAGAAGAGATTAGTCTTTGGACTCCTACTACTATCCACAAGTGCTTTCAATTGGTACTAAAGGTAGAAGAAAAGAATAAGAAGAAGCAAGACTCTAACTCAAAAGGAAGAGGTAGAGGGAGAGGCTCCAGAGGACATAGAGGTGGCTATGGTGGTAGGATCAATGAACCTAGAAGTCAAGGAGACTCCAAGCTAGTTGAAAAAATTAGTGAACCAAGTGCAAGAGGGAATTATGGCAGAGGTAGAGGATTCCAAAGTGGTAGAGGAAGATCAAGTGGATTCAGCAGGGGATCACACTTTGCAAGTATGAAGTGTTATAATTGTCGATAGCTAGGCCATCCTATCTATAGGTGTCCTAATAAGGCTTCTAGTTCTCAAGGAGAGAAGAAGATAGAATATGATCAAGAGGAAAAAAGTATTGTGAAGTCACCTAAAGTGAACTTGGATTCAGAACATGGAGAGAACCTCATATTTAGGAGAGTTCTACTCAAGAAACCTGTCAAAGAAGAACCAAAACATAGGAGGGCTCTTTTTAGGATCAAATGTAAGATCCTTGGCAAATTTTTCAAAGTTATCATTGATTCAAGCTCAATTGATAACATAGTATCAAAAGAAGTAGTCCAAAAGCTCAAGCTTGAAAGAATACCTCATACTCATCCTTATAAGGTGACTTGGTTAAATAAGGGGAAAAATGTTCTTGTGAATGAACAAGCATGGGTAGACTTCATGATAGGTGGCTACCAAGATAAGATGATATGTGACATCCTACCCATGGATGCTTGCCATTTGCTACTAGGAAGGCCATGGCAATATGACTGGGATGTTGTTTGCCTTGGAAAGAGAAATGTGTATAACTTCAAGAAAGATGGAGTGACTTATAAAATTCAATCACTTGTGGAGGAGGGAGCTGCAAATTTAGTTGATCCTAATGTACTCTTGATGAGTGGGAAGGAGTTCTTGCATGAACTCAAGGAAGAGGAAGGATTAGGACTAGCCATAATCTTGAAACCTAAGGAGGAAACCAAGGTTCTACACTATACTTTGCCTAAAGAAGTGCAGCAATAATTGAATCAGTTTAAGGATATTATAAGTGATGGGACACCAACCACTCTTCCTCCTCAAAGAGAAATCACTCATCAAATTGACTTTGTACCTGGAGCATCCTTTCCTAAAAAAGCAACATATAAAGTGACCCCAGACCATAACAAAGAAATTGCAAGGCAAATTCAAGAGCTACTTGATCAAGGGCTGATAAGAAAAAGTATTAGTCCATGTGTTGTCCCTATGGTTTCGGCACCAGAGAAGGGAGGTAAGTGGAGGTTATGTACTAATTCTAGGGAAATCAATAGGATTACCATTAGATATAGGTTTCCTATTCCTAGAATAGAAGACTTGATGGATTGTCTTGGGGGGTCTCAATACTTTACCAAAATTGACCTTAAAAGTGGGTATCACCAAATTAGGATGAAAGAAGGGGATGAGTGGAAGTTAGCCTTCAAAACTAATGAGGGTCTTTATGAATGGTTAGTCATGCCCTTTGGGCTTACAAATACACCTATTACATTCATGAGGTTAATGAATGAGGTCCTAAAAGACTATATTGATAGGTTTGTTGTGGTGTACCAAGATGACATTCTCATCTTTAGCAAGACCAAGGAGGAACACATGCAGCACTTAGAAGTTGTCCTCAAAATATTACATGAGGAGAAATTATCCATTAACCTTGAGAAGAGTGAATTCCTTAAACAAGAACTAGTGTACCTAGGTTTTGTGGCGTCTAAAGGTGACCTCAAGATGGATCCAAGCAAAGTGGAAACCATAGTGAGTTGGCCCACTCCTAAAATAGGGACTGAAGTGAGGAGATTTTATGGATTATCTTAGTTCTATAGAAACTTCATAAGAGGATTCAACGAGATATGTGCACCTATGCTAAACAATATCAAAGGTGGAGCTAAAACCAAGTTTGTATGGACCAAGGCAGCTCAAGAAGGGTTTGAGAAATTGAAGGTTTGAGTAGAAAATCAGCCTATTTTGGCATTACCAAGCTTTGACAAGTTGTTTATTGTTGAATGTGATACAAGAAACATAGCAGTGGGAGCAGTCTTGAATCATGAAGGGAGACCGGTTGCATTTTTCAGTGAGAGGTTGAATGAGGCTAAGTCAAAGTATTCCTCATATGATTTGGAGTTTTATGCATTGATTCAAGAACTTAAAAAGTGGAGGCACTACATGTTACCTAAGGAGTTTGTATTCTATACAGATAATCAAGCATTGAGCTACATTAATACTCAAGATAAGCTAAGTCATAGGCACATCAAGTGGATGGAATTCCTCCAAGCCTATACCTTTACTATCAAACATAAGAAGGGCCTTAACAAAAAGGTAGATGATGCCTTAAGCTAAAGGTTGCTAACTTTCCAAGAAATCTAGCTTCAAAGCATTGGTGTGGAAGGATTCAAAGGACTCTATAAGGAGGGTGAGGACTTCTCCAAAGCCTACAAGGTATGTGAAGACTTTGAGAATCATTTTCATAGTGAGTTTTCTGACTCCACATTGCAGAATGGTTTTTTATTCAAGGGAAACCAGCTATGTGTACCTAAAGGTTCAATGAGAGAGAACCTTATACAAGAAAAACACAATGGTAGCCTTAGTGGACATTTTGGCTTGAACAAGACATTAGACTTGGTGCAAAGGTTCTACTATTAGCCCAAGATGCCAAGAGATGTAAGAAGATATGTAGAATAATGTATTGTGTGTCAAAAGGCTAAGGGAAAATCTTTAAATGTGATTTATACCAGCCTTTACCAATCCCTAAGAGGTCATGGGAGTGTCTAAGTATGGACTTTATAGCTAGTTTGCCTAAGACAACTACTAGTTTTGATAGTGTCTATGTAGTGGTAGATAGATTCAGAAAAATGAGCCATTTCATATCATGTAAGACCACACATGATGCTAGCTATATAGCACACCTATTCTTTAAGGAAGTGGTGAGGATTCATGGCCTACCAATTAGCATAGTGTCAGATAGAGATGTTAAATTCATGGGGCATTTTTGGAAGACTTTGTGGAAACAGATTACGAACCAACATTGCTTTTGGGTTAGCCTATCATCCTCAAATAGATGGCCAAATAGAGGTTTTTAATAGGGTGTTTGGGAGCCTCTTAAGATGTCTTACCAAGGACTATGGACAAGTGTGGGACCAAGTATTACCACAAGCTGAATTTGCTTATAATGATAGCATAAACATGTCAACCAACAAGAGCCCATTTGAAGTGGTGTATGGAATGCACCCAAGAGGTGTGTGTGAGATTAGAGAACTTGGAAATCAAGGGGGAGTGAGTGGAAATTCTAAAGACTTTTCCCAATCCATGCAAGAGGTCCATGACCAGGTTAGAAGAACATTGGTTGAAGCTAATCAAAAGGTGAAAGCTAAAGTTGATGAAAGAAGGAAGGATATTCAATTTGAAGTGGGAGATTGGGTGATGGCACATCTAAAAAAAGCAATGCTTCAGAAAGGCACACCTTTCAAGTTAAAAAGGAGTATATTTGGACCTTGTAAGGTTCTAGCCAAGTATGGCTCAAATGCATATAAGATAGGTCTGCCTAGTGAACTGCCTATCTCATGAGTTTTCAATGTTCACGATTTGGTGAAATATAAAGGACCTGATGTGAAGGATGAAGAACACATCCCAGATGTTCATTTTGATGTCAAAGACCTCAAAATACTAGTCCCAGTGAAGCCTCAAGCTGAGAAGATCCTAGACTCAAGGGTCAAGAAACAAACTAGACATGGAGTGTACATGGAGCACCTTGTAAAGTGGAAGTCTCTACCTGAATCAGAGGATCAATGGATTGAATAAAACAACTTCAAGAAGTTAGGTATTGATGTAACACTCTTGTCTCCTAATGGGACTTAGTTTCTTTTTTTGGCAGGGGAGTATGGTGCAAGAGCACCTAGGTTCTTGGCCAACCTAGCTCATAGACACCTAGTTTTGGCTTGTAGTGACCTTGGCCAAGTCACTGTCCTTTAAGGACTTTTGGTTTTATGTCTTATTTAGTGAGTGTCTTTGAGATCCAATAAGGTTCTTAGGTAGTTGACTCAAAGTCCTAGTGATGGTCCCATTAGACTAGGTGAAGACCCAAGGGATATGGCTTGTATGCCATTAGATGTTGGGAATCAGTCAAAGGTATGTTTTGACTATGAAAATGAGTTAAATGAGTGAAATCAAGTGATAATGGGTCTTAGAAGTCTTAGGATAGGCTAGAGAGTCTTTTTAGACCTCATGGCACAACTTTGAAAGAAAATTGTAAAAGTTGTCATGACAACAAATTTGTCTCAGGCATGTTCGAAGTGTGAGAGTTATTTATAGGTCTAAAACTGACCAAGCTAGGTTTCCTAAGCCTATATATGGCTTTTTTTTATCAAGACCTAAGGTTGGACATTAGTTTTTTATGAGTACTATTCATACTTTCATCATTGTTGTGACTGTACCCGTGTTGGTTTGAATAGAGAGCTCAGTCATCCTAAATCATGGATTGAACCAGAGAAAAGATTTTGCATATATTGATACTTCATATTTTGATTAATAGAATAGAGCTTTGTTTTGGTTTATTAGTTTTCTTTTTAGTATTGAAACTTAAATCCTCCTCTAAGACCAGCTTGCTAGATTGTTTAGAGTAGAGGCATTAAAGATGGCTCTAACTTAGGTTTCCATTGATGGTTTTGCATGGCCACCTAGAATATGTTAGAGCATTGTACATACTATGTAAATATTTATTTCTATGTTTTAGGTTGTAGGGGAAATATTTTTAAGAGCAAGCCCTACGCTAGCCCGGTTAGGGAACTTGCTTTGATCCAACAAATGGGAGAAGGCTCAGGGATTGGGAAAGCCAATCCAACTCCAGAAGAGTGTTCTATGATGATCAAAGACTCTATCATGTGAAGGAGAGATCTTGATAAATTTTTCAAGGGGTGGAAATATCAAACCCTCACTGAGAATCAATGAGGCCTAATTAGGCCTAAAAACAAGGCTAAAAGATAGGAAAGGGTTGTACAAAGAGCTTGGAGACATAAGGGTTTTGGAATCCTTTGTATCTTTGAAAAGGGTATCAAGAAGTGTGATCTTTGTGGCCACTTGTGTGGAAAGTTGAATATTTAAGCCCAAATTTGTGTGTTGGAAGACCTACAGGGGCCTAGTAGCCTTTTGGTCTAAGATTTGAAGATTGACTTGTAGGAGGAAGTTGCTACATGGTGGAACACATCAAATTGAGTCAAACTAAGAAAAATTGAGTCTTCTCTCATGTTTATTACCTATAATCAAGAATTGGAGTGAAGGGATGAATTCCTTAGTTGAATTCATATGAAGAGTTGTGGGATCAAGAGTGAGTTAAAACCCTTCGTAGTGAGATCTTATGGAGTAGAGGAGATTAGGAAGAATGCCTTAATGTGAAGGGTCTAAAGAACCCTAAGATAGGTCAAGAGAAGGCCTAGGTAATTCCTAGAGGAAGTAGGGCTAGTTTGAAGAAGATCTCCCTATCAAAACCCTCTTCATCTATCTAGCCTAAGATCCACACAAATCGACCGATCATAGGATCTCATAAAACTATTTAGAACAAAGAATTGCATCTCATTCATAGTCACTGAATCCATCATATCTCATACGTGGTAATTCCAAATGAGTTGTGATCATACAAACTACCTCCAAATGATCCCACAAACATCATATCATGACCATGACCAATAAATATCCAAATAACTCAACCAAAGCAACAATAACCCAATTGGTGACTAGGAATAGACAACAAACACAAAATTGGTAACAAAGGTCCACTAGTAAACAAAAAAATTTTAGATGATGCAAGATTACCAAGGACCCAAGATGATCTTGTATTAGATCCCTGATGTACAAAACTATTTTCCATGAGAACAACTCATGAGAATATAAAAGAACAAGGGCTAGTAATCCCATACTAATTCTTCATCCACAAATCCTACTCACCTACAACCTATATTATCTTCCTTCTTCCATCAACTAGGTCCTAAAAATGACTCTAATTCAAATCACCATCAAACCCAACCTTAGGCCCATCTCTCAGGTCTTCTCTCAACTCATACCTTCTACAAAGACTCATCTTGACACAGACCAAGGGATGGTGGATCCAATTAAGGATAGTCCAAACCTTGCAGCTTTAGAACAACACAACGGAATAACACAACACAACAATTATTTCAAAACATATTTTCATTAACATGCTTGACTGTAAGGCCTTTCGAGTTAGGGCCAATTACAATTAAGAGGTAATCCTACAAGATCAACAAGATCAAATACAACTCCAGCTAGTTCAGTTTTGAAAACTATCAGCAACTGATGGAAACCCTAAGGTAGATCTGAACTTGTGCTCGCAAGCCACCAAGCAATCTCCTTATCTCCAAGTATGCAAAATACTAGCTCTGCTATTACAAACTATCAAATAACAATCTAATCTGCAAGATCACATAGGATCTTTTCCACAACTTCACTTATCTGGATCTCCCAAATTTTCTTTCATGATCTCTCTAAGTCATTCCTAAACAACTACCCAAGCACCCTCTTAAATACTACACAACCATAAGTCGGCTTTACAAACAAATAAATCCCAAAACCCAGTCAGCTTCCAAAGACAAATAAATATTAAATCAAACATCAATTGGCTCTCACAAAGCCTTCCAATAACTAATTCATCACGTCGGCATCCAGATCCACATAGAAGAATGTAATGTGCCAGATCTAGGTCCCCACACATCCAACGGTCAATCCATAACTCGAGGAGCACGACCCAAATTAAATGCACCAGTCAGCCAAGTTGATTCATCCAAACACACAAGTTGGTCAGTAAGAACACCGAGTGCCAGTAATAAACACCAAGACCCCATCGGTAACCAAGCACCGAGCACTAGAAACATCAAGTCACCAAGTGACCACCATCCACCGAGATCCACTAGAACTTACAACCAAGAATCACCACCAAGACCATCGAGCTCCATCGGTGAAGCCAAACAAACTTTGACTAAGAACTACCACCAAAGACTAAGAAACTCTAGTCTTCTACTGAGATCAACAGCCAAGTAACTAAACTCCACTAGACCATTACCAAGACTGCCAAAATCCTTAGGAGCCGAGGATTCCCCTGCATCACATCTTCTTCACCTCCTTCTCCACATCCATCAAAGGAAGCAATCTACACCACTTACCATGCTTTCTAATGGTAATTACATTACTTCTACAATCATGAACCACCTCTCTTTCATACTTCCAAGGTCTGCCATGTAAAACATGACATGCACTCATATCCACTATGTCACATAATACTGCATCCTTATAAGGGCCAATGAAAAAGTTCACCATGCACTCTTCCCTTACTTCCACCACATGATCATCATGCAACCACCCAATCCTATAAGGACTTGGATGCTTAAGTCTTCTCAAACAAATCTTCTCCACCATTTCCTCAGAAACCAAGTTGTCATTTCTACCACCATCCACTATCACCTTACAACACTTACCTTCATCCATGCATCTGGTCCTAAATAAACTCTTCCTTTGACAAGGTTATTCCTATTGGAAACTACAATTGAAACAATTGTTGTATTGTCCTTGATATCAAACCTTAACTGGTAAGATAGTTTCTATCTAAGAAAGTACTATATCTATTGGTTGATGAAAAGGATTAGGGCAAGGGAGATAACAATAGCACCTAAGTAAAGGTTGAGTTATTTGATACTTCAATGAGTACTTGATTATTTGGCACTATGATGAGATAATGTATTATTTATCTAAGTAAGAAGAAAGACTGAAGAAGTAGGATTAACTGAGAAAAAGTGAAGAAATCTAGTTTAAGCTAAGTGATGTTAGTGTCAATCAAGTGCCAGTATATGCTGAGTAAATCTAGTGTTGACCAAACATCAGTTTATGTCGAGTAATAGGAAATTACTGAGCAAGTCAGTGTTAGCCAAGGAAGATAGTTTGAAGAGATGATCGAGTTACATAGTGATGACCGAGGAGATGAACACAATATTGACCGAGCATCAGCAATTTACATTTGGAGGAAGAATTCAAATTTCTAGCCGACACAATTGAATTCTTGGATCATGTAAATCATGTTGACTTTATTAATTGATTGTATGGAGAATTGAATACATGGTAAATCATTTTATTATGATTTCAATGAGGAGATTGAATATGTTTCTAAAAGGATGTATGAAGGACTTAAATGTTGGAAAGATCTGTTGGATTTGACCTAACCTAAGATCTACAGAGGAGATTAAGATGCAAAAGATAGATCTACCTATCTGGAGAGGTATAAAGGAAACCTAATGGTGAGGTTATAGATTATGCTGGTGATGTTGATGTTATTGACTAATAAGTCTAAGCACAAGGTTGAAGGTGAAGATCAGAGTTGTGATTGCTTGAAGCAAATTCTAAGCAAATCACAGATGGAGATGGAAATGGTACTCAGTCAGTAAATCAGCATATATGTGCAAATTGGATCTGATATCTGTAAAGTGAGTTGTGTGTTTTATAGATTAGAAACTACTGCTACTTTCTAACTATTGTAACAGTCAAAATCCTTTAATCAAGGTTGACCTAGCAGTCATTAATAAATCCTTTAATCAAGGTGGCATTCTAATGGAATGTACTCAAGTCCTTTGACCAGGCCACTCCTAATAGGGTGATTGAAATCCTTTAATAGGGTCACACCTAATAGTGTGTTTGTATACCTTTAACAAGGTTGGCTTTTCACTGAGCTCACTTTAGAAGAGTGAAAATATCAGTAACATGTTACAAAGTGGTTTTTCCCAAATTGGGTTTCCACTATAAATCATGGTGTCACACTTGTTTGAATGTTTTTTTATGGATTTTTTGATATTATGCAAGTTAAATACTATTGGACAATGGACTACATGTTATATGTTTTCTTATATATGTTCTTAAGAGACCGAGTTGAGTTGATGATTAGATCTAAGTTTGTACATTTGGAACTGAGAACAACTAATTCACCCCCCCCCCCCTCTCTATTGTTCTAAATCATATTAACAATTCCTCCTTATTCATCATCATCCTTTGGATCATAAGAGCTTCACCATTTTCAAGAGTATTGTCTGAATCACCAACTGATGATCCATCTTCTTCATTCTTAGAAGCAACTCTCTTGTCTTCCTTACACTAAAAATATATATGACCCTTCAATAATACCTAAAGGAAGTAAATTTAAACTCTTTACCGCCATTACCTCCCTTAGCTACAACTAGTTTAGCTTATATTTCATCTACTTGCTTACCCTTATCACCACTAGTAGTTTGTTTCTTCCTTCCTCTAGTGTTATTATGTTATTTCCTATTCAATTTATCTTCTACCTTTAGGGCATATTGATAAGCCTCCTTAACCAATCCAATCTTGAACATACCCATCTCATTTGGAATATTAAACCTCAAACCATTCACATACCTAGACACCTTCTCCTCGAAAAGCTCTCTATGACCAGATCTAATGGTTACCTTGTAAAATTATTCAATGTAATCCTTCACACTCAAATCCTTCTACTTTAGGTTCTACAACCTCTTGAATAACTCTAATTCATAGTCCCCAGGTATGGATTTAGCCTTCAACTTTTCAACCATCACCCTCCACCGAGTGATCTTCATTTCACCTTCTTCCTCTCCATCCTTCTACAATTCTTTCCACCATAAAGGTGCATGTCATTTCAAATTTTTCTATGAAAACCTTACTCTCCAAGACTCTTGTATTTCTTCTAACTCAAATTAATCTTCTAACTCACCTATCTAATCAATTAGGTCCTCTAGACTCACTATACCTGAGAAACTAGATACTTCTAGCCTATATCCACCACTTAGTCTTTCTATAGTTCTCACCAACTAGTCAGGTCCATCACTCCCAACATATCTAGTAGCATCTGCAGCTCCAAATCCCTCTTTAGCCTCCACAAAACCATCATCATATCTAGGATTCCTAAGCAATCCAACAACAGACATCCTAATACCTTCCATGACCTTATTCCTCAAATAGATCATCTCATTCCTAATCTTAGCTTGGAGATCTTCCTTCATCTTCTCCATCAACCTAGGATTTATTTTCAATGGCATCCTTATATATCTTGAGTGTAACTACCTCCAATCAGTGATCTAATCCACCAAAGATGATACCCTAACCCAAGAAAAACCCTAGTCCTCAAGAACAACCCAACTATAAGCAACCAATCTTCTTCCTAGCCACCTTGTATAATTCCTTTGTTGATGTGAGTCAGATATGATCTATGCCACCTTAAAATAATACCATAGGAATGACAAATTTTTAGAACCTCTTATTGAAGCCGCAATAAGATCCAAAACTTTCACCAATCAATTTCCACACTCAAAAATCAGTAGCAAATCTTTCCTAACCACCTTGCACAAGTTATTTGATGATGTAGGTTAGATCCTCATTTCTGCCACCCCACAAACAAAAAATATGCAACTTCACAAGTTTAGGACACTGGATCTGCAGTCATGGGAATGAACTTTTCTCTGATACCATCTAATGCAATTCAAGACCAGAGAGACCTCCAAAGGAAATGTCCAATCTTGTAGCAAGATTCAATACAATAGAAAATAAAAAGATACAACAAGAACACAAGTTTTGTATCAAACCAACAACTTTATTCATCAAAATTTCTTCATATATGTTGAGATGTAAGGCCTTCTTGGTTACAACCACATACAAAGAAAACTCAAGCTAAATCTTCCCAAGCCCTCGGTGATCAAAGCATAGTCCATAATGGAATTGGGAAAATACTAAAATCCAATATTTTAGTATTTTCCATGTTTTAGAAAATTGATCCATTCTATTTGAAATTGGAGTTTATACAAATCTGATGGATCCCAAGGGTCACTAGAACCCCTTGGAAATGAAATGAAGAGTCCGCATAATGTTTATTATAAATAAACTATTAAAACTATCAAAAATTATCAGAAAACTATAAATAAAAATAGATCCACTTGGAGAAGTCATAACTTTCTAGTCCTGGCTCCAAATTATGAACCGTTTACTCTGTTGAAAAGGTCTTCAACAAATATCGAACCAAAATTGGGAGTTCACACCAAGGTGAGCCCTCTTAGAGGCGTCCAAGCCTTGAAATGCCCAGAAGACCTTCAAAATTGCACTTTACTGAAACATAGAAAATACTAAAAATTTAGATTTTAGTATTGTCCCAACTCCATCCTAGACTATGCTCTGATCACTCAGACTTTCAATTCTCTAGTCAAATCTCTTCACTAGCTGACTCTAGCTACCCCTAGGTTACCCCAATTACAACCACAAACCTTCATTTATACTTAGCCCCCAATAGGTTAGCCTAACAAATAATTACATATCCCAAGACAAAGTCACCTAGATCCTAAATAATTACAATAGTTAATTAATTCATAAGGATCAATCCAAAAACCAAGTCATCCACACAGATATATCTACAAAATCATGCCAATCAGCTCCAATGCTCAGAAAAATCGATCGCAACCTCCAACAATCAACTAGTAACCTAATTGAACCAATGTCATGAATAATAATATCAAATCAAAAGAGAAACAAAAGGATCTGACAACCATGTCACCTCTAGAAGTGTGATCATAGACTTTGACTCTTCAAAAAACAAGGAACAAACCCTCTTCATCACTTTAGCCCAAGATCCGCACAGATCGATTGATCATAGAATCTCAAAAAACTATCTAGAATAAAGAACTGCATCTCATTCCCAGTCACAAAATCCATCATATGTCATGCATGATAACTCCAAATGAGTTGTGATGATAATAACTATCTCCAAATGATCCCATAAACATCATGTCATGATTGTGACCACTAAAGATCCAAACAACTCAACCGAAGCAACAATCACCCAACTAGTGACCAAGAACAAAAAAACAAACACAAAACTGCTAACAAAGGTCCACCAGTAAACAATTTTTTTTTGGATGATGTGAGATTAGCAACGACCCAAGATAATCCTATGTCACTAATTGTCAATACAATTAGGCTTATTGCTAGAATATAATAAATGAGAATTGAATCCACCACTGAAGTCATTGTCACCAACACACTAATATACAAAAATAATATAAAAGTTTGTTATCAATTGTACTAGCTCACATAAACATCAACATATAGATCTTTCTTTGTTGGATTTTCATTCACTTCTTATATACTCACCCATAATTACACACACAAACCACTAAGATTGTTGCTATTCTTATACAAGTTGATGTCATCAACCAAGTCAGCCTAAACTAATTTGAAATAGGTCACATTGAAGAATTCCCATAGTGGTAAGGAATAAAATATGGACCAACTTTCTCAATACAACATGCCTTGTGCCAATGGATATTAGCAATGTATTATATGGTAGTTGTTGGGATTGAAACACAAAGAGCACCTCAAAGATAGGACCAAACCCAAATAATCATTCCACCATATGTTGTACACTAAAAAGGACCATCACAAACATTGAAAAGGGTAAACAATTAAAGTACATCCTTTAGTGAACACTTCTACCAATACACCAAAGATATCAGTACACACATCAACTGATACATCAAAACAACCAAATTATAAGTGATCCACAACTATTTATTAGATATGTTGACATCAATGACAACAACATGAATAGCATCAACTTAACATTCTAATAGGAATAAGGTGTACTTATTTTAAATTTATTTTTATACCTTAACTAAATTATTATAAAATAAATAAGACAAAATTTTGTTAATCGTAGTTTGTTTACTTGGCACCTAAATTAATAAACTCCTAAATTTCAAGATTATATTTTTCAATTTATTACTCTTGTAAGTTATAACTATGTTAAGGATATTTGTCATCTTAAAAATAATTCAATCATAGAAATTAGAATGCAATATTTAAACCTTTGTTAATTTAAATATTACATAAGTTTTTCTCACTAACCTCTTTTCTCCCAGGTTTGTGTCTTTTCAATTCCTATGTTAAGTCCTATAGTGATGGTTATAATAAACCAAATTCATGAGCCATGCTACATTAATTTGATATTAAAAGTAGCAAAAAATTGGTGTTGACCATGTAGACAAAATAGTGAAAAGGAAGCTTCAATAAGCCATTGAAAACACATTAATGATGCTTGCATAGATATCATGTTCATAATATCAAAACATTATGAATATTTAAAACTATATGATATAAATTCTTTAAAAAATTTAATAGTAAAACAAATAATTAGGAAACAACTAACAAGTGGCTAAGTGAGCACTCCACTCCAATTCTCAATGATAAATTTGAAGATATCCTTGTAATTCACTTCCTTTTCAACATCCTTTTCTAGGACCTTATGGATTAGATAGAGTGTGGCGATGGAGCTATGAATAACCCACAAAGTGAAGTAGGAGATGATCACCATTTTCTTCTCCATGTCCAAAACCTATAAATCGGTAAAATTTCTATTCTCCCCAACATAATGGGTGTCCTCCTATTTAGGAATGGCATCCTAGGTGAGGTCCAAAGGCTCCATTTGGCAATGTTAAAGTTTATTTCTCATATTTTTTTATGTAAATTATATACCTCTTCAAATTTGAATATAGTATCTATGTGTGTGTGTGTGTGTGTGTGTCTATATATATATATATATATATATATATATATATATATATATATATATATATATATATATATATTGTGTGTGTGTGTGTGTGTGTGTGTGTGTGTGTGGTAAGGCCAAGTCTTAACATCATCACATATGTAGATACATGTTATGCATAACCTATCTATCTATATAAGTGATGATGTTGAGACATGGTCTTACCCTCTCATTTTGCATAACCTATCTATCTATATATGTGATGATGTTAAGACATGCTTTACCCTCTTATTTTTTTGGCTGGATAGGTTTTTCTAATTGATGGGAATGCAACCCAAAAAAATGATCTATCTATCTATCTATCTATCTATCTATCTATCTATCTATCTATACACACACACACACACACACACACAAACATACATATATATCTGTGTGTGTGTGTGTGTGTGTGTGTGTGTGTATGTATATATATATGTATGTTTGTGTGTGTGTGTGTGTGTGTATGTAATACCCCAAAAATGGGCTATAGGTTCATTAACCTCCTACATCTTCAATTCAAATGAAATCGACATCGAAGTCCTAACCTAAGGCACATCTGCACATCATCGAATCCTAATTGATTTTATCCTAAATTCTACATTGGAGAATATTCCCAGCAATATTCCTATTTATCCTAATTATTCTTAATTTAATTATTATTTGGTGATAAATCTTGTTTATCCTAAAGTTTGATTAATTGAATATTCTGAATATTTAATTAATCAGATTTAATACTGCCACTTAATTATTTAATTAAATTTAATTAAATCTATTCCTAAATTGTATTATTTAATTCTGACAATAAATCAAAAATCTTATGACTAATTGATTAAATTCTTATTTAATTAATTAAAGTCAATTGTCAAATTTAATGATATAGTTTTCGAATAAAAGTTTGATTTAATAATTGATTAACCCACAAATCAATTATTTTAATTCAAAAATCAGTTAAGTTGAGGATAAATCACTTTATTTATCTAATTAATTCATAATTAATTGTGCACATTCAAAGAGCAGTTAAACTCAAAATCAGGAAATCAATGCAAGTTGTTAACTTTTGGAAACTCAACACTCTATTTTGAGTTCAAAGCTGATCTAAACTTCTGATTTGAGTTAAAAAGTTGTTCTTGCATGCGATTTTGTGAGTTAATTATTTCTGATTTCCTGATAACTCAAAAATCAACCTGAGTTTATCAAGAGTGATTTAAGGCTTTTCTCTTGCATCCTCAAAGCCCTGGATTTCTATAAAAACAAGGCTCAGCTCTTCATAATTAGAACACTCAAATTTGTACAATTACTCTGGTGAATTGGTGATTGAAGGATTGAGCATTTGCGACAAGCGATTTGTTAGATCTTTCATAGTTGATCATTTAGCTTTTACATAGTTTCTTATTTGTAGTTTCATACTCATTCATAGCATTTTTAGATCAAATTTGCATTCCAATTTCATTCATTCTAGATTAATTTCATACGGTTTTCCA
Organism: Chamaecyparis obtusa; assembly: GCA_027943335.1. NCBI lineage: Eukaryota > Viridiplantae > Streptophyta > Pinopsida > Cupressales > Cupressaceae > Chamaecyparis > Chamaecyparis obtusa. Next base: position 753,848 of record BSBK01000515.1, on the reverse strand, counting down.
TATTATTGCATAGAAAATCCAAAAATATAGAATAATCTGCATTCACATAGTTTTTCATTCTTTGCATTCAAATCCTTTGTTTAGGTGTTGCATTGTCATTGGTCTCGGTCTAATCTGAGAGTATCATACTTGCACCTACTAGAAGGCAGTAAATCACCTGGTTAGTTTAGTTTCCATTTCATTGCACGATTTTGGTTTTTGGCTAACCTCTAATGTTTTACTGAAGTGTTGTGTCTACAGCTAGGTACAAAATTCACACACACATTTCTGGCGCCCACCGTGGGGCCCTGAAATGGGTTTCCATCATCTTTCTATCAATTTCTATCAATTTCTTATCATTTTCTGGTTAAAACTATGATTTTTATTGTATGTCCATACATTTTTCATATGACTTTTGTCAAAAAGTCATTTCAGGAGGTACCCACTGTCATACGACAGGTTCAAATTTCAAGACTCATATTAGAGAGTACACACTATCGTTTGGAAGCCTGATTGTCGTATGAGAAGACACCCATAGTCGTACGAGTTTCCAGACTGTCATCTGGGAGGTAACCCACTATCGTACAAGTTTTGACTCTAGAATTTGATTGTCATTTCAGCATTTTTGGCAGTTTTTCAGATTTGATTTTCAAATTTGGTCTAAACAACTAACCCTAACAATTGAAATCTTCTAATTTTTACTGATACTTGTTGAATCTGATTGGAAAAAGCGTAATTAAATTGCTAAAATAGGTAAAAATCTACTAAGCATGTTGAGAGGAATTCAGGTATTCTTCTCAAGCTGATAAAATTTTGATTTGGTTTAAAACAAACTCTCACATGTCAAGCTTGTGTGATTTTCTTGCTTTCATATCACAGACTTCATTTTGGGCTATAAAATGAACATAGATTTGCTTTCTGCATATCTGTTACACATAATAAATAGGCCCTATGAACACTATTTGTGGATGATCTTGAGAGATTGAGCTTCTTCACTTGTTTATTCATGTGAAGCTCCTCTTGACGAAGGATCCCCTTGTAGGTAGGGAAGGTACTAAGAGAGTCTCACGTTCTACTAGATTCGTGTGTCTTAAACTTTTGATTGATACATTCTCTCTCCAGAGAGGTTGATAGATCATAAGCGATTGACATCATAGATCTTTATGAGATAATCTTGGTCTTAGCGTGTCAGATTAATTTGTCTGCTTTGTTTTGGTTAAAAGTGAAAAGGCTAGAGGACTATGCTCTACTCCCTTTTTCGGTAGTATCAAAAACTCAGATCCTTGAATTTGGAACCAATCCCCATGTGGTATCTTTTGTGAGTCACCTTTAGAGAGGGTTAACCATAGTGGACATTCCCTTAATTAGGTCAACCATGTGGATGGAACCTCAAGTGGTAATAGCCATTTTCACCATGGTAGCAGGAGCTGCTATATAAATGTCCTTGTGGAGGAAATCTTCACAGGTGTGGTCTCTTGTTGGGCTGTCAGATCTCCCTAGCAGCTCCTGATTGATTAATTTCACAGACTGTGTCAAAATCCTGGTGCACCTGGATTGGAGTTCACCCTCTTGAGATCATAAAAGTTGCAGAGTCGTACCATTACTACAAACCCTAGTGAGGCCAAATTTTCATTTTTCTATGAATATGTGTGTTATTGAAAAACTTTTTGGAACATACACAATTAGCACTCCTAGGAATTAGCACATTCAGTCACTTGATTGTTCATGCACAGGGTTGCTTTGTCCCCTGTTCATTATTTTCAGATGTGCTTGGCATCACTTGCTTATTATTTTGCATGCTTGTTTATCTATTAGGCTACTGAAAATGAATGATCTCAAAATAATCTTCAAACCTGGATAGAGAAATTTGTGAACAATCTGAAATTGAAAACCAAAAATTTGCAAAATCTGAAGTAAAAATCCTTTCTAGAGTCAAAAGTCATCCCATCAAGTTAGAAAGTCGTACGAGTTTTGGCAAGTGTCATTTCAGAACCCCTGTATTGTCGTATGATAGCTTGTATAGTGTCGTATGAGTTTTGCCACTAGTCAAAAACAAAAGTCAAAAATCTACTATCAATTGTCATGCAAGTTTTGCAACTGTCGTATGAGTTTGTCAATTGTTATTTCATAGCATACCCACTGTCATACAATCCTACAGAAAGTCATTTGAGAAAAGAAAAAAAATTGCTTGAAAGTGGTCAGAATTGTCAGAAACTCAATTTTTACAGCCTATTTCCAAAATTTGTTGAACCAGTCACTGTGTTAGGAATAGAGCAGAAACTAGAACAAATTCATTCATTTTCCTCAAGTGAGCCTTTGAGTCTAATCTTGCCTTCTGGGTTATTGATTTGAGTCTTTTTCATCTTGTGTTAAAACCTTGTCAACATTATCTTCAAAATTCAGTCTTCTTGCTAAATGGCTAAGTGTTGTGAGCTCATGCCCACCATCTATTGGGCATCTACCCACACTACTATGGCATAGTATCCTTCATTTACATCTAATCTAATCCTTAATCACTTCAATCTTGACAAGGTTGCGTCATTCGATCTTCTTGAATTAATTCATTCTTCAGTTGACTTCATCTCATTCTTTTGCTTCACTCAAGGTTAATGGTGGAAACTAGAGCTTTGTCACACAAGAAATCTAGAGAAATTCTTGGCACTGCACCTTTGACTATTCACAAGGGTCCCACTCTTGAGCAACTCTACAATTTTGGTCTTTACGAAGATGACAGTCTTGGCAATTTTTGATTGAAAACTAGTTACGTACCCCCTCCATCAACTCACGGAGGTAATCAACAAACCCCTCCTCAATCTAATCTAGGGAGCCCTAAAAATCCTAACATGTCTCATAGAGGGACACAACACAGGTCTCAAGGACACCATTCTCAACATGTTGTGGATCAAGAACCTACACCTTCTGAAATTGTTCGATATCAAAATGATGATGACTTCAAAAGAATGATGAAACATTTTTTGAAAGAAGATAGAGAGGCATACTTTCTAGAGTTAGCTCATCAAGGAGCTAAACTTCCTCCAAACTTTAATGTGGAAGATATCATTACACATGAGGAAGAAACTCCTATCATAGCTATGATGAAATAGATGCATACCATGCAAGTCAAACTTAACAAACTCGAAAAAGAAAAGGAACCTAAGGAGTTCTCCATGGAAGCTCTATGCCCTTTTCCATTTGATAAAGACTTGTACATGTTGACATTCCCTAAAAGAGTGGAGATGCCTAAATATGATAAGTATGATGGAAAATCTGACCCTCAAGATCATGTCAGAGAATTCTGTACTCAAGATATGGAGTTTATGCACAAACCAACCTACTTAATGTGTATTTTCCCTCAATCCTGGGAGGAGTAGCTATTCATTGGTTCTCTAGAATGCCTCCAACTATCAAAAATTTTGAGGAGTTAATCAAATTGTTCTATCAACAATACTCCTACAATATTCAACATCTGGTCACCATGATCAACATCTGCAATCTGAAACAATATCTAGGAGAACCATTCCTGACATTTCTCAAGAGGTGGAGGAAGAAATTTTCTCTATATGCTAGACCCATTCCCGAAACTGAGAAGTTGGAAATTTTCATCAACAATCTTGTTCCAAAAATCAACTACCCTTTACAAATGCAAAATCATACATCTTTTGATAAGATGGTAGATAATGCGATCAAAATTGAGAAAGTACTTGTGAAAAAAGGAGACATCACACTTCAAAAAGACAAGTATGAATCTGGATCTAGTTCTAAGGACAAGAACAAAAACTGGAACAAGAATAAAGGTGTTGTCATAGATGGCATTGTTGATAATATTCATGCCCCATCTAAGGCACCTACTTTCAATCTTACTATTGGTACCCAAGCCATCAAAGCTTCCAAAGCTAAAGCCACAGAGTCCAATAAAAAGTCATCTGATTACAAACCTTGGGCTACATATCCTAATCACAAATTCACTCCTCTTGGAGAATCCTTGGAATCTTCCATGAAAAATCTATTGGAAAACAAAATCATATACTTTCTTGATATGAAAGTCTTTGATCCTGAACCTAAACTGAAATGGTGGAGAGAGAACGATTTCTGTGAATTCCATCGCAATAAAGGTCATAAGACTAATAACTATTTTCTCTTGAAACACATCATACAAGAAAAAATTGATAATGGAGACATCACAATTGATAATCATAAGAGCAATAATGATCATACATCATTCACAGAACCATTTCCTAAACATGGTAAAGAAGATTCTTCTTCTCAGCCTAATATGGGTGCTAAAGTCAATTATGCCTACTCTGGAAACAATGTTGTTATCAATATGGTTGAACCTTGCCTATCTGAGCATTGCAATGTCATCACAATTGTAATAAGAGATAGATAAAATTAATCATCCAATGTAGTTACTCGATCACAAGCTCAAGCACACCTACAAGGACAAATACTCGATTCATCAAATGTCCCTAAGGTGCCTTTCAATCTTTCATCTGCTTCTAAATAGAAGGCTACATCTAAATCTTCAAATCCTAAAGACATGAGGCCTACTTCATATGATATTATTCAACAACCCAAGCACACAAATGCTCAAATCTCCATGTTTGAGTTGCTTTGGATATCTCCAACTCATAGAGCCATTCTAGACAAAGCTCTGCTTGGATCCAATGTTCCCGATGACCTTGATTTAGATAGATTCCAGATTATGGTTAGTCATCTTACGTCTCCACAATACATTTCCTTTTCAGAGGAAGATGATAACTCCTTGAGTCATCCGTATAACCAGCCCTTGCATATTGAAGTCTTGATCCAAAACCGTCATGTCAAACGTGTGTTGATAGATGGGGGTGCTAGCCTAAACATTTGTTCTTTCAGCTTGATTACACAATTGGGATTTTTAGAAATGGCCATTGATCCCAAGAAGAAGATAACTATCAAAGCATATGATGAGCAAGAAAGATCTTCTAAGGGAACTATTATCTTACCTATTAGAGTAGGTCCTGTCATTAGAGATACTATATGTCAAGTTCTTGATCTACCTTTGATTTACAATATCCTTCTAGGAAGACCCTGGATACATGAAATGAAATCCATTCCCTCTACATTCCATTAGTGTTTGAAGTTTCCTTATGGAGTAGAGGTGATGATTCTAGCTGATCTGTATACAACCTGCAATACCTTGAAAGAGAGTGTTGTTAAACTTGTTCCTAATAATAGATAATCTTCCACTAAGTAGCTAGACATTGCTTCAACATCCAAGATGGAAGACATTGTTAAAGAGGTTAAAATAAAATAAAATGGTATGGGAGAATATACTATAGAGCCAATCTTATCTTTGACATAAATCCCTATCTCTCCTAAGTCTTATGGGCAAACTCTAAAATAGTCCAAGCTAGAGTCTAAAGAACCTCTTGAAGCATATAAAGGAAATTTTGTTGCAAAACAAGTATCTAAATAGGAGTTTGAGGAAGATGAAGCTATGCTTGCATGGCTATACAAAGATGAACCTAAATCTCAAGTTGTTCAAAAATGTGATGCTAAAATACCGAATATCCCTTCTAAGTCATATGGCCCAAGGGACAAGTTGATCACAAAAATGGGATATAAAGGAAAAGGACCTCTAAGATTACAAGGTAAAGGTCTTCTATCACCTCTTGATCATCATGGCCTAGCAAACAAGATTACAATAGGTCTAGGATACATGAAGAAACCTTTTTGTCTTAGCAAGAACTCCCCACATGTTTTAGAACAAGTTGAGCCCTCTGTAGCAAATAAACTAAAGGGAGAAACAATAGAACAATCTGATAGTGTTGATTCAGACACCATTAAAGATCTCATTCCCTATGAGCATTTTCCTAAAGAAATCAAAGACCTCCTAGAAGCTGAAGATGATCTAATAAAAAGAATTAATGTAGTAGAAACATAAGAACCTGCTATAGAGCAAGAGATAGTTGTAACACAAGAACCAACTAATCTTGAAGGCAATCAAACAGACAAAGAGGAAGGTGGTAGTTATTCTAAGATAGATTCCCATGAGTATGAATTCAAATCATAATCTGAGGGAAACCCTTCTTGGGGTATTCATCCTGACTTTACTCATGTTCTTAGATTTCCTAGAGGTCTATATGAAAAAATAGAAGATGAATCAAATGACTATGAATGGGGAGTCATTCCAGAACTAGATGAACTTATTATATAAAATCATGTTGATGTTATTCACCAATATCTACCTAAACCTAATGTAAGTCTAGACAAAATGATGAACTTATCGAGTCTGATCCACCGATGGCTAAAGTAGATTTCCACAATGACATTGAGCCTATTCATGAATTGAATGTCTTAAGTTGTAATATCACCTTTGAACTCGAGCGTCAGGTTAGGAGCAATGATGACAGATCCATATCTATAAACACTCTTTCCCAATCTTTTACCACTTTGACTATCCAATGCCTTGACCTTCTTGACATAACATCCACAAACTTGAACCAAGGTATTTATACCTTTCCCAATGAATATGCCCTTGCTTACTACCTAAATGCAATTGAACCTATGAGGACTTCCATTAGTGAACTAAGCATTAGCATGATGGAGTCAGACATCAAGTATCTTAGTCAAAAAAATAAGAATAAGAATAAAAAGAAAAGGAGTTCTGAGGGTGAAAACCACTTTGTGGCAGTCTCAAAACCTACAAAAGTAAAAATAAAAGATGTATCTGATGGTGAAAACCTCTTTGAGGTGCCTAAGGATGAGATATTTGATGTCCTTCTGAGTCATTTATAGGATAGATCTCCAGTTCTAATTGAGCCCACTCAATCTATCAACTTGGGAACAGCAGAGGAACCACAGTTGATCCATGTAGCATAATCTTTATCAGAAGAAGAAAAGAAAAAATTTACAATGTTCTTAACAGAAAAGAAGATCAACATGGAAATATTCAAATATGCTAGGGTTGGATCCTGATCTTATAATGCACCATTTGTCTATAGCTCCAAATGTCAAACGTGTTAAGCAAAAATTGAGAAAGATGCATCCACATGTTGTGCTCTTGGTAAAAGATGAATTAGAGAAGCTACTAAAAGCTAGATTCATCCATGTTATTGACTATGCTGAATGGATCTCTAATATTGTACCTATTTCTAAACCAGATAAATCAATCAAAGTGTGCACAGATTTCAGAGACATGAACAAAGCATGCCCTAAGGATGATTTTCCATTACCTAACATTGATATGATAGTGGACATGACTGCGGGCTTTGAGATCTATTCTTTGATGGATGGTTTTTCTGGATATAATCAAATCAAAATTTATCTAGAGGATCAAGAGAAAACTATTTTCACATATGCATGGGGTACCTTCTATTGGAATGTCATGCCATTTGGGCTTAAGAATGCTGGTGCTACATATCAGAGAGCTATGACTTCTATTTTTCATGACATGATGCATAGGACTATGGAGGATTATGTTGATGATACTTTAGAAAAATCTATGATTAGAGCTGAACATCTAAATGACTTGAGCAAGATACTAGACAGAATGGAAAAATTTAGTCTCAGATTAAATCCTAAGTGTGCTTTTGGTGTCACTTTTGGAAAGCTCTTAGGCTACATTGTTTCAAAGAAAGGAATTGAAGTAGATCCAGCTAAAGTTAAAGCTATCATGGAGATGCAACCTCCCAAGAACATCAGTCAAATGAGAACATTACAAGGGAGAGTTCAGTCTATCAAATGCTTCATATCTCAGCTAGCAGACATATCACAACCTTTTACAAAGACATTACATAAAGGTGTGACATTTGCATGGAGCGAGGAATGTGAAAAGAATTTTGATCATATCAAAAAGTATCTATAAATCCTCCTATCTTGATGCCTCCTATTCAAGGGAAGCCATTGATATTATATGTCTCCACAACAAATACATCATTGGGGGCATTGCTTGCACAGCATGATGAGAACAAGAAGGACAGAGCTATATACTATATCAGTAGAACATTGGTGGCATACAAAAAGAAATATTCTATGATTGAAAATGCTTTTCTAGTTGTGATTTTTTCTTCACAGAAACTAAGACATTATATGTTAGCTCATACCACACATTTAGTAGCTAAGATTGATCCACTAAAGTACCTACTAAGCAAAGCTGCCCTCACAGGTAGATTAGCCAAATGGGTCATGCTCTTAAGTGAATTTGACATTGAATATGTTGAAATAAAATCTATTAAAGGCCAAGTTATTGCTGATCAATTAGCAGATGCACCTTTGTTTGATGACATACCAATGCAAATGGAGTTTCCATATTTCTCTATAATGAATCTTTCTTCTAGAGAATGGCAATTGTTTTTTGATGGCTCCTATACATAGAATGGATTTGGAGCAGGTATCTTGTTTATCACTCCTCAAGGATACTCCATTCCTAAGACATTCAAAATTAAATTTCCTTGTACAAACAATATTGCTAAATATGAAACCCTTTTGAATGGTATGAAAATAGCAATTGATTGGGGAGTCACAAAATTACACATTCATGGAGACTCACAACTTGTAATCCATCAAGTCAATGATGTGTACCAAACTAAAGATGAAAAGCTCATTCCATACAAGAGAATGGTAGATGATCTAAAGAAATATTTCATATCTATCACATTAGATCAAATACCTAGAACAAAGAATAAGGTTGCCGATGCAATGGCAACATTATCTACTTTATTACAGTAGCCTGAACATGAGCTATGCTACGAGTTCCTGGTGGAAGCACTATTTTATCTTGCATATGACTCCCCTGATACACATATGATCTACACTATTATGGGTCATGATTCATCCCAATATAAAAACCTATTCTCCTATCTCAAAGACCAAATCATTCCTGATACCTTTAACCGTCATGAAAAGAGATACCTTATCCGTAATGCCTCCTGATATGTTATCATTGGTCACGCTCTGTACAAACGAGGTCTAGATGGTACACTACTTAGATGTTTAGAATGGGAAGAGTCTCAATGTGTGTTAGAGGAAGTCCATGATGGTATTTATGGGTCACACTCGAACAGTTTAACACTAGCCTAAAAACTTATTAGGGTTGGGTATTATTGGCTAGAAATGGAGAAAGAGTCTATCAAGTTTTCTAAGAATTGTCAAAAGTGCCAAGTGCATGGCAACTTAATTCATGCTCCAGGGAGAGATCTAATTCCCTTCACTACTCAATGGCCTTTTTACCAATGGGCATTTGATCTTATAGGAGCCATACATCCTCATTCTTCTAATGGACATACCCATATAATCATAGCTACAAATTATTTTACAAAATGGGTAGAAGCAGTCCCTTTGACACAAGCAACTAGAAAACAAATATCTATGTTCATCTTGAACTACATCATATGTCGGTATGGTATTCCACATTCTATAGTCATAGATAATGGTGGACAATTTAAGAACAAAGACTTGGATGACTTATCTGCCAAATTCAAGATTACACAACATTGGTCATCAATCTACTATCCTCAAGGGAATGGACATGCAAAGGCTTCAAACAAGAATCTATTGAAAATATTGCACCGTACAGTTAATAAAATAGGAAGAGACTGGCATCTCATGATCAATCTAGCTCTCTGGGCCTATAGAACAAGTATTATAACACCCATTGGGGCTACACCTTTCACTTTATTTTATGGGTCTGAAGCGGTACTGCCTATTGAGGTTGAAATCCCATCACTAAGAATCAGAATGCATGGTCTAGTAACTAATGATGACTACGGAGTGTCTAGGTTGCAAGAACTTGAACTACTTGATGAGCACAGACAAGCAGCGTATGGTCATCTCAGAGTATATCAGAAGAGAATGTCTAGAGGCTACAACAAGAAAGTTAGACAAGAGAATTTCAGGTTGGCGATCTAGTCTTGAGAGAGAATCCTAAAAATCAATCGCATAGAGAGCGCAAGGGGAAGTTTGAACTCAACTAGCTGGGTCCCTTTGTAATCACTACTACTTTTGGCTCTGGTGCCTATCAACTCTCAACAACTGAAGGAGAACAACTCCGAGAACCAATTAACGTTCTCCATCTGAAGAAATTCTATGCCTAAGGCATTTAGTCTATGGTAAAATGTCCTAAAAAAAATCTTAAAAATCTTAAAAAGTCCTGAAAAAATGAACATCTTGGTGAAAACCTAGCAATAGGCACCTTGATGATTGACAAAAAAATCAAAAAATATGAAAAATACAAAAAAATTGAAAAAATGAAAAATACAAAAAAATGAGAAAAAGAAAAGGTGCCTTGGTGAAAACCTGGAAACAGGCGCCTCGGTAGCAAAAATAGAATCTCTGCCAAGATGGTGAAAACTCAGCAAATGGGCACCACTTGTTTCAAAATGCTCCATCTATCAGCACAATATTAGTTTATCCTAGCTTTTAGTCTTGCTTTAGTTTGTACATATTTCCAGGTTTGTTTCTGCATTCCTATTTTCAATAAGTTGATCTGTACACCAATCGGCTCAAGCGTCTGTATCCTATCAATGCTTAACACTTGGGGGCAATCAATGTAAAATCCTATGGCCTCCAGTATCTTTAGATGTGTCATATCCAATCAGAGTCCTTTGAAGCTTCATTTGATTATGTATGTCTGTCTCGTCTCGAAAAAGGATTTTGCATCTACAACAACACAATCAAACACAAACTGAAAACAATTTATGCTTTTACATGCTTTTATCTCCTTTTATGCTTACTGATTCGCATTGAGATTTTTGCATATTATGTTCCCACGAGCTCTTTGATGATGTCCTTTTCAGGATTTAGAGAGTGATGACTGGGGGCATAATCTTTTCTTTATTTTCTGCTTGTATGTGAAAATCTAACAACTTTGGAAATTTTGGATTGAAATGGTGTCTGACTGTAAGAGCCTCTATCTCGAATTGGATGGCCATGCGTACCTCGACCATTGATACCCAAAAAATTCAAGGAAGTTTGATCTAATTATTGTCTTTTTGAGTGAGTTCTTTCTCCTATTGTGAAACGCGATCTTGCCTAAGGATGTGAATGATAAAGGGTCACTATGGGTAATTCACATTGGATTTCAAATGATCTCTTGACTGCTTGATGTGTTTGTTTCAGCAAGGCATATTCAGGTCATCATGACGTTTATGTTTTGATGCTTATACAAATTGCTATATTAAAATGGACATGATATTCAGGTCATTCTGGTGTTTGTGCCTTGGTGCTTATATCTAATTCAACATTCTGAAAACAAAATCAATATTCATATGTTCATGGTTATTTGGCCAATGTGCATTGTATTGATTCTTGAGCATACAAATCAGTATTCATATGTTCATAGTTTCCTAACTAGTGGGCATTGTATTGATTTATTTGGTTACATAAAAAACTCAATGATGACAAATGACCGACACATGATCAGTGACTAGGTCCTAGGTCTTAGGTTGCATTTCATTTTGCATGTCATTTTACACTTTGCATGATTGCATGATCTCACAAATTTCTTGACAATCTTCAACAATCTTTCTAAAAACTATGTTTAAAACTTAAACACAAAGAGTTGAATCTCATATGAAGGTTTTCTCACAGAAATGCAAGTAGTCACAATCCTGGTTTAAACATCCTTTTTGACATAAGACTGAGTACTTGTCTTCATCAATACCTACAAAACATATCATGTGTATCATTGCATTTTCATTACATATTCATAATCATTCATTCCATCTATTGCATTACATATATTTCCATTCATACACTTTCCATAATCAAGTACATTTGCATAACATTCATACATATGAAAGAAATCATTGCATTGCATGAATCCATACATACATTCTACTCTACTCTACTCATAGCATTTACATCACATGATATGATCATACATCAAAAACATGACAAGTACAAATGAAGTCACAACAAAAGTCTCAATCTCATATATATATCATAAAACTTGAAATAGTCAAGGGTGCACTACTGGCACAATGTACAAAAGAATGAGCTCATGTGAGCTATCAGAACATTATCAATATCAAAAGAGCAACAAAAATATCAGAATATCATGACAGATCAGTAGTCGGCCTGATCCTCTCCATCTAGTGGAGGTGGTGGTGGTGCATCTGGTACTACCTTGGCTCTAGGTGCTCTCACTCCCTCTGATGCTATCATATATTGAGAGTATGAAGGAACTCTCTGAGCAAGTGGAACCACAACATAGTATGCAAAAACATAGTAAGCAGATCTAGAGGTCTAATGAATAACCTCTACCTGTAATCTCTAAACCTCACCACGAAGCTTAGTATGTTGTCTATCTCCCTCTAGAAACCTCTCCTCCCAGCGAGCACTATGAACCTTCAGGTCCCAGACCTATAACCTAAGTATCCTCACAAACTTCTATGTAGTCAATGGAACACTAGGATCAGTGTCTATCGTCGGCATGTCAGTATCCTCAGCAGGCTTCTTTGTGGTCTCTTCTCTCTACACCTTACGGCGTCTAACCTCTACACCCAGATCAAAAATGGTATCCTCCTGTAAGGGATTAGAATCACCACCTACAACCTACTTTGTTGCAAGTACCTCCTCGACAGTACCAACACTACCTAAAGTACCACCCTCTCCCCTAGTCCATCTTTGTGAACCTATAGATCTACCTACTATGGAACTAGTGGGATGAGGGGGTCTCATCTGTCCTGATGGTCTCTGTGGAGGAGCCATCACTCTTTGTCTCGAAGGTGTGGGGTGTACAATCGAAACCTATGTGGGTCTAGGACCCTATCTCATTGGAGCACCTATGACATCCATCACCTCCTCCATGGAAGGTATTAGCTCTATATGGTTAGAGAATCTGTAAAGAGGATGATCAGAAAGCCATGCAATAAACCCATCTATAACTCCTGCATCAACAACCTATGGTCTGTACTCCCAATCTCTACCAATGATACCACTATACTCCTATGAACACAAGGCATAAGAAAGCCTCAGGGTCCATCCAAGTCTGAGCTCATGAGCTATCTGCACATACGTGTCATAATATTGAGGTGCATCCTGCACTCATCCATACTATCGCCAAACCCTAGTAATAAGAAATCTCTCCAATATAGAGGATGATCATCCTATCAACACCCGGCTCTGAAAGAAGAAACTGAAATGCTCTCGTATAGTAGGCCAGGGCTCAATCTCTACATAGGGCCTCCACCATACAAATTTAATGTCATCAAGACACCATCTCTAGTACTCTACATGACCCATGAGCCCCTAGATGACATATCCAGCATAAATATATATCACAGGCTCCTACGGTTGCCTCTGTGACTGACACACTGGTCTCAAAATTGGGATATGCTCCCACACCCATATCTGTTAAACTAGAGCACTAGTAGCAAAAGTCTTGCTCTCCTAATACACTACCTCATGCATCTTAGAGAACATGTGGGCCAAAAGACACTAACCCCAGGCTAACTCGGAAGGAGTTGCCATCAGACGTGCAACCATCGGGGCCCATCCCATCAGAAGATCATTCTGCTGATGGTCAGACATGATAATACCACCTATCATCCCAGCAAGGATGCACTCTAATCTATGGGTCTAACCATAGAGTTGTACCAAGTTATCCCATGAAATAGAACCAATCAACTGAGTGTCATCTCTGAAGAGACGTCTGAAAGCTAATAATCTAGAGTTCCCCGAACTCACATAAGCTGGATGTTGACTACTATGGAACGAAATACATAGAATCCTATAAACATCCTCTAGAGTCATAGTGAGCTCTCCAATGGGTAAATGAAATGCATGTGTCTCTGAATGGAATCTCTCTATCAATGCAGTCAAAAGACCATGGTTTACCCTAATCTCAGGTAAATGGATCAGATACTCAAATCCGCATGAAGCAAGATGAACTCTCATCAGATCAGGAAAGGAAACACAGAGTCTCTAAGTAGCTGGATGTGAGATGCGTACATGAACATCAAGATATGTGACCTACACAACATAGAAACAGGGAACCCTATCAGTACTTTGGTTGAAAAATAGGCTACACATACAGGAATTGAACAATTTGCTATTTCAGAAGGTAGAGCAAAGACTCAGTAATCAAGCTAAAAGATCAAAAAATTCAAAAATTTTCCCTAGAAATGAATTTTGGGCTCACTATTTTCCAAATGACAAAGTAGACTGGCAAAAAACTCGTACGAGTTTTCACTAGTTACCATATGACAAATCATGATGATACGACACTATATATCTCCTCGTACGACTCTTGGGTCCCTCTCATACAAGTCTTGGGGGTTAATGATACAACAATCTAACTAGAGTTGAAAAGTCATACGATCCCAGAAGGATAGTCATACGAGTTTTTGTGCATGTAAAAATTCAAAATTGAAAACGTATGAAACAAATGCTAAAAATGTTATAAACAAAGAAAAATTGACTTTTCAGAGAAGCACAGAGGTCCACCTACCGAATGTCCATACTGTCGAGGTCTCTGATGCCTCCAGTTGTGCTCAAAATGGTGAGAAGACACAGGTACCTTCATTTCTACCATTTTCTCGCTTAGAGGACTCCACAAGGTTTTCAAAAGTCAACAGTGAAAATGAATTGAAAATGACTCTTTTGGCCTTTATATAGCTTTTGACCTAATTTTCAAAAGTGCTCCATTTTTCATGAAAATTGCACCCTTGGCTAATTTCGACATTCTGAACCCATTTTCAAGATCAAAATTGAAATCTAGGATTATTTACTATGTCAAAATCATGATTTAAAATTTTTGGACCTAAGATGTATGACTGCTTGCATAATCAACCTTCAATCATCACAGAAATCCAGTATTCAACTTAACTGATTATCTTTCATCAAACTATCAAAATTTCAACTTGGTCAACCATGGTCAACTCATGGTCAAACCTAGTCAAACTTGGTCTCTAGGACCTCCAAATGATGTAGAACGCATTCCCAAATGTGTATAACCACTTCTCAAATCAATTAACATGCTTCTAAACCATTCAACGCTGACTTTTCTTGTCAGATTTCAATTTTTATCCTGAAGGGGGCATGGTATTGCACATCATTCAAAGTCTATAATCTAAATCTGTAATCAAATCTTTCTCTCAGTAATCAAGACAACAACCACGTCTAGTTGCTGATTCATCTAAAGTCCTTGTCGCTTGGGGAAAATCTATTGCAATTTGGTATCCTAAATCTATCTTGTAAACTGTATCTACTTTTGTAACTATTGGTTCATTAGTGTTATTTCCTTGGTTCTTCGTAACTGATGGGTTCAAGGTGTGATACCAATATGATTCATACAAGGACATTGAGGTATGGAATTGGTCACTCACTTCTTCACAATCATAAGGTTCAGAATCAGGTGTTTTGACACTTCTTCGTAATCACCGGTTCATTATTGATATAGCTAGCATCATCTCGATTCTTGGTCATTCTAGGCCTAGGTCGGTATCTCTTTTCTTTAGATCTTTCAATCAGTTTCTATCTCAGAATTGGTTAATCAGTTCATCTTTCGAATCAATTTCAAACATCTTTATCATACACAGACTATTCTTTGAAAAACTATGCTTTGCACAGTGATTCAAAGAGGGGCAAAATGTAATACCCCAAAAATGGGCTATAGGTTCATTAACCTCCTACATCTTCAATTCGAATGAAATTGACATCGAAGTCCTAACCTAAGGCACATCTGCACATCATCGAATCCTAATTGATTTTATCCTAAATTATGCATCGGGGAATATTCCTAGCAATATTCCTATTTATCCTAATTATTCTTAATTTAATTATTATTTGGCAATAAATCTTGTTTATCCTAAAGTTTGATTAATTGAATATTTTGAATATTTAATTAATTAGATTTAATACTGCCACTTAATTATTTAATTAAATTTAATTAAATCTATTCCTAAATTATATTATTTAATTCTGACAATAAATCAAAAATCTTATGACTAATTGATTAAATTCTTATTTAATTAATTAAAGTCAATTGTCAAATTTAATGATATAGTTTTCGAATAAAAGTTTGATTTAATAATTGATTAACCCACAAATCAATTATTTTAATTCAAAAATCAGTTAAGTTGAGGATAAATCACTTTATTTATTTAATTAATTCATAATTAATTGTGCACATTCAAAGAGTAGTTAAACTCAAAATCAGGAAATCAATGCAAGTTGTTAACTTTTGGAAACTCGACACTCTATTTTGAGTTCAAAGCTGATCTAACTTCTGATTTGAGTTAAAAAGTTGTTCTTGCATGCGATTTTGTGAGTTAATTATTTTTGATTTCCTGATAACTCAAAAATCAACCTGAGTTTATCAAGAGTGATTTAAGGCTTTTCTCTTGCATCCTCAAAGCCCTGGATTTCTATAAAAACAAGGCTCAGCTCTTCATAATTAGAACACTCAAACTTGCACAATTACTCTGGCGAATTGGCGATTGAAGGATTGAGCATTTGCGACAGGCGATTTGTGAGATCTTTCATAGTTGATCATTTAGCTTTTACATAGTTTCTTATTTGTAGTTTCATACTCATTCATAGCATTTTTAGATCAAATCTGCATTCCAATTTCATTCATTCTAGATTAATTTCATACAATTTTCCATATTATTGCACAGAAAATCCAAAAATATAGAATAATCTACATTCACATAGTCTTTCATTCTTTACATTCAAATCCTTCGTTTGGGTGTTGCATTGTCACTGGTCTCGGTTCCTTCATTTAGGTGTTGCATTGTCACTGGTCTTGGTCTGATCTGAGAGTATTGTACTCGCACCTACTAGAAGGCAGTAAATCACCTGGTTAGTTTAGTTTCCATTTCATTGCATGATTTTGGTTTTTGGCTAACCTCTAATGTTTTACTAAAGTGTTGTGTCTATAGCTAGGTGTATGTATGTATGTATGTATGTATGTATGTATGTATATATGTATATGTGTGTGTGTGTGTGTGTGTGTGTGTGTGTGTGTGTGTTAATTCTATACTTTCCTGATATTCAGTCTTTGTTTCCAATAGTTGTGAAGGTCAAACACATACATGTTTTATTTTAGGTCTTTCATATGTAGACATTTTTACATTTAGGTCATTTTCCCACCTTGACTCACCATACAGTTAATTCAATATGTTCCTCTAGTTATCAAACAATTAAATCTCTCTTTTTCGACTATCACCAACTCTCCTCTTTTTTGGCATTAAGTCTTTGTTTCCATCCACTATGAAGGACAAACGTACTCACTCTATTTGTGTCCATTTGTATCCATTTGACAAAAAACTCAAGTGATTTCCATAGGACCCACACCAACCATGTATGCCCATCCAAGATTGTTTATGTTTGGCTTGACTTTTGTCAATGTGTTTTGATACTAATACACACACACACATACATACAACATACATATATATGTATGTATGTATGTATATACATACATATATATGTATATGTGTAAGTGTATATGTATATATGTAGACACCCAAATCTGATAGTCAAATATTGATCATATTAAATTTGTTTTAACCATTCTTCTATAGTTGTCTTATTATTTAAATAATC
Organism: Chamaecyparis obtusa; assembly: GCA_027943335.1. NCBI lineage: Eukaryota > Viridiplantae > Streptophyta > Pinopsida > Cupressales > Cupressaceae > Chamaecyparis > Chamaecyparis obtusa. The sequence continues at coordinate 736,337 of BSBK01000515.1, read as the reverse complement.
AATTTAATTAATTAATGTTCCCTTCCTATTTCATCTAGATTCATATTAATTAAATAGCCTATCTATTTAATTAATCCCCTCTTTTGTCAATCCCTCTAGGTAAATTAATTGATTTAATTTATCTACAAGTCCAATCCCATTTAACTAATAAACCTATCTATTTAATTAAATAAACCTTCTTCTATTTTGAATTTAAAAGCATTCAAAATTTAATTAAGCCTCGTCCACTTGCAAGATCCTACCCCATCCACTTGCACCAACTTAACCTCATCTTAATTAGGTAAATACACCATTTTCCTAATTAATCCTCGTCCACACTCTGTCCTACCACTTGCCAAATCCTAACCCATCCACTTGCCTCCTAATTAACTGTGTCATTAAGCCTAATTTCTCAATAATCATGTGCACATTCCTAACCATAAAGATTAGGTGAAGCAGAGTCAAACTTTGCTTCTTTCATCCAGATCCCAACCAAAGTTCCATTAATTCTTCATTAAATGCACTTTAAGACTTATCCCTTCAAAATAATTTTATATTCTTTCATTCCCTTCCATCACATGACTTTGGGGTTGAGAAATAAAGTGTCTTTATGCTAAGTCCCTTTCTCAACCCCCAACTCTACTCAAACACCTCTCATTAATGCTAAGAAACCTAACCTCCTCAAAGACTTAAGAAAAAATGTCCTTGCATCTTTCATTCATTCAATCCATCTCTCATTGTGCAAAAACTTCACTTATGCAATTTGTGAGATCCTTCCATACTTGTGCAACTTTGAAGCCATTTTCATGATTCTTTGCTAAAAGCTTGAGCAACAATGGAGTATTATATTACTATTATGCAGTCGAAATCATGACCACACATACAACCATACTATACTGGACAAATCATTGCATAAAAGAGGCTTCAACATGGGTTATTTTGGTTTACATGCTTGTTATTTTTGGTCTCTTTATGTCTAATCTTGTATGTTTCTTTGAATTTGTGTTTTGAGTGTCTTTATTAGTTATTTGCATTATGTTGAAACACATTTACTAGCACACATTTTGGCATGCCAGGTGGGACCTGTGTGTGTGAATTTTGTACCTATCTGTAGACACAACACTTCAGTAAAACATTAGAGGTTAGCTAAAATCGAAATCATGCAATGAAATGAAAACTAATCTAACCAAGTGATTTACTGCCTTCTAATAGATGCAAGTATGTATTCTCAGATTGGACCGAGATCAGTGACCTTGATGACACCTAAACGAAGGATTTGAATGCAAAATCTAGATATGAATTAGATGCAAATTAATCTCTCTTTTTTTTGGATTTTAAATGCAATAAGATGAAAAATCTGATATGAATCTATTCTATATGAAAAATTGATATGCAATACAATTAATCTAACAATGAAATGCTAAATATGAATGATCTCACAAAAGTTGTTGATTCACAAAAGAAGCTTCAATTCTTCAGATACCAATTCGCCAGCATAAGTTTGCAAAATTCTGAGATATGAGATGGAAGAGTTGAGCCTTGGTTTTATAGAAATCCAGGGCTTTGGAGGTGCATGGAAAAGCCATAAATCACTCAGATAAACACAAGTTGATTTTTGAGTTTATCAAAGAATAAAAGATAATTAATTCACAAAATCATGCAAAAATAACCTTTTAACTCAAATCAAAGTTGAGTTTATTTTTAAAACAACTTGAATTGATTTTTTGATTTCAAGTTTAACTGCTTTTTGAATGTGCATAATAATTATGAATTAAATAAAGTGATTTATTTCCAACTTAACTGATTTTAAAAATAAAATAATTGATTTATGGGTTAATCAATTATTAAATCAAACTTTTATTCCAATTAAATCATTAAATATGACAACTTGCTTTAATTAATTAAATAAGAATTTAATCAATTAATGATAAGAATTTTGATTTATTGTCAAATTTGAATAATAATAATTAGGAATAAATATAATTAAATTCAATTAAATAATTAAGTGGTAGTATTAAATCTAATTAATTAAATATTCAGAATACTCAATTAATCAAACTTTAGGATAAATAGGATTTATCGCCAAATAATCATTAAATTAAAGGTAATTAGGATAAATAGGAATATTACTAGGAATATTCCCCGATGTAGAATTTGAGATAATCAATTAAGATTCGATGATGTTCAAATGTGCCTTAGGTTAGGACTTTGATGTCAATTTCATTCGATGTGTCAATATAGGAGGTTAATGAACCTATAGCCCATTTTTGGGGTATTACATTTTGCTCCTCTTTGAATTGATGTGCAAAGCGCAGTGGTTCAAAGACAGGCTGTGTATGATGTTGAAACTGATTGTTTGAAATTGAAATTGATATGAAATAGAAACTGATTGATATGAGACAGAAACTGATTGATATTGATATGAAGATAATAGGTCCTGAATGACCAAAGATAATGTTAACTATAACAGTAATGAACTGATGACTGTGAAAAAGTGTCAAAACACCTGATTCTAAACCTTATGATTGCGAAGAAGTGAGTGACCGATTCCAAACTTGATTGTCGATAAGAATCACATTGGTATCACATCTGAACCCTTCAGTTTCTGAAGAACCAAAGAAATAACACAATTGAACCGATAGTTGAAAAAACTGATACAATTTACAAGATTAAGAGAATACCAGATTGATATGGATCTCGATGAATCTGATATGCCCCGAGCGATGATTAATTTGCCCCAAGCGATGAGGTCTTTTTGATGAATCAACAACTAGACGTGGTTGTTGTCTTGATTACTGAGGAAAGATATGATTCCAAAATTTAATTACAGACTTTGAATGATGTGTAATACCATGCCCCCTTCGAGATTAAAATTGAAATCTAACAAGAAAAGTCAGCGTTGATAGTTCAGAAGCATGTTAATTGATTTGAGAAGTGGTTATACACGTTCAAGAATGCATTCTGCATCATTTGAGAGTCCAAAAGACCAAGTTTGACTATGTGAAACCATGAGTTGACCATAGTTGACCAAGTTGAAATTTTGATAGTTTGATGAAAGATAATCAGTTAAGTTGAATACTGGATTCCTGTAATGAATAAAGGTTGATTATGCAAGCAATAGACCGTCTTGGGTCCAAAAATTTTAAATCATGATTTTGACATAGAAAATGATCTCAGATTTTAATTTTGATCCCGAAAATGAATTTAGAACGTCGAAATTAGCCAGGGGTGCAATTTTCATGAAAAACGGAGCACTTTTGAAAATTAGGTCAAAAGCTATATAAAGGTCATGTTAGTGCTCAAATCTGCAGATTATCAAATACTCATATAATCCCAATGGACATAATCTAGCAAAATGCAAACACTAAGGTATTAAGGTTAGAAAACCTTCTTCACTTCAAGTATGAATACTCAGGTGGGTGTACCTATATCAATTCACTATTTGATTGAGCTCTGAATTGTAAACTAGCTCCTTCACTGCTCTGTCCTTGCTTCCAAACTCAACTTAATAAGATGAGAGAACTCTAAGTATGGCCCAAATTATCCTGATACACAATATTATGATAGAAATCATGAAAGTAGCAACATGAAACAATGGTTTAAAGATATTCATCCTTCTTCTTTTTAGAGTTGAACTCAAGGAAGGCTAACCTCATTCAGTGCTTCTACAAAGCATTACAAAACACATATATGAACTTTTCATAGGATGATTCAGATTATGATTGTACAAGTAAAGTAAAATGAAACAGTTATTTATATTTTGGGTGGCAAATCAGTGTAAATGGATCCAAAACTAGTGCCTTATCCACTTGGGCGATAGAGTCAAACCCTACCTCTGCATATAACTATCAAACAAGTACACTGAAACTCAAATGGCATGCCTAACATACCATCCTTTTAATTCCTACTACGGTCATCAAATTCATACATGGATTATTTGTTCCCAGAGATCTCCCCTAAGATTTTACTCTTTCCTTGAAAGAAATTTAAGTTCAACCCCTATATTCACCTTGTGAATAATGCATTTAAGAAGCCTTGTGATTTAAATACATAAGAAAACTAAAACATTCCATACATAAAGACAACAAAATAGTAGTAACATAGCTCCAATATTTTGTATTAATGGTCAAAATGCATTGATACAGTATCCTCTCACTTTTAGAAAAATAAGGTTTTGTATTTAGAACCTTTCTTACAGAGTATTTTCAACCACCCTTAAAATGAGAAAAACTTGCCATATATACTAGTCAGCCATCTTGGAATCCTCGAAAGGATGCAACAAGCTTTAGATGGCTGTTAAAAGATCTTGCACTAAAAACAAAATTACAAACTGAAAAAATTTGATTGCTACAATAGATTACAAATATCTATTTCTCGATAATTTTGCAGGTGGCACCTTTGTCTAAGGATATTTCAGAGCAGTTGCTAAATTTGTTGCATGAATGATGACCACCATCCGGCTAACTTACACCATCCTCTATTTGAAACATGCTCTCCCTCGATTTCTGGATCAGGTGCCATCTGCAGCTCTATTCTTCTTCTTCCTCTATAAGCTAAACAACTGGCTTCTTCTTCTTCTTTATTGTTAACTTCTCCCAAGCTACTACATCATCATCAGATGGCCAGTTGTAGCTCTGTAACTCTTGAAGTGATTTGATCTGCTGCTCTGATGTAGAATCAGTTATATTTTTGGCTTCAACCACAAACCGTATGCAATCATTTTCAACCTTGAAAAGACTATCAATGATATTATTACATCGATCCATGTCTAAAGCATTATCATCCTTTAGGAAGGCATCTTGTTTAATTACCAACTGATCCATTAACAGCTTCCATTCTTCCAACTTGACCACATTTCCATTGTCATCATAAATTGGAGGCAAATATTTGCTATAATCTTTATCAAACATGGCCAGCTTGGCCTTTATTTGGTTTGACTTTCCTTTGAAAAACTTTGAAGCAGTACTTATTAAGCCAATCTTCTCAAAAACTTCACTTACTACTTTAGGAACATCTGCCCTGTATTCTTGCAAATCATCAAGTTTGTCAAATAATATATTCCTACCTGACCATGTACTAAAAAGTGGCTCCAAGGTGATTAAATGCTCATTCACCTTTTCATTAGTCTGATGTAGTAAGCTGACTAATTTATCGCCTAATTCCATTCTGTCCTTTATCTTACCCTACCTATCTTGCACAATCTTTGACATAGTATCCAAAGATGCCTCTATCCTTATCTTTTCCAAGTCCTTAGTGGGTCTCTCAGGCACTTCCACATCTATTTGCACAAGGGCCTCAATTTGCAAAGAAGGAGGAGGAACTACCTTTGAAGCTTCTTCAAGCTTGACTCTCACCTCTGCCAACTCATCTTCTAATTGTTTGATCTTCATCATTTTCAAGTCTCTATCCTTGGCCACCAAGTTTGCGCTTTTAAACAACTTTGAATACCTCTCAGACAACTGAGCTGTCTTGGCCTCATTCAAATTAGCCCAATGAGTCACTGCCTTGGAAACTTCAAGGTCAGTTGTATTCTGCACAGTCCATATGATTTTGTTCCCCTCCATCTTATCCTCTATACTTAATAGGGATGGTTTTTGGGTCCTAGGGGCCATAGACCACATTGCAACAGCTTGAGATTTAGGGTCATAGCCACTTCCTCTTATCATGTCACCAATGTGAACCTCATATGATAGGCTACCCTATGGTTGTTTCCTTATTTGATCTATGATGAATGCAGAAGTCAGATCCCACCCTAGATTTAATAGCATTCCACTTGCCTTAACCAATTATCTAGCTTCATGTGCAATTATAGGATCCAAGCTAGGATCATAAGAAGCTAAAGCTCTCATTGTTTCTGCACTTGGCTCCACACCTTCAGGCATAGCCTTCTTCACCTCTTGTTGCTTGTTCCAAATAAGAAAACTCTTGAATTCATCAGTTTTAATAAATTGGTCATCACTCAAAAATTCCTCCTGATAAACTTCTCTGATATCCTTTTCTAACCACAGGGACTGTTCCTTATTTGTTTCATCAGTGGCCACCTTCTTGCCTGCTCTTATTATTTTTCTCAATTGGTGATGGTAAGCCCTATCACCTGGCACTAGAGTAGATGCTCTGTCAATTATTATCTTTTGTTTTCCTTGCCCTAAAGGCTCTCCTTCCTCAAGCCTCTACTTCTTCAAAGGTGGCTCTTGGACATTCTCTGTCTCTAGTTGGTCTTCAATAGGCTCAACAATCTGTACATTCCCAACTTGTGGTGGGCTATTCCCTTTCAGGGACTCATCAGAAGACTCCTCTTGATTAGAAGATGAATAATCCTTCTTTTTCTTTGGCTGCTTTTGGTCAATCAATTTCTCCAACTGATTTGATAGAGTGTCATGCATCTCTATCATCTTGTCAATTCTTTTTAGATAAGGAAGGTCAGGGAAGAAACCTTCAAAAGGAATTTGGGTTGTCGTCACTTGTTTTGATAGGTCTATCAAATCAAAGTACATGTTCCATCTCCTTTTAACCTCATCCTCTCTATAATGTTTCTGATTACATCTTCCTCATCTAAACGTTCATGTTCTTTAATCACACCAAAGTTTGGAATATAAACCATCCTAGCAGTTTTGATAAAGTCCTCAGGATCTATATGTCTACAAGCACTAGTAACCATCTTGAATTGATTTAACCATGCAGTGATTTGAGGAAATGCCCTCTTTCCCACCAGGAAGTCACCTATCTTGAATTGCCTAGGTGTGAATGTACCCTTCTTGTGAGGGGCTAGAAGTTCTCTATCTGTGCACATCAACTGCCAAACAAATCCCAAATAGGAAACTCTTGGAGGCACAAATTTTGGTAACAGATGTGGGGGTTGGGGCAACCGTAGACTCTCAAAATTGTAGAATTCTCCCCTAAGTAAAAATCACCCCAATTATGGTCTCCCTCCCACTTATCCACAAACTGCAATGGTCTTAGGAGCCTAAGGACCCTTGGGGATAGCCTTGTGACATTGATGCCTAACATCTTTACAATTGGAAAGACAATGAAATTCTGAAAAACACAAAAATCCCCTCTATTGGAAGTAGAATTCCATAACCTCACCCATAACTATACTGGATTATAGTGGCCTTAGAAGTTAAACCTTGGTTTCAACATGTTCCAATCAAAGCTATTGATATTGAAAAACAAAATTAAGTGCATTAAAAATGAATAATGCATGAACTTAATTAGACTCTTACTTTCTTTGACAGAAATCAAACCCTCATGCATTCTATCAATTATATATTGAATGTAATCATAGTCAGTATTTACCAAGGAATTCTGGATGTCCAAGATTATCATCAACAAATCAGCTAGCAAGAACTCTGCATCTCCATCAATTCCCAAAACCCTACACAACCCATAACAAGTCTGCCTCATATAATGTTGGAGGGATTTAAATTGGTAAGGGGCATTCATATGAGTAGGGAGGGGAGCTATATATTTATCCTATTTTGGGATGTGCTTCATCATTTGGTCCTTTATTGTCCCTATGTTGTTCTTGTACCTCTCCCTTTCTTTGCTTAAGTCAATTTCAGTGGAGGAAGACGTATAGAAATTGAAAGCTTTCATGAATGAACCCCTATCAAGAGTAACCAAAGGTGAGTGGTCCTCTTTTCTAATTGTTTTAGAAATAGGGTCATAATGCCTAGCTAGTGCAACAATTAGATCCACATCTAAAAATACATCAGGAACAACTAATTTTCCCAAACCCAAAGCCCAACCATTACACACAGGAACATGCCTATCTCTATTTCCATAAAAGAAGTTGAAAATAGTATAACCTATGCTATTTGGTATGATAGGATCTCTTCAAAGCCCTAGAACATCTTCAAAAACATCATTAGGAGCTCTTTTATTCTGGCTGGAACCAAGCAGCAATTTCATAAATTCATCTAAATAGTTAGGCTTGCCTTTGTCTTCACCACTTTTAGACTTGGCTTCACTGCTGGAAGATGTAGTGCTCTTCTCAAGTTGACTCATCTTGCTATAGAATTACCTTCAACTTCTGCAAACTGGACTTACTTGGTGCTCAAAAACTACTTCAAAAAGACACAATTCTCTTCGACTGATTTTGGACACAGGAAACTATGAGCTTAGCTTATTTATCGATATGGATCAAAAGTGTACAGCTACCACAATCATTGCAAATCAATTCCTTAATTGCTCCCACATTCAATTTCACATATCACCAATTTTCAAATTAGAACTAACTGATGCAAAGATGTTGACAAATAGATTTAAAAACTCGAAAACAAGGCAAAAGGGGAATGATTAGTATTTTGTACTTTAACATCCTGTTTACATCATGAAATCCTTCTTTGAAACTAATTGGATGGCTTGTTAGTTTACTTTCCAGCTTGACACTATATTTTATCCACACAGGCAACGGTCTTTTTCTTTTCTTTTATTACCTTTTCCAACTGAGCCCATTCAGCGAATCAGCAACTGAAAGCCTCTCGTGATCGCTTAATACAATGTTAACCCTAGCTCATATTAAGAGAACTGGTGACCAAAGCCTTCGTAGGTTCTTGCAATGCAATTCTCAACTCTTCATCCACTTAGCGAATTAGCGACTGAAGTGATCACTTTCGAGCACTTGACTGCAGTTATCATTTGGAGAATTAGCAAATAAGGCCATCTCCCTTTCTCTTAATGTCCCGGCTAACTGTCAATCTTCTTGGAGATTTGGCGAACAAAGGGTTCATGCATTCACTTAATGAAACACTTAACCGCCTGATTATTTAGAGAACTAGCAAAGCCTTTACTCTTTGAATCATTGAATCTTTTCTTAACCATCACCTTCATTCTGAGATTTGGCGACTAAATGCTTCACTCATTTGCTAGATGTTAGTGCTAACTGCCCAGATATCTGTCGACTTGGTGAAAGGCTTATCTCTGAATCGCTGAATCATGTATCTTTGACCACCAACATCACATGACTTGGCGAATGCGGTTAGCTGACCATTTCACTGAAACATATGATCTTTAGTCATTTGATTACGAGACTCAGCGAACAAAGGGTTCACTGAATCTCACGATATTTCAAACATTGAATATTTCATTACGCTATTAAGCAACTGAAGACTTAAAACTTTACTAATCCTTTGATTTGCCCATTCGCCAAATACTTCTAGCCTCACCTTTCTTTTTAGAGAACATGTGACCACATGATTCGTTGAATTGCTAGATCATTTAGCATTTCACTAACTCATTCCAAGAATAAGCGAACACAAGAAATCTTACTTTCGCTAAAGTTATTTGGTCAAACTGTCAAAATCACCGAAACATTTGGAGACTCATATCACAAGTACTCAGTTGCTTATTCACCAAGTAAACATATAGGACCCAAAAGATACTTGAGATTAAAATAGAGCCGTTGATCTTGAAACCAATCTACGGTATTCCCCAGTTCTCCACTTGATATAACCCTTGACCATTGGATTCAAAGAATGAGCGAATACTGCTTTTGCTAGGTCGCTGAGTATTAACACATGACTGCCAAGGACTAAGCGAACTGGAGATAGCCTTTGTTCGCTAGTTCTCACAAAGAGTAAAATAACCGCCAAAACATTTGGAGACTTAGTGACAAGGAAAAACATATAACAAGGTTCAAACACATTCGCCAATTTGTTGAATGGTTGAGGTATCCACCGGGAGACTTAGAGACCATGCGACTAAAATGACACTTAGCATAAGATTGACTTGTTTGCTGATTCACCAAATACTATATGAGACATGTTATGACATTTTTTGATTCAGCGAACACTTGAGATAATTAAGCATGTGTACGATTAATCTGCTTAAGTGACTAAAAGGTAACAATGAAATAGAAGAATTAGGGCTAACATGAGGGTTTTTTTCATGAATTCAACATTTTTCAAAAAACCAAACCTAGGGTAAGTATTTTGAACTTGGCTATGACAATTTTTATGAATTTTCCAAACCCTAGACCAAGCAAAACACCTGCAAGGAGATTTAACCCAAAATTTGGACACACACCTCAGAAAATTAAGAATATACCCAGCAGGCCGAAAGGGTCATTTTCAATTCATTTCAACCTTTTGACTTTAGAAACTTGTGGAGCCCTTTGAGCAAAATGGCAGATAAAGTGGCAGAACTAAAGGTACATGTGAGTTCGCACTAATTTGAGTGTAGCCAGTGACACCAAAGACCTTGGTAGTATGGACATCCGGTAGGTGGACCTCTGTGCTTTGCTAAAAATGTCAAATTTTCCATGTTTTATAGGATTTTAGCAATGTTTCGTACGTTTTTCCATTTTTGAATTTTGCATGCATGGAAACTCATACGACTCCCCAGCGGGACTCGTACGAATTTTCGATTGTAGCTAGATTGTTGTTTCATAGGTCCCCACAACTCGTATCAGAGGGACCCATGAGTCGTACGACATTTCATCGAGTCCCTCATAACTCGTACGATGAGGAATGCATTGTCGTGCTACTATGGTTTGTCGTTTGGTATGATGTAGAAAGTCGTACAACTTTTCATGCCAGTCTGAACTGTCGTATGGAAAACAGTGAGCTCAAAACTCAGTGTTAGGTCAAATTTTTTATTTTTTTGATTCCTTAGCCTAATTTTTGACCTGTTAACCTACCTTCTGAAATACTGAACTGCCCCATTTCTATCCTTGAAACTTGTTCTGTGACCCAATTACTGATAGGATTCCCTATTTTTGTGTTGTGTAGGTCATATATCTAGATGTACATGTGCAGATCTCACATCCTGCCACACAGAGACTATGTGTGTCATTGCCAGACCCTATGAGGGTCCACCTTGCTTCTTGTGGATTTGATCACCTTATACATTTACCCAAGATTAGGGTAAATCATGGACTTTTGACTGCTCTAATTGAGAGATTTCACTTAGAGACATAGACATTTCACTTATTGACTGGGGAGATCATTGTTACCCCTGAGGATGTGTACCGGATACTATGCATTCCATTCCATGTAGGCTGGCGACCAAAGTATGTGAGTTTGGGGAACTCAGGTGTATTAACTTTCAGATGTCTATTCAGAGATGATACTCAGATGATGGCCTCCATTTCCTGGGAGACCTTAGTTCAGAGATATGGATAGACACACCAGCTGGAGTGCATCATTGCCAGGATGATTGGTGGTATTATCATGTCTGACCGTCAGCAGAACAGTCTTTTGATGGGCTGGGCCCCTATGGTAGCACGGTTGATGGTCACTCCCTCTAAGTTGGCATGGGGTCAGTGTCTATTAGCGCACATGTTCTCTGAGATGCACGAGGTAGTGTATCAAGAGAGAAAGTCTTTTGCTGTAGGAGCTCTAGTTCTACAGATATGGGCTTGGGAGCACATCCCAGTGTTGAGACCTGTTTGTACTTCACAGAGGCAGCCTCAGGAGCCTATCATCTATACTTATGCTGGCTATGTCATTCAGGGACATATGGGCCATACTGAGTATTGGAGGTGATGCCTCAATGATATGACCTTTGTGCATTGGAGACCATATGTATCCATTGAGCCTTGGCCTACTGCTCGAGAGCAGTTTAGTTACTTCTTCCAGAGTCATGTACTGATGGGAGATCATCTTCCACCATAGAGAGATTTCTGATTACCAGGGTCTAGCGGTAGTATGGGTGTATACAGGATGCCCCAGAGGATTATGTTGCATATGCATAGATAGGGCGTGAGATTGGACTGGGATGGACATAGAGGCTCTCCTATGCTTTGTGTTCACAGGAGTACAGTGCTATTATCAGCAAGGACTGGGAGTACAGACCAAATGTGCTCGATGCTGGTGTTACTGATGGATCTATCTCATGGCTTGCTGACCATCCCATTCATAGATTTTCTAATTTGACAGAGCTAATACTCTCCATGGAGGAGGTGATGGATGTTACTGGTGCTCTGATGGGACAGGGTCCCAGACCTACACAGGCTCCTATCATACACCCCACACCTCCGAGACCTAGAGTGATGGCTCCACCATAGAAACCATCAAGACAGATGAGGCCCTCTCATCCCACTAGTTCTATAGCAGGCAGATCCTCTGGTTCTCACAGATGGACTAGGGGAGAGGGTGGTACATTAGGTGGAGTTGGTTCAACATATGAGGTACTAGTAGTCGAGCAGGTGGTAGGCGGTGGTGTGGACTTCACAAAGGGGGATACTAGTTTTGATTTAGGTGTTGAGGTTAGACACTGTAAGGCACAAAGAGCAGATACTACTGAACATGCTCCCCCAGATACTGAGATGTTGGATGTTGATCCTACTACTCCTCCTACTCCACAGGACACTATCAGATGGCTCAGTGCATAGGTCAAGGACCTGAAGGTGCATAGTGCTCGATGGGAGGAGTGATACATAGAGGCAAATAGACAGCAAACTGAGCTACATACTAAGGTATAGAGGTTACAGTCAGAGGTGATTCATCAAACCTCACGGGCAACTTACTATGTGTCCACATATTATATAGTTGTTCCTACTACACAGAGAGTTCCCTCATATTCATAGTACATGATGGCATCAGAGGGAGCTAGAGCACTAAGAGTAGAGGTAGTACCAGATGCACCACCTCCACCTCCACCAGGTGCAGAGGATCAGGCTAAGAGCTGATTGATCTGTGATATCATCTGATATTTTTGATCTTTTGATTCTGATATACTGTTCTGATTCTGATAGCTCAGCTGAGCTCATTCTTTTGTATATTGTGCCAGTGGTGCACCCCTGACTAGTTCAAGATTTTTGATATATATGAGATCGATATTTTGGTTGTGACATCATTGTGTACTTGTCATGTTTTGATTTATGATGATATCATGTGATGCTTATGTTATGAATAGAGTAGAATGTATGTATAGATATATGCAAATGCAATGATTTCTTTCATATGTATGGATGTTATGCAAATGTATTTGATTATGGAAAGATGTATGTATGATTTATGCTTATGCACATAGATGAATTGTAATGCAACAAATGATTATGATATGTAAATGCAATGATTCACATGATATGTTTTGCAGGTATTGATGAAGACAAGTACTCAGTCTTATGTCAAAAAGGATGTTTAACCGAGGAGGATAACTGTTTGTGATTCAATTGAAGAGACCTTCAAGTTAGGTTTCAACTCTTTGTTAAATTTGAAGAGATATTTGAAGAATTGTTTAAGCATTGAATTTCATTTAACCATTTGTGAGATCATGCAAACATGCAAAATGTAAAGAAACATACAATATGAAATGCAACCTAAGACCTAGGACCTAGTCATTGATCATGTGTCAGTCATTCTCATCATTGAATTTTTAGGTAACTAGATAAATCAATACAATGCCCACTAGTTAGGAAACCATAGACATATGAATATCAATTTGTATGCGCAGGAATCAATACAACACCCACTGATTAGGAAACCATGGATATATGAATATTGATTTGGTTTTCGGAATGTCGGATTTAGATATAAGCACCAAGGCCTAAACGCCAGGATGACCTTAATATCATGTCCATTTTGATATAAAAATTTGTATAAGCATCAAAACATCAATGTCATGATGACCTGAATACGCCTTGCATTACAAACACATCAAACAGTTAAGAGATCATTCCAAATCCAATGTGAATTACCCATAGTGACCCTTTTATCATCCACATCCTTAGGTAAGATTATGTTTCACAATAGGAGAAAGAACTCACTCAAAAAGTCAATAGTTAGATCAAAATTTCTTGAATTTTTTGGGTATCAATGGTTGAGGTACGCATGGCCATCCAATTTGATGCAGGAGCATCCTGGGTGTAAGAGCAATCTTGCATCACCCAAAAATATTTTTGTTTTTTTATTTTCAATAAGGGCTATTTTGTGCAGAGCTGCTATTTATGGAAGGTTACTATTTTTGGTAATTTTCGTATGTGCTCAGAATGATATGATTTCTTTCTTGGAGGTTCATTTTGGTCATATAAGTCTGCCAGTAAAGTTTCATTTCCAGATCAAGTGTATGTTGGAAGATATTGAAGATTTTTGGTATTGGCAGTAGGGTACAGAAACTTTGGACTCAATTTTGAAGGCTTTAGAGGCCCCAGATGAGGTCAAAAATTTGGGTGACGGGCGCTTGCGCAGGTCAAGCCTGTAGAGCGCTTTGTGGTGTTTTTGAAATGGGGTTATAATAGCCGATCGGGTCAACTGGTGATGACTTATGGTCTTCGGAAGTTGGGCCACCCGAAATGGCGAAAAATAATTTTCTTCAAAATTTCTGTTCAGGTTTCACAGGTTATCTTGAGCCGACTATGATGTAATAAAATGTAAAATAAAATAATTCTAAGTTTGGTCGGCCTTATTGGCTAAAAATTCTGGAACCTTCCCAGGCGGTGGAAAAATTGTCTATATAAGGAAGGCTGTATTATTGTCTTAGGCAGTTTAGAATAGTTCTGGGTAGTAGATCTGGGTATTGATTCGAGGCTTTGTCCTACAGAATATTGTAAGGGAATGCCCATGTGGCTTTGCATATTGTAATTCTAAAAGTTTGTAATTCCACATTTGTGGAGATAATAAGAAGCCAATTTTATGTTCTTGCATATTGTTGTGGTTTCTCTATTTATGTTATGTGTTTGTGGTATTAAGGGGAGCACCCTTCATCACAATTCGAGATAGAGGCTCTTACAGTCGGACACCATTTCAATCTAGAATTTCTAAAGTTGTTAGATTTTCACATACAAGCAGAAGACAAAGAAAAGATTATATCCCCAATCATCACTCTCTAAATCCTATAAAGGACATCATCGAAGAGCTCAAAAGGACATAATATGCAAAAATATCAATGCGAATCAGTAAGCATACAAGGAGATAAAAGCATGTAAAAAAGCACAGATTATTTTCAGTTTGTGTTTGATGTTTGATTGCATTGTTGTAGATGCAAAATCCTTTCTGGAGACAAGACTGACTGACTGACTCGGATGAAGCTTCAAAGGACTCTGACTGGATATGATATGTCTAAGATACATTGGAGGCCATAAGATATGACTTTGATTGCCCCCAAGTTTGAAAATTGATAGGATACAGACGCTTGAGCTTATTGGTGTACAGACTGACTTATTGAAAATAGGAATGCATAAACAAATTGGGAGATATGTACAAACTAAAGTAAGACTGAAAGCTATGAAAGACCAAGATTGCGCTGATAGATGGAGCATTTTGAAACAAGTGGCACCCATTTGCCAAATTTTCACCATCTTGGTAGAGATGCTATTTTTGCTACCAAGACGCCTGTTTCCAGGTTTTCACCAAGGCACTTTTTTCTTTTTCTCATTTTTTTGTATTTTTCATTTTTTCAATTTTATATATTTTTTGATATTTTTTACTTTTTTTGTGAATCATCAAGGTGCCTATTGCTAGGTTTTCACCAAGATGTTCATTTTTTCAGGACTTTTTCCAATTTTTATAATTTTTTCAAGACATTTTACCATAGACTGAATGCCTTAGGCATAAAATTTCTTCAGGTGGAGAACATTGATTGGTTCTCAGAGTTGTTCTTTGTTAGTCGTTGAGAGTTGATAAGCACCAAAGCCAAAAGTAGCAGTGATTACAAAGGGACCTAGCCAGTTGGGTTCAAACTTTCCCTTGCGTTCTCGATGTGATTGATTTTTAGGATTTTCTCTCAAGACTAGATCGCCAACCTGAAATTCTCTGTGTCTGACTTTCTTGTTGTAGCCTCTAGACATTCTCTTTTGATATACTCTGAGATGATCATACACTACTTGTTTGTGCTCATCTAGTAGTTCAAGTTCTTGCAACCTAGACACTTTGTAGTCATCATCAATTACTAGACCATGCATTCTGATTCTTAGTGATGGAATTTCAAGCTCAATAGGTAGTACCACTTCAGACCCATAAACTAAAGTGAAAGGTGTAGCCCCAGTGGGCATTCTGATACTTTTTCTGTAGGCCCAGAGAGCTGAATTGATCATGAGATGCCAATCTCTTCCTATCTTATTAACTGTTCGATGCAAGATTTTCAACAGATTCTTGTTTGAAGCCTCTGCTTATCCATTCCCTTGAGGATAGTAGATAGATGACCAATGTTGTGTGATCTTGAATTTGGCACATAAATCATCCAAGTCTTTGTTCTTAAATTGTCCACCATTATCTATGATTATGGAATGAGGTATCCCATATCTGCATATGATATAATTCAATATGAACATAGATATTTGCTTTCCAGTTGCTTGTGTCAAAGGAACTGCTTCTACCCATTTTGTAAAATAATCTATAGCTATGATTATATAGGTATGTCGATTAGAAGAATGAGGATGTATAGCTCCTATAAGATCAAATGTCCATTGGTGAAAAGGCCATTGTGTAGTAAAGGGAATTAGATCTCTCCCTGGAGCATGAATTAAGTTTCCATGCACTTGGCACTTTTGACAGTTCTTAGCAAACTTGATAGACTCTTTCTCCATTTCAAGCCAATAGTACCCAAACCTAATAAGTTTTTGAGCTAGTGTTAAATTGTTCGAGTGTGACCCACAAATACCATCATAGACTTCCTCTAACACACGTTGAGACTCTTCCTGTTCTAAACATCTAAGTATTGTACCATCTAGACCTCATTTGTATAGATCATGACCAATGATGACATATCGGGAGGCATTACGGATAAGGTATCTCTTTTCATGGAAATTGAAGGTATCGGGAATGATTTGGTCTTGGAGATAGGAAAATAGGTTTTAGTATCTGGATGAATCATGACCAACAACAGTGCAGATCATGTGGGTTTTGAGGGAATCATATGCAGGATAAGATAGTGCTTCCACCAGGAACTCATAGCATAGCTCATGTTCAGGCTGCTACAATAAAGTAGATAATGTTTCCATTGCATCGATAGCCTTATTCTCCATTCTAGGTATTTGCTCAAATGTGATAGATATGAAATACTTCTTTAGATCATCTACCATTCTTTTGTAAGGAATGAGCTTTTCATCTTTAGTTTTGTACACATCATTGACTTGATGGATAACAAGTTGTGAGTCTCCATGAATGTGTAATTATGTTACTCACCACTTAATCACTATTTTCATACCATTCAAAAGGGCTTCATATTCTTCAATATTGTTTGTGCAAGGGAACTTTAATCTGAATGCTTTAGGTATGGAGTATCCTTGAGGAGTTATGAACAATATGCCTGCTCCAGATCCATTCTGTGTATAAGAACCATTAAAGAATAATTGCCATTCTCTAGAAGAAAGATTCATGATAGAGGAATCCAAAAATTCCATTTGCATTGGTGTATCATCAATCATAGGTGCATCTACTAATTAATCAGCAATAACTTGTCCTTTGATAGCTTTTCTTTCCACATATTCAATGTCAAATTCACTTAAGAGCATGACCCATTTGGCTAATCTACCTATGAGGGTAGCTTTGCTTAGAAGGTACTTGAGTGGATCAATCTTAGCTACCAAATGTGTGGTATGAGCTAACATGTAATGTCTCAGTTTTTGTGATGCAAAGATCACAGCTAGACAAGCTTTCTCAATCATTGAATAGTTCTTCTCATATGCAACCAATGTTCTACTGATATAGTATATAGCTCTTTCCTTTTTGTTCTCATCATGTTGTGCAAGTAATGCCCCCAGTGATGTATTTGTAGTGGAGACATATAAGATCAAAGGCTTCCCTGGAATGGGAGGCATCAAGATAGGAGGATTTGATAGATACTTCTTGATATGGTTAAAGTTGTTCTCACATTCTTCATTCCACACAAATGTCACACCTTTATGTAATGTTTTTGTAAAAGGTTGTGATATGTCTGCTAGCTGTGATATGAATCTTCTGATAGATTGAACTCTTCCTTGCAATGTCCTCATTTGACTAATATTCTTTGAAGGTTGCATTTCCATGATAGCCTTTACTTTAGCTGGATCAACTTCAATGCCTTTCTTTGAGACTATGTATCCTAAGAGCTTTCCAGAAGTGACACCAAAAGCACACTTCTTAGGATTTAGTCTAAGACTAAATTTTTCCATTCTATCTAGTATCTTGCTCAAGTCATTTAGATGTTTAGCTCTAATCATAGATTTTGCTAAAGTATCATCAACCTAATCTTCCATAGTCCTATGCATCATGTCATGGAAAATAGATGTCATAGCTCTTGATATGTAGCACCAACATTTTTAAGCCCAAATGACATGGCATTCCAACAGAAGGTGCCCTATGCACATGTAAAAGTAATTTTCTCTTGATCCTCTAGAGCAATTTTTATTTGATTATATCTAGAAAAACCATCCACTAAATAATACATATCAAAACTCGCGGTCATGTCCACTATCATATCAATGTTAGGTAATGGAAAATCGTCCTTAGGGCATGCTCTATTTACATCTCTAAAGTCTATGCACACTCTGATTGATTTATCTGGTTTTGAAATAGGTACAATATTAGAGATCCACTCTACATAGTCAATAACTCGGATGAATCTGGCTTTCAAGAGCTTCTCTAATTTAGCTTTTTACCAAGAGTGCAACATGAGGATGCATCTTTCTCAATTTTTTCTTAACAGGTTTGACATTTGGAGCTATAGATAAATGATGCATTATAAGATTAGGATCCAACCCCGGCATGTCTAAATATTTCCATGCAAAGTTGATCTTCTTTTCTGTTAGGAATGTAGTAAATTTTTATTTCTCTTCTTCTGATAAAGATTGTGCCACATGGATCAACTGTGGTTCTTCTGTTGTTCCCAAATTGATGGATTGAGTGGGCTCAATTAGAACTGGAGATCTATCCTGTAAATGACTCGGAAGGACATCAAATATCTCATCCTTAGGCACCTCAGAGAGGTTTTCACCTTTGGATACGTCTTTTATTTTTACTTTTGTAGGTTCTTAGACTGCCACAAAGTGGTTTTCACCCTTAGAACTCCTTTTCTTTTTATTCATATTCGTATTTTTCTGACTAAGATACTTGATGTCTGACTCCGTCATGCTAACGCTCGGTTCACTGATGGAAGTACTCATAGGCTCAACTGCATTGAGGTAACAAGCAAGGGCATAGTCATTCGAGAAGGTATAAATACCATGGCTCAGATTTGTGGAGGTTTGATCAATAAGGTCTAGATATTGGATAGTCAAATTGGGGAAAGATTGGGAGATGGTGTTTATAGATATGGATTTGTCATCATTGGTCCTAACCCGATGCTCAAGTTCAAAGGTGATATTACAACTTAAGACATTCAATTCATGAATAGGCTCAATGTCATTGTGGGAGTCCAATTCAGCCATAGGTGGATCAGACTTGATAATTTCATCATTTCGCTCTAGACTTACATTGGGTTTAGGTGCATATTGGTGAATAACATCAACATGTTTCTCTGTAATAAGCTCATCTTCTTCTAGAATTGCTCGCCATTCATAGTCATTAGATTCTTCATCTATGCCTCTAGGAAATCTAAGAACATGAGTAAAGTCAGGGTGAATACCCCAAGAAGGGTTACCCTTAGATTCTGATTTGAATTCATACTCATGGGAATCTATCTTAGAATAACTACCACCTTCCTCTTTGTCTGTTTGATTGTCTTCGAGATTAGCTGGTTCTTGTGTGGCAACTATCTCTTGATTAATAGTAGGTTCTTGTGTTTCTACTACATTAATTCTTTTGATTGGATCATCTTCAGCTTCAAGAAGGTCTTTGATTTCTTTAGGAAAATGTTCATAAGGAACAAATTCTGAGCCATCTGAGTCACTATCTGATGGTTCAATTTCTTCCTTCTTAAGAAGGGGTTCACCTGGTGCGATCTACTCTATGACATGAGAACAATTTCCTTTGAGGTGGAAGGGTTTCTTTTTAAAGCCTAAGCCAAAAGTATCTTTGTTTTCCCTACCAGTATGTGAAATAGGTGTTATAAGACCTTTTCCTCTGACTCCTAGAGGTCCTTTACCTAAATATCCCATCTTAGCTATTAGTTTATCTCCTAGACCATATGCCTTAGAAGGGATTTTGGATACTGTAGAATCATTAGTTTGAACAAATTGAGATTCAAATTCATCTTTGTATAGCCATGCAAGCACATCTTCATCCTCTTCAAATTCTTTCTTGGAGACTTGTTCTGCTACAAAATTATTTTTATATGCCTCAAGAGGTTCTTTAGAATCTAGTTTGGACTATTTTAAAGATTGTCCATAAGACTTAGGTGAGATAGGGAGAGATTTCATAGATAAGATTGGCTCTATAGTATATTCTCCTATACCATTTTCTTTGATATTGACCTCTTTTGCAAGATCTTCCATTTTAGATGTGGATGCTTCTTTTGTTGGCTCAATGGAAGATTCTTTGTTATTAGGCACAAGTTTATCTGCACTTTCCTTCAATGTATTGCAGGTGGTAGATATATCTACTAGAATAGTGACCTCTACTCCTTCATAAGGAAATTTCAAGCATTGGTGGAATGTAGAAGGAATAGCCTTCATCTCATGTATCCATGGTCTCCCTAGAAGAATGTTGTAAGCCAAAGGTAGATCAAGAACTTGACATATAATATCTCTGATAACTGGACCTACTCTTATAGGTAACACAATGGTGCCTTTAGAAGATCTTTCTTGTTCATCATAGGCTTTTATAGTTATTTTCTTTCTAGGATCAATAGCCAATTCTGAAAATCCCAATTGTGTAACCAAGCTGTAAGAACAAATGTTTAGGCCAGCACCCCCATCTATCAACACATGTTTGACTCTACGGTTCTAGATCAAGACTTCCATATGAAAGGGCTGGTTATGTGGGTGACTCAAGGAATTGTCATCTTCCTCTAAAAAGGATATATATTGCGGAGATGTAAGATGTCCAACCATAGTCTAGAACCTGTCTAAATCAAGGTCGTCAGGAACATTGGATCCAAGCAAAGCTTTGTCTAGAATAGCTCTATGAGCTGGAGATATCCGAAGCAACTCAAAAATGGAGATTTTTGCATTAGTGTGTTGTAGTTGTTGAACAATGCTATAAGATGTTGGCCTCGTGTCTTTAGGATTGGAAGATTTTGAAGCAACCTTCTGTTTGGAAGCGGAAGAAAGATTGAAAGGCATCTTAGGGACATTTGATGAATCTGGGATTTGTCTGTTCAGATGTGCCTGAGCTTATGATCAAGTAATTGCGTTAGCTAAAGTATGATCTTGATCTCTTCACACAATTGTGATGATATTGCAATGCTCAGAGAGACAAGGTTCAACCATATTGATAACAACATTATTTCCAGGGTACGCATAATTGACCTTTGCCCCCATATTAGGCTGAGAAGATGAAACTTCTTGACCATGTTTCAAAAATGGTTCAGTGAATTTTGTATGATCATTATTGCTCTTATGATTGTCAATCGTGATGTCTCCTTTATCAATCAGATCTTGAATAGTATGTTTCAAGCGTAAGTAGTTATTGGTTTTGTGACCTTTACCTCGATGGAAATCATAGAATTCATTCTCTCTCCACCATTTCAGTTTAGGATCAGGATCAGATTGTTGGATCTTAGGAAAAGAGATGATGTTATTAGCCAACAAAGTTCTCATAGCTGATTCTAAAGATTCTCCAAGAGGAGTGAACTTTCATTTATTATCAGCGGACCAAGATTTGTATTCTAGTTTCTTTTGAGATGATTCGAACACCTTTTGCTCTGAGGCTTTGATGGCTTGGGTGCCAATAGTTAGATTGAAAGCTGGTGCCTTTCATGGGGCATGAATAGTATCAACAATACCATCTATGACAATGCCTTTATTCTTGTTCCAATTTTTGTTCTTATCTTTAGAACTAGATCTTGATTCATACTTGTCCTTTTGAAGTGTGATTTCTCCTTTTTTCACAAGTACTTTTTTAATTTTGATTGCATTGTCTACCATCTTATCAAAATATATATGATCTTGCATTTGTAAAGGGTAGTTGATCTCTGGTATAAGATTATTGATGAAGATTTCTAGTTTCTCAGTTTCTGGAATAGGCCTAGCATATAAAGAGAATTTCTTCCTCCATCTTTTGAGAAATGTCAAGAATAGTTCTCCTGGATATTGTTTGAGATTATAGATATCAATCATGGTGACTGGATGTTGAATGTTGTAGGAGTATTGTTGATAGAACAATTTGATGAACTCCTCAAAAGTTTTGATAGTAGAAGGCAATCTAGAGAACCAATGAATGGCTACTCCTCCCAGAGATCGAGGAAAGAGACACATCAGATAGGTTAGTTCATGCATGAACTCCATAGATTGTGTACAGAATTCTCTGACATGATCTTTAGGATCAGAGTGTCCATCATACTTATCATACTTAGGCATCTCCACTCTTTTCG
This sequence comes from Chamaecyparis obtusa, assembly GCA_027943335.1. Classification (NCBI taxonomy): domain Eukaryota; kingdom Viridiplantae; phylum Streptophyta; class Pinopsida; order Cupressales; family Cupressaceae; genus Chamaecyparis; species Chamaecyparis obtusa. The sequence goes on along the minus strand of BSBK01000515.1, from coordinate 714,026 downwards.
GGAATGGTGGCATGTACAAGTCTTTGTCAAATGGAAAAGGACATAGAGCCTCCATGGAGAACTCCTTGGGTTCCTTTTCTTTTTCAAGGTTATTAAGTTTGACTTGCATGGCATGCATCTGTTTCATCATAGCTGTAAGTGGAGTTTCTTCTTCATGCGTAATGATATCTTCAACATTAAATTTAGGAGGAAGTTTAGCTCCTTGATGAGCTAATTGTAAAAAATATGCTTCTCTATCTTCTTTCAAGAAATGCTTCATCACTCTTTTGAAGTTATCATCATTTTGATATTGAGCAATTTCTTCAGGTGTGGGTTCCTGATCTACATCATGTTGAGATTGAGCTCTTTGAGAGCCAAAGTTTGTCCCTTCTTGAGACATGGTAGGAGTTTTCCCTGGGATAGATTGAGGAGGAGTTTGTTGATTACCTCCGTGAGTTGATGAAGGAGGAATGTAACCAGATTTCAATCGAAAGTTGCCAAGACCATCATCTTCGTAAAGACCAGAATTGAAGAGTTTCTCAAGAGTTGGACCCCTGGTAGTGGTTATAAGTAAGGTATGGGATGCTTCTCCAGATTTCTTGTGAGAGGAAGCTCTAGTTTCCACCATTAACCTTGGGTGGAACAAAAGAATATGATGAAGACAACTGAAGAAAGATCTGATTCAAGAAGATCAAATGATGCAACCTTGTCAAGGTTTGGTTGATTGAAGCTTGGATTAGATGTAAATGAAGGAGGTTGTGCCCTAGATGTATGGGTAGATTCCCAAAAGATAGCGGACACGAGTTCACAACACTTAGCCATTTTGATGATTGATTGAAGATTGATAGTTATGACAAGGTTTTGACACAAGATGATAAAGACTCAAATCAATTAAACAGAAGGCTAAACTAGATTCAAAAGGACACCTTAGGAAAATGATTGGATTCTCAGTATTCGCTGCTCTATTCCTGACATAGTGATTTTCTTTACAGACTCTGGAAATAATCTGGAAAAGCTAGGTCTCTGACAGTTCTGACAACTTTCTAACAACTTTTCAAAATTTCCCAAATGACTTTCTATAGGCTCATATGATGGTGGGTATAGCATGAAATGATAATTGAAAAACTCTTACAACAGTTGTCAAACTCGCACGATAGTTGATTGCAGGAATTTTGACTTTTTGGAATTGACAGGCAACAAAACTCGTACGATAATGTACCTGATACCATACAATAATTTGGGGGTTCTGAAATGACAATAGCCAAAAGTCGTATGACTTTTTGACTTTACAAAATGACTGTTGACTCCAGAAAGATGTTTGACATCAGATTTTGCAATTTTTGAGGTTTTCAGTTTCAGATTGTTCACAAAATTGTTGGTCCACATTTGAAGATTGTAGCGAATTGATTCATTCTTAGTAACCAGATAGATAAACAAGTACGCAAAATAGCAAGCAAGTGATTTCAAGCATGTCTGAAAACAATGAACAGGGGACAAAGCAACCCTGTGCATAAACAATCAAGTGACTGAATTGTGCTAATTCCTAGGAGTGCTAACAGTGTATGTTCCAAAAAGTTTTGCAATAACGCACATATTCCTAGAAAAATGAAAATTTGGCCTCACTAGGGTTTTTAGTAATGGTCTGACTCTGCAACTTTTATGATCTCAAGAGGGCGAACTCCAATCCAAGTGCACCAGGGTTTTGACATAGTTTGAGAACTTAATCTTCAGGATCTGCTAGAGAGATCTGACAAAACTCGTATGACAGTGGGTATCTCCTGGTACGAGTTTATGACAAAACTCGTACGACAATTTTATGGCAAAAATTAAAAATCATAGCTTGGAACAGAAAATGACAAGAAGATGATAGAAATTGCTAGAAATTGAATGGAAACCCATTTCAGGGCCCCACGGTGGGCGCCAGAAATGTGTGTGTGAATTTTGTACCTGTCTGTAGACACAACACTTCAGTAAAACATTAGAGGTTAGCTAAAATTGAAATCATGGAATGAAATAAAAATTAATCTAACCAGGCGATTTACTGCCTTCTAATAGATGCGAGTATGTATTCTCAGATTGGACCAAGATCAGTGACCTTGACGACACCTAAACGAAGGATTTGAATGCAAAATCTAGATATGAATTAGATGCAAATTAATCTTCTTCTTTTTTGGATTTTAGATGCAATAAGATGAAAAATTTGATATGAATCTATTCTATATGAAAAACTGATATGCAATACAATTAATCTAACAATGAAATGCTAAATATGAATGATCTCACAAAAGTTGTTGATTCGCAAAAGAAGCTTCAATTCTTTAGATACCAATTCGCCAGCATAAGTTTGCAAAATTCTAAGATATGACATGGAAGAGCTGAGCCTTGGTTTTATAGAAATCCAGGGCTTTGGAGGTGCATGGAAAAGCCATAAATCACTCAGATAAACACAAGTTGATTTTTGAGTTTATCAAAGAATAAAAGATAATTAATTCACAAAATCATGCAAAAACAGCCTTTTAACTCAAATCAGAGTTGAGTTTATTTTTAAAACAACTTGAATTGATTTTCTGATTTCAAGTTTAACTGATTTTTGAATGTGCATAATAATTATGAATTAAATAAATAAATAAAGTGATTTATTTCCAACTTAACTAATTTTAAAAATAAAATTATTGATTTATGGGTTAATCAATTATTAAATCAAATTTTTATTCCAATTAAATCATTAAATATGACAACTTGCTTTAATTAATTAAATAAGGATTTAATCAATTAATGATAGGAATTTTGATTTATTGTCAAATTTGAATAATAATAATTAGGAATAAATATAATTAAATTCAATTAAATAATTAAGTGGCAGTATTAAATCTAATTAATTAAATATTCAAAATACTCAATTAATCAAACTTTAGGATAAATAGGATTTATCGTCAAATAATCATTACATTAAAGGTAATTAGGATAAATAGGAATATTACTAGGAATATTCCCCGATGTAGAATTTGAGATAATCAATTAGGATTTGATGATGTTCGGATGTGCCTTAGGTTAGGACTTTGATGTCAATTTCATTTGATGTGTCGATATCGGAGGTTAATGAACCTATAGCCCATTTTTGGGGTATTACAGGATCCACATCATGGGTTTGAAACTAATGATTTTGGTGTTTTTAGCACTTTTTGAAGCTTGTAGGTTTCAGAGCTATTTACATGCACTTTAGTGGATACACCTCAAGAAGTCTACTCGCATCAACGGATTCACCAAAAACTTTGATCACACTTTTTAGAAATTTTGTGAATACACTATCCTAATCAGGGGATACACCCTGATATTCAATATATATGTCTTGATCAATTTGTTGTTGTTACCTTTAATCTAGAAAATACAGCAAAATGGATCTTCCATTCTCGGATCAATGGATACGCCAAAGCATATCCACCAATTCTACTAAGGTAATTTGTGGTGTTGTTGGAAAGTTTTTATGATCTAGTGGATTTTCTTCTTTCAACATATTTTCCACCAAATCTAACAAATACTCTTTGCAAATTAGTAGATACTCTATGACATCAAGCAAATAAGTCTTTGCATACATTTTGTAGACTTGTATTTGATACTTCTTTTTGCTAATATGCTAACTCTTCATGTTTGTACATGATCTCATTGCAAAAGAAGGCCACCTACACTCATTAAAGACCCCATAAACATTAAAAGGTGTGTTTGAAGAACCATCAAAGAGGAGGGGATTTTATTTTAAAAAAACAACTGGATTAATCAATGAATTGTGTCTCTGATCAACATGAAATCACCTTGTTTGGTGCATAAAATAAACAACATGCGTATGTGTTTGAAGTGTTTTTTAGATTTTTAATCTAAATAAGAGAGAATGAATGTATCCTCTCCCCTCGCCTTCGCAGATCTTGGGTGTAAAAGAAATTCATTCTAACTTTTTTAGTGGGCCTGCCTCTTGAGATTTGCTTTAGCATATTTGGTGAGAGGGAATGACCCAAGCGGTAACAAGCTAAGGCTAAGTCTCCATCCAAACTTGACGGAATGGAAAGGGAGGCCTTTATATAGATATCTAAAAGTAAAACCACCTTTAGGACAACTTTGAAAAATGATATTCACCTATGGGGCACACCTTTGGAGAGTGTAAAACCACCAAATCCCACTCCAAAAATTTTGGACAAAAATGTTGGGAATGTGTCTTCTAGATAAGAACATGTTTCCCAAGTGGGAATACGTCATGTAGGTGGGAACACATCATGTAGGTGGGAACATGTTGCCTAGTTGGGAACACGTTTCCTTTTTCACCCTCTTCCTACCAAAAAGGGATGAAATTGAAATTGGAAGTTGAAAAGATGGAAATAAAGCTATATTCCAAAGGACAACTGATTATAGGGCCAGGATGAAATAAAATGACCATAAATGATAACATAGGGCCTATGTTGATTAATAAATGATTGAATTGGAGAAATAATAAAGGAGAACACCTAGAAATAAAGGCTCGCATCGATTTTTGGTGAGAATCAATTAAGAGAGGACTCATAATATTAATTTAAATTAATAAAGGTTCAATGAGTGTTTGGAGAATGTGAAATTAATATGGGAACCCATGCATACTAAAATAGAGCTAAATTGGGCATCTAATTATAGGTGCTTACAATTTAGACCATGATGTAGAGCATCATGTAAAACCCTTCAAGAACCCCAAATCATGTTAGAGTAATAAGTTGTTAGCTTATTAATTAAATCATATTGATTTAATTATTAAGTCACTTATTATCTCTTTCTACTTAAGCTAAACTTTAGGCATATAATAATTTATTTATTTTATTAATTATTATCATACAACCTAGGTTTGTTCACCCTTTTAGGGTTTCAGATCTCCTTTATAAGATTTGATCTCCTTTGTATTCTTAACATCATTTAGCACAATAATATTTCATTGTGATTGGTGCAAAAAAAAAATTTGCACATCAAGGATGTCTCCTCTCTCGTGGATCAATGTGTTCCGGCCTCCATAGTTGTTTGTTTCTCTCTTCTTTCTGTGATAGTTATTTTCATGCAGGTGTTGTTGGGAGATGTGGGTTGTTTTCTCATCAACTCCACCATGGTATGAGAGCTTCATACCTATTTTCCCCTGTCCTCTTCCTGAGAGATTTGACCTTGTTTGTCAGATCTACATTTTTAGAGGGCTTTTTTATTGGATCTGGAGGACTTCTCTTTCTAGTCATCTTGGCCTCAAATGGACCTCATGGTTGTGTTCAGAGTGCCCAAGAACTCCTATTTCCATATAAAATTTCTCAAATTTGGACAAAGTAGCCTTTGAGGCAAAAAACATTTGTATGCCAAGTCGTATGGCTCTAGCACGCAATCTGAGGCAAAAACAAATTTGCTGATGGTATCGCTAACGACCACTGGCAGTGGCAACCCATGGTAACCTCCTATGATTTTTGTTGATGCAGTTCCCTTCATTGAAGACCAGAGTCCTATGGGGACCAGCCCCTAGCCGAAAGGAGCCAGTTGTTTAGCCCCCTGGTCACCCATGTGACTAGGGGCCCAATTTTTTTGGCCACGGTGGCCTATCACTTTTTTATGGAAACAACCATTTGGCCGTCAAATTTAGCCTCGTGGACTATTGATGTCAACACATGTCAACATCATTTAGACATCATTTTGGGCCCTCCAGAGCACCTGTTGGTTTTTTGCTCATAACTTGAGCATAGGTGTCGAAATCAGGCAAACAAGATATCATCAAAAACCTCTTTCAGAGCTCTATCCAGATCTGGAGGTTTGAATTTATGATGTTTCTTTTTTTATGGTGTTTTTTCTGTCAAATCCATAGGTTCATTTTCACACTTCGGGAGTCATATCTTGTGCATTTGGACTCTATTTTGGGAAAATGATATATCATTTGGAAAGCTTGTTCTAAGGCCTTTCCAGTGCTATGAGTAATTTTTCCATATTCTACTCTAGGTATATTTTATTCAGTTTCTTGTATTTTTTCATTTTGTTGGATATCTTAGATGTTTCAGGTCTTGGGATCTCTTCTCTTTGAGGGATGGCTTGTCTTTGGATGTTCTTTTGTTTCAACAGCCTTTTCTCTTCTTTGAGTAGTGTATACTTCACCTTTTTAGCATTCTTTTATGCACATGCACTGAGATAAAGTGTCATTCTATTGCATGTATGGGATCTTGAACATGTTTGTACAATTTGTACTCACTCCATTATAAAGTGTCATGAGGGGTTTGATGTTTGCCTTTGTTTTCCATTGACTTTTTTCATGTGAGTGTTCCTCTAATGACAAGCCTCGGGTATCTCTATTTGTGTTTGTACTCTCTCTACACCTATGTTCCTATTTCTTCATCATGTAGTTTATATTGGATGTTCTTTCCAGTCTACCTGTTATTAATCCCTTGTCAGCATTATGGAGGTTTCTACTAATCATTCTTCTACTTCCTTGGTTTGATAGTTTAAGCTATGTATTCAGTATTTGTTCATATGTACTAAGAAGATGCAGTGGCTAGTACCTATGCATTTTGGTGAGATAGGTCATTTACCATATGGACATTCTTTCTTTCCTATTTTTGGAGGCACTCTTCCATATTTGATTGATCAGCTCTTCAGGCTTTGGTTTTTTTATACCATCTATATCTTCAAGTTCAGTTGTTTGCCTTTGTTTGCCTCCTAATTCCAGTAGTGTCATTTGAGGGAACTCATGCAAATTACAGTCTTCTCTACCTCATCATATTTTAATGGAGGATCTTTAGATCAATAGTTACTTCTTGACAGAGTTTACAACTTCTTGCTTCAGTGATGTTCTACATGTTCATCCTTGTTCCTATTTTCTAGAACATTCCCTAGTTTTGGAGGCTTCTTCAGTCCTTCAAACTAGTCTTTGTCTCTTTTTGGAGTAGAGTTTTTCCCATGTGGTTTTCTCTATTTCTCCTCTTTTATAAAGACTCTCTTTTGTACTTGGGTACCTGATTAGGCCTTTTTTTGTCGGGGCCCATTTACTTTCAATAGTTCTTTCTAGGTTTTTAGCTACTCCCAAAGTTTATCTTAAGTGGGGGTGTTAGAGTAATAAATTGTTAGCTTATTAATTAAATCATGTTGATTTAATTATTAAGTCACTTATTATCTCTTTCTACTTAAGCTAAACTTTAGGCATATAATAATTAATTATTTTATTAATTATCATGCAACCTAGGTTTGTTCACCCTTTTAGGGTTTCAGATCTCCTTTATAAGGATTGATCTCCTTTGTATTATTAACATCATTCAACACAATAATATTTTATTGTGATTGGTAAAAATTTTGTTTCTGCACATCAAGGATGTCTCCTCTCTCGTGGATCAATGTGTTCAATCCTCCATAACTGTTTGTTTCTCTCTTCTTTCTGTGATAGGTGTTTGCATGCAGGTGTTCTTGGGAGATGTGGGTTATTTTATCATCAAATACACCAAATCAACCATGGAGTTCCACCATCAACATATTGTCTTCAACCAATTAAAGTCATTATCACAATATTAAACAATCAGTCATTATTACTATTAGGATCTATCTCAAATCCAAACCTTCATCTATCTTCAAGACATAAAAAAATTCACCATCATCATATCCAAAGAACACATGAACTCATTACCTCGATCTTGTAACTTCTCCACTAGAGTCCAACTTCAAGGCCTATTAGGCCTTATGACATCAAGACATCTATTGGCTTAATTATTCTTGCATCAAACTTCATTAATCAAAAGATATTCAAGGTTATACCTTTGTTACTCATGTCATTCCCTCCATGCTGATCATTTCATATTAATCCCTCTCTTTATTCATCTATAATAAGAGATAATCATTCAACAATAACAAAAAATATTACCTTGATCCTCCACCATTTATCCATGTCCTTTACATCAGAACCACATCCATTGTCCACATACAAACATGGTCAATAAGATACTATCCAATTATGATTAGTGGCCTTGGAGTATTAATGAGTCATCAAACACATTCAATACATCAGATATGTATCCTCTATGTGGATTCATTAACAATCAAAGAGCCAATCAAGAACAAATAAGTTATACTTTATTAACGTGACTATCATTTCATTGACATTTTTCTAGACTTGCACTCAAACAATAATATCTTCCAACATAGAATGAATTTTAAAAATATCTCTAGTGAGGTTTTAGGTAATTAGGATCTTAACAATATATCCATAATTTAGGAAAATCTAACTATATAATCAAAATTTATGCCCCCCGTAAAGAGATTGATTTTATTGTAAAAAAGACTCCGAAAATTCATTGTATAGTCTGCTAGGGCATCATATTTCTCCAACATACCATAACCAATTACTATAAGACCAAATTAATTTCAAATAAATATGAATCTACTTCAAAATCTTAGATTTTTACAATTTTTGGACGGTTGAATTTGAAGTTATAATCAAACCCTCATGGGCAGGTTTGTTACTAAGGGTTTTATACCAGTTTTCACAAAACCATGTGGATATTTTTCCATTCACCATGGAACTTACTCTAACCTATTTTAAATAAAATTTAATTCATTTTTCTTCAAGTTCCAATCATTTATAGGGTGTATCTAATCCATTTACATATGATAAAATGCCAATAAACAACAATAAATAAATCTACAATAGTAACTATGAACACATATGATTCAAACTCTTTACTTTCTACTCAATAAAAATACATTACAAAACTTGTCTAGATGGTGCTCCTTAATCCCTTTTACATTCCTACATTATTCCATGAAGATCCATTTTTATTTGGATACAAAATATTCACAACTGTCCCCATGTACCTGCAATATGGGTGACAATTAGAGGTATGAATGATGTAAACCTCAAGTTCTTTCCTCCAACTTGTTCACCACCACTAGGCTTGACCAAAACAAGCCTATTTCAATACCTTTCATTATAGTTACAACTACCCAATGACCGTACAACTTTACTTTTTACATTGTTTTGCAACTATTTGCAAAATGTTGCACATTGCAACTTGTACCATCTTTTGCTCTAATAGGGAGGTCTCTCTGTCCTAGTTCTATTTATCTTAGGACTTCCACTAGCTCCTTCTCCTAGCCTATTTAGGGATAATCTAAGACCCTACTTATATGAGGGATTCTTCCTAATCACCTCTCTCTCCAAGACATCTCTACCAACTTACCAACACAACTCTATCTCCTCACTCTCTTCCATGAACTCATTTCTTTAAGCCCGTCACCTAACACTGTCAAACTGAAAACTCTTTGCAATTGGATAAAATTTATCCTAAGAGATATTATTGAATTTTTTTGAGATTCTTAAGTCTTCAAACCCCTTGATTCAATATTCGATCTCACCAAAGTTAGGCTAAAAGGCTACAAGCCCCAATTAGGCCTAATTAGGTCTTTCAACACTCCTTCCAGACTATAACTCTCCAACTTCCCACACAAGTGCCTAAATAAACTTGATATCTAGACACCCTTTTTGAATTTCCATAATATTTTCAAGGTTTTAGAACCTCATGGAATTTGTATAGTACCTTCCTATTACTATGCCTATTTTTAAGGCCTAATTGTTTAACAATGGTCACAGTAGAGAAATGGATTTTTCTCCCTTTGCAAGATTGTTCATCAACTCTCCTTTATAGGATAGTCTTTAGACAATTTCCCTTACTCCTTCACCCTTGGATTGATTCATTCAATCCCCGAAGCCTTCTATCCACTTCTTACAACAGTTAAGCTTCCTAGTTGGGCACACTATGGCTCACCTAGGGCTTGATGGTAAAATTAGCTCCTCTACACACCTGGCCAAAAAAATTCATATTTACAACATATATACATTTCTCTAGCATATTCCACAAGGCCGTACAATTCCCTCCAGTGGTTTTCATGCTAGATCCATTTTTTTAGACTCTCAACCTTGACTAGACTAGTGAACTGGTCTCAAAGGAAAGTTTAAAGAAAAGAAAAGAAAAAACAAGCCTAATCCTAAATGTGCACACATGAAATAAACTAGAAACAAAAGGCTAAATACGCATGTAGAGACTAGGCTCAGATCAATCCATAGCACAAGGATAATCAAGCTCTTAGCATTGTTTTGGTTCTGTAGAGCACACTAGTAAATTTAATTCAAAAACCAAGAGTTACAAAACTTGCCAACCCTCATCTCTGGTTGAAAAAATACTTAAGTAGGTTAGGGAGACTAGGAAAAACTATCCAAATGGATCCCTAACTACTTGTAGCCTTCAAGAGGCATTTTGACAATTCTTGTCATGAAAACTTCTGTTGTCAAGCTTGTTTAGATCACTCAAATGAGTTCTAGGTGACCTCAATGGTGGACCTAACTCTTTGAGACCCTTTTCCTTCCTTATTCCATCATTTTGGGAAGTCAAACTAACCTTTGACCAAATAGAATACTAAGGTAACAACTATACAAAGAAAACCAAGACTAACCAAGCCTAGAGAAGACCTTGCCTAACTCTTAACCAACCTTCATAAGACTTGTTAGACTTCACACACTCACTTGGGACTCTTTATACCCCTTATTAATTAGTGACTTAGCTAAGGTCACTACAAGCCAAAATGTTTAGATTAGGGTAGCCTAAAGACCCTAGGTGCTCCTGCACCATGCTCCTTGACACAAATGAACTTTGAATTTTATGTGAACCCTTCCATCATATCACAATGGACCATAAATGACTTTTTTACATCTCATTTACCCTCTCGTGGGTTTTTTTACATGATTTGGCCTTAATATGACAACTTGAACATTTCATTACAATTGATTACATAGCTTTACCTAGCCTTACATATGGACTCAATATGATTTGGAACAACTTAAAAAGTCACAAACAATAATCAAATTGATCACAAAATAATTGTTGACCTTATGATCCTCCTGGAGCCTCTAAGTGTGTCCTTGTGCTAGGTGTTCCTATACTAGACCATACACACATATAGTCCATCATTAAAAAATTAATCTAACACTTTTTTGGAAATTTTTAAAGGTATGCATTAGACCGCCATTCTAGTTTCAAATCTCCAAATAAAATAATTCTTGGGTCTACTAGGATAATGACTCTAAGTGAATTAGTCTTGGATATTTGAACCTAAATTTAAATGACAAGTTCCTCTTTGAATTTACCTTCTAGATCAGTGTTCTTATTTATTTGTGAGAACTATAGCTCTATGTTTATGCTGATTGTTATTCAATTTCATGTCTTTTGTAATGCCTTGCTAGGGAACCCAGGAGAAATTAACTTGAACATGCAACTGAGTTTACAGAATAAATTTTTTTCTTAAGTGCTTACAAACAACAACAACAACAATAATGTTTTACAATGCGGAAGCAATACAATATAATTCACATCTCACATACAAGTACAACTCAAACATAGATTACAAATCCCAAGGGTTCCTTGACGTAGATTATGTAAACATTAAATAATTACTTTAGATTAGATATAATTACAAATCTCATATATACAAATAAATGATAAACACAACATCATATAAAGGATAATGCAAATACAATTGGTACCATAAGGTATCCATCATGATTGACATCCACTGCACATGTAAGAGGGTATGTGATACAATAATCTGCAACAAAGTACAACATGATATCTCCCAAATAACTGATACAATGATACAAGGGACATAAAATAAGAAAGATAAGAATACATCTCCCATAATGAAGAACAAGAAGGAACATCTGCTATAGGGATCATCCAGCACTGGTACATGAATGTTAGAATCTCAAATGGTAAAAGAATCACTACCACCCGACCTCGTGGAACCTAAATGGTCCACTCCCATCGTGTTGAGGAGATAACAACAGACCCCACTCAGATACCAAACATCAACAATCAAAATAAAAAAAGCTAAGGAATAGATCTTGAAAGCTTTATAACTAAAGGAGTTCAATAGGATAACAAGGTAAATATACTCAACCAAAGGCAACCAAAACACGTAGGAAACCTAAGATGCATAAAGGAAAAGGTCAACAACACACAAACTTTTTAACTTTAACGACATAAAAATGACATTTATGTTTAGAATTGGGAGATGATGTAAACTAATGAAATGTGTAAAAGGGGATGAAGTTTATGCCTATAATTTTTTAAATTTTTTTTTTAACAAGAATTCACATAACTTTTTAATTTTTGAAGTCCATTTTTTACTTGCTGAAAAATGAGAGTCTTGTTCCCACCAAAAAAGTGTATGCAAATAATCTTTTTTTCCTTTGATTTTAAAATATGTTATAGATGAAATGTATAGCTAGTGCAGAAAAGAAGAAAAATTAGTTTTCAATTTATATTTTCTCCGTTATAACTACTCAAAGTCAAACATACCTGAAATCGACAGTTTTCATCTCCCACCAAATTTCCTCTATCAAATCTACACCATTCAGAAAAAAAATTACACATTCTTGAAGAGAACTCTCTCCTCTAGTGTTAAATATAAAATTTCAATTTTTTTAATAAGCTTTACTATTTTTTTTCTATTTTTGATGCAGATTTTTCTCTAATGTTAAAATACCTACTTGCAGTATTTTGAAATTATAATATATTAGATCTAATTAAAATACTATAAAAATTATATGATGATAATCTTTACTTTGTGCTCTAAAAAAGGGTATTTTTATATTTGTAAAAAAATATCATTAAAAAGAGTAGGAGTTATTGAAACATTGCTTATTAGAAATAATTTTATTTCTTTAGTAATTGGTATAAAACATGCATTTAATAGATATTTCCAATTGGAAAAGTTGAAGCACTTATCTAACTTAGCTAGAATAAATCTAGTTAGACCATATGTTTGACAAAAAATACTTTTAGTTAGAAATACTCAAATTCAGTTGTGCTGATAAGCTGTCCTGAAATATGACACAACTTTGTGCTTTTACCTAGATATGTATGACATTCAGTTAAGGTCGCATGTGTTTTTGTGTTGATATGAGTGAGTTATAGTGTTATGAAGGCATCAAAAGATAGAGGAATAATGAAATAGGGCATATGAATAGTCGCGATGATTAAGGGAAGGCTAGATGGAATGGTAACATGCTAAGTCAGATGAAGGTTTTATATTGCCAACACTTTGGTAATACAAGGTCGCCGACTCTACATTTATCATTTGTATAAGTAATTGTTATGTTTTATATTGTATTTGAGAGCCGACTGGATGGCAGAATTGATATAAGTATAGAGTATTTTGTGGAAGAAATAAGTGTAAACTATGTGATGAATGTGAATTTGAGATATTAGTGATGATTGATAGAAGATGTAAGATCAGTGATTAACAAAGGCTATTTTGAAACATAACTGGAACTATCAAAGCATAGCAGATGCTTGTATTGTTCATTATTAAAGAACACTTTTATGACATAATTTTGATTGTAAGAGTTGTAAGCTCAGTATACCTTTAACAGGGTTTTTGTATAACCCTAACAGGGTTTCCATTCCTCTAAAAATGAAATGTACTATGTAATACTCAGCTCCTAACAGGGCTAGATCTCCTAACATGAATTCTATATTTTAGTGCATAGTTATGGGTACCATCCCCATCGGGGTTTTCCCCTAGCCAGGGTTTCCTCGAAAACAAATAATGGTGTTATGAGTTATGTGTTATATGTTTATGTTCTTTTCATTTCAGCATTCATATGGTTGATTTGCAATTGGTTTAAGTTTAAATTGAAGTGATGTAATATTGATTCACCCTGCCTCTCAGTATTACTTGATCCTAACAATTGGTATCAGAGCTATTGGCCCTTGGAGAGAAAGCCTAACAACTTAAGGGAGATCAGAATGGATTCATAAAGTTTGCAAGAGAACTTTGAAGCAACACTTGATGACCTAGACAAAGAAAAGGCTGAGAATGGCAATTTGAGATTCAAATTAAGAAGAGAAGAAGGTTTCATTAAGAAACTAAAAGAATGGCTTGAACTTTCAAGAAGTCAGAGATAAGACCTTATGGAAAAGATCAAGGAAGATTCAGAAAATGATACATCAGACCAAGTAAAGAAGCTGCAGCAAGAAAAAGAAAAAATTAATCTTCCAATGATTAAAGAGATTCAACATGAAAGGGATACAAGATACAAAGTTAAAGAGACTCTGAAAGAAGCAAACATATAGATAGGAGAGATGCAGATAGAACTTGATCACTACAAGGAAAAATGCCTGGAATTGGAGAAATAAAATTAGATCATAAAAGGTGAACTCACTCAATCCAAATTGCACATTAAAAAGTTACACATGAGCAGTGATAAAATTAATGAACAAAGAGAGAGACAGAAACCTAAAGGAGACATGACTGGAATTGGATACAAGGAAGGAGAATATTCTGAGACTCATGAAGAATCACATGAGGCAAAGACTAAAGATAGATCCACTCATGAAGAACCTAAAGATTAGATCAGACCTTTTAGAGGAAGATGCTTTGGATGCAAAAAACTTGGACACCTGAAAAGAGATTGCAGAAGTAAAGGTCCTTTCAAACCCTTTACTAGTTATTGTTATAACTGTTATGCATATGGACATAAGAAATAAAAATGTAGAAAACCTAATCAATCAAGAAGAAAACAAGATTACATCAGAGGAGAATCAATAGAAAAGATCACATGCTACAAATGCAATAACCTTGGGCATACTGCAAGGTATTGTAAGCTGCAGGTTAATCAGGATAGAAGACCACCTACATGTTTCAAATGCAACAAATTAGGACACATAGAAAAGTTTTGCAGGTATAATGGAATGGATAATATAAGAGGACCACCACCTATGGTTATAAAGAAGAATATTGGTGACAGTGGTAAAAGTCTTAATGAGTATATAGATGAGTTCAAGAATCATTTCAAGAAACCAACAAATGAAGATGATGAAAAGATATGGAAGGTAGAAGATTTAAATAAAGCATTGGTTCAGGGATAGATAATAGATGCTACTATGTCTTCGCAAGATGTTAACATTGCTACATTGACCTAAAAGACCGAGCATGGCCTTAGAGGGAGTATTGGATGCAGATAACAGATTATATCCAACCCTTGATTATATGGAATAAGCTCATGCAAGCTTAGATATGGTGTGTAAAGACACTATGGAGATTATGTTTGTGATTGTAGCACTTGGAGATTCATATTCTATGATTGTGAGATTTATGTTTGACTAGACAGTGTGCGAAGTTGAGCTAACTGTGATGAATGCACTTAATCAACTAGCGATGGATAAAAGACCTTAAAGCATATCATGTCCTCACTATTTGATAATCAATGACCAAGGAGAGAAGAGTGAAGAAGCATATCAGCCACCTAACAACCAAATTGCATGATCGATTAAAGCATAAGTTCTATAATTTAGCGTATTAAAGGTATTTAGATCATATACTTTATCATAAGCTATAGATTCACCTGTCATATATGATGTTATTGATAGACCAAGGTATAAGTTTAAGAGGCACCCATTTAAATCTTGTGAGGATGATTTAGAAGAAGCATTTTCACAAACCCCATACGACATGTTACATGTTGAAGACATTAGGGCTTACATTCACTATAGGTATGAGACCATAGGAGATGTATAGATCTATAGGGATATAGATGGGATGATATATTCAGATGGAAAAATGAAAGAAGAGTTCAAACATCTAGAAGACCAATCAATTACTAAGCACACCCTCCTAAATAAGTTCAGCGAGACTGAATGGTTTAAGATCATTCTAAGAAGAATCCATGATTAGTTCATCTAGATAGGAGAGCAGCCTATAAAGATATGTAGCCAGCTGATTCATGAGATAACTAGATTAGACAACACTAGAGCCCTCCCAGTAGTAGAGAAAAATATTAAGAAACAAGTTGAGACCGTAACACACTCCAAATGGGATAAGTGTGTGATGACTATTAATGATATTTTTTAGCAAGATGTAAGACTGGTAGCAAAGCTACTAGGATATAAGTTGAACTACAATAGTAGACCTAATTCTGTATCAGCAAGGGTAATCATGATGGCCTACATAATGGTGAAGGAAAATACCATATACAAATTATGTGAAATCCTAGCACAATAGTTCTTGGAGAATGTGAGTATTATCAAGTAGGACAAGTCAAAAGCTTTCAAATTTGGTTCACTCCTGGTACACATGTACATTCACATTGAACACACATATAATGCACCCTAGAGCATGGAAAGATAGTGTACTTACTGGGACATAATTATCAAAGAGCTTTAGGAGATAGAACAAAGACTAGGTAGATGGAGAATTATTTTCAATGATTAATATTATTCAAAGGAAGATGAAGGGGAGATACAAGATTCCTGAGGAGTTAATTAAGAAATACAAGGACACAATCTATTTCATGGTTGAAACTGATTGTGTATGTTTCGAAGCAATTGAGCTTAGAAATAAATGGTGCTACCCTATGGGGTATGAGGTTAGTTATGAGGTTCTTACAATGCAAGTTGAGCATGTGATAGCATCATAAATTGATACATCTGAAGAGAGATGGGGAACCTATGAGGAAAAGTTAGCAAAAGTTAGAGAAGAATAGGACAAGGTAACAAGGAAGAGAAAAGTAGAGAAAATGGTTGATAACATAGCTGGGAAGGCAGGAATTACAAAGGAGTAACTAAAGGAAGTAAGGATAGAGATGACATAAGGGTCTTCTAGCATGAGGATTAAAGCACCTCCTCCTTCTGAAGCAGAAAATACAGTAAGTCCTACTCCTAATGTAATAGATTTATCAATCACTCCTGAGAAGATTGCACAAGAGATTGCACCTGTGAGCACTCCCAGGAGATCATCAAGATCAAATAGACCTATTAGCCCCAAGAAATAAAAGTTCAAAGTAGAAATAAAGAAGAAAAAGGACAAGATAAATGAGAAAAAAGAAGAAAAGGTAGAACAAAAGAAAATAGAGAATTTGTGGAAACCATATATTAAGATATTGTAGAAGAGGATAATCAGAGATGGAAATTTGCAGACACTGAATAGATACTATGAGAGGTATGATTCAGATGATCAATCTATAATTGAAGATATAGTAATTGATCACTTGTTAGTCTACAAGAAGAATTTGCTAGAAATGGAAGGCAGTATTCCTAAGGGCTTCTATAGCAAGTTGGAAATAAGAAAATAATTAGCACATTCATAGGATGAGACTATAAGAAATAAAGCAATTGAAAACATGTTTCTTGTAGTCTCCATACAAGAAAGGGAAAGAATCATCAAGGAACTTAGACCTCTATTGAGAACCAAGGCCAGACTTGTGAAGATAATGGCAAGAAAGTATGTTGAGGTAATAGAAGACACAAAAAAGGAATTGGACCAAATTATTATGAGTGACATGCCTGAGAAGTCTTCACCTATCAAAGCCACCAAGCCTACATCCTTGGGTATGGGGGAAAGCTCTAAAACTGTTAAGGATAGTATAAAAGCAAGCAAAGTTGACATGCAACCAGACTTCTTTGTTTCTGGTGTGCCTATGATACTTGACACCTCACTTGATGTAAATGATCCATTTCAAGGAAATCTGGATAGTGTGATGACAGTAGAAGAGGAAGGACATAAAGAGGAAGAAAAATGTTAGAAAGTAAAGTCCACCAAGATAACTAGGGGGAGGGGGGGGGTGGGGTAAATTAGTTAGATAAATGCAACTTTTATCACCATTAATAGATTTCAACCATGTAAGCAATGTAAGCAACAACCATAGAAAGATAAACACACATAATGACACAATAACACGAGATATGTTAACTAAGGAACCTCTTGATCAAAGAGTAAACCCCAGTGGGAGTGATGCCCACAAAAGATGTATTAATATAAAAATTCCTTATGAGAGGATGTAATCTGTTAGGAGACTTATAAAAAACATTCATTACATATGAGTCCCTGTTAGGAGACTTTGAATCCATGTTAAAAGATTCTAACCCTGTTAAGAGTTATGGAAGACAGAAGGACCCACTGTCCAAATAGCTTCAAGGGAAAGATCACTGAACACACTATCCAACTGATCTCTATATTACTCAAACAAAATAATACCAAATAATTACTGATCTCAATAACTTATCTTTTCTCCTTTGCCTGTGCCAAACCGCACCAACTTCTTTACCAAATCTCAATATCAGATCTCTGCAATTTTCATATCCTCTTACAACGTATATTGCTTAGTTCTACAATTCATATAACCATACCATATCCTCACTTACATTACAATAAAGGAAAACAATCCTTCCTTTATACCACACTCAAACAATTACAAATGAGTCAACATACAAGGTCTAACCAATTACAAAATATAAACTTCCATGTGTTACATAATATTTCACAATTACATAAAATTGTCGGCTTCCAAATACAATAAATCTTCACACGTATGACCTCTGACCATGTCGTCTTATCCAAGTCTCTACCAAAGTGTCTTCATCAACTATACAACTTTGCATGCCTAGATTCTATCCCGATTAGGAGATATCATCCAGTTACCACAAGTCGCTTCTCAGGAACACTGCCTGTATACTGCTTCCACTGAATTACACATTACTACCATGAATAATTGAATTTCCATATGCACTCTTGACCATGATCTTAGGACACAATATAGAGTAAGTCCTCAACTCTACATAGCTTGATCTTCAATACTCCACGTGCGCTAATTCAAACACTGTTTGCTTCTCTGCTAATCTCTAGTAGATCAATGTGTTGACATCAATGACAACCATAATTATGAATGCAACTACAACTGCTATAGAATGGATTAGAATACTCCTCCATAAGATATATTCAGCATTCATTCCTAACAAAAAATAGGAAGAAAATGAACAAAAGAAGGAAAAACAACAAGAGGAAGAAGAGATAGGAGCAAAAGAAGAAGAGGTAAGAGTTGAGATCAAGCAAGAATCAAATACCTCCTCCATCCTATTATTGGAAAGTATGGCCAAACTAGTGAGCAATGATGTGGAAAGCATGGATGAAGATGAGCTCATGAGATTATCCTTCATGTAATTTGCTAAGGCAAAGGAGAGGTTAGAACAAAAAGGGGATAAGAAGGTTAAGGTAATCGCTAGGGCAGTAGAAACTATAAATAAAATACTCCCTACACCTCTTACATTTCAAGGAAAGGATGGTGTAGATAACTTGAACTTGGCACTGGACAACTTTGACAACCATTTTGAGTCACTGTTGAAAATAGCAGAGGATAAGGTTGAAAAGAGATACTTAGAAAAGAAGTTGAAGGAAGTTTTCCAGTCCATCTCATGGGACTTATACATTCTGAAAGCAACCACAATTAAGGCCAAAAATTGCATGGTACAAGGAAGAAAACTCTATAGTTATTGCATCAATCCCAGTAGACACATAAAGAATATTGAAGACATCATAACCAAGGACAGGGCTACATTGGATAGCATAATAGACAGTTTTGAAACCTCTTCACAAACTATGTTGGAAATGGATAAGCAGGCATCCAAGATCTTCGACAAAGTAAATGTCTTGGATACAAAGAAAGGGAGAGTAGTGGAAAGATTTGGTTTACTAAAGAGTTTAATCACTCCCAAGCTATCAATTCTTGAAGCTCATCTCACAGAGATGGAGAAGATTGAGGGATCGATGAAAAACTTTGTACCCACTGAGAAGAAGGCAGCAAAGACTACATCTTATGCACATAATGGATTGATCCATGTCATTGAACTGCTGATTATGTCATGGAATAATGAAGTGAAGACCTTGGAAGAATCCTTCCAAGATATTCTAAATCTAGTGAGTAAGAACTAAGTCATATATGCTTAAGATTTTGAAGTTTTATAAGTACCTTTGCCATTGATGTCAAAGGGGGAGAAGAAGAGAAGAGTAAAATGAGAAGAGGAGAAGAAGTAAAATGAGAAGGTGAGAAGAAGTAAATAAAAAAATAGAAGAAAGAAAAAAAAGAGAAAATTGTAAATAAAATAAAAAAGAATATGTATATAGAGAAGTAGAAGGAAGATAGTGTTTTGACAATTAGTCATTTTTTCACTAAGTGTTGCCATCAATGCCAAACAGAGAGATTGTTGGCAAGTGATGTTTTGAGAGCACTATGGACCACTTTAGGGTCATCATTTATGGCAACACATATGATAGAGTGATCACATGAAGTGAGTGTAAGTGTTGGAGACATAGTCATGAAAATGACTAAGTACAGAATCAGAGTTACAGTATACTGCAATATTGTTTTGGTCAGTGAAGATGATATATGATGTATTATGGCTTGCAAACTTAGAGGAAGACATTTTGAGATATGTATGACCTTTAGTTAAGGTCGCATGTGTTTTGGTGTTGATATTAGTGAGTTACAATGTTATGAAGGCATGTGAAGACAAAGGAATAGTGAAACATGGCATATGAATAGTCGTGATGATTAAGGGAAGGCTAGATGGAATGTTAACGTGCTAAGTCAGATGAAGGTTGTATATTGCCAACACTTTGGTAATACAAGATCGTCAACTCTACATTTATCATTTGTGTAAGTAATTGTTATGTTTTGTACTGTATTTGAGAGCCGACTGGATGGCAAAATTGATATAAGTATAGAGTGTTTTGTGGAAATGATAAGTGTGAACTATGTGATGAATATATGAATGTGAATTCGAGATATTAGTGATGATTGATAGCACATGTGAGATCAATGATTGACAGAGGCTATTGTGAAACATAACTAGAACTATCAAAGCATAGTAGATGTTTGTATTGTTCATTATTGAAGAACACTTTTGTAACAAAATTTTGATTGTAAGAGTTGTAAGCTCAGTATACCTTTAACATGGTTTTAGTATACCCCTAACAGGGTTTCTATTCCTCTAACAAGGAAATATACTATGTAATACTTAGCTCCTAATAGGGCTAGATCTCCTAATAGGGATTCTATATTTTAGTGCATAGTTGTGGGTACCATCCCTACCAGGGTTTTCCCTTGGCCAGGGTTTCCTCAAAAAAAAAATGGTGTTATGAGTATGTGTTATATGTTTATGTTCTTTTTATTTTAGCATTCATATGGTTTATTTGCAATTGGTTTAAGTTTAAATTGAAGTGTTGTAATACTTATTCACCCCCCCTCTCAGTATTACTTAATCCTAACAAAAACTATTCTCCAAGCCTCCATATAAACCATTTAAATAATAATTGTTGAGTAAACAAAATCAAGTTATAAAACATCACATAAGTACATACCCCAAGCCTTTGGTATCCATTTACAAAAAGTCAACTAAAAATCCCCAATAAACAAATTAAAATAAATTATCCAATAACGATTAAAATCTCATCAACAATTCATGTCCATTCATTAAGGCATCTCTCAATAACAAAAGAAACAATTAATTAAAATAACAATGACACTTAAATCTCAATTAATAATATAAACTAATGTTATTAATTATAAATTAAATAAACTAACTTAAAAATTAAAGTAAATTAAATATAAAATAATCTAATTAAAAATTAAATTAAAGTAAATTTAAAATAAATATTATTTAAATTTAAATAAAAAAACTTAATAAATAAACTTTTATTTATTAAAAAATAAATAAACCAAACATGGGGAGGGGGGGGGGACACCCCCTTCCTTACCACGTGGTCCCAAAGGCCTGCCGCCGACAAGGACTCTGTCGTGCGGCTCCCTTGGGATGCCACCGGTAGGAACACTGTTTTGCGACTCCCTTGGGAGACTGCCGACAGGGCCACTACCATGCGGCTCCCTTGGGAAAGCCATCGATAGGGTCTTCGACCTGTTGGGGGTACAAGGGTGGTGTCTTGTGCCCACCACAAAAGATCTTTTTTTTTTAATATGAAAACAACTCCAAAACATTTAGAAAATTTTATTTTATTTAATAAAAAAATAAATTTCTTTTATAAAAAAATCAATACACCAAAAATTAATTATGGGACATGCAAGAATTTAATTTAAAAATAAAATAAAATTAAATAGCAGATTTAAACCAAACCCTCAAACATTAAAACATGCAAAACATAATAATTACAAATTAATTTTCTTCAATAGAAACTAGGTTTCTAGACAAAGCTAACATCTAATAATTTGATTCCATGTGCAATTTTCCAATTCCATCTTTTAGCAACATATTGAGAAAGAGATATTAATTTTCCTAAGATTTAATCTAGGGTTTTCAAAGCCCCCAAATGAAATTCCAGATCAATCTAACATCAATTTAATCCAATTTTCACAACAACAAACCTAATATTACAATAGAAGCCAATTTCAAAACAATCACACGCAATCTCAGACACAAAGTATACAATCTTTTCAAAAGAAAAATCTGCAAAGAAAATGAGGGTTTCAAACCCTACCTTAACCAACATCTGAAAATATGAAGTCAAGAAGATCCCAAGACAACCTTAAAATCCAAGCCTTAAAAAACAATCACAAAACAATCCAAAGATGGTTCATTATTTTTATAAAGGAGCGATAGATAAGAGCCAGATTGAATATTCTATGGGAGTCAGCATACTCGAACAATACAAACACTTAACCTTTGGGAATAGTCATACATTTGCTGATGATTGCGAGAATCCCAAAAAAATGGTGATCAATACATATACTATAGAAAAAGAACGACACACATGTTTTTGAATCCATACACATTTGGCATTTAGTAGGGGCAATTCCTCTTCCTCTTTTGACATAATCTTTTTGCCATCTCTGATGGCCTTTCTTAGTTGATGATGGTAGGCTCTATTACCAGGCACAAGAGCAGAAGCTCTATCAAGTACCTTCCTCTATTTTTTCTCCTTTGAAGGCTTACCTACTTCAAGCCTCTATTTTTTCAATGGTGGCTCTAAAGTATCCCCTCCTTTTGGGGAATCTTGGGTCAAATCAATAATTGGTGAGTCCCCGACTTGAGGTGGACTATCACCCTCTTGTGAGTCATCAGTGAACTCCTCAGGCTCAGAAGTAGAGTATTCTCTTTGTACATCCAACTTATCCTCAAGCAACCCCTCCAATTGGTTAGACAGGGTGCCATGCATTTCTATCATCTTCTCCATTCTTTTCAAGTATGGGAGCTCCGGGAAATAGCCACCAAAAGCAATCTCGACCTTCTTAAGTCTAACCTCCAAATCTAGCAAGTCAAAATACTTGCTCCACCTTCTTTGGGCTTCATCTTGATCCAATATGTTTCTTATTACATCCTCCTCATCCAAGCCTTCATGCTCTCTGATTGTCCCAATGTTGGGGATCAATGTCATCCTGGCAGTCTTGATAAAATCTTCAAGATCAATATACCAATAGTTGTCTGAAATCATCTTGAAATGATTGAGCCAACTACTGACCTGGTCCAGTGCCCTCTTTCCAATCAAGAAACTGCCAATTCTCAACTGCCTTGGTGTGAAGGTACCCTTCCCGTGGGATGCTAAGGGCTCTCTATCAATCCATATTAATTGCCAAATAAATTCTAACATAGAAACTCTAGGAGGCACAAATTTAGGAAGCAAGTGTGGGGGCTAGGGGCAACCATAAACTCTAAGAACTATGAAGTTGGCCCCAAGGTAGAAATCACCCCAATTATGGTTTCCTGGCCACTTATCTTCATATTGCATTGGCCTTAACACCTTCAAGACCTTAGTTGACAACCTTACTACACTTGTTCCCAACAACCCAAGAATTGGATAAACAAAATAATTCTGGAAGATAGAAAAATTACACTCATTGGATGTGTAATTCCACACCCTTAACCAAAATCGCACTAGGTTAGAACGACCCTCAAAAGTAGTCCTCAACTTCAACATTCTTGCATCAAGACAATTGACATGGTAGTATAAAATCAAGTGCATTAGGAGGGAGTAATGCATGAATATAACAAGCCTC
Source organism: Chamaecyparis obtusa (assembly GCA_027943335.1). Taxonomy (NCBI): domain Eukaryota; kingdom Viridiplantae; phylum Streptophyta; class Pinopsida; order Cupressales; family Cupressaceae; genus Chamaecyparis; species Chamaecyparis obtusa. The sequence goes on along the minus strand of BSBK01000515.1, from coordinate 690,196 downwards.
TTACTTTCCTTAACATATATCAACCCCTCATGCATTATATTGATTACATACTAGATGTAATCATAGTCAGTGTTGGCATGAGAATTTTGAAGATCTAGAATTATCATCAATAGGTTAGTAGACATTTTCTCTTCATCTCCATCTATCCCTAGAACCCTACACAACCCATGACACAAGAACTTCATGTAGAAATTGAGGGATTTAAATTCATAAGGGGAATTCATACTTGCAGGAAGAGAAGCTATGTATTTACCCTGCTTGGGCATATGCTTAACTATCTGGCTCTTAACTAATCCAATATTACTTGCATATTTCTGCCTTTCCTTTTTCAAATCAATTTCGGTGGAAGAAGAGGCATATAAATCAAATGCCCTCATGAACAAAAACCCCACAGTAGTGCAACTTATTTTACTTCTCACTCACTACCTCAACGCCAACAATCTCAATTATCTTCAGAATAGCTTTGAGCACATAAAGCAATGAATTCCTGCCTATATACCTTCAAGAATTGAATGCACACAATTGTTAAATCATAACAAATCCTGCCTTAGTCACTTCTACATTCACTTCTGCATATTACCAACCTTCAAATCAAGGCTAGCCGTGGCGTGGATGTTGGCAAGATGATTTAAAAAATCAAAAGTAAAGCGCAAGAGCAATGATCATGGCTTTTGGCATTAAAACCCTTAATTACTAATAAAAACCCTTGTTAAAACCTGATTGGATGGTATTTTACCTTTTTCTAGCTTGGCAGAGTACCTTTTCCACGTTGCAATGACTCATAGCATTGATTAGAATGAAAACTTAACCAGACTTGATTCAGAGATCCAACGAACAAAGGATCTCATGATCTCTGAAAGAAATGTTAATCCTGGGTTAAGTTTGGAGATCCAGCGACAAGGCCATTCGTGAAATCTCAGAGTGATCTCTTAACTCCTGACTTTACTTGGAGATTTAGCGACCACCGTTGATCCCAAAGATGATCAACGGTCCTCAGATTATCTTTTAAAATCCATCATAACCCCGCCGTAATCAGAGATTGGACGACTGAAGGCAATCTCTAGTTCTTGGAACACTTGGATCAACCACAGTTAAACTCAGAGAATAAGCGACCAAAGACTTTGCCAATTCTCACAATCCTTTTCTTAACTCAGCAAACATCTGGAGATCTAGCGAACAGAGCCTTTTACAAACCTGTGAACAAAACATCTTGACCACAATGACATCTGGAGAATCAGTGAACAACTAAATCTCTTAATCTTGAAAAGCCACGCTTAACTCTTATTCCATCCTGGGATTCAATGAACATGAACATCTCGCATTCTCAAAAAGAAATGCTTAACCACAGTCAAATTTTGAGATTGAGCGAGTAACCCATATCTCCCATTCACTGAATACCTTTCATACCTTAGGTTACATTCTGAAATTATATGCTAATCGTAGATCCTAAAAACAATCAGTGACTATCGCTGAGTCGTCCAATCCATTAGACCTTTACCTTTTAATTATGAGATTCAGCGAACACAACACTCGCTTAATCTCCCAAGGTTTAAAACCTTAATCATTTCATTTTGAGAACACGCGAATGAAGGAAACACACCTTTAACTTTGCTTTGTTCACCAAATCACCAAAAGACTTGGGACTTTATTAACTGATTCTGAGATTCAGCGAACACATGATTCACTTAATTGCCAAATGATTTGGAGCTTCGCCATATTTTCCTAAGATCAAGCGACTGAAAATAACTTTATCCTTTGCCAAATTACTTTATCAGAGCCGCCAAACTTAGTGACTATGAGACCATGAACCAATCGTTGAATAGAATGCAGTAGGGTCCATTCATCATGAGATTAAAACTTCACCGTTGATTCAGAAGATGATCAACGGTCTTCGCTGAGTTATAACAAAGAGCAAGACCACTTAATTCAGTGATCAAGAGATGACCGCTATGCTCATTTGCTGAATGTTAAGAGCAAACTGCTAGGAAACAAGAGAACATGAGACTACGCAGTTGCTGAATCGCTGGATGTTAAGACTAACCGTGACATAAACTGGGAGATTCAATGACTAAGTAGAAAGATAATAAAGGACTCACCACTATCGCTAGTTCACTGAAAGACTTGAAGACATGGAAAAATATTGCGCAATTCAGCGAAGACAAGGAAAAGAATGACCATGTGCAAATTGGAAGACTTAAGTGACCAAAAAGTAACACGCAAATAGAGGGAACTAGGGCACACTCAAAACTAACCAATGAATGATCACTTTAAGGCAAAAATACATAAGGCGAGGGTTTTCTAACACAAATATGATAGATTTTGAGGAATTCTAAAACCCTAAACTAGATGAAGACATATGCAAAGACATAGGACAAGGACCTGGAGCCAAAAACCTCAAAAATCCAAAATATACCCAACATGTTTTAAGGAGCATTGTGTTGGAAAATAGTAAATTTAAACCATAAATTCTTGACATGCTACTATATAACTTGAAGGCATTTGCAGAGCAAATGAGCAGAATTCAAGGTGGATGAAAGATGGAGGCTACTTTTAGTGTCAACTCCGAGAAGCAAATGAAGGCTTTCAAGGGGACGATGAGTGTTGAAAGGATTAAGGGGCTTCTGAAAGTGAAAATGGAACGAATGGTGGATGTTGTTCTTAAAGTGATTGGAATGCAGTTCCAAGAGCGTTGAATCAAACGCAGGACCAACTTGGACGTTATCTCTATTTTTATTGCCTGGGGCTTAGAGATTCGTGAAAGCACAAAGGAGGTTGGCCAAATCAGTAGGGCACTATTTGATGAGGATGTTTTAGGTGGGTTGGAGTCAATCTTGGAGTGGTCAATCCCAGGCATAGGGAAAGACCTAACTGAATGTTTTGAAGAGGATGAGGATGTAGGCAGGTTTGGGCTCATTCCTTTCCTGCGATGGGAGGCCAAAGTGGATAAATATGAAATGTTTATGAATGCTGTGGAAGGATGGATGCAGGTTAAAGATGAATTAGTGGTGCATGATCAAGTGATCAATGACAGGGTTGCATACATTTTGGTTAATGTGCCAAAGAAACAGTGAAACCCGCATAAGTGAGGGAAAGGCTAGAAGCTGGAAGGGTAAAGAGGTGATGTTGCATGGGCCATTTTGAGGTTTTTTTGAAATTTTGTGCATAGTGGATATTGGAGATAGCTACATCTTTGTCGACAACAAGAAAGATGATGCATGTAATTAAATAGTAGGCTTTCTAGATGTTTTTAATGATGTTCATAGGTGTTAACCCAAGGATTGTTCATTGTATATTCTGGGCTTTTAAAGGTCTTTATATATGTATAGAAAGCAATATAGGCTATAGACAGTCATATATACTTTGAATGTAAAGGATAAAAACTCCTAAGATAGATGTTATAACAGTTATAATAGTTGAAGACTGGATGTTGAATTCTCTAACTCAAGATGTAATCTTTTCTTTATATCAATAAAAATACCTATTATCGATTAAAAAATATAAAATATAAATCTTTTAATTTAATCATTTAATTAACAAAGGTATTTAATCAACCATAATAATTAAATATTCTCTGTATCTAACATTTCCACATCATGAAATATAACTTATCCCAATACCATAATTACTCCTAATTTAATTATTTAAATCAAATAACTCACACAAGCAAAACCACTTGACTCCCAAAATCTGAAAATCAACTAACTTCATAACAAGAAAACACTAAGGAAGGGTTCATGAATTCACGTCGGGTGAACCCACAATAGTGGGTTACAATTTTTTAGAGGAAGGAATTCATCCCAAAAATTACAAAAGCCCAGATTTACTCACATACTTTTGATAGAAAGTACTTTCTATCGAAACTAAGTACTTTCTATTGAAACTAAGTACTTTATATCAAAAGTCCCTTAGTATGGGTAATTTGCATAGCAATTTGCATAGTTTTATGTAAAGTACTTTCGATAGAAAGTTCTATCGAAACTAGGTACTTTCGATCGAATGTACTTTCTATCAAAAGTCCCTGAGTAAGGGCAATTTATAGAGTTTGATAAAATTCCAAACATTTCATGGCTTCGAGGCTCAAGCGCAGGGGTCAAATGGAACAATAAGGAGATGTCCTTTTGCATAGTAGAAGTACTCAGAATGAGCTTTCTAATGATTATAGATTTGACAATTTTTGAGTTTATTATGTAGATGTTTTTTGACGTTAATCGAATGTAGGTTTTTTTATCAAATATAAACCTCTCAGTTTGACATTCAATGAAAAATAGTAGAAAAAAGATTTAAAAAAATAATAAAATAACAGTGCCCTCTGCTTTCGAGTCTACTTTCTATCCAAAAAAAAATTGAAATTAGATAAATACACAAAAAGTTATAAGCTATGTAGTCAAGGTATGTCAAAATTCTAGTTTAGTCAACTTCAAACGTTAATAAAATATGAAATAATCATGCTAATGTTATGAAACCAATTGCATGCCCTTTTTATGGATGTTACAAAACTAAATTCGAAAGAAGCACATTGATATCTATTTTAGAAAAAAAAAGTTATGCTCTATGAAAATAATGTAACTCTTTGAAAATGACATTTTCAGCAACATACTAGTTTTCGTGGGAGAAAGAAAAAACCATTCAAGTAAATTTAAAAATAAAATAAAAATATATATTTAGAATCTAGACAGAAAATCCTAAAAGACTCTAATTTACTTCATCTTCAGATTTCAAACGGTTTAATGACAATATGCATTTGAACATGAAAGTTTTTTTTTTCAAAATGTAGAGTTCAGTATCCGTTCAGGCAAAAAAGTGTAACCCACTATTGTGGGTTCACCCCGTCATCTTGACGCATTCAAATAGGGAACTTAATCAAAAAAATTTCCCTTAATTTAGGACAATATTGGTTTGGGTTGGGGTTTGGACATGTGTGTTATCTCCACTCTCTTACCATTTGAGATATTGCGATAGGGCACACTCATCCTAACAATTTAGGGAAGTTGATGCCCAATACCTGAAATCCTGCATAAAAGACAAGCATGTACATACATGTATAGATATATAATAGATAATGGCAGGGACCGACCGATCTTGTGGATCTCACAAGAAAGTAACTACGACTCCGTCCCTCAACCACATCAAGCACATCAAACAAAAATATAAAACACACACGCCAACCATACACATGCAAGTATGGGGTTAGTAACACCATAAATGTAAATAACATCCCAACAATAAATTATCATCAAAGTATAACCATAACATATACATCATCATTAGAATTTAAATTGATATGAAAATAACCATATTTACATGATATAACACATAATCCAAAGGTTCATATTTAATCAAATTAATAATCCAAATATCACTGAAATAATCAATGCACAAATAAAAGTGGCCTAAAAGAGTTTGACAAAGATAACTGGAAAACAAACTATGGGGGAGGGGCACTACATCTTTTACCTAGTCTTAGTTACACATTCATATTACAACAAAATCAATAAAAAATTTAATAAAGGGGTTGTATCTTTCTAAACCACTTTTAATTCAACTCTTTCCTTCATCTATTAACTTAAAGTTAATAAAATGTCAATCACCCCTAATGAAATTAAGTGATGTAGGAGTAGGTTTGGTCTCTAAAGTACATAATTAAACACCTACCCTAAATGACTAACTATTTCAATGAGAAGTAAACATTGTGAGATGATACGACCTTCTGACCCACTTGGATCCTAAATGCTAGCAGAAAATGATGAGTCTACCATTCATGGTTCTTTTTTTCAACTTTTAAAAACATCTATTCCCACATATCCTTTAGATTAGGGGATAGAAAATGGAATACCTAAATATCTTAAAAACTTATTTGGATCTAGGAAAAAGGTATTCCTAACCACCTAACCAATCTAAGGGTTCCTTGTTCCAAATAAGGATGGAAGCCTTCATAATTGTGGTTTTTTTATCCATAGGATTTACAAAAAGCATCTAATCTATGCAAAACATTCTCAAAATTACTTTTATTCATTTTCACAAAAAGTGATTTATGTCATCTACAAATAGGGCACTAAGCAATTGTCCGTTATCATTAGGAAGACTTGTACCATAAATAGAGAGTAGATCAATAAAGTATTGAAAGCATTATGTAAAATATCAACAACTATCATAAAGAGGGTAGGGGTAATGGGACACCCCTACCTTATAAACCTCTGTAGTTGAACAAGGCTAGTAAATTCAACATTTATGTCAATTCAAGTTGAGGAACCTCAAAATTATATATTAATCCATATGTAGTTCCCTCCTAGAAAATCCCAGATCTTTAGAAATATCCAATACAAATGACCATTCAATTATATTGTAGGATTTTTCAAAATCAAGAAAAATCATTGCAAGATTCTAATTAATATGTTCAGCCCATTGTATACCCTCCCAACTGGTAACTAGAATCTCAAGAATATCTCTTCCATTAATAAAACTAGTCCAAATCTCATAAACAATCTTATTTAACATTTAGCTTTTGTACCCACTTTAGGAACGTGGTTTATTTTCCATCTCTAGAATACCACTCCATAATTATCTAGAGATAAAGGCTTCATTGTGCACTCCTAAAGGTTATTTTTCAATCCAATCAAGATGAGTCTTGTAGAATTGTATGGGTAAACCATCAACCTCAATAGCTTTTCTATCATTGAAGGATTTTATTGTATTTATAATCTTTACTTCAAAAATGTCCTTGTCTAATAATATTGCATCCTCTATAGATAGTTAGTGTGGGATAGTCTTTATACATAATTCCATAGCCATAGAAGACTCATTGTTTTCTTCTAAAGAAAATAGGGCTTTGAAGAAAGAGTAGAACACTTATTTCATATCCACATTACTATTGAAACAAATGCCATCTTTATTAATGGAATCAATCCTTCCCTAATCTTGCCTCCTTCTAATAATGTTAAAAAAATATTTACAACCTTTGTCCCCTTCAGGGGGACAAGTCAGTTGATGATAATACATTTAAATCTTTCTTAATAGTGGCTTGACCTTGACCACATTATTCTCTTTTGCCAAATTGATTTGTTCTTTTGAAGGTCCCTCTAAAGGCCCAACATTTTACTTTGAAGTGGATACTTAATACACCTTTTGTCCAAGGATTTCATTTCCCCCACAATACTGGACAAGTTTTTCCAAAGGGACACAAGGGAGTCCCAATTTTGAATATCAATTTTTTTTAGGATTTTTAGAAAGATCAATGACCACCCTAATATCTCTGAGACAATCAACATCATTGAGGAGTTAAACATTGAGTTTATAGATAGTTAAAGAACATTCCTTTGGGATAAAAAAAACTTTGGAAAATTGCACACAAGACTCAATAGGGGAGTGATCAGATATGAAGGTAAGGAAAATAAAAACAATCCTACCATTGGCATCCTTTAAAAAAGTGAACAAGCCTTTATGAATATAGAATCTATCCAACCTGGAATAAATTCTCTTGTTCTAGCACGATCATTGCGCTAGGTGAACCAAATATCATTATGCTTAGATATTTTCTCTTCCAATAGAAAAAATGGCTCTCTTTATTCTAGACCAAAAATACATCTCATTGCCTTTCTAAAGGCTTCCTTTACCACCAATTTTGTCTTCCTTATACTCCAACACTTTGAAGTCCCCAACAATAAGCCAAGGGACCTTAGAAAGGTTATATGCCATACAAGACCATAAATCACACCTCACATTGTAATCATTCAAGGCATAAATGGTGCAAAGTCCAAAAACTTTTGAGTCAAACTCCTAAGTAACCTAGACCAATCTGTTACTTGGAGAAGATCCCCATTCAACAATAGATTTGGACCAACTATGCTTAAAAAGAATAGTTGACATCATTTTTCTTTATCATAGAGAGTATTCAAGGCTTCAAATGGATGACTTCCACACAAAGATAGGGACACATTCCTTTTGAAAACCAATAGTTTTGACTTCTTCAACATATAACACATTCAAACTGGGCCTATCTTTGCAAAATGATCTAAGAACATATTTTCTATTAGGGATTCCAAGCCTCTAACATTCCAACTACAAATGTTCAGTCTCATTTACGATGAGGGTGAGGGGAGATGAGCTTTCTGATTCTTATACAATTTTCCAAAACACTATGAGACTTTCTCCACCTTAGTGGCCTTATCCTCACCAGGGTTAGAATCTTCCTTCCCATTATTACCCCCTTTTATTAGTATTTGCACTCCTAAACCTCTCTAGTCGTTTCCTTTTATTCTTACTTTCAAAATCTTTATTTTCACCTTGAGAAATCATAGTTACGTGTTCAAACTTATAGGCAAAGTACAATGGATTAAAACAATTGAGTATGAGAGTTTCAACAACATTGTTTGAAATATATGATAAAACCATCAGACAATCAGTATTCAATAGCAATATCTCATTAGGAGAGTCCTATTAATTTTTTCTAGCATTCTCAATGTGGAACTTAATGGTATCCAAAGCCAACTGTTGGGCATTCTTAGGGTAAGGCTTAAACCTAAAACCTTCATTATAAATGAGCCTCTTAGCTCTAAGGAGAATAACCAACTCTTGATCATGCTTATTTGAAGCTCCTAACACTTCCAACTCATCTTCACACACACACAATACACACATATTACCCATACACATATTGTGTGTGAAACATATTTGTATACACACACATACACACACATATGTATATGTACATATACATATACATATATATATATATATTAAAAGTTATTTTATTTTAATTTGTATCTATTTTTTTAATCTCATATATTTTTTATATGTTTTTTATTTAAAAATATTATATATATTTTAAATATTAATATTTTAATATAAAAACAATTATTTTAAAATATTAATAAAAATATCTCAGCATCTAATAATATTATTTAATAGTAATTTTGAAAATAAAAGATTTATATAAAAGAACAATATAATCTCAAATATATAGATGAATAGTTAATTTTAACGTCCACGAGGCTAAATATAGATAATGCATGGTATACTTCTATCAGATCGTTAGAACCAGTTTTTAATTTCGTTGTGGGCGATTTTTTTTACTAATTTGGCGGATAGGATATCAGAGGGAGGAACCACACAGGCCTACTGCTGTGGCAGTGTTGCTACTGGCCAAGCCCAGTACACAAGCATGGCCACAGCAAAAACTTGTATCAGTTCATATGTATTGAACAAAACAACTCATACCAGCACTGCATTCCCAAATTTTTGCCACTGCAGATGGAAATGCAAAACAAAAATAGTGCTCACGAATCCTTTATGTCCCGCTTCAATGTCATCAAAATTTTCAAAGCACAGAGAAACAGGACGCTCCGCACTTTACTCAAGCAAGACTTCTACCTTGTTGTACGAAACAAGAGAAAAAAAAGTGGTCAGGGATGAAGACCCAATTGGTTCTTTCAATCAGCGGTTGAGAAAGGAAAAAAGGGCCCGTAATCAGCCGGCGGAGAGGGTCGATCCCAAGGAAGCCCAGATTTATATGGACAATATCAAAGAGAAGCGGAAAAAAGGTTTGGAGAAGCTTAAGCAAGCGAAATTAGAAGGGAATGAAAAAACATTGTCTTATACAATTGATCCAGAGACCCTGGTTGAAGGTGATTATGTCGTTCACAAAAAAGTGGGTGTTGGTCGGTTCGTTGGGATCAAGTGGTCTGGCGATACAAAGTATGTATATATTCAGTATGGCGATGGGATGGCCAAACTTTCCGTGGACCAGTCTCGTCGATTGTTATACCGCTATAATTTGTGAGTTCTTTCGTTTCAATTTTTGTGCGCGTAATTATCTTGTGCTTAGGGCATTTAGTTTGTCAATATCTAGATATATTTTTTTGTCATGCGGGATTATTGCAAAATTTGCCAGCAGTCATTTCTTCTACGAGACTTTTGTCCAGCTTGATAACCTCGGTTAAATATCTGGTAACGCTTTGTTCATCAATCAAGTCAAATTTATCATCAGACATACGGCCAAGTATTCCTAAACAGCAAACACCAACTGTGTACATTCCAATATGACAGCCTACACGAGAACCGGCAAAATCGCATCTTCGAAGACACAATCCAGAACCAGTCGAAACACGGCCCAATAAAACTAGACAATCCCCAGAAAACAGCCATAGTACCATATCATTTATGAAGGGGGAAGCAAATTACCATAGCCTCTACCCCGCATATCACGTACCAGTTATAAGTAGCTTAGAACAGAGTAAGGATTTTGAAAGAATATGGGTGGGGAGGAAAATTACCTCACCCTCGCTGAACCACCCTAAACATCCAGATATTTCTTACATTTATTTAACTTGGGAGATGAATTGATTTCGACTTTATCCACCGAATCCTCATCATCATAACAGTCAGAGAAAACAGGAATAGCATAGGTTGGTAGGTAGGTAGGGATGCCTTATGACCCTCAGTGATTCGCTGGATAGTCTTCTGCATCTACACTTGTTGCCGCTTGATTGCATGAAGGCGATTCAGGGTACAGTTGAAATAAACCTTACCTTGGTGCTGAACATCTTCAATAACGTTGTGAAGAAGGTATGAGCTAGCCGCTGTTGACAACATGGAAGCATATCTCAGTGACTGTGCCATATCAAATATGTTCCTTCTGCCCCTAGTACTACTAGGATCCAGCAATATGTTGGTCATGGTTGTGAATCACCACACATGGTTCCCCAACCTCTTTAGCCAGCTCCCAAATTCTGCGCACCCAATTTGTCAGCTCTAGATTTTTAATCTCTTGCTTGAGAAAGCTGACAAAATCATTGATCATGGCCTCACCAGAGGGTCAGAGACCCTAGACTGTCACTGTTTCGTATTCCCTAGACCAACTGGCCCCTTACCCTTCCCCTTTGCAGAACACTCAACAGTGTGCCGCTTGCCACAGCATTGCTCCAAGGAGGAACCATTATTTAAATGGATAGGAAAAGATATCTTAGCTGAATACCAAGACAACCAAACCAACCAACAACCAAAGACAAAAATCACATGCAAAGATTGCCTTCATCCCAAAAAATGAAGTGTGCTATTTCATTTTGCAATAACTACTATACGTGTGCCATTTTGTGATGTCCCCTTCCTAGTCTGTCCTCAAATTTGCCCTAAAAGTCACAATGGCAACAAATTAAGGTTAGGGTTACATCTTACCAAGTAAAATATCTCCTCAAATAGTTGAATAGTGGATTTGAATCCTGCTGTCATAACATAAGAAACATGTACACATGTATAATACATATAAACATTATTAGGGTTAGTCCATAACACATGAGATTTATAGAATATCTACAGCATCATTGCAAACTCATTAGAGAAGAAGCACAATAGGTCTGCTTGAAGCCATCCCACACCAAGCCCAAGAGTGGAACTTTGGCCCTCTTGGCCCTTGTGGCAGGCAACATGGACATCCACTTGGGGTCCCTATCTAGTGGGGTGCTTGTATCTGCTTTCCCTATCCTTGCTTCATCTCCTAAGATTTAGTAGCCTTCATTGTAGAGTTGGAGGGAAGGTTGTAATGTAGGTTACTTGATTGTCCTATATTAATCTAAACCCAAGAGTGGAACTTTAGCCCTCTTGGCCCCGGTGGCAGGCAACATGGACATCCATCCGGGGTCCCTACCGAGATGGCAATCCTCATGGTTCCTCTTCCCCGTACACCTTGTTCTTTCTATATTGATGGAAGTTCATGAACAGATTATTGATACATGCATCTATATCAAATCGTAAACAAACATATGTAAACATAATTGATTGACAATAATGGGTAGGCCATGATAATACCACAAGAGCTGTTATTCAGATTATTAGACGCTGATTATAACAAGTCTGAATCAGATTAGTGAGAGTCTGATCCTGAATATGTGTCTGCTGTTTACAGGCTTCTGATTTTGATTACCGTTCCTTGTTCACTGATTGCTTAAATTATCATGTCCCCTTTCTAGAGACATGTTCGTTCATGACGGGTTTGCCTCTCATCGACTCTCGTAGGCAAATAGTTTGGAGAGAGAGTCATTGTGTGGATCATTTGATTGCTTATTGCTGACAGAGCCTACATTCGGCAGAGCCTACATCCAGTTTGAGGCCTACATGCAGTTGTAGTGGAGCCTACGTCCAGAAGCGAGCCTACATCCAGTTCGAGCCTACATTCAGTCTAGTTGGGCCTACATTCGGTTATGAGACATCTTGGCCTACATTGTTATATTTTTGAGTTGAGAAATGTACTTTATTATTATAATGTTATTTTAGTATAAAGTACATTATAATTAGATGTTTCTAGAAGTTCTAGTAACTTCTCAAGAAAAAGAATAAATAGGGGGCTTGGGCTATCATTTCGACATGCTTGGATTTGAGATTTCTTCTACTTCTTCATTGTGAAGCAATTTGTAGCCTTGTGGTTTGCAAAATACTATTCGATCTTTGGGAACGAATCACTCCCCTAGATTGGCATAACTGAGGTAGTGAAATATCTATTGAAGGGTTGCAAGTTTGGAAGTGGTATTCAGCCATTTCAAGTTGAGCTTATTTGGAATCCTCAAATTTACCTGAGGGTTTGAGTTTTGGTTGCAAGAGGAAAAAAGCAGTCCAAAAAAACAGATTCGAAAAAGCAGTCCGAAAAAGCAGATCCGAAAAAGCAATTCGAAAAAGCAGATTCGAAAAAGTTGTCCGAAAAAGCAGATCCGAAAAAGCAGTCCGAAAAATTATTGCAGCCATCTACAATTAGGTTCCTCATTTCTCATTTGACATTTGACATATTTTCTGAGAAATGTATGTTTTCAGCTGAGTACAAAATATAGCTTCAGCACTTTACTATTTTACATTGTACTTGTCTTTGTTTGCCATTTGGCAGTATTGGTAACAAAGGAAGGCTAGGATTTTGCAAGTGAAAGGGCATTGTAATTTTCAGTCTATCTATATTGCAAACCTAGGGTTTGATGATCATATCATTGACTGAAAAATGTATGGCATTGTTGCAAATTGTTGATATATGAATGGCATATGGTTTTGAGCATAGTGTTTTAGATGGTATTTGGTTGCTATCTATTATTCTAAAATTTTGGGACAGCGAACTCATATATTGCAAAATAATTTCCTATATTCAGTATTTTTCTTTCAGCAGTGTATTCAGTGCATGCCAACTGTTTGACGAATTTTCTCAGTTCAGTATTAGTGTTTTTTAGTGGCCTTTATAGTAAGGGTCATTACAGTGGTATCAGAGCGGTGTTCTTGCCATCCTGTTGGGTAAGAAACCTATATGCATCCTTCAGCATTTGGGCATCACAGGTACTACACACAAAGAAGAGCAGCACTAGAGGGTGAACAGGACTTCGGAGATACTCTTACCATGGGTGAGAGACAGTCACAGAGCCCACCTAGAATTCCTGATGATGAGAGGGAATTCTTTCGGATTATGACTACAGGACAGCAGGAGATGGTCCAGTCCTTGTGTAATTTGACCACTATGATGGAGAGAGTGGTTCAGCCCAGAGCACAGGAACAGGTTAGAGGTACACTTGATCATGATAATAGGAGCGTGGCAGGTTCACAGGGTGCTCCTAGGCACAGGTCTTGGACAGCGGATAGACCTACTTGTCCTACTTTCCTTAGAGAGGAGGCTCAGGGGGCAGGAGAGGGTGATGTACAGGATGAGTTTCAGGATGATCTTAGAGCTGCTACTGTAGAATGACAGGCATTACCACCACATGTGCGTGAGTTACTTAACTTTGATCGCTACTTGAACCAGAGGAGAGAGCACATGAGGAATACTCGGCAGAACAGGAGACCTAGAGGAGGCCATGACAGTGAGTTGCAGCGAGCTGCTAGCAAGCTCACTTTACCTTCTTTTGATGGTAGTGGACAGATGACAGCACAGGCATGGATACATAAGTTGGATACTTTCTTAGCATTGAGACCCATGTCAGAGATAGATGATAGATGCCATCAGATACGCCACCTTGCATTTGGAGGGCGCAGCTCATGACTGGTGGTCACATGGTATGGTTACCTTGCAGCACAACCAGGTGACATCGTACCAGGATTTTGTGGATAGGCTGGTGGAGCGTTTTGACAGGAAGGATCCAGAGATCTTCCATGATCTTGCACAGTTGAGACAAACAGGCAGCTTAGAGACTTATATCAGTGAGTTTTAGAGGTTGTCAGTTATGGTCCAGGATGTATCGGAGAGGCGGTTGGTTATCCTATTCACTGAGGGATTGTCTGAACCCCTCAAGGGTTGGATCAAGGCATTTGATCCATCGACACTACAGGAGGCCATGAGGAAAGCTCGTAGTATGGAGCTTACAACACCTTCTAGCAGATTCACCCCTAGGAGTTCTATTTCTTTCAGAGATAATAAGAAGTTTGATAAGGGGAAGGGGAAGAAGGTTGATACCAAGGGGAAATCCACTCCACCCTTGGATACTGAGGCACTTAATGACCTACGCAGGAAGAAGCTATGCTTCTATTGCAAAGGTCCATATGATAGGGATCATGACTGTCCTTTGAGGCCTAAGGGGAAGGCCAATAGAGTTATGTGGGCGTACTATAAGGACTCAGATTCAGATAGCACAGCACATGAGGATGAGCATAGTGACACAGAGCCTGAGGTAGAGGCAGAGGCTTTAGAGCCTAAGGTGGAGCCAGAGCTACATTTGCAGCAGACACGCTTATCTAGTATTCAGCAGGAGGGGTCTTTTAGATTGCGTGGAATTCTAGCAGGATAGAAGGTGATTACCCTAGTTGATACAGGTGCTACGCATAATTTTATTGATGCACATTTGGTTGAGTGCCGTGGCATTGAGACAGAGGAATTTGAGGGTCTCCAAGTACAGGTTGCTGATGGTTACACTCTTAAGTGTAACAGGATGATCAGAGATATGCCCTTACGCTTGAGCAATTATGAGTTCAAAGCGGATTACTATGTAGTTAACATGGGCGACCTAGATATTGTATTGGGGATGACTTGGTTGCATTCATTGGGCGAGGTCACTTTCAGACTCAGGGACATGGAGATCAAGTTTGAGGCAGATGGTAGGCAGCATGTCTTGAGGGCTATTAGAAATAGTGATATTAGGACTATTTCTTTCAGGCGCATGGAGAGGATGGTTAGACACGATGGGATCGGATGGGCAGCCATGTGTACTCTCATGCCTACACAGGAGGAGCATCAGATGACAGAGTATCACCCTGATATTCAAAGATTGAGAGAGCAATATGATAGGGTGTTCAGTGACATTCCACCTGGCGCACCACCTGATAGAGGGATTGAGCACATCATTGAGTTAGAGGAGGGTGCTAAACCAGTGATGATCACACCATACAGGCATCCTAAGAGGCTCAAGGATGAGATAGAGAAAACCATCAAGGAGCTACTTGAGATTGGGCACATTAGACCGAGCAAGTCTCCTTTTGCTTCTTCGGTAGTTTTGGTGAAGAAGAAGGATGGTTCAATGTGGATGTGCATTGATTATCGGATGCTGAATAAGAGGACTATTAAGAATAGGTATCCCATCCCTCGGATTGGTGAGTTGATAGACGAGCTACATGGAGCATGCTACTTCAACAAGATTGATTTGAGATCCGGCTATCACCAGATCAGAGTCACAGAGCAGGATGTGGAGAAGACTGCATTTAGATGCCGTTGTGGGCACTTTGAGTTTGTGGTCATGCCATTTGGGTTGACCAATGCACCAGCTACTTTCCAGTCCACGATGAATAAGGTCTTCCATCATCAGTTGAGGAAGTTTGTGTTGGTATTCTTCGATGATATCTTGGTATACAGTCAGACATGGCAGGAGCATGTAGCACATTTGGAGATTGTATTGAGTATATTGCAGACGGAGTCCTTGTATGCCAAGGAGTCCAAATGTGATCTGGGTATGACTGAGCTTTTGTATTTGGGACACATTATCAGTGCAGAGGGAGTACGGATGGATCCTGATAAGATCCGTGCTATAGTGGAGTGGCCTATTCCAGAGAACCTGACACAGTTGAGAGGGTTTCTAGGCCTATGTGGATTCTACCGCAGATTTGTGAGTGGGTATTCACGTCATGCAGCCCCTATGATAGATTTGCTGAAGAAGGGGGCCTTTGTTGGGACACCAAAGGTGCAGGTTTGCTTTGACAGGTTCAAGGAGATCATGACTTCATGTCCGGTGTTAGCTTTGCCTGATTTCTCGAAGCCATTTGAGCTTCAATGTGATGCATCCGGAGAGGGTATAGGTGCTGTGTTGATGCAGGACAAGCACCCTATTGCATATGATAGTAGGAAACTCCGTGGACCTGAGAGATCTTTCAGCATTTACGATAAGGAGATGTTAGCCATCATGCATGCGTTGGCTAAGTTTAGACAGTATCTAGTGGGTGGTAAGTTTTGCATTAAAACTGACCACAACAGTTTGAGGCATTTCCTTAGTCAGAGAGATCTCAATGATAGGCAGCAGAAGTGGGTAAGTAAGTTACAGGCTTACGATTTTGATATATCATATGTGAGAGGGACTCAGAATGTGGTAGCAGATGCATTGTCACGTAGACCACATCTCAGTGCATTGATTGAGATATCAGAGGATTGGCGACATATGATAGTGGCAGAGTATGCTAGAGACCCATGGGCGTCAGGGATAGTTGATGGGTCAGTTGTTGATACCCGGTATACACTTGTAGATGATTTGATTATCTACAAGAGCAGGATCTTTCTAGCCCCAGGATTGAAGGTGTTATCATTATTCAGTATGGATGTTCTTTATGTGTTGGCAGTCATTTTCTGCAGTGTCTTTTACACTGTAAGATGGATACTAAATGGAGGCATCGAGTTACATGTTGCATCTGTTCTGAAAGTTCGTTTCTTAAAATAACACAAGGTTGGAGCATTTTGAATATGTTTTTTTTGTTTCCTAAGTCTGGCACTGTATAAACATTTTATGAATAGTGACAAAATGAACTGTCCCGTGTGTTAGTTTTTAAAAAAAACAGATATTCACAACAGTTTTGTTGATGTGAGTTTTGTACCACTACATAACATATAGCAATTGAAATACTTGATACAGCGTATCAAACACTCAACCCTCTCTTGAAAAGTATATAAGAATACTCCAAGGTTCCTTACACCTGTGGATACTAACTCAGTTAAAATGATGTGATTTGCTGGTAATCACTTCGGTGGGCTTATGTTGTTCACTTGAGGATGTCAAATTCTTGCTATGACGAGATCTAGCTTTGCAATACATACTCAAATGATTTTCCAATTTACCACTTTCAACTTTACTTCTTAAACTCTAACTACTAAGCTACTTCTTGCTTTGCTACTACTCCTAAGGAATGGAAAGATTGGCAAATGGACGGGGATCAACCTAATGAAAGCTTGCCAGCGGCTCTACCTCCATAGATGCAATGATTCAAGGGGAATAAGACTAGATTACCACACAAGGCTCCTCAACAAGCCGCTAAGGTGCTAGTGGCCTAGTATATAGATCCCTATCAAACATTTACCAATATCACCATACAACTAGCCATCTACTTCTATTCTTACTTTAACAACATGAAATGAAATCCTACTTTAATTTGAGAGATGAGAGGAACCATGCAAATACACCAAAATGATCATGTATATCCACCATGCAAATCACAACAATGAATAAAGAACAATTTTGATAGTATTTTGGCAACAATTCTCCAACATAACTCTCTTTACAAATGAGTACAAATGGCCTTATATAGAGGCTCAAAATTACAACGAGTGGCCAAGATTAAGAGGCAAAATCAAGGGCCAAGATTAAACCTTACAAACCCTAATTAGGGTAACCATCTTTCAACCAATTACACGAGGGCACCAACTTTATGGGCCAATGAGAAAATTACAATAATCTGTCAACCAATGAGAACATAGGACACTTGGCATGATTTGATTGCATGCACATGAAATTGCCACCTCATCAACCTTGTCTTATAAAGTTCATTAATCCTTGAGATGAGATGAAGCCTTGGATGCTTGAGCTTGTCCTTAGAAATTTTCTCACCACCACTTGAACTTGCTTGTACTTGATGTCCTGACCTCGAAAGGGTGAGGTCTCCATGCACTTGGGGTAATCTTGCCTTGACCTTGGTGGCTTGCCTAGGTGTGAACCTTGTGCAATTTAAGAGCCTTGCTCTTAGCCACCGCCTTGAAATCAAACTTGACCTCTCTCAACCTTTCAATCACTTTCTTCCCTGCTTCAATACTTTGCCATTTTTAACCTTCCTATTTGGATTTGATTTGCATGCATGCATCCTTGTTTCAATAACCTTGGGTTTTGGGGCACCTGTCCTCACCATATCTCCTTGATTGTTCCACAATCCACCCATCACTGAGTTCATCAACTGCTTTCATCAATGCTTTCCTCCTTGGTTAACCCTTGACTGCCTTCAACTGTTCGAACTGCCACAACCTTGCCCTTTTGGCATAAGTACTTGCCTCAACCATAGTGGTGCAATGCATCTCCCCAAGATTAGATTTGGTTCGACTGGCAAAGCATCACTAATAGTCTTGCACCCGAATTGAAGAAGTAGGACCCCATGTAGATTTGCCCCCGATTTTGTACTATTTAAGTTGCAACTCTAAATTCATGCTAGTGATCCTAATCCAATCAATCTTTCTTTTATCATTTCCAATCTCTTCAATAAAATAAAACATCCAAGAATCAAATTGTGTACCTTTAGTAGAGCCCGGAATTTGACTGAGAAGCACGATGAGGTCGTTGCACTCTGATTTGCTGTATCCTGTTTGCTGCTAGGGTAGACTGAACACTTCCTTGTACAAATCCATACTATTTGATCCTCTTTGCCATAGGGGACTAGCTGTCTCTCAACCTCTCTCTTAATTGAATCATATCAAAGGTACCAATGTTGGTGTTTCCAACGTATTTCAATTTTGAGCGGAAGTTGGAATTGGGTATCATGACTTCCTTGTCTCCTATTTCAGCATTAATTCCTTTGGGTCGCTTGCTTGCATTAACATCAGCCATCCTAAACACTTATCACTCCCCGCCTTTTCTACAATGCTGGTGAAACTACACTTATCACTCCAATCTTCGCCTAGGGGTGGAATACTACACTTATCACTCCCCGCCGTTGCCTTAAGATGGGCTACACTTATCACTCCAAATCTTCCCCTAAAATGAAATGCAATGATGCAAACTACACTTATCACTCCCCGCCTTTGCCTTAAGATGGACTACACTTATCACTCCAATCTTCGCCTAGGGGTGGAATACTACACTTATCACTCCCCGCCGTTACCTTAAGATGGGCTACACTTATCACTCCAAATCTTCGCCTAAGATGAAATGCAATGATGAAATGCAAGCGAGAACTTGAGGGAAAAAAGCCAATCAAGACAATCGAGTAATCTACTTAATATCCAAATACCTAACTCTACTCTTGAAATTAATTTTCAACACCTAAACTAGCACCAATGAAATGAAAGCAATTAAAGAGAGAGGAAAAGATAGGCCACTCACCAAAAACAAAGCTTGGAATTCCTTCTCCATGTAATTGGCTTAGCTTGATTCTCAAAATCTTCTATCTCCACAAGAAAATCTCCCCTTCTCCAATTCACTCTCAAAATCTGATTGCTATGAATCTTCTATCAATAAATTCTTCTATTACAAATCTGATTTGCCTCAACTCAAGCTTCTTCTCTTCATCAAACTCTCCAATTTTCGAATTTGCTTTTCGGATCTGCTTTTTCGGACTGCTTTTTCGGACTGCTTTTTCGCTCTGCTTTTTCGGACTGCTTTTTCGCTCTGCTTTTTCGGACTGCTTTTTTTGCTCTGCTTTTTCGGGCTGCTTTTTCGCTCTGCTTTTTCGGGCTGCCTTTTCGCTCTGCTTTTTCGCTCTGCTTTTTCGGACTCCTTTTTCGCTCTGCTTTTTCGGACTGCTTTTTCGCTCTGCTTTTTCGGACTACTTTTTCGGACTGCTTTTTGCTGCCAAGAGAAAAGGAGAGAAGTGAATGAGATGGTGAAATGAAGTGGGGGAGAGCTCCCCTTATATACCAAATTTTGCCTCCAAAAAAGCAAGGCCGACTTTGTAGGAGGAGGGAAAAACAAAAAATTAAAATTGTCAAATTAAACATGAATTAAATGAAATAAATTGCCCAGCCCTAGGGGATTTTATTTTAATTTAAAATTGGGTCAACCTAGTGCAAAATTATCGGTTTAAATTAGCCAAATCCGAAATTATCATAGGCCCTAAAATTGAAATTTTGAAAAAAGGTCATTTAGGCCTCCAATATAGCTTTAAACCCTCCCCATTGTGGGCCCAATAACTTGCCTTGAATTTCACACCTCCTAGGCCTTAAAATATGTTGAATTTAACACACAAAGGGGCCCAATTTAAATTTCTAAATTACAAACACTTAGCCCAAAAAATATGATTTTAATGCATTTAATCATGACAACCAAAATTAATTTTTCTTATTTTGCAACCCAAAAATCATTTTGCAATTTAATTTCCATTTGGCAATTTTATCCCCTTTTTTATTTTTGCAATTTATTATCTCTATTTGGCAGTTAAACTCAAATTTGGCAATTTAATATCAAATTTTTATTTAATTTCCACTTTTCTCCACCAACAATTTACAAGATTTTCCCAAAAATATCCAATTTCACAATTAAATTTTAAAAATCTCAAGTTATTCAATTTCATCAATTTTCAAAATTTAATCAAGTCCAAAATTTGCAATTTTATCCCACCAGATATTAAAATAAAATTTTCTCATCGAATTTCATTTGGCTTGGAGACAAAATCGACTATTTAAGAAAATCAACGTTTTGCACAAGGTGAAAACAAGCAATACCCCCCCAGGCACTTTAAAAGCATCCAAGGTGTAAAATTTTCATTTCAAAACCTCTGGATCGCCCAAAAATTCGTTAAGGCACCCAAATACCCAGATCTAGAAAAATCGTCAAGGCTTGCTCAAAAAAAATGGGGGTCCCCAAATTCTTTGGGGCGATGGTGTGAAAACCTCACAACAAGTTTCAAATATAGTAGTGTGTCTTCCAAAACCTGACAACGTAATTTGTTGGTGGGAGCAGTCTTAACGGCATTAGAAAAAGACACAAACTGTGCATGAGTGGAAAAGTGGTAACATGATTAAAAAAACGTGAGTGATGAAAAAATGGCTCTGTGGGCAATTAGTTTTTGTTTTTTCTCGTTCGTTGCCAGGAAAGAACCGTTATCGAACAAAAAGAAAAATACGGCCTCCTGCTGCATCTGTAGACTCTTATGAATTGGTGATTGAACTGTGACTTAAAAAAAACGTTTTTCATGAGCTTCTAAATAGAGTGAAAAAGAAAAAAACGGGCTCCTTGTTATCTTCATACGTGACCAGTCGGGTGTAGTCGAGCAGAGGAAGTCATTCAACAAAACGGTCAGATACGAAGGTAAAAAAGGAGAGCATGCAGGATAATATCAAACACGGTTGGATAAAGCAGATGTGAAGATTAACGCACAGATGTGTGTGTATTGACAGAGGCGGTTCTTGGAAGACACAGACAAAGAGCTCAAGTGTTTGCTGTGATAAAAAAATGGAGAGTGTGGTGATGAGAAGATGCACTGGTCTTAGCTAAGGAGAAGAAAAGCAAAGTTTTACAAGACCGAGGAGTGACTTATAAAGAAGGGCTGCTCTGTGCGAAAAGGAAACAGTTTTTTGCAGCATACAGGAGATATTTTGAAGTTTAGTAAAAGCCATTGAAAGACACGGTTGCTTAAAGTGGTGCTGAGTGTATTGATGTTGCAAAAGACCAACCAACAGTATAACAGGAGGCAGAGTGTTCATTGAGATTGGGTCTTGGTTTTTGTTGAAACTGATTTCTCATCAGGTCTGGTTTTTATTTTATGAGTATCAAGACTAGTTACAGCTTAAGAGTCTTCATGTTGTTGTGAAGACAAGTGCATATATTTGTTTTGTTTTAGCAATTCTCGAAAAGAAGGTTGCAGCCTTCAGGATCAGGTTGAAGCCTGATTAGTTAAATTAAAGAGGGTTGTAGCTCTCAGTTGTGATGGGTAGTTGCCCAAGTTGATTCGTGATGCCGTGGTTTTTACCCGTCTTGGGTTTCCACAAGAGAATCCTTGTGTCTTGTCTCGCATTGTTGTGATCTCTGCATTCTAGTTTTATTATTTGTCTCAGGCCGTTTAAAATACTGATTCACCCCCTCCCTCTCTCAGCATTTTTTGCTTTTCAATTGGTATCAGAGCAGGTCACTCTCTTCCCGTGCTTAAAAGCTTGAGAGTTCGATCCTTGTGCCCATCATGAGTGCCTTAGAAGGTCTTGCTACAAACCGTGCCCCTCTCTTCGATGGGAACAACTTTGCATTCTGGAGTGTTCGCATGAAGACTTACATCATGTCTCTTGGCTGTGATGTCTATCTCAGTTTTGTAAATGGCTATACTATCCCTGCTACTCCTGCAGATGCCGATGGTAAAAAGGAATTTGAGAATAATGCCAAGGCCATGAATGCAATTTTGTGTGGCCTAACTGAGGCTGAATTTGTAAAGGTCATGCACTGCGCTACCGCAAAAGATATTTGGGATAAATTGCACAATGCATATCAAGGTGATGACAAAGTCAGGAAAGCTAAGGTTCAAACTCACAGGGCTGTCTTTGAAGGTCTTCGCATGAAGGACAGTGAGAACATTGCTGCATATTTTCTTCGTGTTGATGAAGTTGTCAACGCTTTAAGAGATCTAGGTGAAAATGTTGAAGAGAAAACTGTGGTTCAGAAGATTCTTCGTTCTCTTCCCATGAGACTTGATGCTAAAGTCTCTGTTGTTGAAGAAATGTCAGATTTAGACACTTTGTTGACAAACTACATGGTATCTTGACTGCATATGAGATGAGGACTACAGTTGAAGGGCCTTCTAAAATTGAATCTGCATTCAAGGCTTCTAAAAGAAGTAAGGACAAAGAGAATAATCTAAGTGAAGGCTTGGATGAGGACTCCAATGAGGAAATAGCTTACTTCATTAGAAGGCTGAAAAAAGGCTTTAACAAAAACAAAAGCAAGTCTGGTCTGAAATGCTTTAACTGCGGAAAGCTTGGTCACTTTGCCTCTAAGTGTCGGTTTGATAAAGAAGAGGACAACAATGATGAAAAAGAATTCAAACAACAGAAATCTAGGAGGTTTACCAAGAAGAATTGGAAATTTGAAAAGGGCAAGAAGGTGCTGTTTTCAAAAAATGACAGCGATGATTCTTCAAGCAGCGAAAGCGATTCTAGGATAAGTGAAGTCATGTTCATGGCTATTGATGATGCAAGTTTTGAAGAAATTGGAGATGATGGAGATGATGAAGTAGACCTTGAACTTGAATTGATTTCAGCTCTATCTGAGATTAAGAAACTGAAAAAGAAAAATCTAAGTCTTGTGGATCTTCTACAAGTTGAGAGTGCTGAAAAGCTGAAGATTGCTACATCTTTTAGAGAGGCTGAAACTCAGCTTGTTGATTCTAAATTGCTGAATGAGGAGGCCAAAAAGATTCGTGAAGATTTGGAAAATCAGATTCAAATAAAGAAAGATAACATCGCCAAGCTAGAAGCTGAAATCGTTTCTCTTAGAAACACATTGGTAAAACCTCTATGCTCTCAAGTGAAGAACTGTCTTTCAACAGTGGTAAAGTCACATTAGATGACGTCCTTAGCTCTCAAAGATCCACCAAAGATAAAAGAGGAGTTGGTATGCAATCTGATCTAAACTCTTCACCACCGGAAAGTAGTCAGCCTACTCCTAACAACGTAAAAAACCTTTCTTCTATGGCTACTATTTTGCATGTAATTACTTTGGACATAGAGCTACTGATTGTAGAGCTGCTCCCTACAAGAATTATTTTCAGCATGAAAGAAATGTTTTTAGGAAGTACAACTTGATTTGCTACAGCTGTAATAAGTTTGGCCATACATCAAGATTTTGTAACAACTATAGTACAGATTTGTTTTATAATGTTGAACCTAAAAGAACTAAAGTGATTAAGGTTTGGAGAAGAAAGGTTCAAGAGACTCCTCTTAAAGCTCTAGTTGTTCAAACAACTCTTCTAGCTAGCAGTGAGAAGGATATATGGTATGTTGACAGTGGCTGCTCCTGACATATGACAGGTGACTTGAGTAAGTTTTGTTCTCTCAAGAAAATGAAAGGTGGTAAAGTTAGATTTGGTGGTAGCTCTTTTGCAAAAGTTTCTGGTATAGGTACAGTCCTAATTAATAATGATGAAACTATTGTTGAGAATGTTCTTTATGTAGAAGGGTTGAAACACAATTTGTTGAGTGTAAGCCAGCTATGTGATCAAGGTTATGATATTAGTTTTAACTCTAATGCTTGCACTATTAAAAAGGGAATTGAAGTCATAGCTAAAGCAACTAGAGCAGCTAATAATTTCTACATTCTTGATGATTCTAATGATGAGACATGCTGTTTGAGCAAGGTAGAAGATGCTTGGTTTTGGCACAAGCGGTTTGGGCATGTTAACTTTGACAATCTTATCAAGATCAGCAAAAAGGAAGCTGTTAGAGATATGCAAACAAACTAGAGCTTCCTTCAAACCAAAAGATGAATTCAACAGTAGGCCACTTGAACTTATCCGTACGGGTCTTTGCGGACCAACAAGGGCAACAAGTCTTCAAGGTGATAAATACTTTATGCTCCTTATTGATGACTTTACTCACATGACATGGGTTACATTCCTAAAAGAAAAATCAGAGGCCTTAGAGAAGTTTAAGATTTTTAAAAGTCTGGTTGAAAATGAAATGGACATGAAAATCAAATGCTTGTGTTCTGATAATGGGGGAGAATTCACTTCTAATGAGTTAGTCAAGTGTTGTGAGCAACATGGTATCAAGAAACAAGTTTCAGCCCCAAGAACACCACAACAAAATGGTGTCATGGAAAGGAAAAACAAAACCGTTCAAGAAATGGCACGTTGCATGATGAATGAAAGAAAGGTGAAAGATATATTTTGGAGAGAGGCTGTCCACACATCAGTTTATATTCAGAATAGAATTTTGTTGAGACCCAAGCTCAAGAAGACTCCATATGAACTCTGGAAAGGTAAACCAGCTACTGTGAAGTACTTTAAAATTTTTGGGAGTCCATGCTACATTAGGAGAGATGAGGATAACTTGGGTAAGTTTGAATCTAAGGCTGATGAAGGTATTTTTCTTGGCTATTCCTCTAAAAGTAAGACATTCAAATGCTACAATAAAAGGCTGCATAAATTAGCAGAGAGTGCAAATGTTAAGGTTCATGAGGTTACTAATCAATTTGGTGAGAATGATGACAACCCTAAAGAAGGTAAAACTCAAACCAACACTGTGGTATCTTCTAAAATTCAAACCAGCACTACTGTACCCTCTTCTCCTTCTCATATTCAAGTTGTAACAACTAGCAAGAGTGTTGAGAATGACAAAGGTAAAGTACAATCTGCTCATGAAGAAACAGTTCCTACTTCTAATGATGCTGAAAATCTACATGATAATTCTGGAAATGATTCTCAAGATGAACATGATGCTTCTAATTTCAAAACTCCTTCAAAGTTTGTGCAAAAGAATCATCCTATTGATCAGGTTATAGGTGAAAGAAAGACTAGGAATGCTAGGAAAAATGTTAACTACTTTGAGGATGATGACTTCTCACTTATTTCCATGATTGAGCCTGAGTGTTTTGAAGAGGCAGTTGTAGATGAACATTGGGTGGCTGCCATGAAAGAGGAGTTGGACCAAATAAAAAAGAGCAATACTTGGGAGCTTGCACCAAGACCTATCAACAAGAACGTGATAGGTACTAAATGGGTATTTCGGAACAAGGTAAATGAAGATGGTAAGATAATTCGAAATAAGGCTCGCTTAGTTTGCAAAGGTTATTTTCAAATTGAAGGTGTGGACTTTAGTGAAACCTTTGCACCGGTTGCAAGGTTAGAAGCAATCAGAATTTTTCTTGCATTTGCTTTTTTCAAAGGCTTTAAAGTTTTCCAAATGGAGATTAAATCTGCCTTCTTAAATGGAGATTTAGTTGAAGAAATTTATGTTGAACAACTGGAAGGCTTGATTTCTAATAATGTAGACTATGTGTGCAAGCTAAAAAAGGCATTATACGGACTCAAACAAGCTCCTAGAGCTTGGTATGACAGGCTGGATAATTATTTGCAGCAGCAGGGTTTCAAAAAGGGATATGTAGACAACAACTTGTATGTTAAAGAAGAAGGTAACAACATTCTAATTGTTGTTTATGTTGATGATCTGATTTTTGGAAGTGATAGTGTCAAAATGTCCAGACATTTGCTGCTTGTATGAAAAATGAGTTCGAGATGTTTATGATGGGTGAGTTAACGTACTTTCTTGGGCTGCAAATTAATCAATCTTCTAAAGGTATTTTCATTTTCCAAGCTATGTTAGAGAGTTACTTAAGAGATTTAAGATGGAAGATTGCAATCTGGTTAGCACTTCTATGGAAATTGGATGTAAGCTAAGTAAGGAGGATGTGTCTCCTTCCGTTGATCAGTCTTTTTATAGATCTATGGTTGGGAGTCTGCTGTTTGTGACAGCCACTAGACCAGATATTATGTAGGTTATGGGATATGTTGCTAGATTTCAAGCTTCTCCAAAACAGACACATGTTCAAGTTGTTAAGAGAATTTTTAAATAACTGAAAGGCACAGTTGATCTTGGCCTATGGTTTCCAAAGAGTTCTGATTTTTCTCTTACAGCCTATACAGATGCAGATTGGGGTGGCTCCGTGGATGACAAGAAAAGTACCAATGGGTGTGCCTTCTTTTTAGGTGGCTTTTTGGTTTCATGGCTTAGCGAGAAACAGTCTTGCACTTCATTATCCATCGTTGCGGCTGAATATGTTGCAGCTGTTTCATGCTGCACTCAGGTAATTTGGATGAAAAATACTCTATGTGATTATAAGCTTGAGTTTACTGATCCTATTTGTATTTTTTGCGACAACACAAGTGCCATTGATATCTCGAAAAATCCTGTGATGCACTCTCGAACCAAGCACATTCCGATCAAATATCACTATTTGAAGGAGCAAGTTGCAAATAATATTGTTAAGCTGAATTATGTTTGTTCGAAGGAGCAAGTCGTTGATGTGTTTACTAAACCTCTACCCCAAGATCGCTTCGAGTATCTTCAAAGCAAGCTTGGCGTTGTTCTACCTCAGTGAAAGGTCAGTTTCCAGCATGAGCACTTTATTGTTGTATCTTTTGTACTGCTGTTGTGTTTCAGTTTCGTGGTCATTGATGACAAAGGGGGAGTAGAGCTTAAGGGGGAGATCTATTCAAATTTGGTAGAGTTGTTTCAGTTGGTTCAGTTTTATGGGGGAGTTGCTTCAGATTTGCAGTGCATTCAAATTGGTTCACTTGCTCAGGGGGAGTTCTTCAGTTTTGCAAATTGTTTCAGTTGGTTTGCCATCAATGACAAAAAGGGGGAGATTGTTGTGTTTTTGTCATCGATTCTGTTCACACTGCCTCTCTTCATGACACTTGTTTTTTGAGATCCTTTGTGTCTCCTTGCTGCTCTCGCTAAATGCCAAATGCATATGGATTCAAAAACATGTGTGTCATTCTTTTTCTGCAGTGTATGTATTGATCACCGTTTTTTGGGATTCTCGCAATCATCAGCAAATGTATGACTGCTCCTAGAGGTTAAGTGTTTGTGTTGTTCGAGTATGCTGACTCCCACGGAATATTCAATCTGGCTCTTGTCTATCGCTCCTTTATAAAAACAATGAACCGTCTTTGGAGAAGAAGTGTGTCAAATGAAAGACATGCGGGTGTTGTCATTATTCAGTATGGACGTTTTTTATGTGTTGGCAGTCATTTTCTGCAGCGTCTTTTACACTGTAAGATGGATACCAAATGGAGGCATCGAGTTACATGTTGCATCTGTTCTGAAAGTTCGTTTCTTAAAATAACACCGGGTTGGAGCATTTTGAATATGTTTTTTTTGTTTCCTAAGTCTGGCACTGTATAAACATTTTTTGAATAGTGACAAAATGAATTGTCCCGTGCGTTAGTTTTTAAAAAAAACGGATATTCACAACAGTTTCAAATATAGTAGTGTGTGTCTTCCAAAACCTGTGACAACGTAATTTGTTGGTGCGAGCAGTCTTAACGGCATTAGAAAAAGACACAAATCGTGCATGAGTGGAAAAGCGGTAACGGGATTAAAAAAATGTGAGTAATGAAAAAAAACGGCTCTGCGGGCAGTTAGTTTTTGTTTTTTCTCATTCATTGCCAAGAAAGAACCGTTATCGAACAAAAAGAAAAATACAGCCTCCTGCTGCGTCTATAGACTCTTACGAATTGGTGATTGAACTGTGACTTTAAAAAAACATTTTTCGTGAGCTTCTAAACAAAGTGAAAAGGAAAAAAATGGGCTCCTTGTTATCTTCATACGTGACCAGTCGGGTGTAGTCGAGCAGAGGAAGTCATTCAACAAAACGGTCAGATACGAAGGTAAAAAAGGAGAGCATGCAGGGTAATATCAAACACGGTTGGATAAAGCAGATGTGAAGATTAACGCACAGATGTGTGTGTATTGACAGAGGCGGTTCTTGGAAGACACAGACAGAGAGCTCAAGTGTTTGCTGTGATAAAAAAATGGAGTGTGGTGATGAGAAGATGCACTGGTCTTAGCTAAGGAGAAGAAAAGCAAAGTTTTACAAGACCGAGGAGTGACTTGTAAAGAAGGGCTGCTCTATGCGAAAAGGAAACAGTTTTTCGGAGCATAGAGGAGGTGTTTTGAAGTTTAGAAAAAGCCATTGAAAGACACGGTTGCTTAAAGTGGTGCTGAGTGTATTGATGTTGCAAAAGACCAACCAACAGTATAATAGGAGGCAGAGTGTTCGTTGAGATTGGGTCTTGGTTTTTGTTGAAACCGATTTCTCATCAGGTCTGGTTTTTATTTTATGAGTATCAAGACTAGTTACAGCTTTGAGCTTCCCCGTGGTTGACCACTCCACGGTTGGGCGATAAAAGCACCTGGACCTCACCTCTGTTCTCAAGGAAGTGTAAGGGACTCAGTCCGAGGCTCAGGAGATAGAACCTGATGAGTTGATAATTCCAGTGTTTATTTTCTTCTCATTTCTCTCTATCTTTCATGTTGTACTTTATCTAGTGATTGACAAGCTGGTTGACACTTCTGAATGTAATGACTTTGTTGTATCAAAGTAACTTGTAAATTTGATTCCCAAATCCGACAAGTTGGTCGGCATGAAATTGTATGTATTTTATATAAAGACTTTTAGTACACTCGACAAGTTGGTCGCTTGTATGATCTTCATTTGATGTAACATGTGATTAATGTATTGAATTAGTCTTCATGCTGCTGTGAAGACAAGTGCGTATATTTGTTCTGTTTTAGCAATTCTCAAAAAGAAGGTTGCAGCCTTCAGGATCAGGTTGAAGCCTGATTAGTTAAATTAAAGATGAGAGTTGTAGCTCTCAGTTGTAATGGGTAGTTGCCCAAGTTGATTAGTGATGCCGTGGTTTTTACCCGTCTTGGGTTTCCATGAGAGAATCCTTGTGTCCTGTCTCGCATTGTTGTGATCTTTGCATTCTAGTTTTATTATTTGTCTCAGGCCGTTTAAAATACTGATTCACCCCTCCCCCTCTCAACATTTTTTGCTTTTCACAAAGGTCATGCTCTTTCTGCACGAGCTATACCTACAGATTCTTCTTGGATCATTGATTCAGGTGCTTCGCACCATATGTCACACTCACCGGGATTGGTTACCTCACTTGCTTAGAGTGCTATTACACATATTGCAGTTGGTGATTCAACACAACTTTCGGTTACAGGTTCTGGAACTATTTCATTGGATGGTGGTTCTCTACAAGATGTTCTTTTGGTTTCGGCCATCTCTACGAACCTCCTGTATGTTTATCAGATCTGTCATTCTGGATCTGGTAAGACGGTTGAGTTCTCACCACATGATGTGGTTATTCGAGACCTCCATGATCTTGATTTGGTTGTTGCTACTGGGAGTGTTGATTTAGAGTCTCATTTATATAGGTTTGATGGCTTCGAGAGCTTCGATTCTACAGGGTTTCTCTTGTTGCTCATGCAGACACAGTGAGCAAGCTTTGGCATGATCGTTTTGGCCATGTCAACTACAGATATCTACAACAGATGAGTACACAGTAGCTAGTGATTGGGCTACCTCAGATCTCTTGTACTAATGGTGTTTGTTGCGGTTGTGTACTTGGCAAACATCACAAAGATCCTTTTCCAACAGGTAGATCCCCACGTGCTATTGCACCTTGCACCTTTGAAGTTGATACACGGTGATCTTATGTCATTTCCCACTCCTTCATTTCTGGTGCCCGATATGTACTTACCTTCATAGATGATTTCTCCAGATGCACATGGGTGTACTTCTTGAAGTACAAGTCTGATGTCTTTGATTCATTTCGAATCTTTAAGACATTTGGGGGGAATATGTGAATCAGTCTTTCAGAGATTTTTGCACTGAACATGGTTTACGACATCAGTTCACAGTTCCTCATACTCAGCAAAATGGGATTGCTGAGAGAAAGAACAAAACATTACGGGCGATGGCCAATTGCATGCTACAGTCTTGAGCTATGAGTGCTTCTTTTTGGGCTGAGGCTATCAATTGTTCCACCTATATTCAGAACCGGATGCCTCACAAGGCATTACGACATTTGACTCCTGAGGAGGCTTGGACTCATGTCAAGCCTGATGTTTCTACATTTAAAGTTTTTGGTAGTGAGGCTTGGGCATTCATTCCAGATGCTTAGAGGAAAGCCATGGAGAGGAAGAGTTGACCACTCATATTTGTTGGCTACTGTGAGGATGTGAAGGCGTACAGGTTGTTTGATCTTGATTCCAGAGAGGTCTTGTTTCGTTAAGATGTTCAGTTTGATGAGCGCTATCCTCAGATGGATCCTCTATTTTCAGCTTCTACCTCACTACCTAGTACTTCCTCTTCACCTCTACAGGATTCCATATCCTCTGAGGAAGATTCAGATGGTGATCCACCTTCCCCACCTCCACCAGATGTTCAGCGAGTGCCCAAGTGGGTTCGTGATACTGTTGATGCAGCTGGACCTTTGGCAAGTGATCCTACAGATACACGTCACACTCGTGCTCAGACATCAAGTTTTAGTCTTCTGAGTCAGGCCATTTCTACTGACCCTTAGAAGTTTTAAGAGGCGACAGTTTATCTAGAGTGGGATAGGGCCATGGATGAGGACTATTCTTCTTCAATGAAGAATCACACTTGGGATCTATGTTCTCTTCCGAAAGAAAGAAAGTTGGTTCGATGCAAGTGGGTGTATCGTACCGAATATGCTGCAGATGGTTTGATTGATAAGTACAAGGCATGTCTTGTTGCGAAGGGGTTTTCACAGGTGGAGGGTATTGATTACTCTGAGACCTTTGCTCTTGTTGCCAAGATGAACTCTATTTGTCTTGTACTCTCTCTTGTAGCTTCATAGGGATGGACAGTGTTTCAGATGGATGTGAAGAGTTCTTTCTTGCATGGAGACCTTCAAGAGGAGATCTATATGGAGCAGCCTCAGGGATTTGTGCATGATTCCTCTTTGGTTTGCAGACTTCACCAGTCATTATATGGTCTCAAACAAGCCCCTCGGGCTTGGTATGAGAAGATGGACTCCTTTCTACTTTCTTCACACTTCACTCGCTGTCATTTTGACCCTACAATGTACATTCAGTGTCATGAGGGTGATCTTTTGATTCTTGTGCTATATGTTGATGACCTTCTCACAGGTAGCTCATCCTCTATGATTCAGAGTGTTTAGAGAGCTTTGATGGAGCAATTTGAGATGACTGATCTCGGTCTTCTGCACTATTTTTTGGGCCCACAGGTTATTCAATCTTCGAATGGGATCTCCATACTCCAACAGAAGTATGCTCTTGATATGCTCCAACGATTTGGCATGCTTGATTGCAAGCCTGCCCCCACACCTTTTTAGTCAGGTGTTGTTTTGTCACCATCATGTCCTACTCCTTCAGTAGACTCTACTTTATACAGACAGTTGGTTGGCAGTTTGTTGTACCTAACACACACGTCCAGATCTTTCCTTTGCGGTTGGCCTTGTCTCTTGATTCTCACATGATCCGCATGAGAGTCATTGGCAAGCTGCCAAATGTATCTTGAGGTACATTTGGGACACTACTTTGAATGACATTACCTACACATTAGGAGCTCCTCACATTGTTGGCTTCACTGACTCTGATTGGGTTGGTGATAGCACTGATCGAAAGTCTACTTTTGGGTTTGTTTTTTGTCTTGGCTCTGGTTTTATCACATGGTCTTGCAAGAAGCAAACTGCTCGTGCATTATCATCTACAGAGGCAGAGTACCGAGCAGTTGTGCTAGCAAGTCAGGAGGTTTTATGGCTTCGACAAATGATGACTGAGTTTGGGTTTCCTCCAGACAGTCCCACTCTTCTATGGTGTGACAATCAAGGTGCTATTCATATTTCCCGCAACCCAGTAGAGCATCGACAGACCAAACATATTGAGATCCACATGCACTTCATTCGGTAGTTGATCCAAGATGGTGTTCTCATCTTGGAGTATATTCCTATAGTTGAGCAGGTTGCTGACATCTTCACTAAATCTTTTGCCTCGCTGCACTATCTTCAGTTGTGTTCGATGCTTGGGGTGAAGGAAGTTGTCCTTGGGGGGTCTCTGTGAGGCCTTCCTTCATGTTTCTTTTTAGCATACTGTTTCATCTCTTTTTGGAGTATAGCTTTTCCCATGTGGTTTTCTCTATTTCTCCACTTTGCAGAGATTTTGTTGTGATTGGGTACCTGATCAGGCTTTGTTGCCGGGACCCAAATTTGCTTTTCAGCTTGTTTTGCTTTAGCTTTTAGTTTGTAGCTTCTCCCTAAGCTCATCTTAAGGGGGGTGTTAGAGTAATAGGTTCTTTTTACCTTTTATTCCTCTCTAAAGATTCTCTTAGGGTTTCTCATTCTCCTTTATAAGGATGAATCTTGTAATTGCTTTTTAAAATTCTCTCTAATGCAATTTTACTTTTGAGAGCTATTGCAGTTTGTCTCCATTCTTCTCTTGTAATAGGTTATTTCAGTTTGCAGATATTCGTGGGTTGTGAAGATTTGTATTCTTAAATCTTTCAATAACTAGTAACATTGTATCAGAACCTATGCCATTCCTCTCATGCACGTTGGGAACAATTATAAAACAAAGGGATTTGGGACTTTCACGCCAAAACCCTGTCATGTATTGACAAAGCTTTTGCTGTAAAGAATAACTTACTAATCTTCTTTTTTCATGATTATTATCATTGACAAAGATTTAGTGTCTGAAATGCCTTGCTAGTTTTTTTATCCCACAATTATTATCATTGTATCAGAATCTTATCGTGGCATTTATCTAATGTATGTTGGGAATAATTCTAAACAAGCAGATCCGGGACTTTCACCCCAAAATCCCTGTAGGTAATGATTTTAGTCTAAAGAATAACTTTATCAACAGTTATTATCACTGGGGCAGAATCTCTTCTATGGCTTTCTGTCATGTATGCTGGTAATAACTCTAAGGCAAGGGGGTCTTGGGACTTTCAACTCCAAAGGCGTATTCTGTGTTGGCAAATCTTTTGGTGTATGGAATGTTTTATTATCTTTCTTTACCTCACATCTATTATTATTGTGGTCTAATTTTTTTTGGCTAAGATTAATAACAAAAGATCCACCATCAAGATAGAAGTGACAATATTGCAAGTGTAGAGGGAGAACTTGAGAAGCCTTCTTGTAAGTGGATATTTGTGTGCAGTTACATCATAGTTATTGCTCAGCGGTCCCATAGACTATTAGAGTGTTAAGATTTGTGAACTTTAAAATCTTGCACTCACCTAGCTTATGATTATTATCATTGTAAGCTACTCAATTAACCAGCATGCTATTTAAATATATCCTTTGTAAATCTTGAGGAAGCTTTTGTAAGCCTGGGTTACACTCTAGTGTACCCTATAATCATAATCTGTGTGATGTCCCTTTCCTAATTTGCCCTAGAATTTGTCCTAAAATGACAATTGCAACCAACTAGGGTTAGGGTGACGTCTTACCAAGTAAAATATCTTTTCATATAGTGTAGTCCTTGTAATGTCCCAAATGTGTGAGTACCCAAAATTTGCCCTAGATTAGAATTTTTTTATTTAAAGAAAGTAGGGTTTAAAGATAGCTTTTTGCTTTGATTGAGATCCTGCAAGCAAGTTAGCGATCATTTATAACCATAATTCATAATTAAAAATTCTTGAGTTAGAAATAAACATATATTGAAAATGCAGATCAAATCAATAGATTGCTTGAATCAGATTTACAATGTCTCAATTATAGAAGTGATAAGGTAGTATGACAGTTGACTTGATGAGGTATCCTAGTGACCCCCTACCCTAGGCCCAAGAACGGATATAGCATCTCCCTTCTTTATTCTTTTCTCCTTGCCCCCTTCCAAATGAGAAATTCTTGTCTCCCTTTTATATCTCATGTTTGAGGGAGTCACATCTTTTTATTTCATGTCTTTTGACCATTTATAAAACTTAATTTAATTCTTTTATATTTTAATTTTAATTTTATTTATATTCTTTTTATATTTTATTATATATTATTAAATCCTATTTCATAAAGGGGACATTACAATCTTGGATTTGAATCCTGGAATCATAACATAAGAAAAACACACGTGTGTGTGTTATATATATATATATATATATATATATGCACACTTTTTGGTTCTAATGTGTTGAAATGTGTCGTAATGGGTCCTATGATCCCTTACGACACATTTAGACCCATTACGACACATTTTGACACATTAAGACACATTAGAACCATATATATATATATCATGTGTTATGGACTAGCCCTATATATATATATATATATATATATATATATATATATATATATAGGGCTAGTCCATATATATATTATTAGGGCTAGTCCATATATATATATAATTAGGGCTACATGGACTAGCCCTAATATATATATATATATATATATATATATATATATATATATATATATATATAATTAGGGCTACATATATATAATTAGGGCTACATGGACTAGCCCTAATAATATATATATGGACTAGACCTAATTATATATATGTATATATATTATTAGGTCTAGTCCATAACACATGATATATATATATATATATATATATATATATATATATATACTAGGACTAGTCCATAACACATGATATTCATATAATATCTATAGTATTATTGGCATTGCAAACAATTTTCAGTTTTTATTTTTTCTATCTAGCATAGCCTAAAACATTTTTTATTTTTTGCATTTCAAAACTAGAGCAGGGCTCTACTGGGCAGGCCCTAGCAAGCTTGAGGGGCAGTGCCTTGTGTGTTCAATTAAGCCCTTTGAGGTCACATGGACTTTTCCATGGCACATGTTATTTTTCATAATTTTATCACTTTAAAGTTTTTAACCAAGCTATAGTAGTCTAAACCCTTCAAAAAATTGGGAGTTGAGGCCAGGGAGCAACAATTAGGCCTTAACTAAATGTGAATGATATAGTCATTTGCTAAAGAATGAATGTGCTTGGGTGTGCCCTAATTGATTAAATACTTGGCTACTTCTATGAAAACCAAATCTGGTCACCTCTTTTTATTGGGCGGGATGATGAGGAGGGCTGTCTTGGACGACTGAGTCTGCCTGGCGAGACCTGCGATCACGAGAAGTATGGTAAGTCTGTCAGAAACTTTCTTAGAGTTGCCGATGAGTCTGTAGACCTCAAATGGCCTGTCTCTTCCATGGATGTGGCGAGTCTTTTGGATACTCAGTGAATTCTGCAACTAGGCTGACAACTAATGATTTGTTTTATAATAATACAATAATGCTAGCTATATCCTTTTTTATCTGTTTGCTGATAAGAAATAACTGACTTTAGTGTACATAGCAATGCTCTAGAAAATCAAACTATCCAATCAACTTTTATTTTCTGAACTTTTATATAATGCTTAATTGCAATGACTCCAAGTAGTTCTTTAAATATTTTGAAGTTTCATGAGGAGTTCAGTTGATGGTTACTCACTCATTTTCAATGAACACAACTGATGTGTAGAGAATAACAACCTAGTTGAATTATGGATTTGTACAATTTTTTTGATTAAACCCAAGCTTTTTTGAGGTATATTCACATTGACTAAATTGTCATTTGTGATGGGCTTGTGATAGGGAGCCTCTTGGTTTCTGTCTTTGAATGCTTTCTTGTCAGGTTCAGAAGGTTTAGTCTCAGTGCCAAGGACAATCATCAGCAAGTTCCACACAGTCAAGATGTTCCTAATCTTCCATACAGAATAATTCTTATCATCAAGTTTTTCTTTATTATCAGCAAAATGTTCATCATAGTAATCCCTGCCACTTGAGAGAAAATTTACTAAAAATAAAATAAGGATAAGCAAGGGATTTTCCTGGTTTTGAGTTGTTTGAAAGGGTCTGACACAAACTATGATAGGATTTCTGTGCAGTGACAAAAGAAGTTAAAATTTCAACAGAAAATAGAGGAAATCCCATTGCATCTCCTGACCAAATCCATAGAAAAGGGACAAACATACACTCTGAATTGCCTCCACAAAAAGGCAGGGGTGGTTATTTATTTTGGTTTTCTGTATTTATCTTGCAATTTGAATTCAGAACAATGCTGCAAAATCCACAAGAGAATCTTACAACTTTTTGTCTGCTGGCATGTGTAAAAAATGTTGGATTTTTAAGCAGGAAATTTGTCAAAAAATGCACTTTTAGCTGAAAACCATGGCCAATTGAATGGGTATTTTCAAATTGAGCTTATGGCTATTTTCAAGAATGCTTAATTGGAACTTTGTGTCTGAGATGTGGCACATGAACAAAAAAAGCTATGGGGCCACTGGCTTGGCGTACATTTATCCATCAACTGCTTGATGAAATGACAAAACAACAAAACTTTAGTTCTTACCTTCGCAGGCAAACATGCTCATTATGCTTTGATACCATGTCAGACAAATGGATATCTATTGCACATGAACTTCATGCATGCAAAAAGGATAGATGCCAATATGCTGATGACTAACAACTATTTCGAAACACTAATGCACTTAGTATTTCTTGTCTTAAGATAGTTATAGGTTACATCCTCATGCACAACTATGTTCTATAAAATAAAAGTAACCAATTAAGCACCTATAAAAGTAATATATTCTCATGGTTTAACCAGTGGGCTTGTTCATGGTCTTGTGATTAATAAGCAGATTTGGAGTGTCATTACTGCAAAGTGCATAATCATGACAGCCTCAATCTCTATGTATTTGGCTTTTGTGTATGTTTATGGCAAGATCAAATTTGGAGATATATTATCTGAATGATGCTGAGCTGACTTGGTTCAGTTTTGTTCTCTATCATACTGATTAATATGCCCTAACATGAAACATTTTTTCAGACCTAATGAAACAAAGAAGCCACGCACTTTGAACAAATTAGGTGACACTAGCACCTGGGAGAAGAGAAAGACTAAAGGAAAACTAGCCATTCAGAAGATGGTTGTTGACATGATGGAGAAATACATGCAACGACTCAAGCAGAAGCGGCCGCCATATCCAAAGAGCCCTGACTTTACTGAATTTGCAGCTAAATTTCCATATACGCCGACTCCAGATCAACTGCAGGTGTAGTCTCTCTCCAGGTAGCTCTTTACTCACCTTGCCCATTGTTTCATTTGCAGATTAATGTACTGCTGTAACAATATTTGAAATGATGCAATACATTCCGTTTTATCAGTATAAACGATTAAATATCTCAATCAAGCATCTGCTTTATCAAATTTTGTTTGGTTGTATCTTTCCTCTTCCTGCGTTGTTTATTACCTATTGACATTTCCTAACAAGTTCTGTCCTGTGAATTGCCATAGTGAAAGTATTGTACCTTCCTCCTAGTTTGTTACAGAACAAAGTATATGCCAATTGCATTCCATAGAAATCAACAATCACAATTTTGTGATGACTTCTAGAAATTCTAATTCATATTTATAAGCTGTTTATACCTTTAGTTTAGGTGTACACAAGTTTTAATTCTTATCTGTTTATGTTCACTCTGCTTATATTAGAAATTAACCTTTCAGTCCAGGTAATATGTATAGAATTTTCAAATTTTCTGATAGTTAAGGATTACCATTACAATCTGTTCAGCAAATTTGGGTTGCATGTGAGGTACATAATTATTATAATTTTATCAGTTTTCTTCTCTTCTGCATATAAATGCTGCAGAAGCAATGGAAAAATAAAAATAATTATACCGACTTGCCATAGAAAGAAAATGTAGTTGCATTTATTAATGCCGATTGAAGTTCATACCACAAAGGACAAAGTATTTGAATTATATCATGATACTAACTGTATATTCTGATCATTTTCATTATTAAATTTATTGCAAAATACACAGGTGTTTTCTTTTCAATTGTCTGGCTGAAATGATATCCTTGCAAGTGCTTGGCATGCCCTTGAAAATTGAGAATTTTTCATTGTTCTTGAAGCTACTTGTTACTACGAGTTGCTAAATATAACCTATTCATATCTTTTATGAGCTAACACTCAGATTTTATGCAATAGACATTCCATTGTTAATGCTAACATAAATTTTTATTAAAAGTACAAAGTTATGTACAATGGGTGGTTGTTTTCTGGATCTGTAAAAGAGAGTCCAAACTATCTATTACTTTATCATTTATATTTTTAATTACATAGATCTACCATTACTGTATTGGGGTGTTAGATTCTTATGGAACAATGATATTTTCAGTGATGCTGACTGATTATTGGCATGGAAATGTGACAGGCTTTTTCAGATGTTGAGGCAGATTTAACTGAACGAGAAACACCCATGGACAGATTAATATGTGGTGATGTGGGCTTTGGTAAAACAGAGGTTGCATTACGAGCTATATTTTTAGCAGTTTCGGCAGGAAAGCAAGTAATGGTTCTAGCACCCACTATTGTTTTGTCAAAGCAGCATTATGAGGTTATATGTGATCGTTTTAGAGGATATGCTGATATCAAGGTGGGATTTCTTAGTAGGTTTCAGGTATGTTGGCTGAGCTTTACCAATTGGTTGATGTTGTAGCACATAATTTTCGTTGCATTGTTAAGGTCATTTGAAAATATAAACCATGAAGAAAAGAGTGACATTGCTCCTAGTTTTGATTTACACTTGATTGTGAGTTCATTTACTTTGAGTTTTGGGCAGTTGCTGACAGAACTGGTGAGAGTGACACAACTATTACCTGTGTTCCCTGCTTAAATGTGATCTTTAAAATTAATTTTTATTGCGTGCCATATTACTAAGCATTTGGGGCTCATATTAATGGCTTTGTTACATCCTCAAGTTCTAGCATGCATGAAGCACCAGTTCCATCAGCAGCCATTTGGATAAAAAATGCTAAGTTTTGGAGAGCAATTAAATCCTACAACACTAAAATAATACACATGCAAACACTAAAATGATTACAGACAGTAAACCCGCTGTAGTTATAACACAAAACCTATGATCCAAGTCCATTTAGCCAGGTGGAGGAAAGACCTCTTAGTGAAGCACGAAGCTGATGAAAACCAGTATAGGGGCTGGACATCAAGGGTGGAACTCAACTCTATTGTGCTTCAATAACAGAATATTTCCTAGAAGAATAGGCCTCACCATCCACTGTCATGGAAGGGTCAACAAACATGCTAATACCCACAGAAAATGTTAGCGTCTACAAACATTGATTGGCCAATCCTAGGACTGAGTAGAGTAACTTTTGTGTAACATCTCGTAAAATCCAATGCTGATGTTCTAGAGAGAGATAGTAATCTGCATTTGTCACTATGACTTGAATCGGTGGCTAGGAGAAGTAGAATGTCCACATTGTTGAAAATCTGTGATACCTAGAATAATAGTGATGCTGAGGTACCCTTGTATCAGCATTCAAAGAATATTGGTTACTTATTGATCTATCTTCATTTGTGCATGAATTGACAATGTTTAAAGGATTCTTAATGTTAGGATTGAGGTGCCATCAACCTTATAAATCCTATCTATTTAGTTACTTCTAATATTGTTTGTAAATCATTCACATGGGTGAATGATCCACCATCAATAATAATTATTTTTAAACATTAGAATTTTATTGGTACGGTAATTAATTTCTTTGGCTAACATGAAGTTACTATTGTAATGTCCCCTTCCTAACTAGTTCAATATGGTGGATTGTTAGCCTATCCAATGGGTTCCCACGGGCTAATGTGTTAGGGTTAGGGAACTTTGGGGACAGTTAATCTAGCATAATGACAGTATCATATGTTTATTTGAACTCTAGTGGTAATGTGTGTAATGCCCTTTTTGGAGTGATTTAGGTTGAGTTCTCCCATACCTAGTATATTGGGTGAGTTAGTTTTGTGCACCGACATAGCGAGTTGTCAGTATTTCTATTTTTAGATGTGTTTGTGGAAGCGGTGGATATCATTATCTTGATATTTGGTATAGTTTAATGATTTTAATTTAAATAACTATGTTTTTATTTAATAATTTTAAATTAAAGATCTAACTTTATCGTTATTTGTTATTTAAATATATTATGATAAAAGACTAGATGTGTGCCTTTATTAAAAGTTAAGTGGTAAAATTTAAGAAAGGACCCCTTTTGAGACTTAGATGCCACCTTGGGTAGATAAGTGATTATAGTTAAATATTGAAAAAGGCAAAAGAGGAAAGGGGTGTACCTTTTTGGAGGCTATAAAAGAAAGGTTGGGAAGTTCATTTTAGGCTATTCTAGAATTGATACTTGATATTGTTCTTGTTTGCGGAGGAGATTGTTCTTCTCAAGGTTTGTGAGGACGAAATCTCTTATAGGAAACATCTTCCATGTTGGTACAAGACCCAATCTGGAGGATTTCTTGGTGTTTTCATTCAGAAAACACAAATTGAGCTGATTAGAGAGTTTATTACTTAGTAGTTGCTGGTGTTCTTTGCGTATCTGATTGAGGAGGATTGGTCTAGCGGAGTTTTCAGTAGCTCTTTGCTGGCTGTACTCTTTCATGGTTGACGATACATCCCTCTTGCTGGTTGTACATGCTCAGTAGTGGCATTGGGTTCAAGAATGCCGGTTGACTAGGGTTTGGAAGGTTTATCTGACTATTTGCGGTCGCCTAGGCTTGATGAACACAAATATCATTTTGTTTGCATAGGGAGTTAATTTTGGAGTGTGGTGTCCATTTCTATGAGTGCCAATTTGCAAAGAGATCAGACTTTTTATTTGCTGCATTTTGTGGGTATATTGAAAAATACATTTGTAATTTCATTTAAAGAATTGGGTTGTGTTGATGTGAGTTTTGTGACCACCTCAACATGCAAGATAAAATACTAATATTCTACCCTCTCTTGAACAAGGAAACCTTAGATGCTAAACAATTTAACTTTTGTGATCAACTAAGATGACCCCAAGGTTTACAATGTGTACGAGCAACTTTAGTGCTGGACACAACTCAATTTAATGATGTGATTTTTTTGCAATCACAAAGGGACTTACGCTATTCATTCATGGGAATCTATCAACTTTTCAAATGATTTGACAATGTGAGTTCAACTACTTCTAACAATGATTTTGAAATAAAGTGCAAAAGAGAATGGGTTTAGAAATCTAATCTACTAATACCAATGTAAGAGACTATTGATGATGTAGCGAAACCAAACCAAACTTTGCTTCACCAAATGAAACACCTACGCAAAGTTGATGTAAATCTTCTATGAATAATCGAATGATTGTCAAATCACTTATACACATTGACACCATAAGACATGCAAATCAAGAAGTATGAAGTAATTGAAGCTACAATTTGAGATAAGTTTAACCTAACCTTGCACTGTGACTTGTAATCCATAAGTAACAAAAGGTATGAACATGAGGTTTCATCATTAATCAAGATCAATATTTTTCATTCAACTACTCAACATAAACAAATTTTAATTAAGTGAGAAATAGGAAACCATGCAACACTCCTCAATAACACAAGTCTTCACCAAGCTTCAATGAATTTGCAATTACTTTGGCAGTATTTCGACAACAATTTCACAAAACTCTTCTTTACAAATGAAATGAGCAAGCCTTACATGGAGGCCTCAAGTACAACCAACGACCTAGATTGATTCAAGATCAACAATATAGATAATTCTAAGCAACCCTTATTAGGGTTTGCTACTACTACCACCTACAAATATTAAATGCTAGCCAATGAGAATAGAGCATCCATCTATGGGCCAATAGGAAAATTCTTTGCCACATGGAATCATAACAAATCTTCTTCTAGAAGCATGTTTCCTTTATCCTTTTCCTTGATAGCATATTCTATGAACCTGCACATAATTGATTCAAGTTCCTCCATGGTGACACTTGGAAAATCATCAAGTTGTAGCTCCATCACATCCAATTCTTCTGTGCATGCCTTGATGGTCTCCCCCCCATTTTGCTTGCTGCCTTTGTAGATGACTAACAAAAATTATGAATGAAATTATTTATTCAACTAATTCTCTTTGTTAGACTCTTGCCTTTGGAAGTAATTGACTTTCATCTTCTCCTTCGACTCTTCTAAATTCAAATCATCATCCTTGTTCATTTCTAGGCCAAATAACTCCTCCAGGGACATGAGGATCTTTGATTGTATCTCCTTTACTGATCCTTTTATCTTCTCGCAATCGTTTTTCATTCTATGAAGTGTTGTTCTTATCATCATCAAAGAGCAATACTAACGGTTGAAATCATAAACATTTCCTTCTTTGGTTACACCTTCTTGAACTAACGTCAAAGTAGGAAGTTCCTTTAAATCTTTAAGGAAAGGAATTGTTTCATCTTACGTCATTGGAAAATCCTCCCACTGGTCAGCTACCCTTTGGATCCTTCCTTTAATTAATACCACCTCATCATACAAATGAATCCTTGCAGGAACTCCTCAGCTTGTCTTTCAATACCTTCAATCCACCTCCTCACTTC
The DNA here is from genome assembly GCA_027943335.1 of Chamaecyparis obtusa. NCBI lineage: Eukaryota > Viridiplantae > Streptophyta > Pinopsida > Cupressales > Cupressaceae > Chamaecyparis > Chamaecyparis obtusa. The sequence continues at coordinate 647,124 of BSBK01000515.1, read as the reverse complement.
TTGATTCATACTCTTCATGGCTTCAAAACTTTCAAGTGATTCCTGTGGAATGGAAACTGGTGGGACAAATGTATCATCTTTATGCCTTATTGGATTCATCAACTGTTGTATGGACTCTTTTAGTCTCATGCTTTCTAATTCTAGCATATCCTTCTTTTCTTCAACTTTATCAAATCTTGTCTCAATTGTCTTAGCATTGTCATTAAGTTCTTGAAATTCTTGCTTTTTGTTGATTTCCCCAAGTCAAGTATGGTGACATCATATTCTTTCAGAGTGATTTTTTCTCTTTGTCTATCCACTCTAGGAACTGCCATATGCAAAGTATGAGAACTTGAACTGTCTCTTGTGATATGGGATAACTTCTTTGCCTTCTTTTGCTCTCTAGCTTTACTAATGCTTGCAAAGAAATCATCTATGTACGTAGTGAGCTGAACTTCTTGCATTGGATTCTTATTCATCTTTCTCTCAACCAATCAGGTGCGTTGGACAACCCCATGCCATCTTCTAGCTGACTACTATCATTGATTCCTCTTAAGACCGAAATAACGTCTTCATTCACTCCCTCATTTGGAATGTCAAATTCTTCCAAATCCTCTCCCACATCTATGTTGGGAGATGCTTGACTTCGTTCTTGATCCTTTTGCTCTACTGATGGTAATGATGCATGATCATCATGGGTTAGATGTTCTGTCTCTGGCTTTTGTCTTGATTTGTTTTGGGCAATGGAAGTATCACTCATATCTATTTCCTTGATGGACAAAGTGCTCATGATAGACTGAGTAGTATTGGACCTTTACTTCTTACGCTAGGATTCCAAACTTGCAATTTCTTTCCACAAATTCCTCCTACTTGAGAACTTTTGGATGTATCTTTCCTCTACTTGGAGACTTGAACTTCCCCTTTATCGTTCCTTCATTACTTGTCATTGCCTCATCCTCATCCGAAGAAGAATCATTGTCACCCACTATGTTGTATGCTAGACCCACACACTGTTTTTTCAATTTGTCAATTTGTGGATCAACCCACCATCTCGAATTGTCTATTACTTCTTTCATCAATTTATTTAAATTTGTAAGCTCCAGTCGTATCCACCTTGGTGCAATGATGGGTTTGTCCTTTTCTTGTTCGTATTGGGGTAGCACACGCTCTCCATTATCTTTCATCTGATTGGGAATTGGAAAAAGGTTGCATCTCCTAATGAAATCCACTAACATCCTTGACCACATCTTCCTTCTAATTGCAAACTCATCCATGAGGTTTGCCCAATAATCTTCTAGATCAACCCTGTGCTTATTTCCTTTCCCTTCTACTATATGAATCTTAAGATGAGGATCAAAGTTTGATCTAGGTTTATATTTTTCAAGTTAATAAAAGTGTAATTCCGTATTCACCATCTTTGTTGCTTGGGCTGTAGGATACACCTCCAACATCTTGCCAATTGAGATAGGAAAGGATAACATGGACCTTTGCTTCTCTTTTTGAATGAGATCAAATTCTGATAATTGCCTCACCACCTCAAGGAACACCATCTTGTCAGTTGGATATTTTGGAAGCTTGTATGGATGGGATGTGAACCTCTGGATTTATATGGCATTTAAAAGTTGGAAATTGAATAAACCACGAACCATACTTCTCCACTAAGGCCATAGCTTCCTTCAACAATCTTTTGTGTGTTACTCCTTGTAGTACACGTGAGATACATCGAGAATGCATCATTTACTTTTCATTCCTACACTCTCTATTCTTGATGATGGATCACAGAGTGTGATCCGAAACGTCGATGCTAAAAAAAACTCACACAATCGAATCCAGAAACTTATTGTGAATGCATCATTTGTTCTTCTATAATGGTCCTTCTCACGTGGTTGCAATTATGGATAGCAATTGTACACCTTTAATTGGCCTTTCTTATTTTCTACTTTGCCCTTCCATATTACTCTCGTATAATTTATGTTTCTGGCCAACATTTATACTACATGAGAGTTCATATAAAATGTCTCCATCCTTTCCAAATTCTTGAACTATAGATCTAGGTTGTCGCTAATCAACTGAGCCCAATTTATCATCTTCAGGCCTAGTGAAATCTCTTCCACATGGTAAAACATCCATGTTTCAAATACTGCACCTTGTGGACTTCCCATGATTCTTGTAATGATCCCTTTTGGGATCTTACTTGATTTGTTCTAAAATTCTCAATTCTTGAGGGTTTAGAGGGAACCGGTAGATCCACTACCGTTCCCGGTATGATTGGTGAGAGTCGGACTCACTCGGTCTACAAGATTAACCGGTAAGGCAAGTTTTACAATCAATCGGTTGGCAAAATGGAAGGAAAAAGTAGGTAAAGCATTTATTAGTATAGCCGTTTAACAAATAGTTACCGTTTGGTAATTACCGTTATAACCTAACCCTATAAAAGAAAGGAAAATTACTCATAAGTTTTCACTTTGCTTACTTTGCGATTTACGAATTCTTGTGCTAAGTATTATTTTCACGCTTTGATCACTGAGAAATCACTGTCTGCAAATTACCGGTTAGCAAGAATGGCTTCATCTTCCGCTACCGTGAAGTTGATCAAAGGAGATCATGTGAGCAGACCAGCATACAACATCTTGCCTGTACAGAACAAAGAAAACGACATGGCTGGTGCTCTCTCTTCCATACCAAAAGGAGTCCTCTTGACCGAGGATGTTATAGCGTTCATTCACGCCAGACAGGAAGAACTCGAAGAAACCTTTATTCAAGGAGAGTATGTGTCGTTATGTGAAGAAGGGAAACTTCTCGACAAATATGCCAATTTGGTATCTTTCGGTTTAATAAATGGTGTGTGCTATGCTGCAATCTTCCGGGAGGACCAAGTTAGACTAGTGTTGAGCCGTCTTCATGAAATAGGGTTCTGGCTCAACAGAGGCGCATGTCACGAGATCACCAAAGAGGATCTCCACAGAGTGATCGGGTACAACGACAAAGGGGAAGTGATAACCCTGCACACCATCTCCAATACTATTGTCAACAAGCTGACCAAGTCGAAGTCCGACGGTCGACTCATGACTATAAACGACATTGAAGATGAAGGAGTACGTTTCGCATCCGCTATTATCGGATATAAAGTCTGTCAGTCAAGCAACTTAAACAGCGTACCAGGTGGTGCAATTCATGCTACGCATCGCATCATGCACGAAAATGTCCAATACAACATTTGTGCAATGCTTCGGAACCAAATTTTTGAAAATATGAAGAAGCTTGGAGTTGTGAAGAAGAAATCTATGAAGTATGGAACCCTTTTGATGTGCCTATACTTTTTCTACTTGGATTTCTTCCCAGGTTTCGGAAAAGTGAATTGGAAAACCGATAAACCGATCATGCATCAAATCACTGAAATGACAAATAGACAGGGAGACCAAATAAGCAATGCTATGACCAAACATTTCGAAGCCTTTCAACTAGAGATGCACGAGAGGGAAAGAATTCCGTCGGCAATTGTTGAACATTACAAGGATGAGGTATGTTTTCTGGTCACCACCGACAACTGCATTATTCAAGCAGTTGAACCAAGAGATGCATATGCTCCTGGGCTGGGTTACGAGATCTCAGCCAAAGTTGCTAAGGCATATGCTGAGGCATTAAATGATGCAAATTTGGATCTTGGTGCCAATCGGTTCGGTACATACATTGAAATTCTTCAGAATCTGTCAAAAAGGGCACTGATCAAAATTGTCTACAAAAGGACGCCCCCACCAAGGAAGAAACCAGCGACAGAACAGCCCAAAGGCTGAAGGAAGAAAGAAGAACTTGCACCTAGCATCCAAGAGGAAGAACAAGAAGAAACAGACCCCGTAGGCACAGTTCCTCTGATTAGGAAGAAGACCGGAAAAATATCAAAGGAGGACCCACTTAGACGAGCCAAGCCCACAATTGACGAAATTGTGGAAGGACTGAAGAGGGTTGGAAATTTAGGCTCTGTAAGAAGATATGAATTGAGCAGTGATGAAGACAAAGACAAAATTGAGGAAGCAGTAGCATTCTGCCTCCACAAATTCAATCTTCATCCTGGTGGACTGCACACTACTCTACCGGAACAACTTCTACAAAACATTGAGGCCTGGTGGAAAGCCTCAGAAGAAAGAGAAAAGGAGAAGATACAGGCTCTTCTGGAGGTTCAAAATCACCTTACTTTGGAAGAGGCAACAGAACAAGTTGAACTTCATCAGAAAGCATTTGCAACCATAAGAAGGATAGGCCTCATGCTTATTGGAGAAATTGAGACGGTACATAATGAAGAAGTCGCATTATGGACCAAACTTCTTCAGACCCAGCAACAAGAAGAATAAGAAGTAGCACAAAGAACAACAGCCAAACCGGCACTTGACATCGGTAAAGGGAAAGGAGTCCTTGGAGGAGAAGCACTGGTACTAGTGGATTTAACCAAGGGACAGGCAACGAATCCAACGGTTCTCATCTCACCAAGCAAAGGTAACTTTCAACCTATGCATGTTGATGATTTAATAATTGAGGTATAGTGGACACTGCAGCCAAATGGTATAGTGTACTAAATGAAGAGGACAAACACAAGTTGATTGTCGGGATTGTAGAGAGCTTCATGGACTATAATAGGACTCTAAGGGACTACAGGTCCAAGTTCCCACCGGAACTAAACAACAGGCTACAATCAAAATGGAAAACCTGTCTAGGCATGAACAACAGAATCACTAGGGACACACTACTTAAGGTCCGGCCTAGTTTTAGTGAAGAAAGAATAAAGCTTCTACTAGAAGAAGCATCCATGAACCTAAAAACATCAGAGAGAGTCGCAGAGATATTGAATGGATATGAGAATAAAGTCTACAAAGAAACTCTAGACTACTGGAACAATTATGACTTCAAGGCATTGGAAAAATATGGTCCTCAGGATCGAAACAAACCAGTGCAAACACCAAAAGAGGAAATCACAAATGGTGAAGGATCTTCTGCCAAAAAGGAAAAAGTTCAAACAGAGGAGTTCTTAACTAATGAACAAACAAATGTTGAACAAGAAGTAGAAATTGATATACCCATAGGGGAACTCCCGACAGTTGAGGAGCAGTAGCAAAAAGAAGACCCACTAGGAGAACAACAACAAAATGTTGAAGGTAGTAAGCCACCGGAAGAAGAAGTCCAACCGGAAAGCAGAGCTCATCAAGCAATGGAAGACAATAAGGGGGAAAGAGAAGAGATCCATGTCAACACAGAGCAACTAAGACCGGAGGAAGAACAAGGCCAGCAAGAACACAGAGACATTCCAAGCTCCTCTTCAAAAAGGAAACTATCATTTGCCGAGGGAAAGGAAGCAAAAAGAAGCAGGATTATAGATACAGTGGTAGACATCAGTAAGATGTCAACAAGGCAACTAAAAGAATTGACCAAAAGAAAACAGGATATGGTCCTGACCAATGTAAAGAACATCCTGTACAACTTTGTCCCTGATGCTGACATAGATGAAGATGAACCGGTCATAGATCAGCTAGAAGTTTTGGTGCAAGCAATCGGTGAGGATCTAACAGATCCAAAAATAATGGCAGCCGACCACTACGAAAAGAAAAGAGTAGAAATACTCCACAAATAGGTTGATGATATCAAAGTAAATGTGACAACCAACCTGAGAATCCTCCAACAACAGCTTCAAGAGGCAGGAAGCTTGATGAGTAGAACATCAAACTTCGAAGTATTTTTGCAAGATTTGTTAGAGAAGTCTGTCGAGATAACAGAAGAGATCAAAGCATTATCCTCTCAATTTGATATAAAGAACAAAACCGCAACAACCTACAACAGAGAAATGTCCAGTCTAACTCTCGCACAGAGGAAAATTGCTGAAGAGAAAAATAAGAGGATTCAAGATATTATTGGATTTCAAATGTTCTTGGCACCAACATTTGACATCATGAATTCAACTGCATCCTCTACAGAAGCTATCATCAGTGAACCAGCGTACAAAACTGTGGAAGACATGGAGAATATCATTATTTCTCTGACTGCAGCCCAAAAGAATTCAGAATATATAACCGGTCAATGGACCTCATTCCTTCATTCAGCCAAAACAATATATAAGGATATCTTCACAAAGCTTCAAATGTGAAGAACAATGTTACCCTTTGTCTTATAGAGGCAAAAAGGGGAAAAAGAGTAAAAGAAGTGTCAATGCAGAATCTGCAGGATCAACACAGTAAACCAGAGCATTCAGTCAGGGGAAGTTCCAAACAGGGGAAGTGTTGTTCCACCGATACGAGGTATTGTGAAGTTTGTGTACAAGTTTTGCCACCAATGACAAAGGGGAAGATTGTTAGGAATTTGAGTTGTCATTAGTGTTCATCTACAAACACGTTGTATCGGTAAGGAGTCACCGGTCATTCACAACACCGGTCGCCGAGCAACATACCAAATATGCACCGGTAGATGAAGAGAAGATAATAGTATGCACCAGTAGATGAAAAGAAGTGCACTCACCGGTAGACTAATCTAAACAACACGCACCGGTTTCTGAATGCATGTATAAGGTGAACCGGATACAAAATTGCACCGGTCTCGGTCTAAGACAAGCTAAAGATCCACACCGGATATCAGTTTCAGTTAGAAGCCGAACTATATGGGAGTTAGCTTTTTAACAAGAGTTAGCTTTATCCTTTGCGGATGTCTTACATGGTGAACTCTAGATCATTACTCGCATTTTGTTGCTGATTGCATGATTCATTGCGGAGTTTACGGCCTGGCGGTTCTGTGAGTTAAGGGTTTCATTGCGATGAACTCTTTTGATATATATATACAGGTCATAAGACGAAAAAGGAAGCTGTTGTCGAAAAGGAGTGCAAAAGGAAAGATATTCTTAAATAAAAAAAGGAGTGCTAAAGGCACTGAGGTGAAGAAACTTGGAGAGATCAATAGCCAGGAAAACTGAAGAAGAGATCAACAGATATGATCTAATCAGACAGTGAGTGTCATACTAGATCATTGCTTTTACAAGGTATGAAAACTTATTAAAATCCCTCTATCAGGGTGAACCTAATCGGTTCTTTGTAAAAATCCCCTAACAGGGTAACATCTTTGTTGATGTTCAAAGTCCTGTAACCATGGAACTTTTAACAAGGTTCAGATCTTAACCGATTTTTGTAAAAATCCCTTAACCGGGTAGCACTATGATCAGTGCTTTGTAAGCTCCTAATAGGGTGCCTTCATTCTACAGTAGTGAAGTTGTGAGCTCTGTCTCATCGTGGTTTTTTTTCCTTCTAACTGAGGGTTTCCACATATAAACACTTGTGTTGATCTGAGTGGTTCTGCTTATACTAGTAAACGATTGTTAACTTTCTATTTTTTATTTCAAGATCTGTTTGCAAGTTTTAGATAGCGGAGATTAGTTTTACTGATTCACCCCCCCCCCCTCTCAATAACCGGTATAATATTATCAGATCAAACTATAGAGATCTTCCAAATACTAAGCACAGGATAAAATAGAATAAACTCAAGGCAAGGGAGAGATAGTACCCGGATTATGACTCTTGATGTCTGTCCAAGAAGTCTTTAGATCTGATCCTTCAGATGTGACCCGAGTTGGCCCTCCTAGGGCTTTTCTTAGATTAAGTCTAAGGTGACATAGACCAGCGCTATGTGCCTTATAATCTGCTATTGACTGCACCTAATCTGCACTATATGTGTCTTGAATCTGCACCTTATTTAGTTCGCAAGCCTTAGGGCTGTAACAACATCAGGTCGCAATACCTATCTATAATAATCAGACTCTGCTGGTCACGGATCCTAGTATTTTCGCATGTGACAGAACTTGCTTGTGATGTCAGGATTTCGCTCCAGCCAAAGAAAGAATTCGATCTTCTAATCAATGCCAGATTTCGCTGCTCTCTTTCAAATTCGCTTGCTGCCTTCATGATTCGCAATTTCAAATCTTGAGGAGAGAAGACACATTATGTTTTTGGAGCTTCTCTCCCTAAAATGCGAACACCATATATATGAGGTGAATTTATCTTCAAGGGGGCCGACTTGGTCTTAATAAATCTAATTAATATTAAAGCCAAGAGGCCGACCTTGGGCCCTTAATTAATTCAACCAACATATATATTGATGATAAACAATGAATAATAAATATAACCAATATTTATTATTATTATTTATCATATCGATTTGCTCAAGCGGAGGATATTTGCTGTAAAGGCCATAAAACTTAACACTTGGCGGATATTTTTTTCCGAAAGGATTTCTTCATTTAAACACAAAGTTATGTGTTCATTTGTTTTATTCTTGAAAAGGAGGAAATAGTATCCCTAAACGTGCAAACTACAGATCAATCCCACTCCCATCAATCATTTCATTGAGGGAGATTCAATTGGCCCAACTTCAAACCAATCGAGATAGGTAAGAGCTAGGGACAAATGAATTGATGACTTATCCCCTTTTAATTGATTAATGTGATTGGATAAGATGCAGCAAGAACTAGGTTAAAAGATGTGAAATTGCACAATAATCAGCAGAAACAGCAAGCTACAGGTGTGTAGGGGGGTAAAATGCTATACAAAATTTAAATAGGGTTTATGGTGTTAGTAATGCAATGCAGTTAGAAAATAAGATACTTCTGTTTACATAGGTGCAAATAAGATTGTAGATAATCTCTGTTTTTTGAAATAATATTGACTTGAGCCTCTCTTCTCGACGGAGATTTTTTTCCAAAAGGATTTCTTCATTTAAACACCAAATTATGTGTTCATTTGTTTTATTCTTGAAAAGGAGGGAATAGTATCCCTAAACGTGCAAACTACAGATCAATCCCACTCTCATCAAGCATTTCATTGAGGGAGATTCAATTGGCCCAACTTCAAACCAGTTGAGATAGGTAAGAGCTAGGCACAAATGAATTGATGACTTATCCCCTTTTGATCGATTAATGTGATTGGATAAGATGCAGCAAGAACTAGGTGAAAAGATGTGAAATTGCACAATAATGAGCAGAAACAGCAAGCTACAGGTCTAATATACCAACTTTGAATACAGATGTGGAAAGAGGAATCAGAGAGGAACTTGTCACTAAAATTCAGGCTCAAAATCTGCGGACATTGTCAATAGGTGACATAGTCCTAGTGATATCTGAAGCTGATATTGTGATCGAATTCAGAGTCAGGATGTCGCTATAATCCTTCATTTGAAGTTTCACAGAAAATGTGTCAAACTATTTCACTAACCACAGACTATGTCAATAATTGACAATGTCCATGCTACTTTTTCAGGTTTTGATTCTTTTTGTTACAGTCCATACTCCCTGGATCTGCAACGACTTGCTCCTAGATAAGATAGCAAGTTGCTTACATCCTACCTCCATTCAGGTCTATTATGGACAAGGTGGGTGTTGTAAAATAAGAGACATTGTTGAGAAGTATCATTAAGAATCTAACAAGCTTACCTTCAACCTGGCAACACTGAAAACTAGGATGGTGAGACTTTAGAAGCTTACTATAGTGCTAGGATCACAGATTTGAGGTGTCTTGCATGCTAGAATTTTGGTAGGAATGTCTAAATTATAGCCAACTGTAGGGTTTATCATTTAGTCTTCAAGGTTTATCATTCAGCTCCAATTTATTGTGAATTAATGGAGAAATTTATAAACTATTGCATTCCTTGGATGCAATTCATTTGTAAGAAAGATGGTATTGCCCTCCTCTACTCTGGGATTTATCTGCATTGAGATAAATAAACAAATAATCAATTAATTGAGATCATTATCATTACATGTCATGGAACTCCAAACTGGTCTCAATATACCAATAATTATGCTGAGGCTTAAACCATAAAAATTAATCAATCAAATAATGTGACAGTTTTGTTAGCAGCATATATGTTGTTTATTTTTCAAGTTAGCAGTGCCTTTTTTTAATTGAGAAAGTTATTGTACTACCTATTATCTTCAAATGATTTATTTTAGAGTTGAAGAGCTGCTTATATTTTTGATATTGAGCATTTTTTTAACATCTTTTTCTGCCTGATTACTTCCATGTTGCAGACCAAGGCAGAGAAGGCTGAGGTATGTGCTGGAATTAGTGAAGGTTTTATCAGTATTGCTGTTGGAACTCATGCACTCCTTGGGAGTCAAGTGGACTACAGTAATGTGGGTCTTCTTGTGATTGACGAGGAGCAGGTAAACATTATATGCTCATTTTAAGATATTATGATTAATTTTGGTTTTCTCACCCATTTTGATGTTCATGGAAGACCATCTGTCATATCAAATTGGTTTTCAGGTATAACTTTAATGTTTGAAATTTCTTGATGGTAAGCTTAAGAGCTTAATAAATAAATTGTTTATGTATAGTTTTTCCTTATGTTAATAAGACAATAAATCATGGGAAAAATCATTCAATATACAGGCAAGAACTATTCTGCAGGTGCATATTGATGCATACGAAATGCTTTAAATTATAACACAGTGAAAAACGTTGACAAAAAGAGAAATATGTCAGAAAAAGGTAACCCAAATCATGCTTTTAGTTGTGGCTGTAATAGATGCACTGTATGAGAACATACATTGAGACATTTTGCACACATACATTCACACACTGCAGTTAGCAAATTATATTGTAGGGGTGGAGATACCATGTAAAGAGTATGCCTTAAACAGATTGTTTTCTTCTCCTCATAGAATGATTCTAAAAGAAAAGTTATGTTTTGACACATTGGTAGACAAAAGATAAGTTATGGTCTATTATATTCTATGGGGACGATGGCTGCTTATATGTCACTAGTGAAATATTTCTTACACCTAATCAAATTCCATGTATATGTTGTGGACAGTCCCAACCGGTGCTGAGAGGGGAGGGGTGAATCAACACCTTTAAAAACTTCTCTTTAAATCTAGTGAAGTAAACTTACAGTAGAAAGACAAATAGATTTAAGCATGTGATAACAACAAGTAAACAATCACACAGTGACACATGATTTATCATGTGGAAACCCGATTAGGGTGAAAACCACGGTGTGAGGAGACCTCACAAATTTTGTACTCTTCTGGAGTACGCCCTATTAGGAGCCTTCCCGGTTAAAGGATCAAAACACACTGTTAAATGCGACCCGGTTAAGGGATTTGTTACAATGAGGCCGGTTAGTGCTTGCCTAGTTAAATGACTTTGAACACCTTGAAAGATGTTACCCGGTTAAGGGATTTGATACAAGGGACCTGTTAGAGTCCACCTAAATACTGGAATTTAACTATTGTAATTGCTAGAAAACAATAGAAGGATTGACCTTTTACAGATGGCTATGCATAATCCTCCCTTGTGTGGAAACCATAATCCATATTTTTCAGTGCCTTTTAGATATCTGAAGATTCTCTTTACAGCTATCAGATGTGTCTCTTTGGGATTAGCAGAGAATCTTGCCACTATGCCAACTGCATGTGCAATGTTTGGTCTACTGTGAACAACATACTGCAATTTTCCTATCATGGACCGATACATAGTTTCATTCACTTCTTTTGCATCATCCTCCTTTGATAACTTGAGGTTGGTTATCATTGGGGTTCCAACCGGTTTAGAGTCTTCAAGTCCAAAAGTTTTAAGAATTTCTTTAATATACTTGGACTGAGATATAAAGATACCTTCTTTCAGCTGATGGACCTGTAATCCAATGAAGAATTTTATTTTGCCTATCATAAACATTTCAAATTCTTTCTTCATTTCTTCAGTGAAGGCTTTGCTCATCCTGTCATCTCCTCCAAAGATGATATCATCCACAAAGATTTTAGCAATCAGATTTCCATCTTTTCTGGTCTTTAGATACATATTGTTGTTGTCCCCGGTTCTTGTGAATCCTATGGCCAAGAAGATATGAATGTAACCTTTGATACCATGCCCTTGGAGCTTGCTTGAGTCCATAAAGAGCCTTTTTCAACTTGACCATACCATCATCATATGCAGATGTGAAGCCTTCCGGTTGCTCAATGTAGACTTCTTCCAGAATTCCATTCAAGAAAGCAAACTTGACATCCATCTGATACACTTTAAACTTCTTGTGTGCAGCATAAGCAAGAAGAATTCTCACTTCTTCCAGTCTTGCTACCGGTGCAAAGGTTTCTCTATAGTCCAGTCCAGCTTCCTGGGCATATCCTTTGCAGACCAATTTTGCCTTATTTCTTATTACTTTCCCTTCCTCATTTAGCTTATTTCTGTAAACCCACTTAGTCCCCATGACATTCTTGTCCTTTGGTCTTGGTACAAGATCCCATGTGTCATTCTTCTCAATTTGCTCATTTTTTTTCTCCATGGCCTTGACCCAGTTATCATCTTCTAGGGCCTCCCTTGTTGTTTTGGGCTCTATATAGGAAAATAAACAGATATTTTCTTTGTCCTTTTTCCTGGTCAAAGCATTAGCATGTTTGTCACCAATAATGTTATCAGTAGAGTGATATGTGACATACCTTGGGAGAACCGGGCGCTGTTCTTGGTCAGGTTCTTTCGGTTGAGCAATTTCTTCACCATGATTCTGAACATCTTCTTGTTCACCACCCTGTGCTTCAGGTGCAGTTTTATGAACTGGGTGTTTGTTACAATGGTGTTCTTCGTCTTCAGTAGTTGCTTCATTGAACTCAAAGACATTTTCTTTGCTTTGCTCTTCAAGACTGTCATGATTATTATGACCGGTCTCTTTAATCGGTTTTGAAGATTCATCAACTTTTACATTGATGCTTTCAATTATCTTGCCTATTCTCTTGTTCAGACATCGATATGCCTTACTTTTGGTAGAGTAACCCAAAAATGTTCCTTCATCACTCTTGGGATCAAACTTCCCAGAATACATATCTCTTTTGATGTAACATTTGCTACCAAAGATTTTGAAGTAACCTACACTGGGAGTATGTTTAAACCATAGTTCATAAGGAGTCTTACTGGCTCCCTTTTTGACTTGAACTCGGTTTATTGTGTAGACAACAGTAGTGACAGCTTCTCTCCAGAAGTGATGAGGAAGATCCTTCTGAATCAACAGAGTTCTTGCACAGTCAATTAGGGTCTTGTTTCTTCTTTTTGCTACTCCATTTTGCTGCGGAGTTCTTGGTGCAGAAAACTGTCTTTTTATTCCATGTTCCTCACAATAGTGATTGAACTCCCGAGAGGTGTACTCACCTCCTCTGTTTGACCTCAGACATTTCAAGCTTGTACCGGTTTCCTTTTCTACTCTAGCCTTGTAGATTTTAAACATGTGGAAGGCCTCTGATTTCTCTTTAAGAAAGAGTGCACATCATTCTTGAGAAGTCATCTACAAAGATCATGAAGTATCGGTTTCCATGGTAGCTCTTTGTCTTCATTGGTCCACACAGATTTGTGTGCACAAGGTCCAGAACACTTTCAGCAGTAAACGTCTTATTGTTGAAACTTGCTCTGGTTAGTTTTCCTAATTGATAGTCTTTACAAACCCCACTGATGGGTTTTGTAATCTCAAGGAGTCCTCTAAGTGATCTCTTTTTGCTTACTTTGACGATACTGTCAAAGTTTATGTGGCAGAGTCTCTTGTGCCATAGCTAGCTATTATCTTCCTTGGAGACAAGACAAATTTTACTTGATTCTCCTTTGATTGAAGCTATCAAACAAGCTCCTTTTATTGAGTCTAGGTAGAACAGATTGCCTTTGCTCTGTTTACCGATTGCAACATGGGTTCCAGACTGAGTTTTGACTATACAAGAACCTTGTCCGAATTCCAACTGGAATCCTTTATTGTTCAGCTGTGCAACACTCATTAAGTTGTACTTGAGTCCTTCAACCTAATATACGTCTTCACAAACAACATTGTTGCAGAGAGCAATAGAACCTTTACCTTTGATGGCACAGGGGGCATTGTTTCCAAAGGTAACTGATCCGCTGTCATGGAGCTCTCCAAGTTGATAAACTTTGTAATGTCCCCATTTTGAGCGAGCATTGGAGTTAGTGGATTTAGCCTATCATTAGGTTCTTGTAGGCTAATTCTGGTGATTAGAGGACCCTATTGTGGGTTTTGGCCTCGTTTTGAGGGACTTACTATTTATAGTAAGTTATCATATGGTTCTACTGAGCTCAGATGATTTAGAGGAGTTATATGATGCTTTCAGATTTTATTTCCTACTTTCGGTTTGGACTCCAAGATTCTTGGAGGGAGCGTCTATTTTTAGTAAGTCACCTCGTCAGGTTCATTCATCGTCTTTCTTCATCAGGATCATGCCTGTGTTGTCAGATTTCGATTCTGATGTTTCTTTAGTCATTTTCGCAAGATGGGTGAATTATGATTATTATTTAATTAAACTGGCTAAGGTTGCTATTTTTATTGGGATTGCATATTGGGCACCTTGGTGTTATAGCTCGTTGGAACCGGGTTGAGAAGTTTTAAATCTTGAACACATAAAACAGGAACCCTATGTGTCGGAATATCATTATATAAATGAAAAGGTCATTTTTGGAGCAATGAGAGTTTAAATTAATAAAGTGACTCTATTATATGTCATCTTTAAATTATAACATAAAGTTGCTTTATGAGAAATGAAAAGTAAATTAAAGGAGATGAAGACAAATGAAAATTGAATATTATAAAAGGGGATTCAGATTTCATTTCATTCATTCTATTGTGCATTTTGATATTATTGATTTGTGTGAAGAGAAATTTGGAACAAGGGTTTCAGAATTTCAGACTTGGAGAATTGTGAATTCTTCAAAGTTTTTACAAGCATTTGAGGTGTTGAAATAAACATTGAGATTTGCTACAGTGTGGGCTTCATTCAAAAGTTCAATTTGAGCTTACAGGAGAAGAATCAATACAGAGTTTGAGTCAGTTTGAAGGTTTTTTCTGATGGTGATAGCAGCATTATACCCTAGGTTGTTATTAGTGATTAAATCGCAGCTTTGGTAGTTGTTGTGAAGAGAGTTTGAGGCAGCCGCATTTAGCTGCAAACCCACGTGAGTCATTGGATGCTAGACGGCTAGGTCTAGAGCAAAACAATTTTATCTTGGCATTCGATTTCAGATTGGAGTTGGCTGCTGGAAAAATTCAGGCATTTTTAGAGATTTTGAAAAGTGTTGGGCTCAATATCTGTGTTGCGATTTGTTTCCAAGTTTTTTCTCAATTGCATTTTAGTTTTTCAGAATTTAATAAATATTTCTCCATGCATTGTATATACATATAAATCAACAAGAATTAATCATAGTTCAATGCATTGGACAATTGTTTCAGAATTACTTTAATGCAAAGTTATTATCTTGCCTGGCAACATTATAAAAAAAATTCAAAGAAATGCTTATTCATTTTAAAAATCAATTATATATAAAATTTGCATAGCAAATCAATAGTTTGGTAGAGTTAGAACCAGCAGTGGTTTCACAAACTTGTTCTTGTCACTGGTCATGTGGTGAGTGCATCCACTGTCGATGATCCAATCATCATGCTGATGAGATCTAGATATGAGTGGAATTTCATTTACAACTGGGCTCTCCTCCTTTATTGCAACAAATGCATTTCTAGATCCTCTGAGTCTTCAGACTCATTGTTTTTGACTCCTTCCTCTGCAAGATAGCATTCCTTCTTTGCTTTGCTCTTGAACTGGTCTCTTTTATCTTTATGTTCATTATCAGGACACCTTGCAGCAATATGTCCTATCTTGTTGCAAGAGAACCATTTCAAAGGGAGCTTTCCCTTTTACTTCCCTTTTCCTCTAGGGAATCTCCTAGCGATGAGTGCTTCAAACTCTTCTTGCTCCATCTCCTTTGAGAGAAGATTCTCAACACGGTTGCCAATCTTACTGGTAGAGCAATTACTGGTTTCTCTTCCCTTTTTGGTGGAAGAAATATTGACAGAGGACTTAAAAGCTGCTTTCTGAATGGATAAGCTATTATCAAAATTACTTAATTCAAAGGCAGCCAACTTATCGATTAGGGAGTCTAGGGTGACTTGATCTATGGTCACCGATCTGAGCTCTTGAATGGTAGATATCTTGATGGCATACTAAGGTCTGAGAGTTCTCAGTATTTTACTAACCACCTCCTTTTCACTGAGCTTTCCTCCAGCGCTTCTAATGAAGTTGATCACCTCTTTGATCCTGTTGCTATATTGCTCGATGTCTTCTCCTTCATTCATCCTCATGTCATCATATTTTCCTCTGAGGCTTTCGACCTTGGCTCTTTGAACATTTGGATCTCCTCCATAGACCGTTTGCAACTTGCCCCACATCTTGAAGGCAGAATCAAGATGTTCGATCTTAGCGTAGACATGATTAGGTAGCGTGCTAGCTATCATATCCATAGTAGCCGTGTGCTCGGTTTTGATCTTGAGTTCATCAGGTGTCAAAGTGCCAACAGGTTCACTGTAATCGGTGGTAACATGATTCCAATATTGATCTCCGGTGGTTTTCATGTACAACTTCATTCTGCTGCACCACAGAGTAAAGTTGTCCTTTGAAAACTTTGGTCCTTACTTTCTCATCATCTGGACTTTTTCTTTATGCTGTTAAGCGGTAAAGAAAACAAGACTTGGCTTTGATACCAATTGACAGTCCCAACCGGTGCTGAGAGGGGAGGGGTGAATCAACACCTCTAAAAACTTCTTCTCTTTAAATCCAGTGAAGTAAACTTACAGCAGAAAGGCAAAAAGATTTAAACATATGATAATAGCAAGTAAACAATCACACAGTGACACCATATTTATCACATGGAAACCTGATTAGGGTGAAAACCACGGTGTGAGGAGACCTCACAAATTTTGTACTCTTCTGGAGTACGCCTTGTTAGGAGCCTTTTTGGTTAAAGGATCAAAACACACTGTTAAATGTGACCTGGTTAAGGGATTTGTTACGATGAGGCCGGCTAGTGCCTGTCTAGTTAAAGGACTTTGAACAGCTTGAAAGATGTTACTCGGTTAAGGGATTTGATACAAGGGACCTGTTAGAGTCCACCCAAATATTGGGATTTAACTATTGTAATTGCTAGAGAACAATAGAAGGATTGATCTTTTACAGATGGCTATGCATAGCCTAATAATTTCTCTGTTTGTGCTCAACTGAGAAGCATGACCGGTCGCTACAGGTGTCTTCTCCTCTACTATTGCGCTTCTCTGTAGAATCTTCTTTCTCACTTCTTTCTTCTTTTCACCTCTGACTTATTTTCAGCATACAGGTTCACTCGTTTACTCGACAGAATGAAGGCAACTTCTATTTGCCTTAGGCAGAAGAATATATAGGGTCCTACCCCTAATTGTACTCATTATGCATGACCTAATTATAGATCCTTATCGGATTCATTACTTAGTGGAGTACCAGTTCATTAGGGAAACATCCGATGCATGCCCTTGCTTTATCTGTCTAATGAAGAAAGCAGTAGTTGCGCGTCAAACAACTTCCCTTCATAGGAGATAACGCTTTGTTTTAAAGCCACTGATTTTAGCTTTAAATCCTCTAGACTCGCCTCAAACCGATCACCAGTTTAACTCAAAGACTACCAAATTTAGTGTAGAAAATCTAGGTCAAAGAGTTGGTTGGAACAGATAGTTGACTATGACTACCTGGGTTTATACCGGAGTCATTAATATATTAGTTGAGTTCTACATGCTGCAAACAGGTAAGAGTCTTTGACCTGTTACTGTCCTTCCCTTGGCTTACCAGTTGCATAGTCTTCAGTTGTATTGTTGACTATTGCTTTATCTGTACTTGTCTACACCGGCTATAGCTCGGTCCTCAGTTGATGCTGGAATCCTCTTTTCCTTAATTGTGTATATTGCCCGGTGGTTAAGGCTTTGTATAGTGACCGGTGGTATTTGTGTATAGTCACAAGTGTCTTGAATACTGGCAACATCGGCCAAACCATCCTTCTTTGATATAGATCTCTTTGGATCTTTAGACTTTGTAGAGATAACAAGTCTCTATACTCTTTTGCCAATCAATGACAATACTTGTACCGGTAGAAGACTTACCGGTTACCATCACTTGATGCCAACAGTTGTGTAGTATGCTGCCCTATTATTCTTTTTAATTAAAAATACTAATTTTTTTTGTGTTCTTTAAGACTAGACAGAAGGGGTTGTTTTATTGACGTTTTTTAACATGAAACAATAATGAATTGCAGAAAATACAAATTTTGAAACAATGTAAGTACTAAACAGTAAACACCATGCAATATAATAGCATAAAATTCCAGATTTAGATGCTGATCAAAATAATGGGTTTTTTCTCCAATACAACACCAACCTAGTTTATTAAATACCCCTACATATCTAAATTAAACATACCCAGAAAACCCCCACTGCTGTAATGGATTTGGACCTGCAAATGTACAGATCTGGGAACTACACCTTCAACTTTGAGTACCAAATACCAATGAAATGAAGGAAGGATGTTTGTAGCCCCTAACCATCACAAATGGGTCTGATCAAACCCTTCAAAAACTGTCCAAACAGCTTCAACAAGTTTGCAACAGCTTTGTTAATGATTGAAACAATTATTCTAATAAAACCACGTGTTACCTGTCTAATAAACACCTCAGATCTCTCAAACTATATCTTCCAATAGTGTAGGAGATGTAATCAATTAGGGGTTTCGTTCTCACTAACCCAGAAGAAAGCCTCCAAAGAAGCTACAACCAAAACTCCAAACACGAATGACCTGAATGAATGAACAAAGACTCAAAAAGTCTTTTTATAATCTCAAACACAATGTCCTTAATAGGTTGTGCAACTTTTAGATAAGTTTTTAAAATCACCTTACGTATAAAAACACCTTACGACTCCCTAGTTCTAGGAGTCCGCCTTTTTAAAACAACTTTATATTGATGGGAACCTCAAATGACTTAACTTTATAATATTTAAATAACATAAGTGAAATATTTTAATTTTCACTTAAGACCTTATGTTACTTAAAAATAAAATTTCGGTCATGATGCAAGCTAAATGATTAAGAGGTGAAGTCAGGGGTTGGATGGTGAAATAAAAAGGTTTAAAATGAAATTTGATGTGGGGAAAATGTAATATGCTGCCTGGTTCTGTAATTCTAGAGTCTGTTTCTTCCTGTCATTTTGTCAAACAGTTGGCCTGCAATTGTCCTTATGTTTTTTCCAGATTGATGTTGTTTAATAGTCCTCAAGATTGTTGTATTTTGTATGAGATATCAGTAGAAGGCAACATGAAACCATATGCAGCTAATAACAATGACCGTTCATTTATTTCTTGTTTCAGATTATTAGGAAATTACAACTACCATATCTAACGTATCTTATTAAACTCAACACATTATAACAACTATAGAGTTCAATGATGGTCCATACCCATTGCAGCTACAACAGTGTTAATAGTTCTGAAAATTGCTACAGTAACTCACAGCTATAATGTTCCCGGACTGCTACAGTACCACGCTACAGTAATTCAGACTGCTACAGGAACTTGTTGCTACAGTAACCCGCTGCTACAGTACCGCGCTACAGTGATTCGGACTGCTACAGTACCGCGCTGCTACAGTACTCGCGCTGCTACAGGAACTTGCTACAGTACCGCGCTGCTACAGGAACTTGCTACAGTATCGCTGCTACAGGAACTTAATAGTGCTGTGCTACAGGAACGGTTTGTCTTCAGCTGGAAATGCACCCAATCTGCCTGATAATGAAGCTGAGAACACTGGATTCCAAAGGCCAAACCCCAAGGGAATGACGTCTAGAATGTCACAAGAGAGGATAAACGTCCTCAAATGCCAAGAACGGATCTGCAACTCCCATACCAATTTCTTCTCATATTCAACTCCCTTAATGAAGCCACAAACGCTTCCTTTTATTCTATTTCCAAGGGTCGGTTCAACTCTCATGGCCAATGTGGGATAAAAGATGTGCAATATAAAACATATATTAAAATATCCCCTTATGTCTCCCTTGGGTACACATCCCCATAAAATAAATATTAAAGTAACACTTTAATATTTTACAATTAAATTAAATGTTACTTTAATAAAACTTCAGGCATTAAAATGTATTAGCAATCGGACTCTGAATAATGCAAGTGATAGCTCGTCGGAAAGCTCTCACCGAAGAGTATCAAATCCAATCACCAAAACTGGCCTCCATTGTGTCCTGTTGACTTACTAAAAATAGTAAGTATGCCTGAAACTGAGTAAATCAACTTCATTTTGGCCCAAACTGGAAATGACTAGGCCAAAACACTCCAGGATCCCCTTAAACCCTTCGTTAGCCCTCGGGACCATGTAGAACAAGGCTAACGCACACACGCTTGGTCAACTGCTAAAGTGGGGACATTACAGTCCGCCCCCCTTGAAATTGCTTGTCCTCAAGCAATCTCAGTCCAGCCTGCTGAATAACCTGCTCACTCTCCCATGTAGAATCCTCCTCCGGCAGGTCTCTCCATCTGACCAAATACTCCTTCACTACCCTGTTTCTAAGCTTTCTCTCTCTGGTGTCCAAAATAGCCTCGGGTACTAACACAAGCTTCCCCTCCTCATCCAAAGGGGGTAAATCTGCAGAAGGCACTATACTCTGACCAATGGCTTTCTTAAGCCTAGACACGTGAAACACATTGTGCACCCGACTGCCCTCTGGAAGCTCAAGCTCATAGGCCACTTCGCCCACTTTGCGTATTACCCTGTAGGGACCATAAAATCTAGGTTTCAACTTTTCAACTCCGCTCTTCTTGAGCGATGACTGTCTATATGGTTGTAGCCTCAAGTAAACCATATCCCCTACCTCGAAATTGCCCCATATCCACACTAGCCCCAGACCCAGTTCGGTTGCACATTGAGGTGGTTGGTGGTGAGTTTTCTCTTACGGGTGGTGATGAGGAACATGATGATATGGTAGACACACATGTCCAGGATATGGGAGCTCTTGGTTCAGATGAGGTAGGAGTACTAGTGGAGTCGAGCTCTCAGGTTGATTTGCTTCCCTTAGCTGGGAGTGAATCTATTTCATCATCTCACATAGCTGATAGCATGAGACAGTTGGCTGTGCCACATTTTTAGAGGGATCAACTGTGGATTGCGGGGGAGCAAGTTGACGCATCCACGTATAATTTCTATTGCACCAAGTCATTTATAGAGTATTTACTTGAGAGTGTAGATGTGTGACATGATTCTTATAGTGTCTGAGGGTACTCTCATTCGAGACTCTTGTGGTATTCGGAGGTTGGTAGGGAGGATTGTGGAGACTCTATCTACAATGCTTCCCCATAGGGATTTCGAGGTTGGGTTTGTTGAGAGAGTTGCTCAGGGGCCTACCCAACCTACAGTTATGCGGAGTCAGAGATTGGAGCCATCTCATGACCCCCAGTTTGGTAATGATGAGCTATTGATAGAGATTGGGGTTTCCGACCGGCTGTATACGGTGGGGCATGTTCATCATTTGTTTTTTGACCCACAGGTAGAAGATTTCATCTCTCGCAAGGGTAGTTTGGCTCCTAATCCTTATCATCCATTATGGGATGGGTTCTCGCCATCAGTAGTTGATGGGAGTTTTGGCTGTAAGTCAGTAGCAGGTGACTTGCAGAGTTATGGTGACTGCAGAGATTATGCAGTGTGTGGATATCTAGGTCTTGGTACAGCTTTGTTCAGGGGTATTCATCATTGTTGTGCAAATGGTCTACACACTTAGTACAGGTCAGTTGGGAGCACAGGGGGAGTTCAGTTTGTATGGGATCTGAGTCTCCCATACATCTTGGTTTTTGATGATCCTGAAGTTCACTTCTTTTGGGATCCGGGTAGAGACAAATTCAGTACAGGAGTTTGGATGAGTGGTTATTTTGGGTCTCTTTACATAGTTATCCGATTTGTATTTTGGGTGATGTTATAGGAGCCTACAGTTGATGTCAGTGGCACAGTCTATTCTTTTTTGTAGGATCCAGGTGGACTGTGATGTTTCTTGTTCCGGTGATTGCTTGGGGACAAACAATCTTGGGGAGGGAGGACTGTAATGTCCCCATTTTTTGCAGGTCATTGATCTGATGGTACCAAGTGATTATTGTGATCCTCGTGGTCTGACGAGGTGTTTAGAGGGTCTTTGGTGTGAACTTACTGTTTATAGTAAGTCAATGGATAGTTCCGATGAGCTCAAATGAGTTAGAGGAGTTGAATGATGCTCTCGGTTTTCATTTCTGGCTTCCGGTTTGGGCTCCAAGAATTTTGGAGAGAGCGTCTATTTTTAGTAAGTCATCTCGTCAAGTTCATTCATTATCTGGATCAATCCTGTGCAGACAGATTTCGATTCGGATGCTTCTTTAGTTGTTTTCGCAAGACGGGTGGTTTATTATTATTATTTAATTAAATTTGCTAAGGTTGCCATTTTTGTTGGTATTATATGCTGGATACCTTAGTGTTATAGCTTGTTGTAACTAGGATGAAAAGTTTTAAATCTTGGGCACAAGAAACAAGGACCTTGCGTGTCATAATTTCATGATATTGGTGAAAAGGCCTTTTTGGAGCCAAATGAATTAATAAATTATATTATTCAATATGTGCCTAAGTATAAAAAGTGTTTTAAGTGAAAAGTGTGTGAGAGAAGACACTTTTGAATTATAAAAACAATGTTTTGTGAAAGGAAAATCATCCATTGTTGAATTATGATTTTATTGAAGTTGTGAGAGAGACAACCTGGCTAGGGTTTTGAGGACTGATTCCTCTTTTGACAATTTGAGCCATTACAGATTGATGGTGAATTTTGCAACTGTAACTGAGATCGTAATCCAGTGCAGTATACTAGAATTCTGAGAAGTTTGTTCTACAGGAAAATCAATTTATTCATTCTGGGGTTTGATTTGTCTTCCTGTTGAAGTTCTGAATTTGTTTGGGAAATTACGGTTGAGAGCAATTGGCTGAAGGGTTTACCGAAATTACTAGAAGCTTGAAACCAATCAAGCTGCTGTACTGTTCTGAGTAGGGGCTGTACGGAATTCTTTGCTGCTGTACAGAACTAAGGCTGAGCCGTACCAATCCAGTGCTGGGCGTGAATGCAAGGGCTTGCGATTTGATCTAAGGTTGGCACGTGATAAAGAGCAGTCCTCTTGATCAACGTCAATACAACAGAGGAAACCGAATGGGGGCTGATGTTCTTTCTTTGGGTGTTTCGTCAATAACAGATGGTGGATGTTTCAGAAATTAGCACATTGGGATCTGATTTATTACAAGGTGTTGCTCTTTTAAATTCTGCACTTTCGATAATCTTGTTAAGTATTGTTTTCCTCAAGCAAAGAACTGCATTAAATTTGCTGTTATTTATTATAGTCAATGCATGCTGAAAACTAAGACAAGTTGTAATTTGCTGGTGGATTAAATGGTTATTGTTGAGAAAATACAGAGAATTTACTACTATGTTTTTACTCTAGAATTTGCAAATGAATTATGAATATTCAGAATTCCTCTTAAATTGTAAAATTAATTGGGAAAAGAACAAGTTTCCATTTGAGAGCCAGATAGGTTCTTCACATCTTGAACTTCATCTTACCATAGCCTCTTCTTATCTTCAAATCCTCCATCTTCCTCTCCTTGCAAAATAAGATAACACTCGTCAAAAGCATTGATTTCATACTTCATAAAATCAACATTCGATACTAAGAAGTTAAATTTAAGAGGAAATCATTCTACTTAGACAATTTCAATGATTTTTTTTTGCCTAATTCAACATGCAGGACTGAATTTCTCAATCTTTAAAATCTGATCGCATCTAGACAAAATGAGAACCCCAATTAAAAGATTGTCATAAAATTCACCAAATTCAAAATCTCCTATAAAAATGTATTTACATCCCTCTTCTCATCTATGGGTTCCCACCAAATCACATACCTTGCTGGTCACCTCAAAATTCCGAGTTTATAAGTTCAGATCTGCAAGTATTTGAGCCTTCTAAAGTTGATTTTATCTTAAAGAATTCTAAGTTTCACCCTTCAAATTCAATAATGCTTAATTGCTTCTCCAATCTAAGCTTCAATGATTTCCAATATCTCCCTCAAAATTGACTTCTAATGAGGATTTCGCTGCTGCTGTAGGTGGTCTGTTCTGCGTTTGATTGAATTACTTGCTTTTTGATTGCTTTTGTGGTTTGAATATCTCTCCTTAAGTCATTTTCATCGATTTCCTGGAGGGAAAATTTGGTTGCAAGTTGAATTGGCTGGGTCTTAGAGCTGGTGGAAATCTGGGGGTTGAAGTCCCATTTGGAACTTGGAGTGGTTGGATTCCGACCTCTCCAAGTCCAAGGCTGTTCATGGGTTTGGAATCCGACCTCTCCAAATACCAACCTCGCTCATTATTGATTCTTTCCTACTTACCTTCATTTTTCTCACTCGAAACCTTATGATTTGTATTCATTCTCAGCTCAAAATGTGAGATTAAATCATGAAATTTTGCTTGATAGATCTGATTTCATGCCTTAGATGGAGAAATTTCCTTTTTTATCAGCCCAAATCAGACTTGTCATGATTGGAAACCTTCATACTTACACTAAAATGTGATATGATGTCAAAATGTGGCCTATCCTTGAGGGCGAATTTCAAGGATTGAAGTCCCAGCTTGGACTTGGTGAGGTCGGAATCCGACCTCTCCAAGTCCCAGCTCCCTGTAATTATTCCTTGGAATTCATTGCTGCCTCGTCTTGAAATAACTTCACTCCTCCATCGACTTCTTCATTGTGATAGCTTTGATCTTGATTTTACCTCAAAATGTTGGACTTAATCATGTCTTTTCTTCTTGATTGCAGGTGTGATCATGATGTTTTCATGGAAGGGTTGATCCTCAACCCACTTGAATCAGATTGTTTTGGTGGGGAATCCTGATTTGCACCTTGAAACCCCCATAGTTTCATACAGGAAACCACATGGAATTAAAATTTGATCAATATAGGTGGGTGGAAATTTAGACCAAGTCTCACCATGTACTTGGGGAGGTCAGATTCCGACCTCTCCATTTACAACTTTCTTAAGTTGTCTCATGCCTTGGCTTTCCAAAATACATGCTTTCCTTGTGCAATTTCATCATTTGGCCACTCCTTTTTGTGTTTTTCTTCCTCAATCACTCTCCAAAAGACTTCAAAATTCCATGCTCTCTATGCTCAAAGTTTTCCTTATGCTTGCATCTTGTCTTGCATTCTCATGTTGACTCCACACCAAAAAAGTTGCCTCCATCCTCATCTTAATTCTCACTCTTCAAATCCATTTCCCACTATTTTTCCTTCTCTCTTGGTGACTATATCTCAAACTTTAGGTCAACTCTACCACCATAATATCAAACTCAGCCTTTCCTAGGATTTGACCAAGTGTTGGATTTATCGCTCACAACTCCACTCTCAATTGGCTCGATTCTTGGGTGGACCTGACTCGCAGCAAAAGTTAATCAAACTGATCTCACTGACTGGAGACTCCGAAATTGCCACTAAACTAAAGCAAGCTAAGACTTCTACTCCTACTGCCAAGCAAAAAGAGGGGGTATCCATTTGCAAGGAAGCCATGGTGTGAAAAGGTCACAACAGGTCCTATCTTCCTTGGGCTCTTCATCTGGAATGTTTTCCTTTTCACCATTCTTTGAATTAGATGACTGATCTAATTCTTTTGATGCTAATTCATTAGCAGAAAATTACTCTAATTGCCTTTCCTTTGGTTTCATGTTGCATTTATGTGAAGGATTTCCTTTGTTCCCTACAATGAAAACACAATTTTCTCCTCCTGAGATCATTCAATTGTTTGCTGTCCAACCTTTTTGAATCATTTTATGGCTGATGTGATTCCCTTTGAAAATTCTTTTAGTCTTTCTCCTTTTGTAGGAATCCTTGGACTGAGATTTTCTCTTGGAGACGGTAATCCCCACATCTCTAGCCTTTTGAATTGCTTCTCATAGGGTAGGAAAATTGGATGCCTTAATCCATCCCCTCAGAGCTTCTCGTAACCCATCTATAAACAATACAAGTTTCCTCTTAGAACTGTCACCAAGACTAATAATTGCTGAAAATCAGCAACATATGTGTTGATGGGTGTTTTATGACCACACCAACACATAATAAAGTGCCAAAACAATCTATCCTCTCTTGGTCAAAATCACCTCTCATACTAAGATTGTATAAGGGGCCTGCAGCCTCATATATGCTCTATGGAATCAACTGTTAAAAAACTGACTAGTTCACCTTCCTGCCACATGACTTGTATGTGAAAACAATTCGTATGGTGAAATTGGAATGCTAAGCTTTCTTCAATGCTGCCCATGAATCTATGGAAGAGGTTGGTAAATGTATAAACCAATTCATAACATCCCCCAAAGAATGAATAAAGAGTTGACATGCTACATCTCCATATTCAATTCACCCATTGCATAGTGCTCCGTAAAAAGTCTTGATGTGGTCGTCGGCTGTTTTATTGGGATCATTGACCTGAAACTTGGTGCAAAACTTGTCTGGACTCTTAGGCATATCATGGTAATAATTGAAAACCAAGGGGATGGGTTGTTGACCAACCAAGTGTCATTTTTCTGCTGGTGTCTCATTCTATTTTGACTTGTTGTATTGAAACTGTTTGAGCTTGAGTAACTTGAGCTTGAGTATCTTGAACTAGAACTTGTTGAGTCACAACTGGAGTTGATTAACTTAAGTAATTTGAGATGAAAATACTTATTGAGGACTTGTTGGCTGGCTTGAAGAACTTGTTTTGCTTGGATTAATGTTTCAATTATTTCTCCTCCTATGAAATTGCAATTCTATTAAATCCTTCTCCTGCTTCTATGTTGATCTTAGTATCCTTTCTTTTCTTTCTAATTCTAGCTTTTCAAACCTCTCTAGTGAGAATGAGCTTATTTTTTTATCCAGTTTGAAACTAGTTTTGACTCTCTTTTGTTTTTTTTGAGCTAGTGTTTCCGCTTCTCTTTGTCTTTGTCTTTCATTTCTCCTTTGAATTTTTCTTTCTAGTCTTTGGGCTTCTTTTTCTTCTTTATCCAATAGATCAACAATTTGCAAATATTCTTGGTTACTTCTTTGTCTCCAGGCAAAAGCATGAAATTTTGCAATGATATCGTCTTGAGCTACTTCCCAATCTCGTTTTGGTTGGTGCAATTGAGGAAGCACCATTTCACATCATCTTTGACTTGTTGATTACTTCTTGAGTGAGCTTCAAACAGCCCTCCAAGCACCAATTGTGTTGTTGGGAGATTTGTGACCACTTCAACATGCAGGATGAAACACTAATATTTTAGGATGAAACACCATATCAAATCCTCTTGAATAGGGAAGCTTAGATGCTAAACAATGTATATGACTGTGTGATCAACTAAGACAAGCTCAAGGTTGTGGACTTAATTGAGTTCTATGATGCCATCTGCTAGTAATCCACTTGGGGACTTACCCTGTTCCTTCAATGGACATCAACTTTGCAAATGCGAATGATATGACAATGATGACTCTTCAATTACTGCTAACCAAACAAACTGCAAAAAGATAAGGGTTCAAAAATCTGGTCTAGCTCTTGTTAGCAATATGAGTTGTCATTAGTGTATTTCACAAAACCCATTCCTACCGGTAAAGGATCACCGGTCACTCACATTACTTTGAAGACACCGGTAGATAAAGAACAAAATGGTTGTATCGGTTGACTATTTCAATAGATACACCGGTAGACCGAATCAAGAACTCAGATCCGGTCTTATGAGGCATATAGGGACAAATTGGGTATAAGGGTATACCGGTCTAACTGCAAGATAGATCCGATCCGGACTTTACGGATCAATTTGAGTTATAGTTTAAGTTAAAAGCCTGATTATACGGGACATCCATCGCTCAGAGGTGGAGTTAACTTTTCAACAAAAGTTAGCTTTAATTCTACGGATGATCTCAAGGTAAACTCCATATCACAACGCATAGCCTCTATGTGTTGCATGATTTATGGTTAAGTTTATTCTTTGGCGGTTCTATGAGTCAAAAGGTTCACTCTTGTATAAATATAAGTCATAGGACGCAAGATATGTTGTTGCTGTTGTTGATAGTTGGAAATTGCACAGAGTAGAGGAGAGATATCTTTTGAGGAGTGCTATAGGCACAAAGGTGCAGCAAGGAAGAAAAGTCAACAACCAGGCAAACCGGGGAAGAGATCTACAGGTATGATCTAATCAGACAATCAGTGTCATAATAGATCACTGCTTTCATAAAGTATTAAAAGCATATTGAAATCCCTCTATTAGGGTGAACCTAGTCGGTTCATTGTAAAAATCCTCTAACAAGGTGACGTTTGTGTTGATGTTCAAAGTCCTGTAACCAGGCAACTCTTAATAGGGTTTAGGTCTTAACTGATCTTTTGTAAAATCCCATAATCGGGTAGCACCTTAACCAGTGCTTTGTAAGCTCCTAACAGGGCGCCTTCGTTTGATACTAGTGAAGTTGTGAGCTCTGTCTCATCGTGGTTTTTTCCTTCTAACCGAGGGTTTCCACGTATAAATACCTGTGTTAATCTGTGTGATTCTGTTTATGCCTGTGAATGATTGTTATATTCTGTTTATCTATAAGGACAGAAAGAAGGAAAGAGAATTATCTTAAAGTTATGAGCATTTACTGATTCACCCCCCCTCTCAGTAACGGGTAAGCATTAACAATTGGTATCAGAGCTAAGTTTCTCTATACAACAAAGTTTAATAGCTTGAGAAAAAGATCATGGAGGGTTACCAGTATCAGAAATAGCTAGAGGAAGCCAACGACATTATTGCCTCGTTGGAGAATAGACTAAGGAAATCACTTGCAAAGAGAAAAGAGCTGGCTCTGCAATTAAACGAGAGCAATGAAACAATCGATGAACTCTCTAGGCAGAGTGGATCCAATGAGGCAGAGGAAGCAGTCTCTGAGATTACGGAAAAAAATCAGATCCTAACCGGTCAGATTGCTGATCTCAAAAGGGAGCAAAAGATGAATGCTCTAAGGATGACTGAACTAATTGAACAAAAACAAAAAACTGAAAGTGAAAGAAACACAACAGTCAAGACATCAACATCCTTTGAGAAAGCAATGAATTGAGCAGAGGAAGCTGTAAGGGCAAATGAACTCCTTATTATGCAACTCCGAGAAGACATGCTGATTGTCACCCAAGAAAATGCCAACATGCACAAAGCATGGCAGGGTAGAGATGAAGCATGCAAGAAGCTGGCGATCGAGATATATCAACTCAAGGAACAAAAGAAAGTCCTTGAAAAAAAGAATGAAATGTTGAGAAAATACAATGAAAGCTCGGTCAAGCTTGATGAGCAACTCAAAGCTCAAAGAAAGCACAATGATCACACCAATCTTGAATCCACCGGTGCAGTCACCAAAGAGAATGGTGAGTCAGCTGGAGCAAAGTCGAGCAAGAAGAACAAGAGGAAGACGCTAGCACAAAGAGGTAAGAAAACCTTCATTACTTCTTCGAAGCATTATGGAAAACTGGGTCATAACACCAATGATTGCGGAAACACACTAGTAAGAACTAACAAGAGTTACTGTAAGAACTATTGCAAAAATGGCCACAAGACCAATGAGTACTGGTCAAGCCCCTTATCTGTGTCCAGTGGAAGCAGGGGAAGCTTCAAAGGATACTGTTATGCCCGCAACAAGTTCGGACACAAGGCTGAAGAATGCAGATCAAAGACAATGACATTCAGATCACCAAGACCGGTATTCTCCAAGAAAAGCAAAAACCAGAACGCAACTATTCATACAAACAAAGGGATGCATTGCAACAGTGTATCATGGAGCAAATCCCCTAATCCCAGAGGGATGAACCCATGGAAAGCAACTGGTATGATCTGCTATTACTGCAACAGAGTCAGTCACCTAGCTAAGGATTGCTGGAACCGGATTAGGAACAAAGGCAAGGAATCAGACAAACCGGTGATGAAGACCTTGACTTCTGATAAGAAGAACAACAGAGATAAGGAGACCAAGAAAGAGGTGAAGAAAATATGGTCTGTTAAAGAATCAAAGAACTCCGCCGACGAGAAAACAGAGGCAAGATCATCATCACAAGATGGTGACATTTCTTTTGCAAACTGAGCCTTCAAGGCTTAGGGGGAACTGGTAGTGCAACTACTGTTCCCGGTAGGACTGGTGAGTCTAATCTCACTTGATCTACAGGTCAGACCGGAAAGATATAAGATGATCAACCGAGGCATGCCTAATCAAAAAGGGGGTCGGACTACTGGTTAGCAAAAGTAGCAAGAAAGGTTAGGTAAGGCATTTAATGCTGTAGCCGTTTAACAATAGTTACCGTTTGGTAATTACCGTTATGCCCTAATCCTATAAAAGTAAAGAAGGATTACTCTTTTGCTTTCACCTTGCGATTTTATGTTTATCTTTCTCATGCTTGAGCAATATTCTTGCGAAATAATCATCAAGCGAGATTGTCTGTGAAAACCAATCAATCATCTCTCTGAGTAACCGATTAAGAGCAATGGCATCTTCGTCATACGAAGCTAAGCTGGTTCCAGCAAAGGAAGCCGATCGTCCTCTGTATGATATCTTGACAAATCAGAACAGGGAGATCGACATGGCTGGCGCGCTCTCCTCAGTGCCTAAAGGAGTGCTCCTGACAGAAGATGTAACTGCGTTCATCCATGCTAAGCAAGAAGAGTTGGGTGAGACGTACATACAAAGCGAGTATCGCTCGCTACGCAAAGATGACAATTATCCTAACGGGTATGCAAAGCTGGTATCATCTGGGATTATCAATGGAGTCTCCTATCCAACCATATTCAGACCAGAATGGATTCGAATGGTGGTTAGTTGAGTACATGAACCAGGATTTTGGGTCACGAAAGGAGTCTGCACTCCGATCACGAAAAACGATCTCCATAGGGTAACCGGGTTCAGCAATCAAGGGGAAGCCCTAACCCTGAGAACTATATCAAATACAGTAGTAGCCAATCTGACAAAATCAAAGTTCGACAAGTGATTGATGACCGTGACTGATATTGAAGATCCAGTCGTTCGGTTCGCATCTGCTGTAATAGGTTACAAAGTATGTCAATCCAGTAACCTAAATAGCATACCGGGTGGAGGCATACATACAGCTTACAAAATTATACACGACAATGCACAATATATGTGCGAAATGCTAAGAGGACAGATCTTTGAGAACATGAAAAAGCTAGACATCGTCAAAAAGAAATCATTGAAATTTGGTACACTTCTGGTTTGTCTCTACTTTTACTATTCTAATTCCTTCCCTGGGAGAGGAAAGTAACATGGACAATAGATCGACCGGTCATGATGCAAATCAGTGACATGGCTAATCAACTGGGAGACCAGTTTGATAAGGCAATGACCGATCATTTTAAAGCCTTTCAGCTGAAGATGCATGCCAGACAAAGAATTCCGTCAACTATTGTTGACAAATAGAAAGAAGAGGTATGTTTTCTGGTATCACTGACTTCTGCATCATTCAAGCAGTAAAACTAAGAGACGAGTATGCACCGGAGCTTGGTTACGAAATCACCACAAAGATTGCAACGGCGTATGTAAAGGCCCTGGAGAAAGCACACCTGGATATCGGCTCTCAACGACTTGGAACCTACGAGGAGATAGAGAAAAAGCCAAAGAAAGCACCAATCAAGAATGTTTATGTGAAAAGAACGCCCACACCAAAGAAGAAACCAGGAGCTGCACCACCAAAAGAACAAAAGAAGAAAGCTCAACCGGAGGCAAGCACACAAGAGGAGGAAGCTGAAGAAACCAATTCTGAGGACATAGTTCCCCTCAACGAAAGAAAGAAGAGAACCGGTAAACCGACAAAGGTGGATCCGCTAAGAAGAAGTAAGCCAACAATCGATGAATTTGTGACAGGATTGAAAGAACGTGGCGGAATGGCTGATGTCGAAAGAAGATACAATCTAGCAAACGATGACGACTAAAGGAAAATTGAAGAGGTTGTAGTTGAATGCCTACATAAGTTTAATCTGAGTCCTACAGAACTTCAAAAAGTATTGCCTAAGGATCTTTTGGATATCCTTCAAGGTAGGTGGAAAGCTTCAATGAACAGAGAAAAGGAGTTAAGGATTTGAGCTCTGTTAGAAGTTTAGAATCATCTCACACTAGAAGAAGCTACTCAACAAGCTGAGTTACATCAACAAAATTTCCTGACAAATAAAAGGATAGGTCTCTTGCTGATTGGAGAAACCAAGAAAGTGCATGATTGAGGAGTAGCCATCTGGACCAATCTTCTTCGGACTCAGCAACAAGCGGAGGAAGCACGCCAAAAGGCAACAGCTCCACCGGTCTGTGACACTAGGAAAGGAAAAGGTGTACTTGGAGTAGATAAACCGGTCATTGTTGACATAACCGATGAACCGACAAATCCTACACTCCTAGTATCTCCAGAAAAAAGTTAAGGCTCGCACTATGACCGTCAATGATATTGTAGCTGAAATTACAAATTTTGGAGAAATAGATAATGCAGCCAAATGGTGTAGTGTATTAGCCGAGGAGGACAAACAGGAAATTGAAAAAGCTCTTGTTGAAAGTCTACTAGATTTCATCAAGACTCCTAGGGATTATAGAGGCAAGTTTCCTCCTGAGTTAAACAGTAAGCTTCAATTAAAATGGAGAACTGGTCTAGAAATAAATTCAAAAATTAATAAGGAAGCACTGGAAAAGGCTAGACCTGGTCTAAGCGACAAAAACACAAAACTTCTATTAGAAGAAGCTTCAATGAATCTAGATACAAATTACAGAGTTGCCAAAATTCCCAATGGGTATGAGACTGAAGTCTTCAAGGAGACTTTAGATTTCTGGCAGCAATATGACTTCAATACTCTTGAAGCAACAGGTCCTCAGGATCACAACACAACAATTATTGATCCGCTTGTTCAGTTTACTGCAACTGAGACTCCACTAATTGATGAACAAGAAGTTCTCACAGAAATGTTCACTTCTGGTGAACCGGTTAACTTGGGACAGACTTCTGACAACATTCCTACTGACAGATTAGTTAAGGGAGATGAAGGAATCGCTGCAGATGATCTTAATAAAGCAAAAGAGCAGCAACAAGCACAAGCTCCACCAGAAGAGCCATCGCATCAAGAAGATGATGCTATGCCTGAAATACAAGTACAACAACCGGAAGATAGACCAAAAGAGGGAAATAAGCTAGACTAACAGGATAAAAGAGAACCTGAGCAAGCTCCAAAGGCACAGGAACAGGAAACTCTTCCTAGCTCCTCTAAAAGAAAGAAAGGTCTCATCCTTTGAAGAATCTGAAGCAAAAAGAAGTAAGACAACCGATACCATAGTTGACATCAGCAAAATGTCAACAAAACAACTGAAAGAGCTCACCAAAAGGAAACAGGATATGGTTTTGATTAAAGTAAAAGATATTCTATACAATTTCGTACTGGATGCCGACATAGATGAAGATGAACTGGTTATTGACCAACTGGAAGTGTTAGCTCAAACAATCGGTGAAGATCTAACTGATCTAGAAACAGTGGTAATTGACCACTATGAGAAGAAAAGAGTAGAGATTCTTCATAAATAGGTTGCAGGTATAAAGGCTACTCTGTCAGACAACCTAAAAGTTCTTCAACAACAAATAAAAGTTGCAGGAGGTTTGATGAGCAGAACATCAAATTTTGAGATATTCTTGCAAGATTTAACTAAAAAAGTTGCACAAACCTTAGAAGACATACGAGCTTTGTCAACACAATTTGACATAAAAAATAAAACTGCGACAACCTTTAGCAGAGAAATGACTAGTCTTGTGCTAGTCCTGAGAAAGACAACTGACGAAGAGAATAAGAGAATCCAAGATGTCACAGGCTTTCAGATGCTTCTTGCCCCAACACTAGATATCATGCATCAAACAGATATTTCTACAGATGCTCTGATCAAAGAACCAGACCACAAAACTGTAGAAGATATGGAAAACATTATTGTGTCTCTAAAAGCGGCCCAAAAGAACATTGAAAGTGTAACCGGTCAATGGGCACCCTTCCTCCATTCTGCAAAGAACATCTATAAGGACATCTTCACAAAGCTACAAATGTAAGATTATTAGAATTGCTTAACCCTTTGTCCTATGGAGGCAAAAAGGGGAAGGAATGTACAGTGGAACACAAGGAATAGAGGAAAGAGGAAACTGCAACAAGGAATAAAGGAAAGAGGAAACTGCATAAAAGCAAACAAGGGAAATTCCAGAGCACCAACATAGGGGAAGTGTTCTACACAAAGTCCACAAACAAAGGCAAACAAAGAAAGGTACAAACTCACAACCTTTGTATGAACGGTTTTGTGTATCGTTTTGCCATTGATGACAAAGGGGAAGATTGTTAGCAATATGAGTTGTCATTAGTGTATTTCACAAAACCCATTCCCATCGGTAAAGGATTACCGGTTGCTCACATTACTTTGAAGACACCGGTAGATAAAGAACATAATGTTTGCACCGGTTGACTATTTCGATAGATACACCGGTAGACCGAATCAAGAACTCAGATCTGATCTTATGAGGCATACAGGGACAAACCGGGTATAAGGGTATACCGGTCTAACTGCAAGATAGATCCGATCCGGACTTTACGGATCAGTTTGAGTTACAGTTTAAGTTAAAAGCCTGATTATACGGGACATCCATTGCTCAGAGGTGGAGTTAACTTTTCAACACAAGTTAGCTTTAATTCTACGGATGATCTCAAGGTAAACTCCAGATCACAACGCATAGCCTCTATGTGTTGCATGATTTATGGTTAAGTTTATTCTTTGGCGGTTCTATGAGTCAAGAGGTTCACTCTTGTATAAATATAGGTCATAGGATGCAAGATATGTTGTTGCTGTTGTTGATAGTTGGAAATTGCACAAAGTAGAGGAGAGATATCTTCTGAGGAGTGCTACAGGCATAGAGGTGAAGTAAGAAAGAAAAGTCAACAGCCAGGCAAACCGGGGAAGAGATCTACAGGTATGATCTAATCAGACAATCAGTGTCATAATAGATCACTGCTTTCATAAAGTATTAAAAGCATATTGAAATCCCTCTATCAGGGTGAACCTAGTCGGTTCATTGTAAAAATCCTCTAACAAGGTGACGTCTGTGTTGATGTTCAAAGTCCTGTAACCAGGCAACTCTTAATAGGGTTTAGGTCTTAACTGATCTTTTGTAAAATCCCATAATTGGGTAGCACCTTAACTAGTGCTTTGTAAGCTCCTAATAGGGCGCCTTCATTTGATACTAGTGAAGTTGTGAGCTCTGTCTCATCGTGGTTTTTTCCTTCTAATTGAGGGTTTCCATGTATAAATACCTGTGTTAATCTGTGTGATTCTGTTTATGCCTGTGAATGATTGTTATATTCTGTTTATCAATAAGGACAAAAAGAAGGAAAGAGAATCATCTTAAAGTTATGAGCATTTACTGATTCACCACCCCCCCTCTCAGTAACCGGTAAGCATTAACAGCTCTAACAATGCAAAAGATCATTGATGATGAGGTTAAATTCTAACTAGTCCTTTCTTTGCCAAATCAATACGCAAATGAGGGTGCTTGCTTTTAAGGATGCGTGAATGATTTTCATATTGTAACCACTCATTCAAATACCCAATTATGACGCAATCTAAATGAACATCTCCAATTAAAGTTAAATGCTTGCAATAAAGCCTAGACTAACCTTACATTGATCCTTTCAATCAACAAGTATCAAAAGGTATGGACCGTAGCTTCACCACGATTCACCAACAATAATATATTTTATTCATCTACTTCTAATTGTATTCAACATAAATGAAATCCTACTCTAAATGAGGAAATGTATAGACCATGCAATACTCTAAGATTTCACATGCATTCACCATGATAACAACAGCGAAGGAATAGTTTTGACAATATATTAGCAACAATTTCTGCAAATCTCCTTTGAGTTTTCCTTTGCAGTCTTTGGGTTGCTTTTTCTTCTTCGTCCAATAGATCTCCAATTTGCAAATATTCTTGGTCGCCTCTCCTTTGTCTCCAAGGAAATGTGTGAAATGTTGCAATGATATTGTCCCGAGGTACTTCCCAAACTCTTTTTGGTTGGTGTGATTGAAGAAGCATCATTTTACATAATCTTTAACTTGTTGACAACTTCTTGAGTGAATTTTGAACAACCACTCCTAGCACCAATTCTGTTGATGGATAGTTTATGACTAGACCAACGTAGAATAAATTGCTAAAACACTGTATCCTCTTTTGATCAAAATCACCATGTATGCTAAAATTACACAAAAGATCATAGAGGCAACTCCAAGGTACCAACTTGCGGCTCACCATGCTCCACTTGTAAATCAAATTTTGCAATTAACATATTAGGTTCTGTCAAATCAGTTGGTACTTCATCTTGAATTTCTTGTTTTTCAAGCACCTCAATCACAACATATATATCTTCAAGGTCCATTGCATTCCACACGAACTTAAGAAGAAAAGGATGAGATGAAGGAAATTGTTGAGCACATGAAGAAGTTGGCAACTGTAGTCACTTACTTGAGGAATCGAAATAATTGGTTGCGAGGTATGTTAAAGACTCATCAAGCCCCTCAAAGTAGTTACTAAGTAAATTATCAAAGATACAATTAGAGCAACATGCAAGTAAACAATCAAGGATCCAACAATAATAGTCAAGGATATCAGAAGATGACATGGAACATAGCACCTAACAATGGAAATGTGGTGTCTCCATTGAATAATCTACAAAATTTTGACAACTGATTAATAGATGAGGTGCTTGTAACAGAAGTTGCCTCCCCAAATCGGTGTAGATTGCACAACACAAATCAACATTTCGAGATGCAATGAGATGACTTCCAAGTAGTTGGCTTGTGATTGTCTTGTTTCTTCTTCTGAAGACTTTTTGTACTTGTTGAATGTTCATCTTTAGTTGCATTCTAGTTTGGGCAATCTTTTCTTTCCTTGTCGCATTTTGAGTTGTGGTTACATTTTCACTTTCGTTATTTTCACTCGTTCTTTGAATATCACCTGGTGAGCTCTGTGCAACATAAACTGGACTTGACATATCTTGAATATCGTTGCATGCTCCATGATCAACATATTGCACACTTTGAGCAACGTTTGTATTCTGAACCGTATTAGATGCTCTTTGAATATTCAATGTTTCCAATCTCTTATTGGTTGGTGCGATTGAGGAAGCACCATTTTACATCATGTTTAACTTTTTGACAACTTCTTGACTAAACTTTGAATAGCTGCTCCTAGTGCCAATTCTGTTGATGGGTGTTTTATGACCACAAAAACACATAATAAAGTGCCAAAACACTTTATCCTTTCTTGATCAAAATCATCACTTTGCACAGGAGATCATAGAGACGACTCCAAGGTTTCAACTTCAAATTTGCAACTTTAATACAGAGATGAGCTCGTTTGGCTATGATGTATGCTGGTTATGCAAGGGGACTTACGCTAGCTCACTTAGACTTATCAATTTAATTTGCGAATAGTATCGTGATTTGAGTGCAATAACTACTTCTAATCTTGATTTGAAATAAATTGCAAATAGGATATGTGTTTAGAAAGTTAGACTATTACTACTACTAATGGAAGTGTAAAGTCCCCTACTCGCTAGGACCTTAAAACCACTTAACTTCTTACTTGGAATTTTTTCAAACACTTGTCATGCAATGTATATATGCTGCTGCTATGAAATTTCAGAATAACAAACATACATCCAACCACTTCTATTCACTTAAGAAAAATGTAGAAAGATACCATGATCATGGTGCCATATATATATATCATCAAATTATGACAAAGAAGTACATTTCCAGCCAATAGCTTTTTATCAATTACAATTCTTTTCCAATACAACTACTAAACCCTTCCTTCTTATTCAATATTGGCAATCAATGACTTTTACAATACTAAAATGCACAAGTACTGAAACTACAAATTCACCTTCAGCTGAAACTTATATTCTTAGTTACAATGCAAGATAAGACCGAGAATGATAGAACTTGATTGGCTGAGAGCAGTAGATGAACTGCTGATGATGTTGCAACCAATTCGATCATCCAAATGCCTTCCAACTGAAAATCTATCTCTTGCCTCAAAAAAAAAGGTCTCCAGCTGACACTTACGATTTTTTCTAGAAAATAAATGTGAGTGTTTTGAGGGCTCAAAACACCCCAAACTTGATCGCCATACTTCTAGAAATCCAATGCACTTGGTCCCAAGCAAATCCGGCCAGGTATGAGGAAGATACGAACAAAAATGTGCTTCCTAGGTTTGTCCTGAAAACTCTGATTCTTATGTCAGACTTGCAGATGATCATTACTAGCATCCAAATACCTCTTCTCCTTCAAGATTGATGCCCTGTAATGAAGCTCCTCAGTACAAACCCTTGCTGAAATGTAGATGTCCTCAGAATAGGCTTATGCCTCAATGATGCCCTAGTGAAGTGACTGAAATATCACCTCCACAAATGCAACCCTTCAAGAGATATTTCACTCCCTCAGTTATGCAATCAATTGGGAGATTCCGTTCCCAATGACAAGCTGAAAATCTGCAGACCCAATGGCTCCACAAATGCTCATAGAGAGAATAGCAATAGCAATAATAACTTGGATGTCCAAAATGAGAGACCATGAGGTCTATTTATTCTTTTCCATTGGCTTCCACTAGAAGTCACTTAAAACTTCTAGAAACATCCCAAATGTTCTATTAAAATATTTGCACTTTATGAAATATTACTTTTTAATAAAAAGTGCAACTCAACAACAAATTATAACAAATGGCCCCGATAAAGTAATATAACAATAAAACATAATAAAGAGCCATTCCCCCCAACCACATATAAAGCCATCTAATCTCCAAATAGTCGCCAAAAATGGCTCCCTCTGCAACACCATTA
Source organism: Chamaecyparis obtusa (assembly GCA_027943335.1). Taxonomy (NCBI): domain Eukaryota; kingdom Viridiplantae; phylum Streptophyta; class Pinopsida; order Cupressales; family Cupressaceae; genus Chamaecyparis; species Chamaecyparis obtusa. The sequence goes on along the minus strand of BSBK01000515.1, from coordinate 608,312 downwards.
GCTTACGAGAGCCCGTAATAGGCCAATCCTCGGAAAAAGTCCATGTCACTAAGAAGGGGACATGACAGGAAGACAATGTTGATGTTGTGGTGAGAACAAACCAATCCTAGTTTCGCCTAGTTAACTACGCTTAGGAGGGTGCAATTTTCAAAGGATGCAAGTATGATGTTCAAATTGCCAAAGCTCATCAAAACCTTAAGACTTGCAAATTAATGATTATCAAGTAATTGAAGTTCCTACAATTGGGCCTAGACTAACCTTACACTATTGTTTGCAATCAACAAACACCAAATGGTATGGACACTTGTTTCACCATATATTCAATAACAACAAAATCCTTCATCATCTAATCTATCCAAGTATTTTACTTCAACTACTCTAACTTTTACACCAACTTAAGCAAATCTAACCAAGGAATGTAAGAAACAATGCAACACTCCAAAAGTTCACAAGAATTCACCATGAAAGACAACAATAAATAAGGAGCAATTCTGGCAGTATATTGACATCATCTTCAACAATCTCCCCCTTACAAATGATAAGGCCTTGCCTTTTATAGGGAGTTTGATTACAATGAATGGCCAAGATCATGCCAACACAACCCTAATGAAACTACCAGCTACAAGCATTGAATTCTTATTAATTACAATTGGGCACCACCTTGCAGGCCAATGAAAAATAACATTGCTTTTGAGAACCAATCAAAAAATTAATTAGGTGATGACATTAGGTGGACTCCACATTTACACTTGGCATGATCTAATTGGTTGATCTTGGACATGTGGAACTAAAATATTTTGATTGGTTGAAGATCAATGGATGCCACCTCAGCATGCTTATCTTGTACACTTCATCGATATCTCTTGATACTCAACATTTTCCACTCCTGGATTGATGGTGATGGCTCATATTCCCAAATTGCTTCATCTTCATGAAGTCTTTCATCCTATGAAGTCAATAACCCTAAAATCTTCTCATTGATATGACTTGAACTAGCTTGTACTACTATCGTGCCTTGATCTTGCTTTTGTTGGAGTGATGTAGTTGAACCATTCAGAAATTCAAGTTTGTGATGTTCTCTTTCATTAGTAGATTTGATCTTGATGTTTGAATTCCACTTTGATGTCTTGAACTTTATCTATGATTTGCACCTTGATTTGATCCTCAACTTGGAACCACATTTCTCGCTTGATAAACACCTTGTGATTTGATGATGCTTGAGGTCTCTATATTGTCCATGGTGTTGAAATCATGCTTGCACTTGAACCATTCAGCTCTTTGTTTCCTCCACTTGAACTTTGACTTGAACCTTGCCTTCCACATTCAGCCATCATTTCACCTTACAGAACAAAAGAAATAAATGCATTAAGTTTGTAAATGATGAATATGGACAAGATTAAAGTATTGTCAAGTTAAAACAACCATTTCAGTTACACGATTTCATCATAATATTGAAAATATACTTAAACAAAAGGTACTTCACTTGTAGCAACCGAGCTTAATTCTTAATTTCAGACCTGATTTCCGTTAACAAAATCTGGTTTTACACTATTGATTGGCCTTGATGTCCATGCTTTTCCAGATCTGGTTTAGAATGATATTCAACGCTTTCAACAAATTTGGCTTGTTCAAGTACAGTTTGCTGCTAATTTGAATCAATCTGCCCTGCTTGGAAAATCAGATTGCGTCTATACTAGGAATTTGATTGAAAGGGCAAGTCTGTAGGAGAGGATCCGACCTCTTCCTTAGTCAATTAAATTTCAAACTTGAAATCACTTTCTTTCTCTAATCTGGCCGACTTGCAATTAAGGCTTTAAGGCGAAATTGTCTTGGGGGGATGTGGGGGTAATGTGCTTGAGGTTGGCTTATGCTAAAGCCCAAGGGAGGTCGAGATTCCAACCTCCATTGGGCTCATTGAGCCCTAAGGAAGGTTGGAATTCGACCTGTTCTTGGGCTTGAGTCTGAGGTAAATTCGATTCCCCTCTTTCATTTGCACTTAGACATTTTAACTTCATGCCTTTCCCATTAAATTTTTTGTGACTCCATTTCAAAATTGCTCTTGTTTTTGTCATCCCTTCCTCATCAAAATCAGAATACTTACCTTGTCTTTACACTTCTTGCTTCCAGATTTTGAATTACCACTCCTAGCATTCATCTTATTAACTGTGGATGTAAAATTTCCATATTTCAATCAGCTTTCACTTCATTTCTTCACCAAATTTTCCATCAGCAATTTGATTTGATCTGGTTTGTTTCACTTCCTATTATCAGCAACTTGAATGTTTGATTTTCAATTCACATGGTCATCTCATGATCAAACTCTTTAACTTCCATCGTGTCCTAATCACCTTTCAACTACGCCAAGGATTTGAACATCAAGTGGTGGTGCTGAACATGCAAGAAGAAGGGAGGTGTCAATGAATGGCTTTTGGTATGGAGCCCCAAAGCAGGTTGGAATCTGACCTGCTCTTGGGCTTTGAAGCCCAAGAGGGGTTGAAATCCAACCTCTACTTGTGCTTAGGCAAGAGTCGAAATTCCTCTAAGCATTTGATTCTTCATTTTGCTCATCCAAATTTGCATTGTATTCAACCTTTGACTTGTAATTTGTTCATCATTGATAACTTGTTTTCTCATTCTTGCAACTTAAGCTTTATGACTTCAATGTGATCTCTTCTATTTGACAGTCCCAAACCGGTGCTGAGAGGGGAGGGGTGAATCAGCACCTCCAGAACCTTTTTCTCTTTAAATCCGGTGAAGTAAACTTACAGCTGAAAGGCAAACAGATTTAAGCATATAATAATAGTAAGCAAACAATCACACAGTGACACCAAATTTATCATGTGGAAACCCGGTTAGGGTGAAAACCACGGTGTGAGGAGAAGAGTAATTTCAAGCCAGTCAACAAGTCCTCAAAGAGTAATTTCACCTCAAATTACTCATGTTAGTCAACTCCAATTGCAACTCGACAAGTTTCAGTTCAAGCTACTCAAGCTCAAGTTACTCGAGCTCAAACAGTTTCATTACAACAAGTCAATACAACATTGGGACACAGCAGAATGGTGCAATTTGGTTGGTCAACAACCCATCCCCTTGGTTTTCAATGATTACCATGATATGCCTAGGAATCCAGACAAGTTTTGCTCCAAGTTTCAAGTCAATGATCCCAATAAAACAGCTGACAACCACATCAAGATTTTTTAAGGAGCACTATGCAATGAGCAAATTCAAGCAAAAACAATATTATCTGCAAATAAGGCTGCTAAAATGTATTCTCCAATATGTCTCTATGTGAGGAGAAAATACAATTATATAGGCATAGAATATGCCATATTTGCAATATTTAGTTATCTTTTCAAATCTCAACATGAGAGGAAAACAATTACCAAATTTACTAATACAATAACAATATACTAATCTATGCTAACCTCCTAACAACTATGAAACTAACATTAACCTTTGACTTTTACATTTTTACATAGGACTAATAAAATATTTAATTATATATACCTATGAATATTAAAACCTTATGAATAATTATTGTCTATGAATTTTGATCAACTAAGGTGGAAATATGAATGAGGGGTTGGTGCCACTTATTGAATGAGGGTTTGGAGCCTCTAGCAGGAAAGTTCTCACAAACTGAATGAGGGATTGGTGCCTCTATTGGACAAGTGTTCATGAATTGAATGAGGGGTTGGTGCCTCTAAATTTGTAACGAAGCTATTATATAAAGCAAGTAATTTATCCTGTTTTCTCCTGTAAGGGTTCCCACTTAAAAATTGTGTTACCGTGTTCTTTGCATATGTGTGATAGTATAATCTTGTGTGCATCATGCCTTTTTGGCAGGAATGAGATACACTGGTTTTTGAACAAGTTTGGACTGCACAATAGTCTACTTTTTAATTCACATTTTTTTCAGACAGCCAGGCAAACCTTTCACACTGTTTCTGCTTCTTGTGATTTTCTCGGAAATGCTTCAACTCCTCACATGGATGTCCTATGCTAGTGCTTGAAATGGGTTATGTGCTGCATTAATACCTTCATATAGCTTCTTTGTAGCACCAGCAAGCTCCCCTTTTTTTAATCTTCAATATTATTATTTACATATGCCTGGAAATAAATACACACGGCCTTCAGACGGACAGGCACTAGTAGTGATTTTGATCTGATACCAAATTAAATTCTGGAAAGGCAATGAGAAAATTGAATTGAACAATAGCAGCAATATATATGAATAAGGTTGGTAAAAAACCAACCAGATCAGGCATACCTGACAAATTATGTGAAATGGTTATATGCTAGTAGATGTTAATAATATCCACATATTATAACATGATACAATTGAAAATGATGTAGTTGACTAAATGCTAACAAGATTCACCCTGGACGAAACGACACTTGTGTTGTGCACTTTTTAAAATATTATTAAAGGTAAGGTGTAAGATACACCCATATTATTGTATCAGGTATCATGTATATGGTGGATGTCAAATGGACCACATTGAGTATGCCCAGACACCATAGAAGGTTTAGTGTTGGTCATACACCAGTCCTCACCTTCACAATTCAGTAGGAGCTCTTTTTCATCTTCTTCCTGGAGGTTCCGCAATAGGAATATTGAGCTGCTAGCCATATGGATTTATTTTTTTGGTTTTCATGTGTATATGCAGGTGTTTAGAAAGTTTTTCCGTAACATGTTGCAGAATAATGTCTTCTGCTTTCTCTGGATAGTTTCAGGACACATTTTGTTTCTATTTTTGATCCCATGGATGAATTTGTTAGACAAATGACTGTTTATTAGTATATTATGATGTGTTCCAGAGGTTTGGGGTCAAGCAAAAGGAAAAAATTACTTCTTTCAAGACTTCAGTGGATGTTCTTACACTTTCAGCAACGCCTATACCTCGCACACTTTACCTATCATTAGGTGGATATCGTGATGCCAGGTAAGAATATATCATGTTGACTCTTCTGTACTCCATAATATGGCATATAGTGGCAGGGTTCGAATATTTACTATTCAGATCTTATTCTCTTCTATATTTTAACAACAATGTATATTATTTGTTTTATTAGTTGTCAATGGTCAGAGCTTATAGGCCTTCTACATGATATTTTTTGATTTTGTTGGTGTAGCATAACTTTTGTGTAATGTAGCCATAAATTTCTAACAGGAAGATGTAAAGTTGCCCCCCATTGGTATCTTGGAGACACTTGGATGGTAAGGGGATATCCCATGGCCATCCCCTGCCCTCCAGGAAAATCAGGGACATGCCCCTCTTAATATTAAGACAAAAAAGAAGAAAAAGGCACTTCTTTCCAACTATGAAAAGAAAATTTTCAGTTGTTGAATAAGTGCACACAACTATGGACTGAAAATGTACATTTGATGAATGACAACATGCTGTTGTTACATTTGTCATTTATGGGCAATTCTATGATTGGTTAGAGCTGTAGAAGAGCAGAAAATAATAAAATGAGAGTATACAGGTGCAAAATGAGCATGCACATTATTACATACAGTTGTAAAATGAAATTATGCATGTGTTAAACAAGAGCATATAGTTGTAAGAAATGTTTATTGTCATTACACTTTTGTTTATGATTTTGTAATCTTTGAACCTTTTGTTGCAATAAAAATCATTGAACAATGAAATCAGAAGTGTCTATTTTTTTATTCCTGCTACACCCACTCAAATTAAGGAACATGTTACAATGAAACTCAAATTTGAAATTTTATGCATTATATGAATATCTAAATTGAATTTTGATGTCATGTATAGTGTGATGCCAGAGCATGCTCCCTGGTCACATATACATATACATATTATGCATGACATGCATATATACATATGTATGCATACACGCATGTTATTTCCATTAGGAACAAACAAACTGTGTTATTTGCATTACTTGATTATTGAGATTTCACTTTACTAATTTGTTTTGTTGGAAACCTGAGAAAAATTCTATTACTGTGTGGACAGACTTCATGCTTGTGGGGGAAATATACATCTGATTCTTTGTTACTTCTCATTTTCTATCTCCAATCCTGGTTCAGTCTAACTTAAGTATGTTTATGGGTTGTGTTTGTGTTGAATTGTGTTGTTCAATATATGGTGGTGAAATCAACTTGCTGAGTTTCATGCTTTGCTAGCAGCTAACCAATAGCTTTCTCTTCCAGTTTGATATTAACTCCACCTCCAGAAAGAGTTCCCATAATAACTCATCTTTCTGAGTATGATAAAGAAAAGGTCATATCAGCCATCAAATTTGAACTTGCTCGAGGTGGCCAGGTTTTCTATGTACGTCCCCGAATAAAAGGTTGGTACACAATGCTTGATAATTCAAATGTTTATTTTCGTATCAAGATGCTATTAAAAGTTCTCTAGAGGGATAAATTTATCAAGAAAGTTTGTTTTCTGTATATCTTTCATTTTTCCATGCACTTTTCTTTTTCAAATTACATTAGGAAATACCTTGTTTTGTGACAGATGGAATAATATAAATATGTTATGCAGTGATTGACACAACATCAAGAGTTGGAGAAACAAAACTGGAAACCTTGAATAATTATCACATTGGAAGGAAAATCTAACATCTTCACGTCGAGTTTTCTATCCAAAGTATCCCTTATTTCAAACTCTACGAGGCATACCTTTTAGCTGTAATGTCCCCTTTTTTCAATATTCTGAATGCTAGGATTATTACTCCAAATTCCCTATTTACTATGTCAAATAGATATGCTTCTCAAGCAAGTAATGGAAGATAATTGAGTAATCTGATCTATTTATGAATATATATAATAGACAATGTCTAATTGCAATGATTTGAAATGACAATGTCAGTTCTATAAGGGTAAACTGATAATGGCAGTTGCAATATCTGATATATACAACTGCGGCACATACAATGACAAATATTCTTGATTGATTGTGCAAACAATCGATATATTTATATGTGTATGTTGCTGTTTCTGATGAGGCACTGATTATATGCAAAGTCTGATGTAACCTTGCTACAATGATCTGATTGTTGTCTCTGATATTCAACTATATGCTCGCAATGATAATGCTGGCTGTCTGATGTAGCGATAAATATATGCACAAGAGATGCTGTTTCTGAATATGGCTTATAACAACAGCTGTGTTTGATGTAACAATAAATGTATGCGCTGGAGATGCTGATTTGAATAAAGCTTTATATTCTTGCACCAAGGATGCCGTAAGGCAATATGCTCTGAACAGAGCAATCCGTAAAGGATAAGAAAGAAATATATCAAAGTATCCGATGATCGTTACGGATTGAATTCGAACTCCATCTTATATCCTTGCATTTATCGAATGGTTACGTCTCTTGACATTGGAAGAGATGTATCTCTCCACATTGTACCTCTTCAATCACTATCGTTTTGTTATGCCAAGTATGCTTTAGTCGATTATGATATACCAATTATCGACTTGACTTAGTCGATTCAAACATAAACTTAAATCTGAGTTATTCTTTTATAGCCGATCGGCTAATGTGTAAGGGTAATGATGAGTGTGGATATGTAATGCATGGATATATGGAAATTGTGTGGGATACATATGGTGATGTGAGATGTATGAATGAATTGTAAGTTGGTGGAGAATATGCAATACATATGAAATATGAAAATTGTTACCAAGCAGTGGTAACACGGGTTATTAAATGCAATGTGGATCATGATGTGTATGGATATGTATGGCTGTTGTGGAACATGTGAAATGGAATGAATATGAATGTCGTTTTATAACATCTTATGCAATCATTAGTGCTGTTTACATGATGATGGGTGGGCCTAGCTGACCATCATGTCACTGGTCCTTCATGAAGTCGACATGGTTGTGGTACCGTTGAATGATATAAAAATTAATCATTTTTAGATTGTATCATATCAATACTGGCTGTATGGAATATCGATGTCCGGATGATGGACTAAGTTCATCAATCATCGTATAATCAGGAACCTTGCTACGGTTCACTAATTACTAAACATATTATACACATTTTGTACAAGTGACAAGGTCTGCCTCCCCTTGTCATAATATTTACTTTGTTCATGAAGAATGCAAGTAGTTTGAAATTAGGGACATCACATGAGCTTGTCCTATAAAATATAAAATGCACAAAAAATTAATACTTAAGGAAACGATTTTAGCAAAAAGATAGGATTATCTAGTCAAATCACTGGGTTATATTTGTTTATGCATTTAGTTGTTGACCGCAAAAGAATTTACAAGAACTATGCATTCAATTGTTGAGCATAATTCTGTTCACTGCGATGATCAACAAATATCATTTCCATAACCAACCAAGTATAACTTAAGGCAACAAGTATTTAAATTGTTTATTGATGAGCACACACTTATGCTGAGAGGGGAGACACAAGGGTAGGGCGAGGGGAGCGAAGGGCATGTGGGATGAGTTAGCATAAGACAATCTTTTACTTAGTAAAAAACTTAATAACCATAATAACATCAAACACACAAGATCCACACAACTAAGAACACAAAGTTTACATGGAATCCGTTTTTGGGCAAAGACCACGTGTTGATGGTGTTTTGTGACCACACCAACATAGAATAAAATATCAAGGTATCTTATCCTCTCTTGAGCAAAATCCCGTGTATGCCAAGATTGCAAAAGACCATATAGATAATTCCAAGGTTCTTTTCTGTTAGGTCTTGGCGTGTAAATAAATTCAATGGTCGTTGTGATATGCTCCTCCTCATCTCAGGATTAATAAAGGAAGAAGGAGATAAGACATGAAGTTCTATCCTAGGGGAAAGAGCTTAAAACTTAATTCAAAAGGCCCAAGATTCTAAGTGGTAGGCCCTCATTATTCAAGTTAGAGGCCTTGGGCCCATAAAATCGTTTCAATGACAACATATACAGCCCTTTGTGAGATATGCGAGCCTGGACCAGGCTGTAATTTTAATAAGATATGGCCTTAATTAGGCCCCCAAGCCAACGTCAAAACCTTAAAGGAGCCCAAATTTAGGAGGCAGTGATAACAATTGCAGCTTGGGGCCTTAAAGCTTATAGTTGGAGCTCAAAAATCGAGATGGAGGTTCCTTAAATACCAGCTTGTGCGCTAAACAAATGAAAACAGACCCTATATCTGATGAATTGTGTGGATAAAATGACCCCAAAACTGATCATCTAACAGGCGATTTGCATTGAGGTTTGAGCTTAGCACTTAAGGTGAAATGTGTGGCTCTATATGGGCCCAAATTACGATCGGATCTGGGTGCTAAATCAACCCAAACCCTGTCATATAGTGTAGCATGTGGGCTGAAAGCATTAAAGTGTGTTTGAAGTTTGAATTGGGGCCTGCCCTATGGTAAATTCAAGGCGAATTAGGCCCAGATCTGGGCACAAAAATTGATGAAATAAACCCCATGCCTAGCATGTAACTTCTACAAGCTCAATCAAACCTATTTAATGTAGTGTGTGGGCCAAAAAATGAATAAGCCAAGCCCAATTTATGAGATGTGTGGCCTTATGAATCCAGGTCGAGCCTTAAATTCATTCAGATCAGATTTAAAATTGATTAGGCCCAGGCCTAAATTGAAACATGTGGCATTGGGGCCTAAGTTAAGCCCTATTCTTGTAGCGTGTAGCCCCTACGGGCCCAAAACAAACCCAGATCTGGGCATTTTAAGAGTTAAGGCCTGTCCTATTGCCAAATGCATGTGCTTAGGGAAGATTAAGATGTGTTTAAAATTCAAATTAGGCCTGCCCTTTCAGGAAATGTATGGATTGGGGATTGGATCAAACTTAAACAAAATTAATTGGGCCCCTTAAAATGAAACGTGTGGCCTCACATGGCCTCTAAATTAAATCACCCAGGCCCTAATCCAATTCAAACAACTAACTGTTGGGCACAAAACTCGAGGTGAGATCCCATATGTAATTTAAATGCTGAATGCAACGTGCAAAACTCGATGCAATTAAGGATACAAATGGATTAATTAAATGCAGATCCAAGGATGCAAAACTCGATGCAAGCTTGGCCATTTTGAATTTGCCTCGAACTGAGCACGTGAAGGCCTTAACTTTAATGTCCATTGTCAAGTTTGATCCAATGCAAGATCTTTATATTTAAATTTCAAAAGAAACGAACTAAATGGTAAACCCCCTGGATTCAAAACTCGATATAAATCTCCATCTAATGAAAGATTGCAGGCATTTAAAACTCAATTGCATTGGTAACTGCCTCATATCGAGACGATTTGCTATATAAGCAGGGCAGTGGGCCTTCATTCTGAAGATCATTTTCATTCCAGATATAAATAAAGGCAGAAAATTCTAATTTTCAGGGGGCAGATTGGAGAAAAGTTGTTTCATTTACTGTGATTGCTGAGAATAGCAGAGATCTGATCCACCATTTTGACCTACATCTGTAATTCAAGACAACACTGGTACCTATATCAGTTACTTAGAAGTCAACTTCAGGTAGTTATTGTCAAGGGGGTGCCATTTCAAACCATTTAAATTCTGATTTTGAATCTCAGAGAGCCCTTAACAGTGAATTTAACTTGTTTACAGGTCTGATATCAACCTTTTTTCAATAAGATAAGACCTCAGTTTTGAATTGGGGGACTGGTATTTAACAATCCAAATCTGATTGCAGGCTTTGGATCTAGAGAGATAGCTTGATCCCAGCCTATCATCATAGTTTTGGCACCATTCACTGAGGTCTATATCCATTCTCAGAATTGTATACCAGATCTCATTTTGAATTTTAATCACATCTTTGGTCAAAGATGGAATGAAATCAAATTGCTATAAGCAGTCAGTCATTTAGAAAACGAAGCACATCAGTTCTTTGAATGTTTGAGGGTGTAATGAGTCCTAAATCGATCAATTTTGTAGGTCTGATATATGTGTCAGTTTTGATTTTAATCTTTCAGCCTCTACTAATCCCTTTTTTTTCCGGTCCAGATTTGATTAAGTCAAGATAAAATCTTAATTATGCTGTTTGCTGCAGGACCAGGTATGGAGAGAGGAGCTGAGAACACCCCGAGATTAAAGAACATCAAGACCAAGAAGATCATACATGATTCCAAAACTTTGAAGAGAAGATAATGTGAAGCCAAGGACAAGATTTGGTTCAAGATCAAGGAACACTATAAGGGACATATCCAAGATATCAAGACATAGCAAGTTTGAAAAAGAAGACAAGGGAGGAATGCTATCTTGAATTTCCTTTGGAAATCCAAGATCAAGATGAAGAACTCAATTACCACTAGAAGGCAAGATTCAAGACAAAAACCATTAAAGGAGAAGATTTCCAAAAGGCCAGGAAGATGAAGAAAATTCAAGAGGATGAAGCAATTGAGAATATGAAGTTGAACCATTGCAATTGAAGGCTTAACAATGATTTCCGATCAGCAAGTAAGGGGTATTTATCAAGTTTCTAGATGAGTATGCTGAGGTGGCAGATTTTTGCTTAACCAATGAGAACATGCCAAGTGTCCCCATTAGTATGATTAATGGGATTGTGTCCAGGTTCATCGAATGTGTAAAGGAAGAGGATGATGAGCAACACATTTCCCAAGATGATGAGGTGGCATAAGCCCACATGGTCCTAAATTTTCTCATTGGTTGATAAGTAAATGGCTAATTCTGATTGGCCCATTTGGCGCCAAGTGTCATAGGCCCACATGGCCTTTTTGCTGATTGGCTCTTAGATGCATTTGAATTTTCACATTGGTGTACTAGTTGGTGGCTTCTTTGACAAGCTCTCTTCTCATTGGTCCATTTGTTGGTGCACCTTATCTGGTTATGCATGATCTATTTTCTTATTGGCCTGTGAAAGCAATGTAATTTTTCTATTGGCCCACATGGTGATGTGCCTAATTGTAATTGGGTGGACATTTAATATTTGTAGCTATGGTTATGGAAACCCTAATTAGGGCTTTTGTGGTTTAATGTTGGCCCTTGTTTTCAAATTAATCTTGGCCATTGATTGTAATTGAGCCCCTATATAAAGGCTTGCTCACATCATTTGTAAAGGAGTTATGTTGGAGAATTGTTGCCAAAGTACTACCAAAATTCTTCTCTATTCATTGTTGTGCCTTGCATGGTGGATATACATGATCATTTTGGAGTATTGCATGGCTCTTTGCATCTCTCACTTAGATTAGGATTTTTATTTCATGTTAAGTAGAAGTAGATTGGATGGAGGATATTGTTGAATGATGATTAATGGTGAAGCTAGTGTCCCTACCTTTTGTTACTTGCTGATTGTAAGTAAAGGTGAACGGTTAGTTTGGGCCTAAATTCCAAGTGTTTAACTTCTATTGGAGATGTTCATTTATATTGAGCCTTCATAGGGTATTTGGATGACCATTGCCAATGTGAAAATCATCCCTGCATCCATAGAAGATAGCACCCTCCTATGCCTAGTTGGTCTGGCGAAGCAAGGATTGGTTAGAAGCTCATCCTATCATCAACATTGTCTTACATTCTTAGAGTTAGATAGAATTTCTAAACCCTTTCCTTTGCAAGTTATTTAGTTGGAAGTAGTTGAAGTGGTAAAAGTTGAGTTGATATCCATTGAATGAACAACATAAGTCCCTTTGTGATAACCATCATGTCACATCAAAAGAACTAAGTGAAAGTCCACAATTAAAAAAGAACCTTGAGGTTGTCTCATTTGATCACACAATTCATCTATATTGTTTAGCATATGGGCATCCTTATTCAAGAGAGAGTTGGGGATTAGTTGTTTCATCTCGAAATACTAAGTATTCGATTTTGTATGTTGTAGTGGAACAAAACTGACATCAACAAGATCGTAGACAAAGAAGCCATGGGCTGAGAGGATGACGTAGGGGAGTTGGAGGAAGGCATGAGCACTGTATCAGTGGGGTTTGTACCAGAGAGGTTTGTACCAGTACCAATGAGGACCATACTAGAGAAGACCGTACCGAAGAAGTGTGTACCAGTGGTGGCCGACTGGGGTGGAAAACGGTCCACAGTGCGAAAAATTGTATTCATCGCAACACAACTTCCACCCATGGTACATTTGGTTCCAATAGAGGGAGCTTGTTACGTACATCATACGCACAGAGTGGTTGACTTGAGGGCAGATAGAGTGGGGCCCATGTTGATGAAGGTAGCATGGGAAGAACATATTATAGAAAAGCGAGATCTCCGACTCCTCTGATAGAAACTCTTGCAACCGACGTCCTCCACCACCCCAGTAGTGTCCTCTCATCCTTCTTCACAGTAGACTTGCTTCATGTTACATCAACCATTTTCTTTTGTCATTTGGAGGATGACCTTTTTTTTGGGGGGGGGAGGACTAATTTTAGCCATAGTTTAGTTAGTAGGAATAATACTTTATGTTTTGATTAGTCATGACAATGTAATTACAATTGGTTCTCGGGTAGTTGTAGGGACCAACGGTTGGTATGCTCAACCAACCGTCAGGTGCTTTATATATGTAATCTGGCACCGAGAATATGTTACTTTTGGATACAACATTACATGGTTTAAAAGCTTATCATTCTGCCAATATTATGTGCATGGTGTTTATTCTGGATTATTATGTTCCTTATATTGTGTGAATCTTCCTGTTTACTTGGTGTATAAACCAAATAACCTCGTAGGAGTAAACAAGCATTTTAAACATAGCCAAGGATTCCATATTGAAACAAATTCCAATACTTGTAATGTTTCTTGCAACATAGACCTTGGTTTTTCAACACTTAGCCAACATTATTCCACCTCTTTCAACTCTTTCCTTGGGCGCAAAGGAGATACTTCCAAGGATTTTGAATAAATTTAAAAATTCTTTGGCAATGGTGTTTTAGTGCTCATGGGTGCACTTTAGATAGGGAGGCATACTTTTTGCTTTGAAACACATTCCTTGAGCATAGTGAATCTACGCCCTTGGGCACTATTTAGCATGGGAGGAGGATTTTCCATCTTTGAAGAAGTGCCTTGCATATGTTAAATCTATGCCCTTGGTCGCTAATGAGACTAGGTATAGGATTTTGAGACTTTGAAATAATTCCTTGACAAGTGTGAATTAATACTCATAAGGGCATATTTGCATTGGAGGTGGATTTTTTGATTTGGGTGCAATTTCGTGACACCCAAGTATTAGTGCTCTAGGGTGCCCTTTGAGCATGGTGAAGGAATTTTGTACTTGGAAGGAAATCCTTGACACCCATGGATTAGCGCTCATGGGCGCTCTTTAGAGGGTGTCATGGAATTTTCCATGACTTAGCCATTTTTTCATTTTCACCTCTTTCTTAATCAACACTTAGCCATTTTCTGCATTCTCGTTCAACTTGCACTTTAGGTGCACTTGAGGGGGTGTCATGGAATTTTCCAACACTAAGGCATTTTTGCATCATTTTCCACTTTGGGCATTCATGATCAAGGATTTTCCCGTACTTAGTTGAAATATTGACATTTTCTCTGCACTTTCCTCTTTTGGACATTCTTCATAAATGTTCTCAGACTTAGAAAATTCAGATCAACTGCCTTAATTGCTCATATTTCCAGATTTAGAAATGGGTACTTCTCTGCTTGTTCTTCTGTGAGTGCTCATTAATTGCCAGAAATAGGCTTGCCAAAAATAGACATACTAAAAATAGTAAGTTTGTTTAAACCCAAAATTAGACCAATTCGGGACATAGTGAAACTTACTAAAAATAGACTTTTCTAAAAATAGTAAGTTGTTGCAAACTCAAAATTAGGCCAATCTGAGATGCAGTGAAACTAAAAATAGACTTACTAGAAATAGAAATTTCCAAAAATAACAAGTGCATCAAAATCCTCAAAATTTCACTGGCATTCTGTCTGAAAGATCAATTCCTTTTCATGCTTGACCAAATTCACTGCTTTTCACAAAATTTCCTTTTTTAAGAACCGAAGGCAGGTGATATTCTAATCCAAACTTAGCATAAATCGCATAAACACAAGGAATTTTGGGGAACTAAGCCAAAACTACCAAGGACACAAAAGCAAATGACCAAGTGGGGAAAAATAGTGGGCCCCCATTTGCAGCGGGGCGATGTGTGGAAAGGTCACAACACCATGGTGAAGGGCTGCTTGGATCTACTGCCCAAATGCAACCACCACAAAATAAAATACTCTTACAAATCTTTGTAGACACCAATCCATTGGAGACACTGATCCCTTTTATTAGGAGGCATTAACCTCTAATGCACAAAACAATAGTCTTCTTGATTATTACTTCTTCAAAGCATTATAATCATGTGAGTCTCCTTCACAAAATCTTCTTATAAGTTTGCTTGTAAATCTGCTATAAATCTCCTTAAAAGTCTACTATAAGTTTCCTTGAAAGTCTTCTTTAAATCTCCTTGAAAGTCTAAATCAAAAAGATATCACTTTAATTGCTTGTCTTGTTTACCCCCAAATCATCTTGCATATGTACCACCTTCATGCCTCTTCGCCCAAGAGAGGCAATCCTACCAAGGAGGTCGGCCACATGTGAGCTAAAATAAATTTATATTGTTCCCCAAGAGGGGTGATCGTACTAAGGGGATTGGCCGATTTTTGTGAGGTCCCCCCCAAAAATATCAAGTTGAACTTTCCATAAAGGAGATTGCCCAACTTATTGTATTTAAATTAATTCCCAAATAATTTCATGAGGGCCGGCTATCTTTAATGAAATTAATTTTAGCATTTCTAGACAAAGATAGCCAACATTTTATTTAGATTTATTCCAGCACTGCCTTTAATGAGGGCCAGCCCATTTTTTTGGGCTTAATGATTACTTTGAAATATGCAATTAGTGGCCTTTGGCCTTCACACCTTTAATCCCCAAACATTATATGTTTGACGTCAGCAATTTGATGACAAGGATTTGCCCTTCTCTCTTTTGGCCTCTATGACAACGATTTTTCCAACAATATACCCCTTTCTCATCGATGACAAACCTACAAAGAAATGATTTGTGAATGCAACCAGAACATAATATTATTTTTATATATGATAATTTCAGAACGGGGACGTTTATATATGCTCAAATCCCCGTTCTTGAAACATCCCCGTTCCCGAAAATT
Source organism: Chamaecyparis obtusa (assembly GCA_027943335.1). Classification (NCBI taxonomy): domain Eukaryota; kingdom Viridiplantae; phylum Streptophyta; class Pinopsida; order Cupressales; family Cupressaceae; genus Chamaecyparis; species Chamaecyparis obtusa. The sequence goes on along the minus strand of BSBK01000515.1, from coordinate 592,236 downwards.
AATCATAATTTTGATTTTATATATGAAGAGCATAAAGTAGGTCTAAGTTTTACATTAAAAGTTGAATATGCAAATTGCCCTAGTTAGTCCAATCTAACCTAAGAGGGAGTCTAAGCTTAAGAAGAGTTTAATCTTGGATGTATTGGCATGGCTTAGCTTAATGGCATATGGCATGTTATTGGCTGGTTCATTAACACTCTATGTATGAAGAACATAACTTCATATTATGTACATTGTGTTTCAATTCTGTTATGTATGGCATAAGAACTTACCTTATGTTGCTTGAGAGCATACCTTACATTGGCATATGTAATGTTTAACATTACATTGCATATGTTACACTGGCATATCTCATGTATGTTTGGAAACATACTTCCTTTTTATACAAAACACTTGGCTTATGCAAGCATACCCTTCTTCACTGTTATGGCTAAGTCTATATATGACATATAGTTGAGACATGTTGCTCTTGGTATAATTGGATAGTTGTTCATGTTCATGTGTGAGAGCACACTTTATGTTGCCTTAACATATTTTACATTATGGAGACATATTTAATTTGGTATGTATCTCTTGCATATTGAGAGGGAGTTTTTCTATATGCAGCTGTGACAACTTACATAGCTATCTACCTATTTGGTATACATTATACTAGCTGTTGTGTGAGTTATGCTTGAGAGAACTACAACATACTATCTTATTGGCCTATTCATACATTATGGAAGCATACATTGGCTAGGCATATATGGATTCGGGAACACAAGATCTTATTGGCATTATCCCTCCTTACTGGTTGAGGGAGTTTTAACCTTGTTAGAGGATGAAGATAGGATCATCCAGAGGGAGTAGATCCCTTGAGTAATATATACCCTGGGGTAGCTAAATTGTGGGTATATGGTTTAAGAGGGAGTTAAATTATGGGCTCACTTACACCTAATTTTGTTGTGAACTCCTTATGTCTTGTTGATCATATGTATGGGTAGGATTATACCTCATTGGCTTGATCATCATAACTGGTTAGCTGATTGGATCAGCTGGTTAGGAATGTCTTATTAGCATAACTGATTATCTGTTTAGCTAATTGGCATAACTGACATTTCATTATGTACATTATATTGGCATTTGTTATGCTTATGTCATGTATGAGGAGTACATTTACATTGACATATATTTCTGTTATGTAGACACATACTTTACCTTGATATGTTATATCTAACATTGTTCTGGGAACATTCACAGTTGATTGTTAGATTAACTGTTTGGTGCATACATTATTGATTAATGAATTTGGCATATGTTGTATATGTTACATTGTACAAATTAGCATATTTCTTGGGAACATACATTATGAAACTTAGAGATAATGTTCTTATATGCCTGCGAGAATATTTTGTGGACATATGTTATCCTTTATCTTTTAGATAAAACTGTTGCATCTTGCTATGATCACATTGCACCTAGTTATATGTTGGTTACCTTTAGGTGGTGAAGACTTATGTGATTACTCTTATGCTTGTCTATAGATGCTGGATAAATTATGCTGGTTCTATGAGAGAATTGCATTTGGATATTGACTATGTAATATCCCTTTTCGGATATTTCACTAAAACCCTTAATCTAAAACTTGCAGATTTAAAACCAGACAGTAAACCAATTTGATATAAATTTCAGAACTTTAATCAATTTGTAACCAGCAGATATGCATTTAAGAAAACTCAGAAAAGTCTATTTGATTCCTTCAATATTCAGAAGTACATATATAAACCAGCAATTAACACAAATAGTTGCCAAATAACGTTACTGTATTATACAACAGCAATACAATAACATGCAACAATCCAGAAAATCCAATCTTATAAACAACAATAACAGTCAGATTGGCAATGTAGATAAAACCTGTAAGAAGGCTAGGTTTGCGTCCAACCTCCAAATATTTCTTCAAGGGTTTGCGTCCTCAAAGAGATAACCAGTCACTGTTTCCAGCTCCCAGATTAATATTTGTTTTTAAATATTATAATCTTCGTGTTTCCCCATGTAAAGCCTGTTGTACCTTTATCACTTTTCCCAATGTGATGCACGCCCTTTTAGGCAATGTAGGATAAAGCACCTTTTTTGTCTTTTAGTCACTTAAGTGAACATAGTACCTTTTTAAAATAAAGTGACAAGTTAAATGAACTTTGATAGTCACTTAGTCAATAAACCATATAATCATCGGGCATTAAAATAATTGACCAAATGAACTCGGATAGGCACGTGCAATAGCTCGTTGGAAAGCTCTCGGCGAGACGCTTCCAAACCAACACTGAGATACCAAGAATACTGAGCTCTGTTTACTTACTAAAAATAGTAAGCATTCGGACAACCTGCCAAAATTGCTCCGATGGGTTTGAAACTGGAATTGTCTAGGCCAAATCTCGAGCTGAATCCCGTAAAGAACCTTTTCGCCCTTGAAACTTAGGCGAAGTGAGCCGGCAACACAGAATTATAATGTCCCAAAAAAAGGGGACATTACAAAGCCTCCCTTCTCAAAGATTGCTTGCCCTCAAGCAATCCGCTCATACTTGCTGAACCCAAATGCCAGGATCCCATACTCGCCTCGAGAATGAGGTTCTACTCCTCAGCCGATGTACCCCGGTATGCATCTTCCCAAACTCAGAATGGTGAAACAATACAATAGGAATCAATGTGCCAAATAACTGAATGCCAGGATCCCAAGTCTCACCAAAAGGGACACCAACTGCCATGTGCTGCTGTCCTATGTGCCAATACCCTTGGTCAGAATGAATGCCTCACTCCATGAGTGACACTGGGAGTCTCTATTGTCAAGTGAGGATGGGAGCTCAACAATATACCAATATCCACCCCAATATGATAGCAACCAAACTCTCCACCTAGCTCCCCGATAAAAGGCAATACATAGGGATGCTCCACCTGGATCCCAAATGAGAGCTCGTATGCTGTCTGAGATACCACTGACTAGCTCCTGTAATATCTGTACCAATGACAATGATAGATCCGGCCAATCTATCTCCACCACCATATCACCTTGGTGAAAACGGGGTAATCCTAATCTCTGAAACTCTGTTGTGTCGGAAGGTTGAAACACACAGATCATAATCTAGTAACGGTGTAACAACATAGCATAATCCGCCAGATGTAAGATACTATGAACACCCGGATCACCGATCACCCAAACAACATGATCCCGGGTAAAGGGAAGGGTGGTTGGTGAATCACCAACATCATGAATGCTAACACTGTCTTCAACATGCTGCTGAATAAAAAATGTAGACACCTCATGTGGAACGTAGGGTAATGTATGTTCTCCTTGCTCATCTGCCAATAACTCATTGATCCCTGAAAGCCCAATAGAATCAGTGAATATACTACTAACATACGCAGGCAAATCTCTGGTAGCTGGAATATACCAACAAGTAAAATCACCAATCAACAAGTAGGCCGTGGCCATCTCATAAGAGCTGGGTGATATATCTCTGGGTAAGCTGAAAAATCCCTCAGAGCATGCTAAGGATAAATCTGAACTTCCTTCTCCACCATAAGTACCCTCGCTTATGTCAAAGCCTACATAAAAGGAAAGTTCACCATTAATTGAAATCTCTGAATTATCCTCACTTCTTGTATCACTAACCATGTGCTCATGTGAAAATGTCCAGCTGCTGTCATAAAAATCAGAATTTTCAAACTCATCAACTTGTTGGTCCATAGAATTTTTCTTATCATAGAAAGTCTCAGACGGGGAACACGTGATTGAATTACATTGCTTGCCTTCACATCTACCCACTTTATGAATTCCTTCAATGATTTGTGTGATTTCTTGTGCTCTTGAACCACGGTTATCTTCTTCATGAGTGGCTGCCCCACTCGTTTGATTTTCAGCTATGTGGATGGAGTAATGTGTTAAGCTCAATTGGAGGCATAGCTTATCTACCTCACTCTCCTTGTCCTTCCCAAATTTTATTGCTAGATCTCTATCCATTAATAGATGCAAGTAATCTGATTTCATCCGTTTGAATGCTTCCATAATAGTAAGCAATTGAGAACTAGTAGCACCATTGACACTTCCCTTTTTCATCTCTTCCATTTTGGTTTTACGCATAAGGTTTTCAATGGATTGATAGGAATCATTAGCACTTGATAACACTTGCACAATTGTTTCATCTTTGACTAAAAACATATCCATTAAATCATTAAGTGACCAAGGTTTTTGACCAACTTCATCAAAGGTAAGTGGGCTGTCCTTAGTTAAATTTTTGGATTTGTCACCAAGTATGGGAGCAATATTTTCAGGATTTTCCTCCAAGTCAACATGAGTTATCTCACCCTCAATGTCATCATTGTTTCCAAATAGTTCTTCCTCACAGAATGAATCATTTCCATCCTCATGATCATGATGTTTATCCAAAATAACCTCCAAGTCACCAAACATGATGCTAGTATATTCTTTACTAACACCCAAGGCTGGTCCCATCTCCTGGGTTTCACTGTGTTGATCTTCCATTTCCTCAACGCTGGTCTGTACTTCCTGGATGGCTTCTTCCTTCTACAAATTTCTGTAACCGTCCTCTGCAAGGAGATCTCGAGCCAAATCATAGCATTTGTGTCTTATCATATCCGTCTTGTTTTGCAGCTCTAGCCGAAAGTCGACATATTCCAGGAAGGTTAATTATTTCTGAATCTGTGGAGGGAATTTGTTGTACTCATCATATATGCTCATTATTTTAGTCCTCATGTCGGATTGGAAATTTTGGGCTAACTGCTTACGCACTTTCCCATTGTAAAGATCCGAACCCATCTCGGCTATGAATAATTTCTGAAACTAAGAATTGCTGCCCTTGCAATACAGGTTTGATTCCTCTGCTGCTGTAACCAAAAAGATATCAATTGCTCAAATAGATATAAACCTATTCTTTATCCCACTATGCTACGGTAGATATATAATTGCTGTTCCAATTGGACACTCATTGCTGTCTAGGATTAATAATATGATGGCTTCACAACCTCATCACATTTTATTTGCCATAAATAAGAAACAGTAGTTCATAACAGTAATTGGCATTCACAGCTTACACATTGGATATCACGAGAATCCATATATTACCTTTTTGCTAAGTGCAACAGACTCAACAAGAAAATATCAAATATAAAATCAGACTTCCCAACTTGGAAACTGTGATAACGGCGTGGTGACTGTATTAATTCCCTGATTAATACTAGTTGCAATGATTCTGATATTACTGGGCTGGATATGTTCAAACAACCCCCACCAATAAAACTTCGTGTTAATTTAACTTTGAGCATGCAAGGACTGTTCCTAACCGGAAGTAGAATCACTGTGGTTGTCTCATGTAAACCAGCGTATCTGTGAATTTCTATCTACCGTAGAGGCAATGTGTTATGATTTTAGACGCTTCCAGAATTACAGTGGGGTGCTGATAACACTCAGACTGATAAAGTATGCTTTCCTTCCCCATCCTAGAAGAGACGATGTGCAATCGATATTTAATTTGGCCACAATCCTCACTGATGCTGTAAATTATAGAAATGTAATTCCAATGATCAGATAAAAAGAATTTCAATTTACATCAGATGAAGAGCAGTGGATACAGAGAGGTAAGCTGCAACATATGCCTGCATCAATTTCTTTTCTCTTCTGGATCTATTATTTGATGACTTACAATACTTTTCCAATCCCCTTCGAAACTTAATAGTTCATATGCATTTTATTAGCCTTTCAGGCATATTATTCCGTTGGTACATTGAGATCATGTAAATACATAATTGCCGGGGGACCAACTGTAAATTACTTCCTATTCTTGGCGTATCAATGCCTAGACGGTTATACCCCGATATCCTCCGTAATGAACTTAAGACTGGTTACTGCCTGGAAGTGAAAATAGGCTGCAGATGCTACCCGCATTGGCTAAGTCTGGAACACATGTGACCAGTGGTGCCGTCCAGAAGTCAGCTGTGTGTAGTTGCAAGTGCTAGGCGTTTGTAGCTGGTGCAGCTATGCCAACTCCACAGTGGCCTTCCTGATATCCTCACGCGATATTGTGTTCCCTGGAGTGCTCACGTTGCAGATATCGCTTTCACGGTAATTTTATCCCAATCAAAATGATCTTTTGAGCGTCCTTTTCAATGAGAATTTCAATCTCAATAAAATGTTGGGATGTTGGCCGAGCTATATACCTGACTACATTTACCTGGCATGCACAAGGAATTTCTTGCCGATACTGACTGAAATTTTTTTTTTTTCACGAACTATCTCAGCAACAAAGAACCTTTCTGGATGTTCACTGTAATTAATGGTAATCACTGCCAACCTTGCAGCATCAATCTACAACATGATCTCATCCAAACGCTCAAGATAGGAGAAGAATTCCAAATTACTTTTTTTTTTATGAAATTTTCTCCCAGCTTCAACTGCTTCCCTAAAAGCATCAACAAGTTCTTTATTTTCAGGATGAAGCTTCACTCCTTCATAGTATGCATTTGCAGCTTCATCATAACAGTGCAATAGACGCACTGCTGCTCCTTCCCTGTAACATACTTTTGAACAATCAGGACGCAGTTCCCTGGAGGCTTTTGCATCAACTAATGCCTGTTCAGCTTGTCCCAATCTAATCCAACAAAGACTTTTGTTTGACAACAATGTTGCATTGTTGGGATCCAAATCAATAGCCTCCAAACTGGCCCGTAGGCTTAGCAACCGCTCTGAATATGCAACTGGGCTGAGTTATCGACCAGGTCCGCCATTCATTATATCTTTTCGTCAACTCCAAGCTCACGTGTTGTAAGGATGAGCTCCTCTCGAGCTTCGAATGGAGCTGGAACCGCTTGCCACCCCTGTTAGCGTGTAATCTGTGCCACTTTCTCTGGGTTGCGTGTGTGCTGAAAACCGTGACTGGTCTGAACTTGCATGGGGACTCCCAACACTTCTGCTAACCGTTACCACGTAGAGCAAACTTGCGCGGGTCTCCTTATCCTTGCCGACAACATTTTGATGTCTGCTGTGTTGCCGTGTGGTATGTGTGATTTCTGTTCGGAAATAAAGGTTGTGTGGGATGAATACAACCAAATTGGAAGAGGTGTAACAGTCACTTCGTATGGAGCCAACCCATTGTATCAATGTTCCTATGTGACTAGTTTCTACGTGCCACACATAGGTGATTGTCTCTGCTCAAAAATGGCCCAATAACAGAGATAGAATATCAATTTATCCCTAAGAGTTGCCTGTATTTATCAAACCAGTAGCTCTGCTTGTAGAGTAATATTCAATGCAAAATCCGAATAATTCGTTTCCTAATACCAAATGCAGTTTGTTTATATGCAGGTATTAATAAATTACTACTGAGGACATTTGACAATGCTGGAGTTTTCCTAAAACCTTCACTGTAGAATTACTGAATATTTCCACCTGTTTATTTTATAAGTGCTAGAGTTGTGCAAATCTGAACTGTGAATCAGGTAACCAGATTTCTTTCTTATTTTATATTATCTCATGGTCCGATTCTAAGAAACTGTTACACACAAAACCTCATAGGCTGGTAGGAAGTCCGGCTCTGATACCATTGTAGTATCCCTTTTCGGGTATTTTACTAAAACCCTTAATCTAAAACTTGCAGATTTAAAACCGGACAGTAAACCAATTTGATATAAATTCCAGAACTTTAATCAATTTGTAACCAGCAGATATGCATTTAAGAAAACTTAGAAAAGTCTATTTGATTCCTTCAATATTCAGAAGTACATATATAAACCAGCAATTAACACAAATAGTTGCCAAATAACGTTACTGTATTATACAACAGCAATACAATAACATGCAACAATCCAGAAAATCCAATCTTATAAACAACAATAATAGTCAGATTGGCAATGTAGATAAAACCTGTAAGAAGGCTAGGTTTGCGTCCAACCTCCAAATATTTCTTCAAGGGTTTGCATCCTCAAAGAGATAACCAGTCACTGTTTCCAGCTCCCAGATTAATATTTGTTTTTAAATATTATAATCTTCGTGTTTCCCCATGTAAAGCCTGTTGTACCTTTATCACTTTTCCCAATGTGATGCACGCCCTTTTAGGCAATGTGGGATAAAGCACCTTTTTTGTCTTTTAGTCACTTAAGTGAACATAGTACCTTTTTAAAATAAAGTGACAAGTTAAATGAACTTTGATAGTCACTTAGTCAATAAACCATATAATCATCGGGCATTAAAATAATTGACCAAATGAACTCGGATAGGCACGTGCAATAGCTCGTTGGAAATCTCTCGGCGAGACGCTTCCAAACCAACACTGAGATACCAAGAATACTGAGCTCTGTTTACTTACTAAAAATAGTAAGCATCCGGACAACTTGCCAAAACTGCTCCGATGGGTCTGAAACTGGAATTGTCTAGGCCAAATCTCGAGCTGAACCCCGTAAAGAACCTTTTTGCCCCTGGAACCTAGGCAAAGTGAGCCGGCAACACAGAATTATAATGTCCCAAAAAAAGGGACATTACAGACTACTTAATATGATTGTATGGGGCATACATCATTTGTATGCTTTAGCTTGTGAAGCATACTTTAATTATTGTGTATGAATGGATCATACTTTCTTTCATAGCTGAGTCTATATTCACTGATTATAGCTAAGACTATATTACATATGGTTCTATGTGTGAACTTTACATTTAAATCTTATGATCATATTGGTTACTCTTATACTTATGTGGATTTGTGAGATAAGGTTTTGATTATGAGATACATTTGGTTGTTTGATTCATTTGATTACATCTATGCGTATGGCTAAGTTGTTTCTTATGAATTGGATACTTGGAGAATATCATGGACTTGATATTCTTACTTGGAGCGTTTGGTGAATATCATGGATTTGATATTCGTTAGACCAATGCTCGAGGATATCATGGATTTGATATTTGGTGGATCAGGGATCCACTTCTTAGCATATGGTGGACATCATGGATTTGATGTCTGGAGGCCATTTGTCCGAGTACTTGGTGAATATCATGGATTTGATATTCGTTAGACCAATGCTCGAGGATATCATGGATTTGATATCTGGTGGATCAGGGATCCACTTCTTAGCCTATGGTGGACATCATGAATTGATGTCTGGAGGCCATTGCTCCGAGTACTTGGTGAATATCATGGATTTGATATTCGTTAGACAAGGACTTGAGGATATCATGGATTTGATATCTCATGGATTAGGGATCCACATCTGAGTAATTGATGGACATCATGGACTTGATGTTGATAGGCCATTATTCCAAGCACTTGGTGAATATCATGGACTTGATATTCGTTAGACCAATGCTCTTAACATCATGGACTTGATGTTGGTATGATGTCATGGACTTGACATTTCTTGAGTCTTGGTGACTCGTGGATTTAGTTATCCACAGATTGGTTGATATATATCATGGATTTGATGATACCTTGAATATCATGGATTTGATATTCAAAAGAGTCAAGGTGACTAGTGGATTTAGGAAATTCACAAATTAATTAGAAATATCTGATATCGTGGACTTGATATCACTTATGGTTGATAAGCATCATGGACTTGATGTTATCATGAATATCATGGACTGATATTCTTGGGTCATGAAGACCAAAGGATCTAGGAGATCTACATTTGGATGGTAAGCATCGTATGATATTATGTTTCTCATATGAATATGAGATGTATGGTTTATGAAGAATAGTTGTGTTCTCATTATATCTTGTAGATAGAGATCTACTATCATAGATGAGAGATCTATGGCATCATTGGATTAGGAATCCATTTTTATATGTTTTGAGTCTTGGAGACTCGTGGATTTAGGAAATCGACATCCGGTTGGTAAACATCTTGTTACCATGATTTTCATATGGATATGAAACCTATGGTTGGAAATGATGTAAGAACATGTGTTCTACCTATCATAGATATGAGATCTATGATTCTATTGGATATGGAATCCATGTTGTTTATGTTTTTTGGCATCTCTATCAAGGGTGATAGAGGGAGATCATTGGGTTGATTTTTGCCTCAAGTCCAAGAGGGAGTGTTGATATTATGGCCTTTTGGCAAATATCTTACACCTTGGATAATGATAATAAATATATAGAGTATATATTTATTATTATAATTCGATACATAAATAATAATATTACATATAAGGAAATATTTAATATTTATTGTTTATCAATTATATATGCTGAATGGTTTAATTTAAATAAAGGGCCCAAGTCGGCCTCTTGGGCAAGTGTATTTTATTTAAAGTACCTAAGTCGGCCTCTTGAAGAGGCACCACATTTACATATATAAGGAAGATCGAATCTTGGAGGAGAAACACCAAAAACATAATGTGCTCTCTCCCTCCAAGAATCGGTTAAGGCTGCATTAAGGCAGCAGCGAATCTGGAGTAAATTCTGAAAGAGCAATGCATTGAGGAGGCAGCGAATTCACCACTCTAGAGCAGATCTCAAGGGCAGAATTAGGTGCGAATTTTGGAGCAGATCTCAAGGTAGATTTACATTGGCTTTGGTCTGATCCTAGGTCAAAGTAAACATCAGATTGATGTCATTTTGGAAGCTCTAAATGGACTGACTTTGTCCATTCACATCTACTCACTTTGGAGACTTAGAAGAGACTGATCTAAAGATCATTTCACAACTACAATCCGGGTACTATCTCTCCTTGCTTTGAGTTTTTTTTATTACATCCTGTGCTTAGTTTTGTTAGACATCTATAGATTGATACATTCCTTATATAAATCTGGAAAATACTAACACCCTTTAGATGCTTGAATATTGGTTTGATTGCTTGCGCATGAGTTTCTTTTGGTGCTACTTGAAAATGTGCCACCATGCCAAATTCTTGCATAATGTCTGGTCTTGATGTTGTCACATAGATTGGGCACCCAATCATTGACTTGTGCAGTGTTCGATTTGCTTCAGGAGATTCATCATCTTTGCGTAACTTACAACTTGTGACCATGAGTGTGCTAACCGCTAACTTTATGCATCTGCTCATTTTCTGACACAACTATTCACTTCACATTAGTGTTGAATTCACTACACAATTTATGCAAAAAAGGACCTTTTTAGATTTCAGGGACGTTTTTCTAGATTGTTTCTATCTATGATATTTTTTCTAGGACCCTAAATCCAAGTGTAGTCTATGTGGGTTTATAGTTGTCCAAATTTTGGGTATGGGCAGGCATGATGGCCCATAGAAAATGCATAGTTTGTATGGTGATAATACCAATAAATTGCTTTTATAAATGCAAAATATGCATGAATAGATGGGAAAAAATTGACTAAAGTAGGAACCAAACAACTTAACGTTGATTGCGCTTTTGCTCATGCCATTTTCATGACATGATTTATGCAAAACAATTAGGACTTTATTTTACGTTTCAGGGAATTTTCCTAAATTGTTTCTAAGTAGGACATTTTTTTAGGATGCTCAATCTTAAGTCTTATTTGACGTAGGTTAATATTTGCTCTAGTTTTGGGTACGGGTGGGCATGATATCTTAGCCGTATCCATGTTGTATCACACCTGAGTCCATATCAAGTACAACAGTATGCTACTAAGCGACGGGTTTGCCTATCCTACAACTTTGACATTTATATTATTTCTTTAATGTAAAAGTGATTAATACACTATTCTTTGTCGATTTGAGTATTCTTGAACCCTTTAGTACCATTGGCTTTTATAGGTAATGTTTGAACACTTGGTTTCTATTTATCTCTCCTTTTGTTAGCCCATGTCATGATTGATGTCATTTTTTGTAAGTGTAACATACTTGACATTGGCTTTAGGACTTTGTTTTCATTATTTTGTCTCCTTTTGGGTCATATGTTTCCTATCACCTTCAGTGATCAGTTTTTAGTGAGTAATTTTGAGTTGATAAAGAGGGATTTGTCTTGTAGTGAGCTTAGCACATGAAAAGGGAATAGCTCCTCTTTCTTCTGCACTTTAATTTGAATCAGTGTGAAAATTGCACATTATCTAGAAGTAGAAAGTTGCAAGATATTGACTTTAAAAACTTGCTTCATATGCAAAAGAACAGTTCAGCAGTTTAATATGATCATGCACAAAATTATCTTTGAATATTAAATAATGAATTTTTGTTTCTTATATTCTGCATTTTAGTTTTACTCTCCATTTAATTTATTTTTCAGGACTTGATGAAGCAAAGGAGTTTCTATCAAATGCTTTTCCAAATGTTGAAATTGGAGTAGCTCATGGACAGGTATCATTTTCTTTGGTTTTGTAAATTTAAAATGAACTGTCATTCTTATAATTATAGTATGCTTTGTTGTTTCAATAGTTTTATTTCTTGTAATTAGTATGTTCGACTTGTTGAACTAGAAAGAAACCAACTAGTAGAATGAGGGATTCCATCCATCTTCAAGTCCCTAAAAATATCAAATTTTCCATCTTTAAAAATCACTACTTAAACACAAGGCAAAGACTCTAATAAAAGCATGGTTGCAATTATTTCATCTTGGGAGGGTTAGAAAAGGAAAGTGTCGATGTGCTATACTGTCATGTACAACTTAGATAAAATTTATAATGAGCTTTACCTATTTTTGAAGGAAATCAAATTCTAAACAAAATTTAATCTTCCCAAGGCTTCAAATGTTAAGTCTTGACTTACAAGGTGATTCTACAATTCAATGTGGATAATGTTTTACAAAGGGCATTTATTGCTCCACCTTGTATGATGTGCGTGTGCCATAAACATTTCCTTGCTACTAATAATGATGATGTTCCAGCCAAATCAGACACCCAATGCCCTCCAAAAAAACCACAATATGTAACAGACTTTGAAGGTAATGTGACACCAAGAAACCCTGTCGGACTTGCAGCAAATAATGAACAATTTTGGTATACAACACCAAATTGTAACCAGCATAATCAGAATTAATTCTCTGATATTCAGAGCACAATTCACCACATCTTTCAGTGATTTAGAGTGCAGACAGAGAGGAATTAGTCCTCACAAACCCTTGTTGAAACCCTTCAGCAAATTCTCCTTGAAATTAAAACAATAGCCAAGAATGTGGTTCGAATTCTCATAAGGCTGTATATATAATATTTAATTCAATAGCTTCTCAATGACACTTTTCACTTAAAAGCCACTCGCTTTATGGTTGCACATTTGAAATATAATAAACTATTATATTTCCCTCCACTTTAATGATGAAAATGACCAATTTATTAAAATAATGCTATTTTGACACATAGGGTCCCTATTTTATGTGCTCAAGATTTAAAACTTCTTAACCCGGTTCCAACAAGCTATAACACCAAGGTGCCCAATGTACAATCCCAATAAAAATAGCAACCTTAGCCAATTTAATTAAATAATAATCAAAACGCACCCGTCTTGCGAAAATGACAGAAGAAGCATCATAATCAAAATCTGACAGCACAGGCATGATCCTGATGATAAAAGACAATGAATGAACATGACGGAGTGATTTTCTAAAAATTGACGCTCCCTCCAAGAATCTTGGAGCCCAAACCAGAAGCCGAAAATAAAAACAGAGCGCATCATTTAATTCCTCTAATTCATCTAAGCTCATCAAAACTAGTTGTTAACTTACTATAAATAGTAAGTCCCACAAAATGGAGCCATAAACCTCAACAAGGTCCTCTAATCACGAGTATTAGCCTACAAGGACCCAGTAATAAGCTAAATCCATCCATTATCATGGTCATGTTAAAAAGGGGACATTACACGATATCTATCTGCAACTTTGAAAAACTAGCGACGATATGAGAGAGTCCTGTATTGGTTGGAAACTATCGTTTTCTGAAGGCTCAAACAGTCATACTTGCTTGTGGGTCACAAATGGCTTCCATGATTAACATACAACACCTTTCCTTGTCGTTTCCATCATTTCCGTCAGCACCAACAATTTCCAAGTGACATTAGTCAAAGCAATGGAATAATGCAGTTGCAGTTAACTGGGAACTCCAATTTATGGTAAAGCTCAACACAGTATTTCCTTTAGAGCATTCAACTCTTTCACAATGTAATGTCGCCAACTAGGACCTTACTTAATTTTCTCTAAAATTTTCAATTAGGGTTTGGATTGCCGTTGGGAATGGAAATTTGTAATGTTTTATACTAAGAGGATGCTAATTCCCAATAATTATCATACATCATTATGCATTTAAATCATGTTATATTAAGAAGTCTCTAATTCATAATATATACTTACGCCCTAATTCCTTACTTCACTCCTAATCATAGATCTTAAGAAAGATGGTAGATTTACTGTGCTAGGACGCTTGCACAGTCTACAAGTGGATTCCTTCAAGGCTCTACCTATCTTAGGATCTTTCCATCATGTGACAAATTTACCCGACTCTTCCTACACACTCCCTATCCTCTTAACAATAATTAGTGAGTTATTAAGGAATTGACCAAGTATATATTAATATTTCATATTACAAATATATATAAATAAACATGTATATATAATTCTGATTTCATTCACATTACCACAAATAAATTGTATATATACTTTAATATCTCATGCATTACCACTATATATACAAATGTATAAATCATAACATACATATATATAATTCTGATTTAATTATCATACTTTCTATAAGTTAATTCTTATATTCCAAATCTTGCGGTGAAGCTCAATGGTTCTCATTGAGCCCACCAGGGTTCAAATCTCGCTGGGCGCATGCCAGCAAGAAGACGTCTTTAAAAGGGATGAGGAGAAGTGATTAATAAAACGATTCTCAATAAAAAAATAAATATATTAGACCATTCAGTTATATAATCTAATATATATTATATACTATATATATAATTTCAGATATATATTTGATATGTATATAATTCTTATATAATTCAGAATTCTATTACCTCTATAGTTCAGATATATATATTATAACTATATATGAACATAACTGATACATATAATTCTGATTTCATTATTAATATATGTTTACACATTTATGATTCTACTATCATAACTGATATTCATACTAATATAATATAATTATTTTATTACAATTCATACTAATATATATACATATCATTCTGATTTCATTCTATACACAGATGTAATCATACCACAGTTTTCTATCCTTAATAAAGATTCACATTTAATATTCTATAATTGCTTTAGTTCCTAGCTGCCCATCAGCAGTATTAAAGATTTCCTTTGTGGGGCTCAATTATATGTACTACTCCATATTTCTTATTTGATGATTATCAATTACCGTTAGCTTCTGATCGTTGCTGTTGAAAGAATGAGTTTATGGTATTCCTCACCACTCTCTGATTTCCCATGATTATAAAAAGAAGATCGTATTTCTGGTCCATGCCCTTTTTCTTTATATCCCCGTGTGTGGAAGGGGAAGCAGCACTCCAAATCACGGGTTGCAACCTTTCTATTGTTGCAGGTGAATGCTTATGTGGAGAGTTGATGGTTCAGAGTGTCGTCAATTAACATATGATCTTTCAACCATAACTAACGGTGGTTGGTTTTAATAAAAATAAATATTTGGATTTGATTATTATTATTAATATTCATCGATTAATGATATTAATATTATTGATACTGATTAATATTAAATTTAGAGATTTATATAATATTACAGATTGATATTATATTTGGATTAATATTAACGGTTAATTTTATATTGATTACTAATATTCACTTTGTTATATGTTTTTTATAATATATTATTGGTTGATATATAAGAAATTAAATACATACTACACCACCCAGAATCGCTTCCTTTTGCTAAAGAAGAGGAGCCAAATAACTCACGCCAAAAAATGATATTGAAAAGCCCCAACTTCTGATATCACAAGCAAGTCACAAACTCGCCAATGGTTGTCGAGAGAGAAGCCGTTCTCAACTTCTAATATTCAACTTTTTCAAGTCTCACGACTTGAGGAACTATGAACTCACACCTGCCAAATTGATGCTTCACAATGACATTCTCCAAATGGGCCTTTTGTGGTATGACATGAACAGAGAGATTCGTCACCAATGCATACTTCACGGGAATGTGATGAGCCGTGCAAAGGAAAAATTCCACCAAACTATATGAATCGCACCTTCTTGAATATTTCACCGAAAACTACATACATTCTAAACATTCCAAAGTACTGAAGAAAAAGTTAGTCGCGATGGTAGACTTCAATCACAGGCAAAATAAATGCTTCCCTTTTAATATTACGCCTGAAACTATAATATATTTCCAAAGTTTGTGAATGAATTAAAATCACCCCTCTTGACTTTGTCGTTTCAATTAATAACTCCCAAGCTTCACGCGAGAATATATATTCATGATTCTTGATCATTAAAATTTTATGTTCAACATTAGAAGAAAACCGCCAACTAATTATCTCACTAACTATTGTATGGCAAGAAATTTGTAATGCTGCGTGTTAAGGTTTAGGATCATTGCAAATGTAATAGCACTATCTCATTGTATGTGTTTTCCAAATGCAACAATCCCTTGAATTTATATTGAGAATGAGCCAAGAAGAGACATGTCCCTTCATGAGACATGTTTATTCATTAATATGTAATTAATATAATGACAATTATATATATATATATATATATATATATATTATACATATATATATACACATACATACATACATACATACACACACACACACACATATATATATATATATATATATATATATATATATATAATATCTCGAGTATTATATTAATTTCTCTAATATTTACATAATAATAATATATATATATATATATGTATATATATTTAAGTATATATATACATCTCATATATACTAAATATATATATACATATCTTCACTAGTATTGACTCATAGTGTTTATTCGACTGAAGCTACAAAACATCGACACTCCCTCTTAGCTAGGGAGGATAAATCAATCCAATGTCAACACTTAAGACACTTGACAACATCAATCATATGATGTAAGAAATAAATGCATCATCCTCAAGATGTAGTCAATAGAAACATAGTCTCAATATGTGGATTGCCTCCATCGACGATTCTATCCACAAGTTGTCAGGTGGATTGCCTCCATTGGCGATTCTATCCACAAGTTCTCAGGTGGATTGCCTCCATCGGTGATTCTATCCACACATTTTCAGGTGGATTGCCTCCATCGGCGATTCTATCCACAAGTTCTTAGGTGGATTGCCTCCATTGGCGATTCTATCCACAAGTTCTCAGGTGGATTGCCTCCATCGGCGATTCTATCCACACGTTCTTAGGTGGATTGCCTCCATCGGCGATTCTATCCATTTGATATCATGAGTATTGGCCTATCAAAATGTCAAAACATGACATTCACCAAATACTTTGAGTATTGGCCTATCAGAACATCAACATATGATATTCACCAAGTACTCAATAAGGTACTGGCCTGCAGAATATCAACACATGATATTCACCAAATACCTATCATATATCTATACAAACAACTCATAGACCGTCAATTTAATGACATCTAACACTTAGTTGTTGATTTACAAGATATATCTATACAAACCAGTGTTACATGACTCGGACTTGCCTCGGACTCGGACTCGGCGCCCGGACTCGGCAAATTGAAAAACCCAAGAAATTCAGAGATTTTTAAGGATTTAAATATTTTTTCATGCATCATTCAATCAATTAACATCAAAGACACAATAATTGACATAAATAGAAGCTACTTTGCATACATAGACAAGTTTACATCGATCACATAAGTATACATGCAAAGCGAATTACTGAAGGAAATAAGTTAACTGTTAAACAACTTAAACTAGTCAATAAATAACACCATTACAAATCTGAAATATAATATTATAAAGTGTCACTGTCAAAGACTCAAAAGTCTCCAATATCATGGAATATGAAATCCATGGAATCAAAAGTTCAAAACATATATCAAAATAAACGGCCCTATGTCTTCCTGCGTATACGCTGAAGATAGGTCATGAAAGATTTTGCAGCCATCTTTTGTCCCTGTGTCTGAGGCTCAACCTCAATGGCATCCTCATCATCCTCACCATCCTCACCCTCCTCATAATCATCATCATCATCCTCAGATCCGTCACTCTCAGCCTCAGGGTCCTCCAGTGGGTCTCCTCGCGCTCTAGCCTCCTCCTGTGCCATAGCTACTGCCTCTGCCTCTCGATCCACCTGATCAACCCAGTCCAAGTCTTCATCATTGAAGACAGGATCATCAATCTTAGTGTTCCACTCTGCTAGTGGATCAAGCTCCTCTAAAACAATAGGAGATGTGTCAGTGCCCAAGATTTGTCTATGATGAAGGCGAAGGTTGTAATGCACAAACACAAGATCATTCAACCTTTTCACAACCAACCTTTTGCGCTTCTTCGACTGTATATGCTTGAACATACTCCAATTGCGTTCGCATTCTGAAGCACTAGCTGGCTGGTTCAAGATACGAACTACAATCTTCTGTAAATTTGGCACTGAATTACCAAACATCTCCCACCATGCATCTGAAACAAGAGATTTTAAAAATCAATTCAATAACTTTGACTTTATCAATGTAAAATGGTAATAGATTTTGATTTTAGAATCATAGATTTTTACTTGGCATCAATAGTGTCCGATTTTTCTTGCATAATTCTCGTGAGAAAAAGTCTCCTTGTGCAGTCCTATACATTTCTATCTCACGGACTATACGTGTTCCAATTGATTCATCTATTGACATTCTCTCTACAACATCATAAAGCCCACTCCACACCTCATCATCTAACTTAAAATCTGGTTTGAATTGGTATGCTGGATTAAGGAAGTGGGCAGCTGCATGTATAGGCCTATGAAGTAGATTGTGCCATCGTCGATCAATGACAGCCCATATGGGACCATATTTATCTCGATTCGCTCCAAATTTTTTTCTAATGGCCTCTTTCACCCTATCCATGCCCTCATAGATATATCCCATTGCGGGCTTCTCCCCATCAGCAATTCGTAGGAGAACAATAAGAGGCTCTATGAACTGCAATCATTGTGAAAGTAGAAAGTTAGAAACATTAAGCTTTAAGTTTTACTTTAAAAAATGAATAATGAACATAAACAAGTGTGAACAAAAATGATGAAATGAAATGGAAATGAGGACAAAAAGGAAAATTACCTCCACCATATCCTTGGTCGGTTGCCAAAAGCCAATCACATCAAAAACACAATCAACTGACTCTATCCCCACACTGGTCTTTGCATATGATGATGAAGTCCACTCCTCACTTACAAACATGCATCTCAAACCGCACTTGTTTTTAAGCAAAGATTGCAATGTGATAAAATTTGTTGCAAATCGGGTGACCCCTGGATGAACCAACTCTTTTTCTTTTGTGACCTGCCTCATAAGGTTGAGGACCCAAGTATGATTATATATGAATTTACAAATTTTCCTTCCTTTCTCTACACATGTTTGTATCCATGGAAGTTTGCCAAGATCCTCTAACATGAGGTCAATGCAATGAGTAGCACAAGGGGTCCAAAACAAGTGGGGGTGCCTCTCCATAAGAAGTTTACCTGCAGCAACATAATTTGCTACATTATCTGTGACTATCTGAACCACATTCTCCTCACCCACCTCCTTCAACACATCCTCAATTACCTCACAAAGATACTCAACATTTTTTATTTTCCTTGAAGCATCAATTGATTTCAAAAACACTGTGGCACCTGAGGAAAACAAAAGCAATTTAGTACAATCATAATTTAAATCAACTAATCACTAAATCAATAGTTTACTACTAGTAATAACAAGTAAGTACAAGTTCTACAATTACCTAATGAAGAGACAAGAAAATTAAACAGTGTTCTATTTTTTCTGTCGGTCCAACCATCAGTTATTATTGTGCAACCCTTCTTCCATATTTCACGCTACTCCTCAATTGCAACTTTTACATCAACCACCTTTTGGGTCAAAATAGGACCTTTTAGCTCCTCATCAGTAGGGGCTTTGAACCCCGGGCCACAAACAGTAACATCATCTATTGCAATTTGCCAATAAGGAGACTTATAACAAATTAAAAAAACACAATAAGTATACTAGTAAGTTTTACTTTCAAGTTTTAACTTTCAAAATTAATATAATGAATATGGCATATTCTTGAGACTTAAAAGTTAAAAGCAAGAAAACTAAGACATAAAAAGTAAAACAATAAGTTACCTTGCTGTATTGAATGAAATGTCGTTGTAGAAAAACAAATCTCCAAGTGCCATCTTGGCAGCCTCATGTTTGTCCTTATTCCAAACCATGCTCTCAAGCGATGGTTGGGCACCCGGAGTCGTGTGTGGAACAAACATGGAATCTAGTGTGGATTTCTTCTTACGAATCTGAGGCCCAATGGTCATACTTGCACTTGCAATACCACTACTAGACGAAGGTAATGGGGAATGAAAACTTGAAGAGCTCTCTCCATCTAACCTTGCCATTTCTTGATGTTGCTTCTTTCTTAATTCTTTCTTCTCTTCATGGGCCTCTAAATGAGCTTGCATTTCACGAATAAGCTCCGGTGTTGCTTTTTGGCATGGTTTAGCATCATGCCCTGATATATGTGCAAGGTGGTATTTCAGCCTATTAATACCTCCTCCATTAAATTTAACAAGACAATTCCAACATGTAACTACTCTTTTTTTTTGGCCCGGGATTGCATATTTCCAAGCCTTATCCCTTGCTACATGAACAGGGTCTGCATCTGGGTTAACTAAAGGCCTAGACGAACTACTCTCATGCTGAGACATGCTGCAATATATCATAAATAAAAAAAATAAGCATCTACAATACTAAAAATCAAAGACTATGGCCTCTTACTTATCAAGTTTTTTCATCAACATAAAATGTAGGAAATCTAAGATTCTAAAGACAAACAAATGTAAACACAATGAAAATATGAAGTTTGAATGTAAAAAATTCATAAAACAACACAAAAATGCAACTTACCTCTTCAAAATTGCTCCCAAAATGAAGAAATGCAGCTCAAATTTATAGAGGCCTCTTCGAAATGCTTCGTTCAGCTCCTTGCAATGTGTGCATACAAGCTAGAAACTATCACAAGCAATCAGCAATCAACGTATGAGAGCCAATTGATTTGCTGATTTTTTGTCTAAAACCCCTATATTCTTCTCCCAAGCCTATTTCCTCTCTTCTAAGCCTTTCAAAATGATAGAATGACCTTTTTAGGTCAAATAGAAGTCATATAAGCAAAAAGAAATCATTAAAACTTTTTAATTTTTTATGTTTTGACTCTTTTTAACGTGGCTGGACGCGCCGAGTCCAGGCCACGGGACTTGGCGAGTCCAAGGACTCAGCGAGTCCTGCAGACTTGCCCAGGATTCGGCCGAGTCCTTGAGCCAGGTCACCGGGCCTTGGTGAGCTTGGCTCGGCTCGGGACTCGCCAGGACTTGGCGAGTCCCGGAACACTGATAATAACAACTCATAGATCGTCAATTTAATGACATCATACACTTAGTTGTTGATTTAATACATCATGATCTGTTTCAACATTATAAATAATGTATATCATGATTTAAGTTATTGTAAGATCGTCACCTTCCAATAACTTCTGCAAATACAAGTGATAATCACTTGGAAGTCGTCACTTCCTCGTGATTTACACAGGGGGCAATACCATTAAAAATATTCATAATTCATTAGTATAATAATCAATTATATCAAGTTTACCTCAGAAGTGTTTCACCTTCAATAGTAAACTCCCTCTCAATCAACATGATCAAGATTGTCACAAGTTGACTGAACCATCTGCTCCCTCTGAAGCTCAAGTTTATCAACTTCTTTGATGTAACATAGACCTTGCTCTGCAATTCTTCTAGGCCCTCCTAGAATTACATAGGCTAATCTCCTATGTTCTTAGGGATCTATCCTAGTCCCTACCAAGAAGTCTCAAACTTCTCCTACTGCTGTTCAGTCTATGACATCAATATTGTTATAAAAAACTCACTGCTAACATGCCTTCTCTGCTCTCTTCTCACTTTGCACACCCCTACATGAAATAGAGATAGAATCCATACTCATCCTCAAGTGGAAAGGAGGATGTCCAATGCAAACAAGTGGTGTTACTCCACCCAAAATCCCACTAAGACCAAAACTAATCCTATCGCTAAGAGAATTAGTTCACTGTTTGGCCTAAAAAAGGCTACAAGGAAATGGAGGCCTAATTGGCCTATATCCTTTGTTATTTGCTAACTTCTGCAAACAAGATGCCCACCTAATCACAGATTTGAATACCCTTTTGGAAGGGTTTGAGGATTTTGTAAGTCTTCCCTCCTCACACTGTCCATACAGTACTTCCCTAGAAACATGCCTATTTTTGAGGGTTTTGAACTCACTGTGTGAACTAGTGAGGGTTTGCTATTTCTCCCTCCATCTATCTTCTTCCAACGTTCCATAGTGTTGGAAATGCTTGGGTAGGCACTGAACCCCCTCTCCACATGCTTTGATTGAGGCTTTGAATGCCCTCAATCAATCCATTAACTTTGCAACAGTTCACTGATCCCTAACCAAACCAGACTGCTTGCCTAGGGCATCAGTTTATAAATGCATGCCGAACTCTCCAGGGCCCCTCCTCTGCACAACATATAGTACAAGGAGTCTAGACATGAATCCCAAGGACCTGTACAGATTGTACGGTGGGAAGGTGTTCTAGCACTCCATTCTTCTAAACTCTGTCAGGGCTAACCCGAGACAGATCAAAACAAGGAAAATAAAGAAAAACTAACTAAATACTGAAATGAAATGCTAAAAACTAATCTATGAATTCAAATGTATTAACAAACATCGCATGCAAGCATTACAATAAGGATTTCAATCCATTTCAAACTCTGTCATGCCAAAAATCTATATCTCTGTCAAACAATTACACAAATCTGCAACAGTCAAACTTTCTCCTCCGTACTACACACTTCCCAATGCGTGGAAATTAGGGTTTTCCAAGTTTTTGTACTCCCTTCTTGGTGTTAGGTCACTTGGATCGGGCTAGACCTCAGTAATAAGCCGGTTACAAGATTTGAAAGAAAACTATCATGACAACTTTAAAAGTTGTCATGACAACTTTTAGAAATTGTCAAGCAACTTTTGACAAATGGCCAAGATTGCCATCTAAAACTCAAGGGCACTCAACCCTGAGCAAACTAAGGTCACACACACCATGGCAAACCTTAGAAATACAAAAGAGGTCATAAGGACATCAAATATCCCACTGTCCACAATTTTAGCAACCTAGTAAGCTAGCTATTTTGTCTCACTTGGTGACCAAAACACACCTAAAAACTAAGACCTAGGGAGAACCAGACAAGAAGACCACACATTGAGCACACCAAAAAGGACTAAGACAACACCCTAGTATAGTGGCTTTGCTAGTGCCACTACAAGCCAAAATTTAGGCACACACTAGGTACCAAACTAGCCCTACCTAGGTGTCCTCACCATTCTTGATCTCTTTTGAAATGTCAGACTCCCTTTGCATAGATTCTCAATCATCAATTCATTTGCAAGCATCAAGTTCTTTCTCCCTTGAATGCAATTATCTTGTGCTTCTGTCCTGAAGGTATGTCAGAGAGAGATTACAAATAGCTCACTAAACTATCTCGATCGAAAATACCAATGATAGAAGCATACAATATTTTACTAACCAATAGTATAGCATGAATTACAAACTTGAAAATTATGTGCATTAATAAAATATGAAATACTTATCTTTTATAAATTTCAAGTATTTAATTTTGTAAGGTGAGCCCATATAGAAAATATCATGCAAGTTCACAAAATGATGTCGCCCTTCTTGAACATTACCATAATTATTCACATGACCTGTCTTGAATATCCAAAGGTTCTATACACTATGAAAACCTTCAATATGATCAGATCTCCCTTCAAGCGGTTAGGCTTGTAAAGAAGGAACCTCGCTCTTTTACAAATTTTGCATAGACCCGTACATAATCAGTTATAACTTTTGAACCTAACGTGTTCTCTCCAATCGCTCCGGTGAGATTCTTGTAAATTTGTTTATCACCAACATATCCAAAATTTAGCAAAATCCAACGGTGCATTTGTGAGATATGGTCCGCGTACCGAGACTGTATTTTCTGAGACAATCACACATTTACTGTCAATAAACTATTCTCTTACATTTGCAACTTGGCTCTGATACCATGTTAAGGTTTTAGGATCATTGCAGGTGTAATAGCACTATCTCATTGTATGTGTTTTCCAAATGCAACAATCCCTTGCATTTATATTGAGAATGAGCCAAGAAGAGACATGTCCCTTCATGAGACATGTTTATTCATTAATATGTAATTAATATAATGACAATTATGATTATATATATATATATACATAATAATAATATATATATATATATTTAAGTATATATATACATCTCATATATACTAAATATATATATACATATCTTCACTAGTATTGACTCATAGTGTTTATTCGACTGAAGCTACAAAACATCAACACTGCGTTTGGTATCAAGGATTATTGACGCCGTTGGGCATTATAAAATTAAGCTCCAAACTATACCTAATGGAAAATCTCCTTATTTTGTCGCATGTAAATATTCAAATGAATAAAGTATTATTTTATATTTCCCCCACCAATTAAGAGCGTAGCCCACAATGTAATACTTTAATTTGAATCGCCGATGAAGCTGTTTTGCCTACTAATTACTCGTTTACAGATACACAGACATGATACAGAATGTAACTAGCAAGATTGAATTAGACCAGATAATATTAGATTTTCATTAATCATTCGCAAAGGTGACTATAACAGTGATGCTTCCAATGAGCAAGTACAATATACATATACAATCCGAAGCGGTGCAACCAAACGTCGTCACCCTTCTCAACCGTCAGCAACTAACTAACCTTCGTTGGCGACTACCATCCGACGGTAACTCAACTTACCTCCGTCGGCGGCTAACACCCGACGGTGACAGAACTTGATGGCTAACATCATCCCCCCTTAAGAAAAGTCGTCTTCGGACGACAACAAAATGTCCATGACAGAACAGTAAAATAGGAATGATGAGCTACTAATGCTAATGCTAAGACTGAGAAGTAAAGTGGGGCAGAGGAAGCGTCCCTGATGAGGAAGCATGCTGCTCCGCTGGAGGAACTGGTGTGGTGGAAGATCCCAATTGAGCCCGAAGCTCATAGACCTGTGTGGTCCAAGTCTGCAACTGTGCTTCTGCTACCATCTGTAACTCCAAGGTGTTGAGATTGTTGACTTGGTGGTCAACACCTCCTTGGAGATTCGTGATATGGCTTAACCACCTCCGGTGGATCGGGTTAAATCTGACATTTGTATCAGGCATTGATAGTTCGAGCTTTTGGTGCAACGGCAAATGATTCCAACAATTGGTATCAGAGCGGGTTCCTTCTATATAGCCTAACTGCTTGAAGGTAGATCTAAAACAGCACAAATGGCTGAAAGTTTCCAAAACAAGGCACCAAATTTTGATGGGACAAATTATGCATTTTGGAGTATAAAGATGGAAGCATATTTAAATGCTATTGGATTCGATGTTTGGCAATCAGTACTAGATGGTTATACACCACCAGCAACCCCACCAACAGATGTAGCCGGAAAGAGAAGTGAAAATAATGCCAAAGCAAAACATGCTATTCTATGTAATCTAGCCGACTCGGAATTCACAAAAGTTATGCATTGTAAATCTGCAAAGGAGATATGGGACAAGTTGAAAAATATATATGAAGGGACCGACAATGTAAAGAAGGCCAAACTTCAAACTCACCGAAGCACATTCGAAAGTTTGAAAATGAAGGAAGATGAAAACATAGCCTCATTTCTTTCTCGTGTTGATGAAGTGGTCAATTCAATAAAAGCCCTTGGTGAAGAAGTAGAAGAACAGCTTGTGGTTGAAGAGATCTTGAGATCTCTACCCATTAGATTTGATTCTAAAGTATTAGCAATAGAAGAAAGGAAAGATCTAGATAAACTTACTAAAGATGAGCTACATGGAATCCTTACTGCCTATGAAATGAGAATTGGAGGCAAGGAGTCTAAGAAGGAAATATCTTTTAAAGTTTCCAAAAAGGGTAAGAATAAAAAACAAATTTCAAGTGATAGTTCATGCAGTGAAACTGATGAAGCCGAAGCCCATTTCTTAAGAAAATTGAAAAAGGGAAGTGGAAAATATAAAGGGAAGTTTCCTTTCAAATGTTTCAATTGTGGAAAGATAGGACACTATGCCTCAAAATGCCCTCAAAATGATGATGACTCAAGTGAAGACGAAAAACAAGCACACACAAAGAAGAAATGGAAAAGTAACAAGAAGTTTAATAAGAAGAAAAGATATCAAAACAAAAATAAGAAGAGTTTTTATTCAAAAAAGGACAGCTCTTCAGATGAAAGCAGCGAAGAATGCCCAAGTGATGATGAGGATGAGATTCTATTCATGGCTGAAGCAGTCTCCAATGATAGTTATGAAGAAAAGGAAAACGAATCAGGTAGTGAGGAAGAAGATGTTGATCTCCAAGAAGAACTTCATTATGCATATAAACAAAATGAAAGACTAAAAAGAAAACTTGTAAACCTCAAAGAGGAAGCTATGAAAACAGCAGAAGAATCAGAACAAACAATTGAAGATTTGAAGAATCAATTAGAAGAAGCTAAACAAGCTGAAACTAATTTAAAACTAGAAATTGAAAAATTAGAAAAAGAGTTGAAGGAATGCACCATTAATAATCTCAAATTTGAAAAAAGTTCAGAAAAACTAAATGATATCATTGATAGTCAAAGACCTTCTTTCAGCAAAACAGGTGTTGGTTTTGAAGGAAATTCAAACACTAATAATACATTCAAAGGCTTCACAAAAGAAGGAAGCAAATCAGTCATAAATGGATCATTAAAAGAAAACAAGCCTAAAGAAAATAAAGAAGTTAATAAAACTAGTTATAATTTTCATGGTTATTGCTATTCTTGCAATTGTTATGGTCACAAAGCACTAGAATATAGAACATCTAAACAAAATATGAGGGAATGGAAAAGGCCCTATTATAGACAACATTCTTCTTACCTATTTCACGGATATTGCTACTCTTGTAACAAATTTGGTCATAAAGTTCTAAACTGCAGAAGCAAAGTGAAGAATATTCATAATTTCAGCACACAAAATCCTTTTGCTCCATTGGTTAATTATGATATTTTATGTTCAAAGTGTAACAATTTTGGACATGCTACCCACAATTGTAGAACAATCTTTCCTACAAATCCAACAAAGAAAGAAGATTTTCCCAAAAAGAAAGTATGGAAAAAGAAAGAAAAATCACTATTTGTTCAAATAGCCCTACATGCTCAAAATAAAAAGGACCGGTGGTATGTTGATAGTGGATGCTCTAGACACATGACAGGAGACAAAAGCAAATTCATCTCTTTTGAACCAGCGAATGGAGGATCAGTAAGATTTGGTGACAACTCAAAACGTTACATAAAAGGAAAAGGAACTCTTAGTCTAGACCATGGCAAAACAAAAACAGCTGATGTTTGGTATGTGAAAGGATTAAAAGAAAACTTACTAAGTGTAAGCCAGCTTTGTGATCAAGGGCATAATGTGACATTTTATCCTAAAGGTTGTGAAATTAAAAAGGATGGAAAATTAATAGCTAATGCTTGTAGGACTGCAAACAATTTGTATGTTTTACAAGAAATGAATGATGAAAAATGTTTTTTTGTACAAGAAGATGAAAATTGGCTATGGCACAAAAGATTAGGACACTTGAACTTTGATAACATTGTCAAAATCAGTCATAAAGGAGCTGTAAGAGATATACCTAAGCTATCAAAACCTAAAAATATTATTTGCAAACAATGCCAATTAGGGAAGCAAACAAGAAGCACATTCAAAACCAAGGAATATTCCACATCAAAACTACTTGAGCTTATTCATTCAGACCTTTGTGGTCCAACCAGGACAAAAAGCCTACAAGGAGAAAAATACTTCATACTATTTATTGATGACTATTCTAGGATGACTTGGGTAGCTTTCCTAAAAGAAAAATCAGAAGCTCTTGACAAATTTAAAGCTTTCAAAGAACTAGTTGAAAATGAAATGGATGCAAAAATAAAATGCCTTAGAACGGATAGAGGTGGAGAGTTTACTTCCCATGAATTTGATGAATATTGTGAAAAGAATGGTATAAAAAGACAACTTTCAGCACCTAGAACTCCCCAACAAAATGGAGTTGTAGAGCGAAAGAATAGAACTGTACAAGAAATGGCAAGGGCAATGCTAAATGAATCCAAGATAGCTGATTCCTTTTGGAAGGAGGCAGTACATACAGCAATCCACATTTTGAACCGGGCACAAATAAGAGTAAATCATGATAAGACACCTTATGAGCTATGGAAAGGGAGACCAGCGTCAGTCAAGTATTTCAGAATTTTTGGAAGTACATGCTATATAAGACGGGATGAAGATGACTTGGGAAAATTTGAAGCTAGAGCAGATGAATGAATCTTTCTTGGATATTCTTTCAAGAGTAAAGCATATAGATGTTACAACAAGAGACTTCACAAAATTGTAGAAAGTGCAAATGTAAAGATAGATGAAGGAAAACCATTTGAAAAGATAAATGATGAAATGCCAAGCATATGTGAAGAAATAGAAGATCCTAAAGATGAAGAAGAACTAGAGCAAGAAGTTTCCAAAACCCCTTCAAAAGCAAAAACACCAGCAAAGACTCCATCAAAATTTGTTCAAAGAAACCATCCTGAAGATTTGATTCTTGGAGATCTAGATAAAGAAGTCCAAACAAGAAGGAAATTTGTCAATACTACTGAAAGTGCACATGTTTGTCTTTTATCCAAAATAGAACCAAAAGACTTCAAAGAAGCAAGTGAAGACAAGTTTTGGGTGAAAGCAATGGAAGAAGAATTAAATCAGATTGAAAAGAATAATACTTGGGAAATTGTTCCAAGACCAAAAGACAAAAATGTCATAGGAACCAAATGGGTGTTCAGGAATAAAATGAATGAAAATGGAGAAGTCACAAGGAACAAAGCTAGACTAGTTTGTAAAGGCTATGCTCAAGTAGAAGGAGTAGATTTTGAAGAAACATTTGCCCCAGTTGCAAGATTAGAAGCAATCCGGATGTTCTTAGCATTTGCAAGCCATAAAGCATTCAAGGTCTACTAAATGGATGTCAAATCAGCCTTTTTAAATGGTGACTTAGAAGAGGAAGTGTATGTTGAATTACTTGAAGGGTTTACATATTCAGAAAAGGAAGATCATGTATGTAGACTTAGAAAAGCTCTTTATGGGCTAAAACAAGCTCCAAGAGCTTGGTACTCAAAGTTGGACAGGTATCTTCTAAATCAAGGTTTCAAAAGAGGTATGGCAGATAGTAATCTATACATCAAATCAGAAAATAACAAACTTTTGATAGTGGTAGTATATGTTGATGACATAATATTTGGAGGAGCAAGTGACAAAATGTGCAAAGAATTTTCTATGAATATGCAACAAGAATTTGAAATGTCCATGCTTGAGGAATTATCTTTCTTTCTTGGATTGCAAATTGAGCAAACAGATAAAGGAATATTCATTTCTCAAAGCAAGTATATCAAAGAAATATTAAAGAAGTTTGGGATGGAAGATTGTAATCCAGTTAGCACTCCCATGGTTACAGGGAGTAAACTTAGCAAGATGGATGAATCTCCCGATGTTAATCAAGCCCTATATAGATCTATGATAGGAAGTTTGTTATACTTAACAGCCACAAGACCTGACATTCTGCAAGCAGTTGTTGTTGTAGCAAGATTTCAAGCAATGCCAAAAGAATCTCATGTTCTAGCAGTCAAAAGAATATTGAAGTACTTAAAGGGCACTATGGATCTTGGTTTATGGTATCCAAGAGGAAAAGACTTTTCACTTACAGCCTATACAGATGCTGATTTAGGAGGAAATATTGATGATAGAAGAAGCACGAGTGGAGGAGCATTCTTTCTTGGTAACAGTTTAGTTTCATGGTTAAGCAAGAAACAAGGATCAGTAACCCTATCTACCGCGGAAGCTAAGTATGTTGCAGCAGTTGCTAGTTGTACACAAGTACTTTGGATGAAGCAAACATTAGGTGATATCAAGATTGAATTTAAGAATCCCATTCCCATTTTTTGTGATAATACAAGTGCAATCAGCATTTCAAAGAATCCAGTCATGCATTCCAAAACGAAGCATATTTCAATCAAATACCACTTCTTGAGAGAACAGGTACTTGAGAAACAAGTCAAGTTGGAATACATTAATACGAAGGAACAGTTAGCAGATATTTTCACAAAACCACTTCCTAAGGAAATTTTTGAGTACCTAAGGGAGAAATTGGGAGTACTATCACTGTCATCCATTCATTGAAGATTTCATGAGAAGCATGTGTTCAGGGGGAGCTAGTCTCTAGCCCTGGAGACCCTTTGCCATTGATGACAAAGGGGGAGAGACAAAAGATGAAGGGAACATTGAACTAAAGGGGAGCATATATTTGAGAAGTTGCCATCAATGACAAAGGGGGAGATTGATGGAAATTGTCATTGATGTCAAAATCCTATAGCATGATGAAGATACGAAAAAGATAAATAATTACAGTATTATGTATGCATGATGAAGATTATACGGATGTCTTATATCACAAAGGATATACACTTGAGAATGCAATTATATATGAAGTTATATATATATGAACAAGATATCAAGCACCATTCACAGTAATAATTGGAGACTATAGTCAAGCTAATCCCATATTAACATTTGGTACTTAGCGATGACTCATAGCACTTAATAAAGAATGTTGGTGAACAAGGGTAGTAACTATTATTTGAATTCAAAAGAAACACAAGTTCATTCATACCAATATCATTTTTGATATGGATTTAATCATTGAGTTCTTATTCTACCAAGCCTTTATAACCAGCAGCTATAATATGAGGGAAGAGCACTTGTATGAGTATTGATCACATGGATGCATAAAATGGAACCCTGGACAGTGTGTGATTCATTGTCTGATGACAGAATGAGTCTCTGATTGCAACAAAGTAGTAGCAGAGGATCATGTTGATTGAAATCTAGACTTGGCTGTACATTGAGATCAAGCTAGTAATTAAATTCAAAGATCATTCTCACATCTGAGAATCGACAAGAGTCTAATCTGCCAACGTAGAAGGTCTGAGACTCTTTATCAAAAGAATATTGGTGCAGACGGCTATATTATGTACAGCGATAATAAGCAGTGAAGACAAATACGTATATGATACATATACGTTATATTGTGAAAATAAAATATTATAACACAGGTGGTCGAAGACTATGACACATGGTTGCAGAGTATAATGATGACGGCATTGAAGATTTTTAAATCAGCTGTACAGTTACCCTGTCCAATGCTATGTATTCTCTGTGAACAGATATTATCGAAGACAATAAAATGCACAGCAGCAGAATATATAACGCATATGAACAATACAGATATTATCGAAGACAATAAAATTATTGACAGCATATCAAATAGCAGCGGTCGGCGGTTTCACACTATCGACAAAAGTTATATTATAATCGAAGGATGAAAACTAGTCTACAGCAGTCAATATTAATATCGAACACATGAGTATTAGTTGTAGCAAAGATATATATCGAAAGTTAGATGAAGACGTTATATTTTTATCGAAGGTTACAGCAGATGATATATATATATATATATTATTAAAGATATATATCTATATATTCAAAGGGAAAACAGTAGTCGATATTTGTTAGTTTTAAAGAAAGGAAGAAAAGATTAACATAATTAAAAGTTAATGATGTTTTAAAAAGACACCTTTTTGAAGGGTTACTTTTTAAAAAAAAGTCACATTGTTTCATTTGAGAAATAAGTATATAAATAGCTAAACAATTATTTTTGAAAAAATGAAGTGAATAAGTCAGCATGTGGAGATAAAAAGAAGAGCAGCAGTAATATAAAGAAAAGAAAAAGAGTTAAAAATTATATGTTCAGATTTTTTGAATATACTATTGTGAGGATACATATAATTGAAAATTAGAAGAAAATATTGGCTGACTTAGAGAGCAGATTGTGTCCATCATCAGTTGAATTAGCAACAGCATTCAGGTGGAGGAAATTTTGAAAGCAGTGAGTTGGTGCGCAGAATCCGGACAGGGGGAGTTGGTGCTTCTAGTAGGTCAGTGCCTGCAAAGTGTGGGAGTTGGTGCTTCCAGTGAGTCGGTGCTCATAAATTTAGAGGTTGGAGCCTCTAGTAGGTTGGTGCCTGCACAACATTGTAAAAGAACAATATTATATAAAAGCAAATTATTTTGTGGTTTTCTCCCATATTGGGTTTCCACGTAAATACTGTGTTCATGTGCATAATTGCTTATTTGAGTATTTGAAGTTATTTTTTTTAATTAAAAGTCTTTAAATTGAAAAATTGTTATTATACTGATTCACCCCCCCCTCTCAGTATAATCGTGTGCTCTTCAATTGGTATCAGAGCCTTGGGTCATGGGTTCGAGTCTCCCTTCAGTTGGGGCTGAAGGCTCAGTCGGTGCTGAGGGGGAGATTGTTGAGATTGTTGACTTGGTGGTCAGCACCTCCTTGGAGATTCGTGACATGGCTTAACCGCCTCCCGTGGATCGGGTTAAATCTGACATTTGTATCGGGCATTGATAGTTCGAGCTTTTGGTGCAACGGCAAATGATTCCAACACAAGGCAGACTTAATCATCATGGCAGCTTCCAACAGTTCCTTCTCCTTTGCCTCATTCTCTGCCTGTGCTGCTACCAACCGTTGCTCCAGAGCCGCCCGTGCTACCTGTTTAGCCATCAACTCCTAGGTACGCTGGAGTAAGTCTCTCTCTATTGCCTCCAACTTGGTGCCTAGCTCCTCCTGAGCTCTCTGTGCGGTCACCAATGCAGTCTCACGATCGACAAGACATACTCAGATCGCCTCAATACGTAGTACCCCTCCCTGAATGTTTGCTCCAACTCTCGAACCAGAGATGCTGCCTTACTCTCAATGACTGGCGTAGGAACCGCCTAGGCAGCCAACATCTCAGCAGTCTCTCCATCAGGCCATAACCTCTGCTCAAAACAAGCGGCAAATGTTGCACCACAGCCTACTCGGGCAAAGGTTAGGAGATCTCTTAAATCCTCAACGATAGCCGCCACAGCTCGGGACTCTGCTACAGCCACCAACCTATGTCCTCGAGTGACCATGTCTGCCAAATAGGTCTCTACATCTTTCCCTTCCAACGCCTTAGGACCAGTAAGGGTTGTTGGGTGCGCCAATTCAATTCCACGAGGTGCCTCCCTGGCCACCTCGCCCCCTGTCACAACCCCGTCCTCCTTAGAGACAAGAGGGAGGTCATCTGTTGCCACTTGGACATTTGCAGACTCCATACCAACAACCTCCTATGGGTCCTCCCATCGAGGAGAGAGGACTATTGCTAGTGGTGGAGCCGGGACTAACTAAAACCGCCGGCTAATCCAAGAACGCATAGCTGCCACCTGCACAGGGTCCTGAGGTGGTGAGGGATCCTACAAGAGTGCCGCATCCACAGTCACTACAGCATCCGACCCAATCACTTCCTTCTGGACCTAACCCTCTCCAATGTCATGAGTACCTCCCCGTTCTTCCGCTTCTGTTGCTGCTGCTACCTGCTTCGGAGGTTCAGGATCTCCTTCCTCTATGACTGCTTCCTCAGGTGGTAACTCAACTAGAGGAACTGTAGAACTCACTAATGGTGCCGAAGTTAAGTGGGCCGAGGGAGATAACACTGGTGGTGCAAACCGTACTGTGTCCTCTTCGCTTGAGTCCGCATCGAAAGATTCTTCACTGGCTTCCTGGCCACTATCAATGTCCTCCTGGTCGGACTCTACCACCATTTGCCGCCTTCGTTTCTGTCCGCTGACTGTACTTCCTGTATCCAAATACCGCCAGTAGAACACCGGCGGAGCTCCTCCCGTGAGCTTGCCTTGCAGCTTGAGCTCCAACTCATCTGTGGGCATCTGTCTCAATGCTGCCTCAAGAAATAGTCCAATGGCATAATGGGGCATGTAAAAAGTGTAGTGTTGCAGCGTCATGAATTCCCACATCCTTTCCGCCAACACCGAAGCCCAGTCATAGACCACACCATTCATCAACCCCTACATGTAGACGATCTGTGGGAGAGCAATGTCGGATGCACGGCTCGAACCAGTCAGCCTGCTCTTGAGGACATCAAGAATGCAACGCCAAGCACCCTCTGCTACGTACTCCTTCCTCAGCCCTCGCGCTTTGGTCGCGTTTACCACTTTTTCCAATTTTGCTAGAGTGAGCCGACGACAGACACGCTTTATCCAAAACTCTTTCCTCTCTGCAGACATTTTTTGCTTCGTGGTATCCACCTTCTGTCCATTACATCCTGGGATACCAAAGACTCGTGTGAAGTCCTCCGGGCCATAGGAAACTGTGAGCCTGTGGTTTCGATACATAAATGTACTTTTTCTCTTCTCCCTGTCGAAACACTAAATCATCATTCTTAAGGTATTTTCCAGATTACGAACCGGGAATAAGGGCATTTGGATAGCCCAGTGCACACCTGCTTGCCGTAGAAATTTCTTTACCTCATCGTCATCTGGAGTCTCCTTCCACCATGTTCGACATTTCAATCCATTAAGTCCTTCGAATGCTACTGTCTGATAGGTGACACCATCTTTTTCCCCTTCTATAGACTTGGGTTTCTTTCCGCTGCTCCCACTCGCCTGATGTTGCCCTGCAACCTTCACTCCTGATGGTAAAATAGTAGCTTGTCTGTTCATCGCTATTTTGCCTAAACTCCCTGACTGCAATTGTTTTTTCCAATTGTTTCTCTTTCCCGCAGAGTGCATGTTTACCCGGTTTGAATTCAAGAAACCATTTCTTAAAATTCAAGAAACCGTTACCAATTTAGCGGCGTGTCTCCCTCTCTCCCTCTTCCTTTGGCTGTTTAAAATTACGGTGTATCCACAATCCGTACGGTGATGTATTCCTACCGTCCACGATCCAATCTCCCTTCCTCCGCTAGCTGTTTTTCCCTCTTTGTTCGTGATATTTCCTTACGATGCTCTCTTTCCGTCGTCCCATGGTTGCTGTCCTTCCCCCGCGGCTGTTCACTGTTTCCTAAGTTCTTCCTTATTCTGCTGATCTCTTCATTCGCGCTTTTCTTCCCTCCGGCGCTGCACTCTTCTTTTATTTTTCTTTCCCCGCACGTTTTGTTTCTTCTTGTGCGGTGGCTGCGGAGGTTATAGATGACGGTGGACTCACCGTCGGGTGATCCACCGACGGGTGGCTACAGTTCGGTGGTCCCACCGTTGGGTGGTTCCACCGTCGGGTGGCCACCGTTCGGTGGTCCCACCGTCGGGTGGTTCCATCATCGGGTGGTTCCACCGTTCGGTGGTCCACCGTCGGGTGACCACCATTCGGTGGTCCCACCGTACGGTGCTGCTTTTTTAAAAAATTTATTTATTTATTTTAAATTTTTTTTTGTAAGTACATGATCCCGCGACATCGTAGGCCTCTCATGATACACCTTTAATTTCGAGCCGTTCACCGCGTCAGGTATTTCTCGTCCGTCGAGGGTCCATAGCTTCACGGACCCGTTCGTGGCCACCTCTCGGACCTTGTAAGGACCTATCCATTTCACTTTGAACTTTCTAGGCCTGATTTCATTTCACCCGTTATACTTTAGGAGTAACTGGCCTGGTGTAAACTCCATCCGTCGGAGGTGCTTGTCGTGCCACAGCTTCCTCCGTTTTTGTGTCGCTTCTGTGGCCCATTGTGGCAATGTCCTTTTTTCGTCCAACTTATTCAAGAGGTACAGTTGTTCCCTCAAACTCTCCATATCCCCGAGTTTGTTCTCGATCACAATCCGGAGGCTGGGAACCATAAACTCCACTGGCACTATAGCCTCCTGTCCGTACATGAGTTGGAACGGTGTTTGCCCAGTGGTCACCTTGTAAGATGTCCGGTAGGCCCATAATACCGAGGGTAGCCTTTCTTCCCAATCTTCGCCCTCAACGCCCCAGGATTTGTAAATGACTCCGACCAGGATCTTGTTAGTTGCCTCCGCTTGGCCATTCGCTCGAGGGTAGTAAGGACTCGAGAGCGTGTGAAAGATCTTGAACTCTGTGGTTAGGAGCTTGATCACATGGTTGACAAAATGGCCACCCCTATCACTCGTCAACTGTAGTGGAATGCCGTATCGTGTTATTATCTGCTCGTAAATGAACTTGGCCGTGCTTAAAGCAGAATTGTCTGTCAGTGCTCGTGCTTCCACCCACTTGGTTAAGTATTCTGTCGCTACAACAATGTATCGGCAGCGTCGGGCACAACTAGCCTTGAGAGGCCCGACGAAATCCAATCCCCACCTTTCAAATAATTCCTGTGCGTGGGAGGGGTTGAGTGGCATGAAATCCCGTTTGAGGGGTCTCCCAGCACGCTGGCAAGTGTCACAGCCGACTACCCACTCTCGCGTCATTGTACAGCGTGGGCCACCATAAGCCTGCCAACAACACTTTCCTGGCTGTGGTGTCCGGACCCATGTGGCCTCCGGCAGGTCCTTCGTGAGCTTCCCGCAAGACTCTGGGCACTTCTTCTTCCATCACACATCGCCTTAGCACTTGGTCTGGACCCATTTTGTATAGCAGTCCATTGATGAGTTGGAAGGTCCTGCTCCTTAGAGCCAACTTCCTACGTTCTCCTGGAGGCATGCCTTTCGTAAATCGGGCTGTAGACAAATACTCGCCAATGCTGGTGTACCACTTCGGAAGTACGGTGATATGGAACAAATGTGCGTTTGGAAAATCGTCATTTACCCCCACAGGTGGCTCGCCTGATTTAATTCGGGACAGCTGATCCGCGATCACATGGCTACGTTCGGGCTGTACTATAATCTTGAAGGTGAATTCTTGGAGTAGGAGTAGCCACCTGCTCACCCTCCCTTGGATGATGGGTTTGTTGATGAGGTACATCAGGGCTTGGTGGTCCACAAAGAAAGTGAACGGCATCGCCAGTAGATAATGCCGAAACTTCTAGACCGAGTACACCATTCCCAGAGCCTCTCGTTCCGTGGTACTATAGTTCTTCTCTGCACTTGAGAGTAACTGGCTGGCAAAATAGATCGGGTGATCAAGTCCATGTGCGCCTTCCTACGCTAGGGTGGCTCCGATGGCATAGTTTGATGCATCCACGTGGACGTGGAACTCTCTGTCCCAATCTGGAAATGCCATAATGGGAGCCGCCAACAATCGTGTTTTTAAGTCATCGAAGGCCTCCCCTTGCTCCTTTGCCCATACGAATGGCTCTCCTTTCCTCATGAGTTTATCCATCGGGTATGACACCCGGGAAAAATTCTTTATAAACCGTCGGTAGTACCCGATATGGCCCAGGAATGACTTGACGCCAGTTACATCACTGGGGGCCTCCATTTCAATTATCACTCGGACCTTGTCGGGGTCCGTCTTCAGCCCTTCTTTACAGACGATATGTCCGTGTAACTTTCCTTGTGGTACCATGAAACGGCACTTCTTCGGGTTGAGTGCCAGACGGGCTTTCCGGCACCGCTCCATGCACTCTCCCAGCGCTGCAATGTGTTTGTCCTCGCCACTGAAGATGGACCAGTCATCCAAAAATGCCTTAAAATTTCCTCTCGACATCTTGTCAAAAATGTGGAGGATAATCCTCTGAAAAGTCGCCGGTGCATTGCATAGACCGAAGGGCATCCGATTATATGTGTACACACCATCCTCCACTACAAAGGTTGTTTTTAACTTATCCTCCTCTGCAATGGATATCTGGTTGTATCCTGAGAACCCGTCCATAAAGGAATAAATTTCATGGCCCGCCACCTCTTCCAGTATGCTGTCTATGAAAGGGATCGGGAAGGGATCCTTGATCGTTACTGCATTGAGACACCTGAAGTCTATGCAAATGCGGATTTGGTTGGCTTCTTTCTTCTGAGAGATCACAATGGGTGACACCCACTCACTTGTGTCCACCCGGAAGATGATCCCCGCTTCCAACATCCGCGCAATCTCGGTCTCTACCCGTGCAGCCTAAGTTTTTTTCATCCTGTACGGCCTCTTCCACATAGGTTGGGCTCCAGGAACCAGAGGAATGCGGTGCACACACAATTCCGGAGGTACGCCCTTCAGGTCTTTGTAGGTCCAAGCAAATACATCCTTATATTCTATGAAAATTTTGAAAGTTGCCGTTTTCAGTACGGGACTCCAGTCTTCTCCCATGAGGATGGTTTTGGGATTCTGTTCATCCCCAAGGTTTATTGCCTCCAACTTTGCTTCCTTATACTGGATTGTTTCTTCTTTCGAGAACTCATGCGCAGGGCTCACTCTCATTCGAGCTTCCCCTTCTCTATATTCCGTGTACTCCGGAGGGAACTCATTCCTATTTTTTTCGATCTCTAGTATGTTGGATGACAGTGGAAATAGTTCATAATCACGCATTTGCCAGTGGAATAGACCATCCATCGAATTTGTATCATCCTCTATCTCGAGTACCCCTTCGTCATTAGGTTCCATGTTTCCTTCCTCTCCGTCCATCCCGTCGTTTGATTCTGAATTGGACGCCATTTCTTCCCTGACCATCTGCGTGGTGAGGTCCACCACAAACTTCCTTCCCCCTTTTTCAAAGGCGAGGGTGTTTTTCTTCCAATTATGATTGGCTCGGGCTGTCACCAACCATCCTCTTCCCAGAATGGCGTCATACCCCTTCTGCTTGAGGGGAATTACAACAAAGTCGAGGATGAATGGTTGGGTCCCGATAGTCACCTGTTGTGCCATCAGCGTGCCAGGGGGCTTGATGCCGTGCTGGTCTGCCCCTAGTAGATTGAAGGTCGGTGGCCACAGCGTTGGTTTCCCCAAGCTCTTCCAGGTTTCTTCCGGTAGGACATTCACCGCAGACCCACCATCAACAATTGTGGTCGTGAGGATGGTACCCAAGATACCCATCTCCACCACTGCAGGGTTCCGCCCATTATTGATTGATAGTGTCATAGGGTCGGCTGCAGAGTCGTCGGGGATCTCCGTTCGTTCAACTGTGTTTGCTGGAGCATTATGGCCTAGAAATAGGGCCGTTTGGAGATGCGGCATTGTTTCCAATAGGTCCTTGACCTTTACTGGTACCTCCAGTTGCATTATTTGCCGTAAGGTATTTTGTTCGGCCAATGCTCGGTGAGAAGTGCCGGTGTTCGCAGGCTCCCTTCGGTCCTGCATACCTTTCTCAATCTCGGCTTTTGCTTCAAGTACCCTCTGTTTCTCCGTCGGAGGATGTGGGTACATGGCCTTTTTGGTCTGTGCTCGAGTAACTACTAGGACCTTCTCGGTGCCCCCACGTTCCATATCTAGGATATTGCAGCCGGGCTTCGGGCAGTTAGTGTCTTCGTGGTCTCCCGGTCCGCACCACCGATACAGCTTCTGTGGAGTTGTGGCCTCGTTTTGACAATCACGGGCATAATGTTCCCATTGATTACAACTTCTGCATTGTATCATGGGTCTCCCCTTCGCATCATACTGGACCCGTGGCTTGTTCTCATTGTTGCCTCGACCTCCCCGGCGGTTGTTTTTGTACCCGCCGGATGATGCATTGTTTTGTTGTCCGCCGGTTCCGGACGTGGAGGGTTGCTCTTGAGTGTAGAGCACTTGTTGATTTCTTGCCCTTAGATTTTAGGGACATTCTTTAGTGGAATGTCCCGCAATTTGGCAGATATCGCAAAAGGCTTTCTTGGGGCAAGAACCTTTTGTGTGGCCTGCTTCTTTGCAGTCCGTGCACCACACGGTGTCTTCCTCTGTCTTACTTGAGCTCCCCTTGGTGGCCTTCAATTCTTTCATCATTCATTCCAGATCTTTTTGTAGGGCCAACACTTTCTTGCTAGATTCACCCTCGCTGCTTTCCGTCTCCGATTCATCATCCAAAGACTTAGTCTTTCTGGAGGTCTTACACTCGCTTTCCAAGTCCATTGCATGGTTGTACGCATTACTGTATGACGTAGGCAGGACAATTTTCATTTTCTTCCGAAGGGAAGTTTTTAGGCCCTTGAAGAACCACCTCTTCTTGAGTTCGTCTGCTGGGGCGGACTCCATCTTCCCGATAAGTTCCTTCAATCGCCGTTCGTAGGCACGAACAGACTCACTCTTCGTTTGCTTAGTATTGTAAATCTCCGCCAGAATCTCATTGTCGTCCCTTAACAACTGAAATTCCGTCTGGAAAGCCTTTTTCACATCATTCCATGTCGTCAGGCCTGTCTTGTCTACATCGGAGTACCAGTCGATAGCTCCCTCCCTTAATGTTGCAGGGAATTGGCGGATCCATTCGGCCTGGTCGGTAACCCCGTTGGCAGCCCATATGGTCTCACAGGTTCGGCAATGCCGGACTAGATCTTCCTTCGATTGTCCCGTGAACTTTGGTAACTTCTGCTTGTTCACCGCCATGGTTGGCCGCGGTGGAGGCGGCGCGCCGCTACCACTCGTACCCGCACCTCCTTGAGTGCTGTGGGTAATCTGGACTTGTGGTACTTGTCCTTGCGGTGGTTGCTGGGCTAGTGGTGCTTGCCCTTGTCCTGGCACCGCACCGTGCGGAGTTCTCGGTTCCAACGGAGGGTCTGCTGGTGCGCTCTTGTCACCCTCTACAGTATCACCCTCTCCGCTGGTTTGGTTCTCCGCGCCTGGTGTACGGAGACCCACCTCAAACTGTAATCTCTCCTCTTGGAGAAAGGCTCTTCTTGCCCGCATGTTTCCTCAAGTAACTCTTCCCGACTCTGCACTCTCCGTTCCGGAGAAGTGAACTCTTCGGCTTCTGCACCGTCTGTACCACTTCCGAGGTCCCCTTCGGGCAACCCTCCGGCAAGCTGGTCTTTGGCAAGTTGACTTAGCCTATAGCGACGTTCACGCTGCTGTGCAGAGATTAGGGCTGCATGTGCGACCTCTTCATCATCATTTCTCACTTTCTTATTTCTATCTTTATTTAAATTATTTGGCATCCAAATTGAACAAATAACATTGCCTTCAAACACAAGAACACTTATTCTTTATTCATTCACGTTGCTTTTACAATATTTGTAATTGCATTACAGCCATATTACAATTATTTGTGTTCTTCTACCCTCTTCAGTCATGCTTCAAGGATTCCTCCGATTGCCATTACTCTCTTCTTGATGGCGACGCAGATGCTCTCGGCCATGAATTTCACGGAGGATCTCCTGGCGGCGTTCCTCTCGATCAATTTCCTCCTGTCGAACACGTCGTGCGAGTGCTGCTTGTGCCAACAACTGTGGAAGTTGGTTCAACAACCGATTCGCTGCAGGGTTCGCCCCAATCGCGTCCCACACTACGCTTGCAAGGACGTCTCCTTTCGTTGCCTCCCTTCAGACGTGAGTTTCAAGAGCTACTTGAAACAAAATTCAGAATTCACGTGCCTGATTGTCCTCTCCGTTGTACAACTCGGTACGGGCTTCCTCGACTTCTAGGTTTATGGCACTAACGGGTAAGCCCATTATGCCTACTCGCCATCCGGGTGTATTT
Organism: Chamaecyparis obtusa; assembly: GCA_027943335.1. Taxonomy (NCBI): domain Eukaryota; kingdom Viridiplantae; phylum Streptophyta; class Pinopsida; order Cupressales; family Cupressaceae; genus Chamaecyparis; species Chamaecyparis obtusa. The sequence goes on along the minus strand of BSBK01000515.1, from coordinate 550,600 downwards.
AGGCAGTGGCGCCAGATGTTTTGCCTACTAAGTACTCGTTTACAGATACACAGACATGATACAGAATGTAACTAGCAAGATAGAATTAGACCAGATAATATTAGACTTTCATTAATCATTCGCAAAGGTGACAATAACAGTGATGCTTCCAATGAGCAAGTACAATATACATATACAATCCGAAGCGGTGCAACCAAACGTCGTCACCCTTCTCAACCGTCAGCAACTAACTAACCTCCGTCGGCGACTACCATTCGACGGTAACTCAACTTACCTCCGTCAGGGGCTAACACCCGACGGTGACAGAACTTGACGGCTAACAGAAGCCTAATAATAAAGTGGGTCCCTTTCCAAGAATTAATCCAATATCGATAAAACTAGAAGTATTAACTTCCAGACTCAATACATTCAACGAATATTATCATGGAACGCAACTTAATTCGGTAAGCAGAGCAAAATATTATATTCAAAATACTTAGCTGTACATTCCAAGGTCATAAAAAAAATCCCTCTTCTTTCCTGAGAATAATACTGAGAATTGAGTATTCTGATTATAATATGCTCAGCTAAAATACTTCAGACAATATGCAGTATCAAAGCTTTCTGGAAATATTTCTGAATTTTGTAAATATATCCGAATTAAGTAGAGATTCTTACAAATTTGTCCTTTGTTGAAACCTCACAAGCTGGTAGAAGAACCAGATCTGATACCACTGTAATATCCCACTATGATATTTTGTCTAGTTTTTACCATAGAAATTTAAATAGACAATTTTCATGCAAAAATTGATTTCTACTCTTCAACAATTAATTTTGAAAACACAATATCTGAAACAAAGATGTATATTGCCCTAAAAATAGATAAATCATTACAACCATGTTTTTTCCAAACAATTATGAAAATACCTCTAACAATTTCGCCAAGCTGTGAACTCTTTCATGAATCCACCCTCAAACGAATTGGGTTTCAGTCCAATCTGCTGAAAAACCCCCAAGGGTTTCCGTCCTCAAGAAACTAGAACTGAAACAAGAAGCTCTCAGAGCTCTGACAAAAGAAATGAAATAACGAACCATGCTGAAATGAATCTTTCATTCTTCCTTTAAAGCCCAATACAGTGACTCTTCATTTTCTCTTTGCTCGTCTCTTCATCTCCTTTCTTTTTGTCCCTTTTTAAATCCCTTTTTAAATTTAAAATGACTTTATTAATTTTCATTAAGCTCCAAATAAGTCATTTTAATACTCTAGGAAGTTGTCATTTAATTTTTTAATGTCCCCCAAAAAGGGACATTACAATCCTCTCTCCTTAGAGATTGCTTGTCCTCAAGCAATTATGAATTTGCATACTAATACCAGGATCTCATATAAATTTGCATGTAGCTCTATGACACATCTTGGAATAATTGAAATCAAAACCTGCCACACTGTGAAGTAAAATGTTCAGATGCATCTCATTCATCAATAAGATCCTTGGATCCCAAGGCAATCTCAAAAACACTACTTCACCAATCCGCTGCGCCACTCTGAAACTGACAGCATTAAGCCTCACACTATGAAGCAATTCATCATGATCCATAAGAAACAAAACAGTCATCCTGTCAACACCAGGATCTCAAACCAACCTATTTGTCCCACCATGGGAGTAGAAATAGGTGTCTATCTTTATACCATCTTCCTGTAACAACCATCTGAATAAGTCCACCCAAAAGATGCCAAAAACAACTCCAATATGCATGAAGACCAACTCATTAGGCCACCAATTGTCGCTGCTATAACATATGCTAACAATAAGAATGATGTTGAAGGTGTCACCGTTCCCATGTATATATCTATCCCATGTGCAATATCTAACACGTAGTCATGTCTCCACAAACTCCCATGCGACTCACTAGTTGTTGTAGACCATGCCAAATCTGAAAGTGCAATTGAAGACCAAGTAGGACAGCCACTAACAATTGAAGTATCTATGAAGATAAAATCACCAACCAATAAATTAACACTGCCATCTCATATGAAATTGGGGACAAATTTAAAAATGAATTGTAGATGTTTTCATCACCTGTGGAAAACAACTCTCAAGTGTCTGGTTTGCTACAAGTGTCCTCAACAAAATCATCTTCCCCATCATGATCAAATGAATTTTCAGAACTAGTTACACTCGGCTTAGCTCCATCCTCATGTGAAAAAGTTGTTACTTCATGATGGTGTAGAGAAGTATGACTTTTGTTACAAAATTCAGAATTGCTACCATACTTTTGTGTCATATCTTCATCCCTTTCAAACTTGCACTATGGGTACCAGCACTTGCATATCCCTGTTCATTATTGTTTCTATGTGTAAAAGCTGCAAACTCATGTGATGTCCCAAATCAGAAATTTGACTCTTGTATACACACAGAGTTTTGTTCTCGCTTTTTAGTTTTTGGTATTTTCCTTCCAGTTCCTCATCTTTTCTTTCATTGCCTTCGCAAAATCCTTAAATTCTTCAATGACTTGCTCTCGAGAGGCATGTCCCAGATCTAACTCTGTCACATTATATTCATCTATAGTAATTTGATCCTTTGTTTTCTCGACTGTAGGCATTGCGAACTATAAAGTCCTGGATCTAGATTCTCCTCTAATGAACTTTGGAAACTTCTTGGCCTTGCCTTTCTCTTCTGTTCTGTTGATTCTGTTTAAAATCTCTTGTAACTCGAATGCCAGGTCAACTTCTTTCTTTTGGCTTCTCTGCAACCTTTGCCTTAACCAATCCGTAACGATAGTGCAGGAATCATGGATTGACAATTGTTCTCACCCTTGTACCGCTCTTTCAATAATCTCTTCCTCGGTGGCATGATTTTTTGCCATTGCCTCAGGAACCTCTTCTTCTGTAGGAGGAACTTCTGTCTCCATCATTTCTTGTTCCAAAATGACGCCAAGGCTTTCCTTAGCTGCAATCTCTTATTCTCTATCTCTTCCTTGGACAGATTCCTGATGAGCATTGATGCTTTCTCTGTCTTGAACTAGCCTATTCATCTGATCTTCCTGTTCTGTCATCTTTTTGACAGTTTCTACCTCTTCCTTGGTGAAAGTATCAATCTCTTTCAAACTTGGAGTTCGACTATGTGATGATGGTTTAGTCTCTGACCTTTGCCTCTTTTGTTGGGATTCTTCAATGTGAAGGTCAGACCTATTTCTCAGTTTTACTTCCTGAGCAACACTCTTTCCCTTATCTTGTTGAGCACTACTTGGTGGAATTTCTCCCTCTTCGATTCTAACCCTAGATGATTGCCTTGGTGTAGCATTCCGCAATGGCTGATGGCCCATCAAGTTATAAGTTAAGCTATCCTTAGGTACCTTTAGTCTGTTGATCTGACACTCAATCCACTATTTCATGAATTTGACAACTGGTGCAAATATTGAATCAAGATTCAAAATTTCTTTCCTTGACCAATCATAAGGTTGGTGGTCTTTTCCCTCTCCCCATCATACCTGGACTGGATCATGTTCATATCTTCTTCCACTTTGTCAGGTGCTTGGATGATCTTGCAAGCTCTAATCTTATTAAGCGAAATTTGGAATACAGTCTCTTTTTGATTTCGTTCTCATCTACTGCATTGGCCCAAAAATCCTCAAGGTGCTCCTTGTGTTGATATTTTACACTTGCCACCACCCTGATTTTGTTATAGGGATCATAATCCAACCTTGCCGGGAAGAGTGCTAGATGGTACTGGTTTTTCTGTTGCCTGTAAACAAGGGCGCATCTCGACTTCATCCTCTATGGTGATTGGGAATTCAAGTCCCAACTTCCTCTTCCTCTTTTGAATCTTGCCACAAACTGTCAATTGCCTAGTGACCTCTAGCAGGACCATCTTGTCCTTTGAATACCTTGAGAGTTTAAATGGGTATGAAGAAAATCCCTGCACTCTGATGTAGGAGAAGGTAGGAATCAGATGAACCATGCTCCATGCTTCTCTATCGATTTCATTGCTCCGGTTGATAGCCTTATGTGCAATCTCTTTTGTAGAGTCTTGACAATGCGCATTGCAAAAGCATTGTTGGCTCTAACAAAATCATCCTTAGCATACAAATTGTAATTGAGGATAGCATTCATGTTTCAAGCGGTGGGAACTACTTGCTATAACTCCTTTGCACCTTAGTCCATCATATCTAGTCATTTGAGCTAGCATGTAAATGACATAGGAGCTCATGTAGAATTTTCTTGACCGCTTCAGATTCCCAAGTTGCTCATTCAGGTTGTTGCTAATCATCCCAGCCCAATCCGTATTATTGAATCTTTTGATCGCCCGTTCAATGAAATACCACATCCATGTTTCAAATGCATAGGATTGTGGGATCCCAAATATTCTGCTCAACATCATGACCAAATCACTGTACTCTCGTTGTAGATCAAGCCAGACCAACTACTTGAGTAGCTTGGAGTGGTAAGCTCTGTTCTTCCGCAACCACTTATGGTTGATCACACCATTGCAATGGTCAATCCTAGCAGTATAAACTCTAAGTGCTTGCTCCTTCGATTTTAGTATCATTGTTCTGTATGTTGGTTTTTTGGATCCCTCTGAAATTGCCGATGGAGAAAGGTTTGCCAACACTTTATCATCTGGATCTTTGATTGTTTTGCCCTTTGGATTGTAATGCCTTGACCATTCTACAATCAGCTCTGCATGTTGGAAAGTCGGGAGAAAACATGCTGTAGCCACAATCCCGCTTTTGACAATTTGAGTAGTGAAGTAGGTCGGATCATGGTCCTTGTACCCGAACATCCTCCTACTGAATTCGTTCTTGTCTAGACCTTTGAGATTCGTGTCACCAACATTCTCCCATTTTCACACAATGTTGGATTTTGGGTGAAATCCTCTCTGCTTGTTTGTGATCAGGGCGTTTCTAGACAAGTTTGTCCCTCTTGGTTTTGTCATTTTTCCTTCTTGCAAAATAGAATAAACAGACATAAGAACATGCAAGAAATGAAAAAGTAGACTAAATTTCTTCCTTGCAAAAAAACTTGTTCTGGGAGAAGAGAAACTTCAAAAGTTTCTATAAAATATCCAATCTCTCTCTAGAAAGAGATTTTCTCTCTCGAGAAATCTGTCTTCTCTCTAATTTTTCACTTACTGCAAAATTTCTACCCTTTGAATTTCACAGCTTATTTTTGTTTTTTAGCCCAAAATAACTTCGCCTCTCTAGTAAAGTTTTTCTCTCACCAAGATTCTTCTCTCTTAAAAAATTACCACACTTCTTAAAAAATTTCTTCAGAAATTCTCCAGAGATTTACCAAAATCTTCACCTCAGCCCGTTCTACAATTCTTGATTGTGCGAATAAAATAGAGACTCATCTCTTATATAGAATTTCAACCACAAAGCTGCTATATTGGCTGTGAGGTAATTTTAGGCAGCTGCTTTTATTTTTTCTTCCAACTTTCTATTTTGGATTCTCTTACAAAAGCGCCATTTGTCATTGATTTTTATTTTTGTTTTTTGGAAAATGCCATTTCGGGCGCTTTAACTTCATGATGAAGTTTTGTCCATGTGTGTATGTACGAATTCATTGGATTTTTGATTTTTCGCAATTAAATATTTCCAACTTTTAAATTAAATATTGGATGAAAAAATATCAATATTTAATTATTTTTCCAAAATAATTCCAGAATGCATCATTTACCATTTTCTCAATTTCTACTGTTTATTAATTAAATATTAAATATAAAATTCAATATTTAATTAATTTCCACTTTAAATCCAAAATTTCCTTTATTTTCCACACTTGAATTCCATAATGAGTTTTCAATATTTCCCATCATGAAATAATAATAACCCATTTGCATTTAAATCTTGAGCGACGACAAAACTCTTCATACTTATGTAATTCCTTCACATGTGTATTCGAGACAAAAGGGGAGAATTTTCGTCTTATCAAATGAATGACTTCTTTCATTCCGCACAACTTAACCATGGTCAAGCTTCTAACACTCCCTTGCAATGTCACAAAAGAATTGTAATATTTAAATTAATTCCTCCGTGAAGAAATGTATAACATAGGGGTGAACTTTATTTTTTTAACCAATCTCAAAACACCTCTTTTAGTTATACTTCATAAAATTTCCGTTTCACACTTAAATTATTTTCAATGTCTCTATAGCACTATCTTGGGTGCAAGGATTTCATTGTTTTACATATATTCCTTGCCTATGAAGGTTTGGCAAATGATATTTTAAACATTAAAAAAAAGAGGTCTCATCCCCGTGAGCGCATATGGGGAATATTGAAGGATTAAAACTTTGGAAACAATTCCTTAGCCCATGTAAGAAATGTGCTAGGAGCGCGTATTAGGCTCCATCGTGGATTTTTTTGCATTACAAATAATTCCTTCATGTTTACGAAATTGTGCTTTAGGTGCGTTTTAGGCTTGCACGTGGATTTTTACTTAACTAAGCATTCCTTCACAATGTTCGTTTTGCATTGTGGATGCAAATGAGGCACTGTTGCGGACCCTTTTTCTTTGGATATTCCTTTGTTTTATTGAAATTGCGCCTTAAGCGCATTTGGCAACATTCAACTGACTTTGATTATGTAATGTTTTCCTTCACTCGCTACGTTTTGCGCTATGAGTGCGTACGGTGATAAGCGGTGGACTTTCTTCTTTAAACACATTCCTTGCCTATGTGAAAATTGTGCTCTGGGCGTGTTTTAAGCTCCCAGATAGACTTTTTCAAATCAGAAAATTCCTTGACATGACAATAATCATGCTCTAGGCCCGAATTAGGCACATTGACAGAGATTTTGAAACATTGTATGCTTGTGAATCATTAGTGTTGATTGTACAAACATGTCTTACCATGGATTGAGGACAGGGAAAAGTTAAGCATGGTTTAAATCAATTTCCATTTCCCGTGAAGGATCAGTGGTTTGGGGCACGAATTTGTATCTACAATGGGTTCTCATGTGTGAGCAGGACTTCTTGAGCTTTCCTTGATACTGCCATCTCCACGTTTCTTGGCACAAATATGATACAAGGGGGGTTTGATGCTGCCTTCCACTTTTCTGGACCAAATATGATGCAAGAAGGCCTGATGCTTTTAGATTCCATGGATACAGATTTGAACTTCACTGGTGCATTGTAACTGGGAATTTTTTATTGTTTTGAATCATTTCTTTGCCTACGTTTGAGTTTGGAGGATTTCAACATGGATGGGATTTGCAGACCTTTGAACACTTCCTCGGTAAGGGTTTTTGCATTTTCCTTCCTTGTCCAATTTGGAGTATGTTGAAACTTCTTTCTTTTCTTCAAGAGAATATGCGTTCTGGAACCTATGTGAGGCCCTTTTGAAGAGTAGACCATTTCTTGTGCCATTTGTGACTCTATTTTAGTAGCGTTGGGTGTATATGCACTCGTGATCCACACTTAGTCACTCTCACGTCTTTCCATGTTTTCTTACCAATGCTTAGACAACCACTAGATTATTCAGACTCGATGGAGCTTAGCTCTCCTTGTATTCTGGAAGGTCTTCTAGGAAGAAAAGCCTCAGAATTGAAATTTTGAAAGGCAAGGGAACAACTGCCAAGGCTCTAGACCTAGCCAAACTTACCATTTCTCAATTAGATTAGGAGGAACTTAGAAGGCTACAACTAGAACTGCCAAGAACACAAAGCCAAAAGGGCCAAGAAAACCGAAAAGGTAGAGGGTCCCGATTTGCAATGGGGCGATATGCGAATAGGTCACAACACATACCTACTGTGTGACACACTTCTATGGACCATTACACTTGAGAGAATCCATGAAAGAGAAGATCTCAAGAGGCGGCTCATAGCTTCCTAGTTGAAACTAGTTTAATCCTTCTCATGATGCTCTTCAAATTGGCACAGAGGATTAGTGACTTGACTACTCCAAAATGGAAGATTCAAAGTGCAAGAAGAGAAGCTAAGGATACAAGAATGCAAGCTAGAATGAGAGATTAAGCTAAGGATGTATGCAAGCAACTAGTGTTCTAGAATGAGAATGCAAGAGCTATTCTATTGAAGCAATGCAAGAAAGAAATTAGATTAACAATGCAAGATTAAGCTAGAAATGAAGCTAAGCTAAGGAATGAGAGAGCTAAAGCTACGAATTCAAATCAGCAAGATTATTCTAAGAATGCAAGACACAAAGAGTGCAAGATTACAAGACAACAAGATTCTAAGATGGAACCCTTGAGCCAAGGAAGAGCTTCCTTTTAAAGGAATTGCCTCAAGAATGAAGGGTGGAGATTAATAGGCAAAATAATGAATGGATGAGATGAAGAGGCAAAAGGAGATGCAAGGTTAGGTAGAGATGAGTGGTGAGGATTAAGAGGCAAAGGGAAAATGTTAGGTAGAATAAGACAAAATAGCATTTTTGAAAGCACAAATCCCTTTTAATTGCTAATTAATCAAGATTAAGTATGCACACATGTGAATATGTTCTTTTAATAAAAGTGTAGAAATTTTATATTAAATGGAAGTTTTTAGCAATTAAATAAATATGCAAGCTCTAGAAATTAGACCATAGCATAAGCTAATGATATAATATTTTTGATTTAATTATGCAAAGGGGATTTGAGGGGTTACTCTGCATAATGATGCTTAGAAAAGAGATGATTTGATCAAAAGGGGGGCTCAAGTTCTACTAGACCTATTTTAGGTGATCACATTTGCCCCTCTTTGACTAATGTGTGAGCGATCTGGGAACACATTGAGTTGAAGAATAATGATGTCAAGAATAGTTGATAGAGATTGAACTTGCAATCTGATTGAACGAAAACCGCTAAATAAGATGAGAGTATCCAACCTGATATGAAGCGATGAGACTTAATATCTGTCCAAGGAAATTGAGATAGCACCATTATGAACCTGATGAACTTGATATGCCCCAAGTGATCAAAAGGGGGGCTCAAGTTCTACTAGACCTATTTTAGGTGATTACATTTGCCCCTCTTTGACTAATGGGTGAGCGATTTGGGAACACATTGAGTCAAAGAATAATGATGTCAAGAATAGTTGATAGAGATCGAACTCGCAACCTGATTGAACGAGGACCGATAAGCAAGACAAGAGTATCCAACCTGATATGAAGTGATGAGACTGAATATGTGTCCAAGGAAATTGAGAAAGCACCATTATGAACCTGATGAACTTGATATGCCCCAAGAGATCAAAAGATGCTTGTCCAAGTGAATTGATATGAAGCGATGAGAACACTCTTTCAGAAAGAAGATGTGGAGAATCTCAACTTGATATGAAGCGATGAAGCTGAGATGCCCCAAGCGATGATTTTTAGTCCTGATTGACTTGATCGTTTTAAGATTAGGTTCAATTGCTAGATTTGTAGATTAGGAGATTTGATTGACGAAAAGATTTGCCATATTGTCATGCTCCCTCAGGATTGAAATGGAAATGAGGTACAAGGGGTGAAGATCAGCCTCAGAAGTCCAAGAAAGGAAGGCAGAAGTGAGCGAGAAGCGATAGTGTCATTCGTCAACTGCATTTGAAGACTTGGAATTTCGATTTCGATCCCGAAAATAGGATCAAAGATAAGGATTTGCAGTCGAATACCTCGGTGAAGCGAAAGGATGAAAAGAAAGCATAGCTCAAGGGAAGCAAAAATGCAAAGCTAGATGCAGTCCTAGAATGAAATGCAACCTAAGAAGGCAGCCTAAGACACGAGAGTAGTCAAGTCACCGATTCAATAGACCATTAGTTTTCATCATTTGAGTGTTTGGGACATCGGAGGTTAATACAACCTTCACTGGTGTGAGAGCAACCTTGAAAATATGAATACGACCTTATCGGATAAGATGTTGGAAACACACGTAAGTATCACGGCACAAGAGCCGAGATGACCTGATCATGGTTTCCTAAGTTAATGTTGTAAGATAACACTCGTACCGAGGCACAAGCTGCCAAGATAACCAGTAGTGTTGTCGTACTTGCTACACACAAGCAATAGACAAGGAGATAATTCCAACCTCACCTAAGATTGAAATCACACCACAAGTAAAAATCAAAGAAAAAGATGTTATGCGCCCAGTCGTGAATCTATAGTCAAGTAGACATCATCGAGCGACCTTAGAAGACATAGCAAGCGAAAATCAATGATAATAGACAACACAAGAAAATAGTTCAGCATATCTTAGTCGTTTTTAGTTTTCTAGGATGTAATTTGTGCTAGTAAGAAAACACCTTTGTGCTAGTGTCAAAGTGTAAGTGTGCAGTGAAAGATAATGCAAGATCCGATATGTGTTGAAGAACAAAGTGATGTCCAGATTGGTAGTGTTAAGAAACATTGAAGGATTGGGGTGTTGAGAAACACCAAGTAGTGTTAGCGATAAAGTGTCCATCAGGAAGGATTGATAAATTAACTCAGGTTAAAGCTCAAGAGGTCGACCAAGTGTTAAAGCACTGACAACTCAAATTGGAGTACGATTGCCCTCAAACGACAGACAAGAACCGAGGACAAGACTAAGACAAGTTCTAGCCCAGGACGACACAAGGAAACAAAGAGTGAAATGGATGGAGGAGACGAGCTTAGCCACGCGTTTATATATGGAGCGCTGGTTACAAGTAGCGCCTGTTTGCCAGGTTTTCACCACTTGGAGATTATTTATATTTTTGCTACCAAGGCGCCTGTTTCCAGGTTTTAACCAAGGCACGATTTTTTCTTTTTCTGATTTTTTTGTTCTTTTTCATTTTTTTGCGTTTTTTGATATTTCATTTTTTTGGATGGATGCATCAAGATGTTTGTTTCCAGGTTTTCACCAGGATGATCATTTTTTCAAGATATTTTATGCTTTTTAGAATTTTTTCAGGACACTATATGCTTTTTAGAATTTTTTCAAGATCATAGATTGTTGTACAAGAAGCAGAATGTTTAGTTGGAGAGTTGCTGCAGATGAAGAGCGTTGAGAGGCTCTTGGAGATCACTGCCATTTGTAGTAGCCAGCTGATAAGTTGCAAAACCAGATGCTGTAGTAGTGATAGGAGTAAGGATCCAGCCATTATTGCCCAACTGTCAAGAGTTTCATAGTCAAGGAAAGATCATTCCAGTAAGATCCACAAATATCCTCATCGATCTCTCTTAACGCTTTGTCAGATTCCTCACGTTCTAAACACCTAAGGAGAGTACCATCGAGACATTTCCGAAGCAAGTCATTAATGATGAGTTTATACTAGTGCGCGCTTCTGGGAAAGCAATGATGGAGTGGAGAGTGACGTGAGGTATGAAAGGTAATGATGGTGTGGAGAGTTGGAGAGTGAAGTGAGTCATAGGAAGGAGATGGCAACATCAATTTTTCTTTTATATCCAAGTCTTTTAACTTGGGAATCCACATAGCCTTTGATTTTTCTTTATTTTGAGATGCTTTTGTCCGCAATTCTTTGATGATGGATTTTAGAATCCATATTTTCTTCTTTTCTTTGAGAACCCTTGTGGCCTTTTGAATATTGCTTTTTGCTTTGTAGTCACATGTCGTTTAGACAAGACATGGTGATCTTTATATGCAAGTGGATTCTTGTATTTCTGATTTTTATGTTGCACATCCAAATTGCTTCCGGAAGACTCGGGAATTATGGATGAATGAGGCTGATATGACGGGTTTAGATGGAGGGATGGATGAGAAGTGGGCCAGCCACTTGACTCAAGAAGAATGGGGGATAAAGGCTCAACAGGTTCAAGTGCAAAGACACTAATATCATCCTCATCGTTCATCAAGGAGTCAGAGAGATCAAGAAAGTTATCCTCCATAGAGTGTTGTTGAACACGAGTTGTCCTAGAAGAGTAAGAGGAGTATTATGCGAATCTAGCCTGGATGGTCCATTCCGAGAACCAAGTCCCTCTTCTGGTGCAGAAATGCATGAATCGGAACCAACTTAATTCTAGACCTTCCTAAGTTCCATGAAGCTGTCATAGGATGAGGTCTTATATACCCATGATTTTCTTGATTTGCTGAAGTGTTGTTTTGATTATGAGTAGATGGCCTAGGAACCATAGGAATAACTTCCATAGAAGGATGAAAAGGATCTTCATCGTCAACTTGATCTTAAGAGTTTGAGCTTTCTCCTCTTTCAAAGTTTGTAGTAGGAGCATATCTGTGTATAACATCAACTTGTATATCCATAGTAGCATCTGATAATGAATTCCACTCATATTCATTCGAGTCTGTTTCTTTGTTGCGATACTACCTGATGTAATCAGCTAGAGATATGGTAGGAGGTAGATTTTCATCATCACTTTCTTCTGTCACAGGAGGTATATTTTCAGCAGCAGGAGCTTGCTCAGTAGTAAGAGCAGTAGAGTAGTCTAGAATAGGCATATCAAAGATATGGGAGATGTCAGCTAGTTGCCCCCAATCAGTAGCAGGAGTGGTAGTAGTAGTATTAGCAGTAGCATCAGCGGGAGTAGGAGTCTGTTCAATAGAGTGGATAAGATCCTCTTGGTTAGGACCAAGGTCATGTTCTTGAGGCACTTGAGAAGGTATGTAAGGCTCTCTCTGATAGTCTGGATTGGAGTTTTGGATGTGCAAGAGCCTTTCATATGTCATAGGTAGAATTTTTGCTTCTTCATTATCTGAATCCTCATATGCGTGAGTGTTGCAGCTAGGTGTGTCAAACTTGCGTTCATGATAGCCAACACCAGTTTTGTCCTTAGGATTTTTGAATTCAGCATGTAGAGGTTCGAGAAGACCTTTGCCTCTGCCAAGAGGACTTTTTCCATCATGTCCCATCTTTTGCATAAGTTGATAACCCATACCATACTTTTCAGGCGAGATGTCAGTATGTTTGTCCTTTTGTTCAGGTTCTGCTCTCTTGTAGAGTAAGGTGACACTTTCTTCCCTTTCTAGCTCTAGGGGAATTGTAGCCTTAATCATTCCAGTACCTTCATGTATAACAGATGTTGTAACTGATGGAGATGATTTTCCATAAGAGTTTGAAAAGATAGGAAAAGTGTCCACTTGATAGGTTCCCATACCAGAAGGTCTTACTAGTATTCTTTTTCCATGATTTTATAAAGGTGCTTTTTCCTTTGCTTATGATTTGTCAGGAGGTGATCCTTCTTTGTTATGAGGAACCATTCGATTTGCTTGTTTAGTATTGGTATAGGCACATGCTAAATCTGCAGGAATGGTAATCTCAATTCCGTCATGAGGGAATTTTATGCATGCTTGCATTGCATGGATCCAAGGATGACCCAAAAGTATGTTGTATGCCAAAAGAATATTGAGGACTTGATAGATAACATCCTGTTGAACCAGACCTACTTGAATAGGCAAGACTACCAGGCCTTTAGAAGAACGTTCCTCTTCATCGTATGCTTTGATCATTATTTTGCGTCGGGGATCAACAACATGCTCTGAGAAACTGAGAGCTTTAACCAGACTGAAAGTACAGATGTTCAAACCCGCGCCTCCATCTATCAAAATGCGCTTAACTCGATACTGATGGATGACGACTTCAATATGGAGAGGCTGATTATGAGGATAACTAATAGATGTGTCATCTATTTTAGAGAAAGTGAGATAAGGAGGTGATGTGAGGTGACTGACCATGGACTGGAACTTATTGACGTCTAGGTGTTTAGGTACATTAGCTGCAAGAAGGGCTTGATCAAGAATCTCCCTGTGAACAAGAGAGATTTGCAGTAGCTCAAGTATAGAGATCTGAGCTAAAGTGTGCTGAGGTTGCTTAGCTATATTAGAATCCTGTGTAGTTGACGGGTTAGTTGGTTGAGTTGTTGAGGTTGATATCTGCTTAGCAGAAGAAGAGGAAGATGAAGCTTCTCCTGAAGGAGTGACTTTTGCTTGAGAGCGGGTTACCGCATTAGACAATTCAGCTTAGTATGATCAGAGGATTCAAGCATGTTGATCACATTGTCGCTATTAGAGTAGGTGTAGGCAACCTTATTATCCTTTGCCTTGGAAGACTCCCCTTTTTCAAATTTAGGAAAAGGCTCCTTGAAAGCCTTATGATCATTGTTTGCTTGTGTGGCGGATCAACCACAATAGTCTCATTATCGATTAGATCCTGGATGAGGTTCTTAAGTTTCATGCATTCATTAGTCTTATGGCCTTTGTTGCGATGATAATCACAATAGTGGTTGTCGTTCCACCATTTAGGCTTGATCTCAGGATCATAGGGTCTTGAGTTGTCAGGCAAAGTAATAATCTGATTAGCCAAAAGCATCTTCAAAGCATTTTCAGGTGATTTTCCGAGAGGAGTAAAGTTTCTCTTGGGCTTAGAGGCCCAAGGCTTATCAGTTTTAGCTTTCACAACAATAGATAGATTGAAAGCTTGCTCTTTAGCAGTGGTAGACTTTGAAGTTCTAGCCACGATTCCGTCATTGACGATGTCTTTATTCTTGTTCCTGAATTTGTTCTTATCCTTGTTATGCTGGTTGTAGGAGAGGATTTGGATTGAAGAGTGATATCGCCCTTACGAACAAGGACATCCTCTATGCGAATAGATGATTCAACTAGTTTATCAAATGAAGCATGAGTTTGCATTTGTAATGCATAACTCATTTTGGGAACTAGAGAGTTGATAAATATGTCAATCTTTTCGGTCTCAGGAATCTGTCGAGGATAGCGTGTGTATAGATTTCACCATCCTTGAAGGAAAACCACAAAGGACTCACCTTGACGTTGTTTGATATTACAAAGATCAAGCATAGTGATAGCATGTTGGATATTATAGGAGTATTGTTGGATGAATCTTTGCACTAGCTAGTCAAAAGATTTGAGAGGAGGAGATAGTTTAGTGAACCACTCCATAGCTTGAACACTAAGACTCCTAGGAAAGAGTCTCATAAGATAGGTGGGTTCATGCAAGAACTCCATGCTTAGTGCGCAAAACTCCCTAATATGATCATGAGGGTCTTTGCTACCATCATACTTTTCATACTTAGGAAACTCAACCTTTCGAGGAAAAGGCGACATGTATATATCTTTGTCAAAAGAAAATGAGCAAATAGCCTCAAGAGAAAAGTATTTGCTTGGTTGTTCTTTCTCTTTTTCTAAGCATTGCATATGTTTCATCATCTCTTCCATTTGTTTCCTCATGATTTAAATTTCAAATGGTTCCTCTTTCTCAATCAAGTTGTCAACATCAAAGTTGTGAGGTAGCTTGACTCCTTGTGAGGCCAAATGCAAGAAGTATTGATCTTTGTTTTGACTCAATTAGTATTGATCCTAAATAAGTACTCATAAGAAAGAAATGGTGAAATTTGGTTGCGTGAATTTTAGAAATATAATGAAAGCTTCTTAAAAGATAAGGTTGAAGTTCCTCATATTGATAATGTCTTGAAATTATAAAGAGTTGAGAATTTTTTTTCCTCAATTTTAGAATAATGTTTTGGCTATAAAATTATAAGCAAGCAATTGTTGATGGAGCATAATTTGTTCTTTTATGGTTGGTTAGCAAGTTTTGTTAAAAGAGTCAACCATGTAGTTGGCTGATATGTAATAGTGCTATGATACTATCACGGTAGACAATTTTGATATATATTATATGGTGAATTTTTTCAACTCCATTTATTTTGATGACATTCAAATTCTGTTTAATTTTTTTTTTCGCAGCAAGCCTCTTATTTATTGGAAAACACTATGAAAGATTTTGCTGAAGGTGTAATCAAAATCCTTCTGTGTACAAATATAGTAGAAAGTGGTCTTGATATCCAAAATGCAAACACTATTATCATTGAAGATGTTCATCTTTTTGGACTTGCACAAATGTATCAGGTTCTCTCTCTCTCTCTCTCTCTCTCTCTCTTATTCCCCCTCCCTCCCCAATACACATCTACAAGTAAACCTAGCAACTGGCATTTGATGTCAATGTTGCCTTTGGACTTGATGTGAGTTATATTTGGTTACAGATTCTGTGCAAGCAAGTCGATGTCCTCTGATTAGTTGTCTCTTAAAATGGTGCTTATCCACTATTACATTCTTCTGGCAGTCGTAATAAATGAATTATCTGTTTACTAACAGCTCCGTGGAAGGGTTGGAAGGGCAG
Organism: Chamaecyparis obtusa; assembly: GCA_027943335.1. NCBI lineage: Eukaryota > Viridiplantae > Streptophyta > Pinopsida > Cupressales > Cupressaceae > Chamaecyparis > Chamaecyparis obtusa. The sequence goes on along the minus strand of BSBK01000515.1, from coordinate 534,592 downwards.
ACAAAGAAGCATATGCATATCTGTTTCATCCTGTGAAGTCACGCATGTCGGATGATGCTGTAGTAAGTAGTCTCAGCTATATGCTTTTGCTTCTTGTATGTTTTACGAGTATTATATTGTTTTCTTGAAGCAGTTAGAAACATACATTTAATTATTATTTGGATTGACAGCCTATGAGTTTTTCACAGTATAAGCAAACTAGCTGTAATCATTATGAAGTCACACCCTGAGGTTAGCTTGCCTAGTTTGAGATTTCCTGCTATATTTTACTTACTGTTTTAAAAACATGTTAAACAGTGAACTAAAATCTATCCTCATATTTGAGTATATCCGCATGGTGAATGATCTTTTATTCTATGATTACTTTATCCTAAAAAGCCAGTTTGGGTCAAAGGAACTATATATTGTAGGTTAATCTGTATTTAGGAGAGTTTATTCAAAATATTTAGACAAGCTATAATTTATTCAATCAAAATCATGGTTTGTTTCAAAACTGACAAATCTGATGATGAAAGATCTGATTTCTTTTCAATGTTCACCAAGTATTTAAAATCTAACTAGGGTTCAAAATTCAGGATAGGTTATCAGCATTAGCAGAGTGCTCTGGACTTGGTTCTGGTTTTAGGCTTGCAGAGAGAGATATGGCCATTCGTGGGTTTGGAAGCATATTTGGAGAGCAACAAAGTGGGGATATTGCAAATGTTGGGATTGATCTCTATACTGAGATGCTATCTGAAAGCTTATCGAAGGTAAGATGCTCTTTGTTGTGATTTAAGCCTAAGGTTTCGAAATAGTCTTGTGATGATACTTTTATTGGTCAATTTGCCAATATATAGGCAGATGATTGTTGCAGGTAACTGAAATTATAAAATAATTCTCACCTGTTCAGATCTAGTAAAAGTGGCTTCGTAAGGAAAAATAAACAAGTGGTGGAATTACTTATGTTGATAGTGGATTTATTTGAATGGAGTTATTATCAAAGCCAGTCTTTCTCTTTATACATTGTAGATTGTTTTAGAAATGTGTGGGAATCTCTGATGCCTGTGTAATATAGTGCTGGAACTGTCATCTACGATTTAAATTCAAGAAATAGGTTTCTTATGATTGCATAGTTGCATCATGTTGTACTGTTTCTCTTCACATCTTCTCTTGAAATCAAGGTCATGCGGATCAAATTGAGATTTAATCCAAGACTTTCAGTGGATATCTTAATGCATTGGCGATGTCTGAGTGTCTCCAATGTGTATAAAATCTGCTATTGAGGTTTCAATTAACAATTTTATTGCAAATAAGAGGCTAAAGCTTGTGTAGTATTCTATTTTGCAAGCAGGCATTTCCTTTATATTGCTTTATAGCCCTCTTTTCCTTGAAACAAAAGTCTTCATATCAATAAGAGATTTCATACAGCAAATTCCATGCCCTAAAAAATATTTATAAATAAATAACATGTTTGTTGAAGTAAATGAGCAAACAGTGTTTTCAAAAGGTTTAGGGAACATAAAATAACTCTAATCAGTTAGGCTAAATTTGTGACTTCTAAGTTTGATGTCACTATATGACTACAAAGATTATGTGATCCAAGCGAGCTTCAAACTCTGCAGCTTTTCATTGTTATAGGGCTTGTGCAGAAGGCATGTTGTTTAGGAAAATTCTGTCAGTCAAGATTGTAACCAACTTTTTCCATTGATTTGATAAGGTCCACTAGAGGCCACTATTCTTTATAATTTCAAAAGATGCCGAGGACATTGATTGGAAACTGGCCTCTGCACTGAAATTGATCAGAGAATCATTCAGTTCTATTTTAGTGGGTCAACCCATCAAAAATGAGTTCAGAGCATAGTCAAAACCGGAAAAGGGGAAGAAAAAGAGGGTTAGATAACTAGATATAGATCTGATAGCAGATTATTGTAAGGAAATAAGTCACACATTTGATGAGGCATAACTTACCATTCCAGTTCCCCTCGTCAACTCTTGTGGTCATCCTTGTGCATAAATATGTGTCTACGGTGCTGGAGCTGATTGGGAATGCTGAATTGTATTTCAATTTGATCCTAGTTAGGTTTCTAGTGTTAGAATGACAATGCATAGGCATTTGAATATGCTCGACCACACTTTATAATGACCTGTTTCTTGAAAGTCAAAATGGAGGATGAGATTAGAGAAAACTTATTAGAAAAATAAAAATGGTTGTTGAGAGTTTTTTTTTTGTTACCTCCAATTGTTGGGGCATCAACTCCTAACCTGTATCTTGAAACTCAATGTTTGGATGTGTTAGAAAGCTTAGGTTACAAACCAATTCAGGCGCTTTGAGATGCCTTAAAGAGATACTAAACCACTCTCAAAGCTCTTAGACAAAATCTTACTGCTAAATTCTGTTTTGGAGGGGTTCAATATTGCAAAATATAAGGTCGATCCTGGTAAATTAGATCAGATTATTAATAGAGGAAATTTTAATTTTATTACTTGTTGCTTTGATGTATTCTAACTCTCTTTCAAATTTTAATGAGATTGTCTATGTGATGATGTAGAACTATATGAGAGAACAATGATTACTAAGAGTAAGGATGATATATTTCTTTTCACTTGAGAAGGCTTGATTTATATGTCTGCTGTAACTTGTAATAACATTTGTAGATTTCTGTCTTTTCCAAGTTACTCTTTCAATGAGTATACATATAACATAATGGGACATGTCTCTACGTGAGACATGTCTCTTGTTAACAGTTTAATCATTCATTTGTTACTGCTAATATATATCATTGAATCTGATCGATAATGATCGAGTCATAACTTAATGATAATGATATTGCAAGACAGTCGATATAATGATCGACTCTTATAATATATATTGACAACGATAATATACGGTAGTCGATAATGTTATCGGCTGTGATAACCACAGTTGATATTGACTATGATCATCACAGTCGATAACATCATCGATTGTGCCGCCATAGTTTTCTTGCATTTCCAATTACTGTCAGTATTCATTGATATTAAGTTGATTCACATAATTGACATTATGGTTGATATCAAAAATGAAATCTGTTTAATGTATTATCATCATTATAATGTATATGACAATAATATATATATATATCTCATATATATATAATATATATGTCATTTTAATAATTGTCATCAATAATGCTCCGTGATAATAATAGAGAAGGATAGATATCAAATGTTTAAGGCCGATAGGCCATTCAAACATTTGATTTCATCGATTAGAATCATCCGATCAAAGCTACAATTATTAACATTCCCTCTTAGTTAGAGAGGATGATTTCTATTCATGTAATACAGTGAACTGCTTTATCGTAATTACCTCAATGCAACATTAAGGGTTATGGTCTACATAGATATCATAATGACATCCACCATAATAGATGTTACCTCACGGTATTGTCAAGAGTATGGACAGTTCAGGAATATCAACCATATGATATTCTCCATACTGATATCTTTTTTGGTATGTGAACTGGCAACACGTCTCATGAAGCCTACCAGAGAAGATATCATTTCATGGCATATCCACGGATGTTACATCTTAGAACATCCACCATGATATATCTCAATAATATAACTCATTGTAGTTACACACTACTTAGTTAATATTACGTAAGAGATATGAACTATCATGACATATCCACGGATATCAATCATATGATATCCATCATGATAGTAGGTTAAACTATTGTTAAAGTCGTCACTTTACAATAGCAATCACAGGTAAACATCATTGAAAGATCATCATCTTTCATGATGTTTCCACAAGATCATGGAGTTACACACATGACCTCCACCATGAACCATATCAGAGGGTGGTGACAAGAGCTTACACCTCAAGTTTCTCTTCAAAGAGAAAAATGCATTAACAATGGCTTGCACCTCAACCTTCTTCCTCACAGAGAAGAATGCATTAAGTAGATCTACATGATGATGTGGCTCCCTTTGTAGCTTAAGATCTGGCATCAACCTCCTGACCTTCTCAACCAAGGTTGCCTCTAATGAAATGTCAGACTCCCTCTGAATTTGATATCAACCTCTTGACCTTCCTGTCCAAGGTTGCTTCTGTAGGTTTCTCAGGCTCCCTTTGAATGCTATTTCCTCTTCTTTGAAATGTTTCAGCCATCAACTTAGTCCCATGACTGCAAGTATCAAGTATCCATCTATCCAGGAATATCAAATCGGACTCTATTCCATGTATCATAGAGTCCTCTGACTGCTACAGATTCTCCTGATCACTTGACATAGTTCACTCCCTTTGAACCAATATGATCAAGATCCTCGGAGATCAAATGAATCAGATCCTGTCGCTGCTTCCTTTTGTCACAGAAGGATACCCTTCTTACATGATCCCAATCATAGAAGATATCAGACTCACATCATCTAGCATGATCAACATATGACAAAAAAAATCCTAGATTCAAAACCACTTTGGAGCTACTGTCATAAGATTGAGTCCTGCACAATGCCTCGGTAGCATACCTAATTCGCCATTCTTCTTTTCCTTCAAGAACATCCTCGGAGACAAAAGAAAAGATCAAGGCAAATAGCTCTTATAGTACATACATGACTACATCAAAGAGAGTGACTACAATAAGCAAATAAATGTAATACTAAAAAATAATAAAAATACTTCTCATTATTTAGGAGCAAATGCAAATCAACATCCTTTCTGATGCAGGTTTCTCCAATGAAGGTCCTGTTAACTGGTTATGAAGGATGTGTGCGTTATCACAAGCCTTGAAAGATAAGGAATACATCCTTAAATTTTCCATCTATAGAGATATCACAAGTTTTGTATAGTCCTTTAGTGTCTACGACTCTAAATAATAGAGACTTGTATCATCTTGCAAGCAATTCATCTGATGGGTCATTGATGAATTGTATCATAATGTTTACAAGCTCATTCAATGATAATTTTCCAAAGATGATGGGGTCTTCTTTAATTTTCTCATAAAACTCCGAAACAAGATACAAATTCATAACATGAGACTCAAATAGTGGCTCTTCACTGTGTTCCAAGAACTCAGACCCATCTGTAATGCTCATGCTTGCTTCCACACAAGCAGCCACAACAAACTCACCATAGACAAAGAGGATTCACCAAGGTGCACAAATACTACTTTTATTAGGCATCAATCTGAAAGTCTGCAGCTGATGAAGGATTTCATAGCTTCCACAAAGGATTTGCTCAACAAATAAAGAAACCAAATACCATGGAAGCAAAATGAGTTCGGACCTTTCCATCTGTACAGTGGTTATACTTCTATCAACATCAATATCCATTGTTCTTCAATCAACCAGTGACCAATATTTCTCAAACCTCAATCGTAGACTTTCCATGAGCTCGCACAAAATATAGATATATTTAGCATGTGCGGATACCATTATCTACGCAGGCCTAATCACAACTATTTGTGCAGAGGTGGTTTGCAACATTGAGGAGCTTTCTTTATCCATCTTGCATCTTCTGCCATCTCTGGAGTCACCATAGCACAATTTATTTGAAGCACTATGTCGAACGGTTCAGGTGCCTTCTCTAAGATTCATATTTGCAAGTGTGTCAAGGAGACTGCTAGTAAAGGTTGTAGAGCGCGACTTTACACACATAAGCTTCACTTTCTTGAAATGTAATGCTCCCAACTTGTCTAATTTAGGCACTATAGAGTTTTCTCTTTAATATTCCAGACCTTCACCTATGATATAGGACTATATTGTCATCTTCAACACAAAAACTTCAATACTACCCACAACTTGATACACTTGCAGGAAACAACAGACATAGCTATGGTCGATTTGAGAAATGAGCTGCCCATAGTAACTAGTCCGATCAATGACAAAACAAACAAGGCGTTGTCCATTGATAAATGATGGAGCAGATCTGAATCCAATAGATGAGCAAGCATACTCAATCTTCTCAAAACAACTCGATATCTTCTCAATATGCAGGCTCGATCTCAGTCAAAAGTCGACATGGATTACAGATCTAAAGTGTATCTTATCGAAGAAGTTGATATGTCAGCACATTTGTAGCTAATAGAAACCTTCAAATTTGAGCAATGTCTCATATTGGAGAGCATGGCGCATTTGTGAAGCATTCAAGGAAGCATTTTTACAGAGCGCGAGCTCACAACAATTCTCTCAGCAATTCACACTTTCTTGTTCCTCTTTGTCTGGGCCAATTCGTTCATGTCGATTATTTTATTTTTCTCTAGAAAACATCATGAAGACAACAAATCTGCAACGCTCAACCCTAATGGTGATGCTAAAAGACAAAAAGTCTCAGACTTTATGCAAGTTCTGTCTCAACTGGTAAATAAATATTAAAAATACAGTTTGTAGGCATTGGCGGGCTTCTGGTGTAGCTTTCACCTATGTTTTATGCATTCAATTCCAAAATCAATTTTGGAACATAACAGCTCCTAGCAGTTGCACGGTAGAAGTGACTATGAACCATGATGTTATATTCTATCCTTCTGATATTCCCCATCACCACAACTCTTCCATAACCAATATATATTTCAAAATCTTTCCTTAGACACCCATCTGTGACTCTGTAGTTTGCAAATAAGGTTGGCTTTGACTCTTCGTTCATGGAAGAATAGATTCATTGATTACCTTCTTTTATCTCATCATCTTGTTCAAAGATCAAACACCATACTCATAGAGGGCATGACTCCAGGATCCTACAATTTACATTGGGAGACGACATCTTCCCTATACTGATTTGCAGGCTTTCCAAGCATCGACAATCATACACATGATTCCAAAATATATCAGCATTTCATTATGTGATTGTATAACAGTGACCACACACTTGCAATTATATCATGGATCACCGGCTTGCACACCCCTCTTCACGGCCAAGTCCCAGCACCAATGACCCCTACCTCGACGCACATAGAGAGCTAGGCCATCTGCTGCAAAACATCCAAACAAGCGACAATAAGCAGTCCGTGGTTATCACACATTGCAGCAGCTAGTGTAGAACCTCGCAGAAGCCATCACATCTAATCACTGCGATTTTTTTTTGACTATCATTAGTTTATCTTCCAATCACACAGATATGGGGTTCGGCTGCACTTCATCTCATTTCCAAAGTGTTGAACCGTAGCTCTGATACCATGTTGAATTAGATCAGATTATGAATTGAGGAAATTTTAATTTTATTAGTTGTTTCTTTGATGTATATGATAGACTTAGATAAGAATTGTATTCTAACTCTCTTTCAAATCTTAATGAGATTGTCTATGTGATGATGCAGAACTATATGAGAGAACAGCGATTACTAAGAGAAAGGATGATATATTTCTTTTCACTTGAGAAGGCTTGATTTATATCTCTGCTGTAACTTGTAATAACACTTGTAGATTTCCGTCTTTTCCAAGTTACTCTTTCAATGAGTATATATATAACATAATGGGACATGTCTCTATGTGAGACATGTCTCTTGTTAACAGTTTAATCATTCACTTGTTACTGCTAATATATATCATTGAATCTGATCGATAATGATTGAGTCATAACTTAATAATAATGATAATGCAAGACAGTCGATACAATGATTGACTCTTCTAATATATATTGACAACAATAATGTGTGGCAGTCGATAATGTTATCGGCTGTGATAACCACAGTCGATATCGACTGTGATCATCACTGTCGATAACATCATCGGCTGTGCCACCATAGTTTTCTTGCATTTCCGATTACTGTCGGTATTCATTGATATTAAGTTCGACTGTGGTTATCACAGCCGATAACATCATCGGCTGTGCCACCATAGTTTTCTTGCATTTCCGATTACTGTCGGTATTCATTGATATTAAGTTGATTCACATAATCAACATTATGGTCGATATAAAAAATGAAGTCTGTTTACTGTATTATCATCATTATAATGTATATGACAATAATATATATATATATATATATAATATGTATATAATATATCTCATATATATATATATATATATAATATATATATATATATGTCATCTTAATAATTGTCATCAATAATGCTCCATGATAATAATAGAGAAGGATAGATATCAAATGTTTAAGGTTGATAGGCCATTCAAACATTTGATTTCATCGATTGGAATCATCCGATTGAAGCTACAATTATTAACACATCCTATCCAAGTCTGCGAGTCCTCAAGATGTCTAGGATGTCTAGAATGTCACCAAGATACTGACATTGGAAAACGGTAAGTTTCACCAGTTTTAATTATCAATTCATTGATTAAAATTTCTGGTTTGAAAATTCTTGTTAGATATTCCCACAATCATAAAGCAAATTGTTAGTAAGAATGTGCATATTTCCATGTCTGTGGTTAATATTCCCAAAATGTTAATTTAATCCTACACGTCATCTTTCATTATTTTGATTGAGTTCAACTCTAAACAGTGGAAATCATTGTTTTTCCTTGTGAGTTACTCTCTCAAAGATGGGCAGTTCCTGCATAAAATTTAGTGCTCTTAATGCATTTTTTGTCACACATTTTAGTTACAGGTTCATTTGGACAGTGATGCTTTTCTTACTGAAACCGAATTCCTACTTTTTTTGGTACTGATTTCACACTATAATGTCTTGGAACACTGAACAGAATGAATTTGTTTCCAGGTTGGACAATATCGACTAGTTCCTGTACCATATGAAGTTGTTCGGGTAAGAATGAATCTTGGTATGATATGCAGGTGGCAACATTGCAATTCCTTCGTCATCTAAATAAGCTGTAGTATGTGTCTGGAATGTTGCTATAATATGCTAGCTAATTAAATCCTAGATGAATATCTAAGGTCAATTCTTATATTTTCTGTTGTTTTATACCTCTATGACAGCTTGGTTTTGATATAAATTCTCGCCTACCTTTTGAATACATTGACGCGTTAGATGATCCTAGAAGAATTATTGAGGAAGCTGAGGGAGCTGCTAAGGAGGACCTATGGACTCTCATGAACTTCACAGAGCAATTGCGTCGTCAGTATGGGAAAGAACCACCATCCATGGAGGTTTCTTCTGATTGACATTTTGCCATTAACCATTCATGAATTGTTTAGCCTGAAGAGTTGAGAGGAAGATTTGTGGTGTAGAATTTAGCAATGATTCTTTATTTAGTAATCTCATTTATTTGATCTTTTTATGTGATTGCATGATCAGCTGTTCCTGAAAAAGATCTATGTGAAACGGATGGCTGCAGACCTTGGGATAACTGAAATTGTAAAATCTGTAAAAGCAATTGTAATGAGAACAAGCATGACAAAAGAAGCATTCAAATTTCTTTTAGAAGCTATGTCAACTGATCATCTGCGTTCTTCTCTAAAGTTTGAGGGCGGACATATTAAGGTTTGTCTAGATCTCTGCACAATGATATCTATATTATTCATAGCAAGATGAGAAGTTTCATTTCTCATGATTTTTTTGCATGTAAGGCATTTTGATATTTCTTAGTTAGGATGTTACTACAAGCTAGTCACAGTTTACTGAATTTTCTGTTTACAAATTTCAAGATCGACAGACTTAAAACATCTGTGCATAAATGGTCTAAATCTCATATGGAATGTTGGGGCTTTCACTTTATTGAAGAATAATTCATTCAATGCCACTATAATTTCTGCTAGGGCCTATTATTTAAATCCACAAGGGTCATTATGTACTTAAGATTTCACTGTTGTTATTGGGTCGTATGGTAGATTCATGAAGGTTGCTAGCGATGTTTGATTCTGCAGCTGTTGTCTGCTTAATGCTGTTTCCTGTGGTTTGATCTCAGAGTTTGGATGCCTGTTGTTCAAGGTTGGATGTCTGTTGGTGTGTGGACAGGGTGCTATCAAACTCAAGCAGCTCCTGGTTCCCATTTCCCTTGCTGCTGTTTTTTCTTTGCACTTCTACTGCCTCTGCTGTTTTCTTCTTGCCACTGGTTCAAAACCTTGAAGAAGATTTTCAAAGTTAGTTTTTTTGATTCTTATTGTCATTTATAAAAACAAAAATAATATCTTATTTAATTCCAAAAACATATAACTCTAATCAGCAGTAATGAAAGATAAAGCAATCAACACTAATGCACAGGAAAGCACCAAATTTATGTGGAAAACCAATGAGGGAGTGAGAATCTCACAATATAAGAAAAATTAATACAATGAGGCTCACTGCCAGGTTTGCAGTGTGATGTCCCCTTTCTAGAATAGGATTTAATAATAAATAATAAAAAACCAAAATCAATGAATGAATAAATAATAATAAATTATAATATTATAATATAATTTATTATTAAATTACATATATTATTAATATAATAATATAATACAATGAATAGATAATATAATATATTAAATGATGATATATCATAGTCTCTGGGAGACTGCGTCCCCCCTCCCCCGGAGATGCGTCTCTGAGCCCTTGCGCGTCCCCAGAGATGTCAAATTTGGGTGGAGACTTCGTGTCAAACTCTCCTGACATCTCCAAGTCTCCCGCCATGAATTTTGACGTATCCCGCACATCTCTAGAGGAAAAAGCATATTAAAAAGTAATAAAATAAAACATTTTTATTTTATATTTGTTTGTAGTGTGAGTTTGGAACTATTTTACTCTATATAAAACAATACTAAATGAGTAAATGACATTACTATCACTATTAGTGATTTGAATTTCAGATTTGATTTTCTGATTCAATGGTTTTAATGTTCATACTTAAAACTTTCCGTTGTTCTTGTTTTCAAAGCTCTATGTTATGATATTCCTTGGAAATTATTAAATTATATTTAAAAAAATTTGCCATCTCCAAGTACCCCCGTCTCCTATTTTTGAAAAATATTCGTACCAGCACCGGTACCAGTCTTCGAGATCTCCAAGTCTACCCATCTTCAGGTGACCTTGTGATATATCAAATATTATTCTTTATTATAATATAATACAATCTATTATACATTATAATATATGTTAATACTAAACCGGTTACTAAGAGGGGGGGGGTGAATCAGTAAATACTTCTTTGAGTGTAATTGCAAATTTGTTGAATTATCCTTTACTAATAAGCATAATAAATCAAACACTTACAAGCATGAAGAATTCACGCAGATCAACACAAGCATTTATACGTGGAAACCCTCGGTTAGAAGGAAAAAACCACGGTGAGACAGAGCTCACAACTTCACTACTGTAGAATGAAGGTGCCCTGTTAGGAGCTTACAAAGCACTAGTTTATGTGCTACTCGGTCAAGGGATTTTACAAGAGATCTGTTAAGATCTGAACCTTGTTAGGAGTTGCCTGGTTACAGGACTTCGAACGTCAAGAAGATGTTACCCTGTTAGGGGATTTTAACAACGAACTGATTAGGTCCACCCTAATGAAGGGATTTCAATTTGCTTCAACTACTTATAAAAGCAATGATCTATTGCGACACTGAATGTCTGATTAGATCATACCTCTTTCCTGGTTTGCCTGGTTGTTGATCTCTGCTACCTCTGTCTGTAGCTCTTCTCTCAGAAGATGTCTCTCCTCTGCTCTATGCAATCACCAACAATCAACAACAACTCTTCTTGGGTCCTATGACCTATATTTATATAAGAGTTCATTGTTATGAAACCCTTAACTCATAGAACTGCCAGGCTGTAAACTCAACAAGAAAATCATGCAACTAGCAGTTAAGCCTTGTGTTCTGATCTGGAGTTTACCTTGCAAAACATCCATTGAAATAAAGCTAACTCCTGTTAAAAAGCTAACTCCACTTTTGAGCGGTGGATGTCCCATATAATTAGGCTTTTAACTCAAACTGCTCTGCAAAATCTGGTGCGGATCATTATGTAGTTTAGACCGGTGTAACTTTATTCCTGGTTCAACTTTGTATACACTCCGAGATCGGTACTATATACTTAGATCGGTCTATCGGTGTATTCCCTTTTCTTCAACTACCGGTGCATACACTGTGTTTCTAGTCTACCAGTGCTTTCTAAGTAACATGAGTGATCGGTGACCTTTTATCGGTGCATGGTGTTTGTGACTTTACACTAGTGACAATCTTAAATTGCTAACAATCTTCCGCTTTGTCATTGGTGGCAAAACTATATACAAAACCATACTCACTTGTGACAATTATCTAGTTTGTAAAACTCTTCCCCTGTCTGAGTGCTCTAGTGACTGTTCTACTTTGTTCCTCTCTTTCCTCTTCTTCTTATCCACTCAAAACCATACTCACTTTCTTCTTTTATCTGTTTCTTGGTCTTTCCTCTATTTTCCCTTTTTGCTTTTCTGCTCTTCTTCCCCTTTTTGCCTCCATAGGACAAAGGGTGTGACATCTCTTAGATTTGAAGTTTTGTGAAGATGTGTTTGTATATTATTTTGGCAGATTGAAGGAATGGTGCCCATTGACGGGTTACATATTCTATGTTCTTTTGGGCAGCTTTCAAAGAAACAATGATGTTCTCCATATCTTCCACAATTTTGTAAGCTGGTTCATTGATCAAAACTTTTGTGGAATTCTCTGTTTGATTCATAATGTCAAAAGTTGGTGCCAGAAACATCTGAAATCCGATAATGTCTTGGATCCTCTTATTCTTTTCTTCAGCATATTTTCTCAGTGTAAGAGTTAAACTTGTCATTTCTCTGCTAAAAGAAGTTGCAGTTTAATTCTTAATATCAAACTGAGAGGATAGGGTTCTAATCTCCTCTGAGGCCTTCTTAGATTTCTCTGATAAATCTTGCAAAAACACATCAAAGTTTGATGTCCTGCTCATCAAACTTCTTGCCTCTTGAAGTTGCTGTTGGAGCATTCTTAGGTGGGTTGATACATTTACCTTGATATCTGCAACCTGCTTGTGCAGTATCTCCACTCTTTTCTGTTCATAGTGGTCGATTGCCACTGTTTCTGGATCAGTTAGATCCTCACCTATTGCCTGTGCTAGAACTTCAAGCTGGTCAATGACCGGTTCATCTTCATCAACGTCAGCGTCTGGAACAAAGTTGCACAATATGTTCTTGACAATGGTCAGGACCATGTCCTGTTTTCTCTTGGTCAGTTCCTTGAGCTGTCTAGTTGACATCTTGCTAATATCTACCACTGTATCGGTGGCCTTACTCCTTTTAACTTCTTTCTCTTCAGCAAGAGACAACTTCCTCTTTGATGAGGAGCTTGGTGTGTCATCTTGTACCTTTTGCCTTTGCTCTTGCTCCAATTGAGCTTTCTCACTGTACACTGGGATTTCTTCCTCTTGTCGCTTAAGCTTGCCCTCTCCTGGTTGAGCCTCTGCATCTGGTAGAACTTGTTTTGCAGGTGGTTCTTCCTCGGTCTGAGCTTCTTGTTTCGGTTGCTTATTGACTGCAGCATCCCGTTCTTGTTCTGCCTGTGAGACTTCTTCTTGTTGCTCCTTCTCAGCAGTATGAAGTTCTCCTAAGAGTATATCGCTGTCAATCCCTTGTTCATCATTTACTTGTTCACCAACTGTGAACTCTGTAATGAACCCTTTTGGTCATTTCTTGATTTTCTCTAAAAATTCCCCTTTTGGATTGGAATCATATTTGGGGATTGTAATTTGTGATGTTTCAAGCTAAGACAATGATGCCAATTCCATTCCCCTCAAAGTTTTTGTAATTCTTATAAATACCAATTGCATTATAAAACTCCTCTCCTGCTTTCATGTATGTCATTTATTCTCCATATTAGGCTTTCTCATATTTCCTGTAATAACTTTGATTAGTGTTGCTTAAGATCATCACAATGATTCTTGGATCAAGAATATCAACGGGTGAATAACCTAAGACACTTTGTCTGATTATCGTCTTTGTCCAAAGACTCTCCTTATTGTCGCATTTCCTTATCTAATCTTGTGATCTCTCTACCGTCGATTGCTTGTATCCTTTCCGACAATCACTGTGTATCATCTCTTTTTTCATATTTGTCTTCTTCTTGTATATTGTGTATCTGTAACTACCGCTGATCCCTTCATTATTATATTTATCTGATTTCCATATTGATTGTGGGTTCTATATTTATGCTGTGACCATTCATTCTCTTTCTCCTCCTTGTTCGATATTATTTTCTTGATTCGCCTTTCATTTTAATTGTTTGTTTGCTGACAGTTTGAATCTGATTCGATATTGACTAAATGCTTTATCTCCTAACTCCATTACTATGGCTGAGTGTTGGCTTGATTTGTATGAACCGATTAATTGCCAGCTTCAACGTTGATTCAATTATTTTGTGTCGGCTATATGCGGTGGGTGTTTTTTGTGCGACTATCTTCTCCCAGTTTCCCGTTTTATAATGCCCAACGGTTATGGTCGTAGGTTGCGACTCCAGTATAGACAACAGTTCATGGAGCTATCAATTAGTAATCAATAACGATTACTATGGCTATCGTGAGTATTACTGTTTCGTTAGTATATGGATATTTATTAATAATGTTCATAATATTAGATAGTTAATATTATTAATTGGTCACTTAAATATATATTGATAAATATTGTTAATTATTAACATTAATATGAATTGATATTAATCGTATATTGATTAATAGACTTTATTGATCATATTATATTGATTATATTAATATTAATATTAATTATATATTGACAATTTATTAAATGTTTTGTTAATAAGTTATATTATATGGATTATTTCTAACAATAATATTAATTGTTATTTAGATCGTATTCACAATAACTTGAACCAATATATATGTATTTTATTTATATTAAGCTACAGATTAATAGAAATTAATATTATGATAATGATAATATAATTTATATATATATATTTATAAGATGTCAAATAATGATAATAAGTATAATATATATATATATATATATATGTATATATTCTTATTGATAATTCTATTATTAATTATTATTATTATTTTATCATATTCATTAATATAATATTATATTGATTGATATTACATTAATATCAATTTAATAATATATCATTATTAATTTATTTGATATTATTATTAATTTCAATATCTTAACTTTATTATCATTCTTTATTTACTGATATTTTATTATTTAATTATTATTAGAATTCTATTTGGAACGGGGACATGACAAACTCCTCAGTCTGACCTTTTTCAATTCCGGTGGCAGGCTCTTCAGCTGATGTGAGTTCGACCGGTGGTGCTTGCATTCGTTTAGATTGATCTTGAGGACCTAATTTATCCAATGCACTGAAGTCATACTTATGCCAGTAGTCCAGAGTCGCTTTGTATACTTGATTCTCATATCCGTTTAATATCTCTACAACTCTATTTGGTGTCTTTAGGTTCATGGATGCTTCTTCTAGTAGAAACTTTGTTCTTTCTTCACTAAGTCCAGGTTTGACCTTTAGCAATGTTTCCCTAGTGATTCTGGTGTTTGTGCCTAGACCGGTTCGCCATTTTGTTTGTAGCCTATTATTTAGTTCCGGTGGGAACTTGGACCTATAGTCCCTTGGAGTCTTGCGATAATCCATAAATGTTTCCACTATTGCTACAATAATCGACTGTTTATCCTCTTCTTCTAATACACTGAACCGCTTTGTAGCATTATCTACTTCTCCAAAGTCCATCACCTCATCAATAATATCATTGACAGACATAGGTTTAGTGTTAGCTTTACTCATACAGATAAGGACCGTTGGATTTGTTGGCTTGCTGCTTTTGTCATCAGTGATGTCCACTATTACTGATGCTTCAACTCCAAGAACACCTTTCCCTTTATTGGTGTCCGAGACTGGTTTACCTGTTATTCGTTGAGCTGCTTCTAGTTCTGCTTGCTGCTGGGTCTGAAGAATTTTGGTCCATAATGCTACCTCTTCATTATGTACTTTCTCAACTTCTCCAATAAGCATGAGTCCTATCCTTCTTTTTGTTGAGAAGGTTTTCTGATGAAGTTCAGCTTGTTCTGTAGCTTCTTCTAGAGTGAGGTGGTTCTGGACCTCTAGAAGAGCTCGTATTCTTAGCTCCTCTCTATCTTCTGAAGCCTTCCACTGATCTTCAATAATTTGTAGAAGATTTTCAGGTAAAGTTGTGTGAAGTCCACTGGGATGAAGATTGAATTTATGAAGGCAGAACACTACGACTTCTTCACTTTTTCCTTTGTCTTCATCATTGGCTAGTTGATATCTTCCTCTAACAGAACCTAAATTACCAAAATCTTTTAGTCCTGCCACAAATTCGTCAATTGTGGACTTTCTTCTCCTCATCAGAGGAATTGTTTCCTCGGTCTCTATCTCTTCCGGTTCTTCTTCTTGAATACTGGGTACCGGTTCTACTTTCTTCCTCCGAGCCTTTGGCTGCTTTGTCGCTGGTTTCTTCTTTGGTGTGGGCGTCCTCTTGTAGACAATCTTGATTGGTGTCCTCTTTGACAGATTTTGAAGAATCTCAGTATACGTGCCAAACCGATTGGCGCCGAGATCCAGATTTGCATCATTTAAGGCATCAACATATGCCTTAGCAACTTTGGCAGTGATCTCGTATCCTAGCTCAGGAGCATATGCATCTCTTGGTTCCACTGCTTGAATGATGCAGTTGTTGGTGGTAACCAAAAAGCATACATCGTCTTTGTACAAGTCAACTATAGTTGACGGCACCCTCTTTCTTTCGTGCATTTTTAATTGAAATGCTTCAAAATGTTCAGTCATCGCATTGCTTAACTAGTCTCCTAGTTGATTGGCCATCTCAGTGATTTGATGTATGACCGGTTTATCGGTTCTCCAATTCACTTTTCTAGATCCCTGGGAAGAAATCTAAGTAGTAGAATTATAGGCACATCAGAAGGGTTCCATACTTCATGGATTTCTTTTTCACAACTCCAAGCTTCTTCATGTTTTCAAATATTTGGCTTTGAAGCATTGCACAGATGTCGTATTGGGCATTGTCATGCATTATCCAATGTGCGGCGTGAATAGCTCCACCCGGTATGCTATTCAGATTGCTTGACTGATAAACCTTGTACCCAATAACAACAGACGCAAAACGTACTCCATCATCCTCAATGTTGTTTATGGTCATAAGTCGACCATCAGGTCTTACTTAGTTTGTTGACGACGGCATTGGGAATGGTCCGCAGGGTTAGAGCTTCCCCTTTGTTGCTATATCTAGTTACTTTGTGGAGATCATCTTTGGTGATTTCATGACACACACCTCAGGTGAGCTAGAAAGCTGGTTCGTGAAGGCGGCTCAGCACTAGTCTGATCTGGTCTTTGCAGAAGATTGTTGGGTAGCATACTCCATTTATCAATCCGGATGATATGAGCTTAGTGTATTTGTCAGGAAGTCTCCCCTCTTCGCAAAGTGACAAGTATTCGCGTTGAATATACGTTTCACCCAATTCTTCATGTTTGGTGTGAATGAATGCCGTGACGTCTTCGGTTAAGAGGACTCCTTCTGGCACAGAAGAGAGCGCACCAGCCATGTCATTCTCTCTGTTTTGAATTGGCGCGATATCGTATGCAGGTCGATACACTTGATCTCCCCTGATCAACTTTACGTTAGCGGATGAAGAGGCCATTCTTGCTAACCGGTAACTTACATAAAGTAGCTTAGATCGGTATTACGCACAGTAATTTACAGTGATCAAAGCCCGAGAATGATACTTAGCACAAGAATTCGTTAAATCACAAAGTAAGCAAAGTAAAAACTTGTGAGTAATTCTCCTTTCTTTTATAGGGTTAGGTTATAACGGTAATTACCAAACGGTAACTAATTGTTAAACGACTACAGTAATAAATGCCTTATCTAACTTTTCTTTCCGTTTTTCTCTATTGGTTGTCCTGCTTTATCGGTTGGGTAAACCCTGGTTTAATACTTCTCTATCTGGTTCTACTTGTAGACTGAGTGAGTCTGTTTTTCACCAGTCTTACCGGGAACGGTAGAGGATCTACCGGTTCCCTCTAGGGCTTTATGGCTCAGTTTGTTGAAGCGATATCACCATCTGTAGATGATGATTTTTCCTCTGTCTTCTCCTCAGCAAAATTCTTTGATTCCTTTTTGAACCAAATTTGTCTGACTGATTTCTCAATCTTCTCTTCCTTGTTGATCTTGTCAACTAGTTTTACCAGTTCTTTCTTCTTGTTAAACGACCGGTTCCTACAATCTTTTGCTAGGTGTCCAACCTTGTTGTAGTGATAGCAGACTATCCTGGTTGTCTTCCATGGGTTCACCCTTCTTTGATTGGGTGACTTGCTCCAAGAGTCATTGTGGCTGTGTGTTCCATAGTTTGCACAATTGGTTGTGCTCCGGTTCTTGTTTCTCTTGCTGAATACCGGTCTTGGGGACCTGAATGCCATAGTCTTTGATCTGCATTCTTCAGCCTTGTGTCCAAATTTGTTGCAGGCATAGCAGTAGCCCTTGAAGCTTTCCCTGCTTCCACTAGACGCCGATGTGGGGCTGGACCAACATTCATTGGTCTTGTGGCCATTTTTACAACAGTTCTTGCAGTAGTTGTTGTTGGGCCTTACCGGTACTTTTCTGCAGTCATTTGTTTTATGACCTAGTTTCCCACAATGGTTGCAAGATATGTTAGATCAATACTAAACCAGTTAATCGTTATAATATATGTTAGATATGTTAAGGGTTTCATAACGATGAACTGGTTTAGTATATGGCCTGGTTCAGATCTTAACAGATCTCTTGTAAAATCCCTTGACCGAGTAGCACCTTAACTAGTGCTTTGTAAGCTCCTAACAGGGCACCTTCATTCTACAGTAGTGAAGTTGTGAGCTCTGTCTCACCGTGGTTTTTTCCTTCTAACCGAGGGTTTCCACGTATAAATGCTTGTGTTGATCTGCGTGAATTCTTCATGCTTGTAAGTGTTTGATTTATTATGCTTATCAGTAAAGGATAATTCAACAAATTTGCAATTACACTCACAAAGAAGTATTTATTGATTCACCCCCCCCCTCTCAGTAACCGGTTTAGTATTAACATATATTATAACGATGAACTGGTTTAGTATATGGCCTGGTTCAAAATTCCATATACCCAACAACATAAAATGTGAAAGCAAGGTAGTGAGTAAAGCTAAAAGCACCTCAGAATGGTCAAATCAAGGGATTGTTTCAAAAAAAATCGAAACCATGAAGAAAAATGCCAAGTATGTGTTGGCATTAAAAGATGGTAACCGGTAAGCTTACTATTGTACATGGCAATTAAGTATTGTCATTGATTGGCAAAAGACGAAAGAGGTATTTGACATCTCAATCTAAGATCTAAAGATCTAATGAGAACACCAGTGATGGATCTGTATGTAAAGAAATGGGTTTGGCAACCGGTGACAGTATGCAAGAAAGAAGAGACTATTTCTGCTCATCAAGTGAAACCGGTCACTAAGCCAAGTGCATTGGCAACCGAGGAATGGACAACCGGTGTCGACAATGCAACCGAGGAAAGGATGCAACCGGTAAGTAGAGGAAGGTAAGGTAACAGGTCAAAGTTCTTACTTGTTTACAACATAAGGTTCTTAACCGATCAAGTGAAGACTTCGTTATGATAAGATAAACCGGGGAAGTCATCGTGAACTCTCTGTTAAACGACTCCTTGAGCGGGATTTATTGCACTAAATCTTGAAGATTTCGAGTTAACATGATGATCGGTGCAAGGTGCGTTTGAAGGTCTTAAAGCTGGAATTTGTGGCTTTAAAACATGGAGTTATCTCATGCGAAGGAAAGGTGCTTGACACACATCTATTGTTTCCTTCTCAAAGCAGATAAAGCAATGGCATGCATCGAATGTTTCCTTAGTGAACTAATACTCACTGGGTGATGAATCTGAAGGAGATCAGTGTTGATGTCAGTTTTGTACCACTACATAACATATAGCAATTGAATACTTGATACAGCGTACCAAACACTCAACCCTCTCTTGAAAAGTATATAAGGATACTCCAAGGTTCCTTACACCTGTGGATACTAACTCAGTTATATTAATGTGATTTGCTGGTAATCACTTAGGCGGGCTTACGTTGTTCATTCAAAGATGTTAAACTCTTGCTATGATGATGATTTAGCTTTGCAATGTATACTCAATTGATTTTCTTCCTTTTATATCACTTCCAACTTTGCTCTTCTAAAACTTCAACTACTAAACTACTCCTTGCTTCTTTACTACTACTCCTACTGAATGGAAAGATTGACAAATGGACGGGGATCAACCTAATGAAAGCTTGCCAGCGGCATTACCTCCATAGATGCAATGATTCAAGGGGAATAAGACTAGATTACCACACAAGGCTCCTCAACAAGCCGCTAAGGTGCTAGTGGCCTAGTATATAGATCCTTATCAAACATTCACCAATGTCACCATACAACTAGCCATCTACTTCTATCCTTACTTTAACAACTTTGAAATGAAATCTACTTTAATTTGAGAGATGAGAAGAAACATGCAATACACCAAAATGATCATGTATATCCACCATGCAAACCACAACAATGAATAGAGAACAATTTTGATAGTATTTTGGCAACAATTCTCCAACATAACTCTCTTTACAAATGAGAACAAATGGCCTTATATAGCGGCTCAAAATTACAATGAGTGGCCAAAATTAAGGGGCAAAATCAAGGGCCAAGATTAAACCTTACAAACGCTAATTAGGGTTACCATCTTTCAACCAATTACATGAGGGCACCAACTTTGTGGGCCAATGAGAAAATTACAATAATCTGTCAACCAATGAGAACATAGGACATTTGGCATGATTTGATTGCATGCACATGAAATTGCCACCTCATCAACCTTATCTTATAAATTTATTTAATCCTTGAGATGAAGTGAGGCCTTAGATGCTTGAGCTTGTCCTTAGAAACTTTCTCATCACCACTTGAACTTGCTTGTACTTGATAGCTTGACCTTGAAAGATTAAGGTCTCCATGCACTTGGGGTAATCTTGCCTTGGCCATAGTGGCTTGCTTGGATGTGAACCTTCTTGCGATTTGAGAGCCTTGCTCTTGGCCAACACCTTGAAATTAAACTTGACCCCATCAACCTATCTTCTTGCTTTCCACCTTCATTATTCTTGCCTTATTTAACCTTCATGGCCTTCATAGTCTTCTTATCTCAATTGTAACCAAACTAGCCTGCACCAAGGGCCAAGCCTTGCCTAGCTGCACCAAATCCACTGCTGGGGTATACTGAACTCCTCCTTATACAATTCCACCCTTACTGATTCTTCCTGCCATAGAGGATTGGCCTCTTTCAACCTATCCCTCAATTGTATCATGTCAATGGTACCGATGTTAGTGTCTCAGACTCGCTTTAGTCTCGAGAAGAAAGTGGTCTTGGGCATCATAACTTCCTCGTCAGCTATTTTGGTATTAGTCCCTTTGGATTCTTGATTGTACTAGCATCTGCTATGGAGTGATTCATAGCAAGCAAGAAGAGGGGAAAAATCCAATCACAACGATCGAGTAATCAGCTTAAAGAACGAACTCACTCTCTCAATGGAGCTTGTCTCCGACACCCAAACAAACAAGTAACCAAAGAAATAATTACAATTAAGGAGAAAAGGCTAAAAGACACCACTAAATCATTAACTTCTCAATCCAATTCTGAGATCTTCTATGCAATTTACAAGCCATTACCCTTGAATTCATCCTTAAAACTACCCCCTCTTACATATTATCTCAAACAAACATGGATCCAAGCTCCTAAACAAAAACAAACTCCCCTTCAAATACATCAAAATCTCCTTAAACTTCTCAAATTCGAATTCTGCTACTTCTTTCTTCACACACCAGATTTGATCCCTTCTCAAAAAAAATCTGATGCCTTACACCAATCTGATCTGGTCCTATCTCTCCAAATTAGCAAATGGCAAGGGCAAAACCAAACCACAAGTCCTTCACTTCAAATCAGGCCTTCACAACTAAATCAGGTCTCCTCCTTTACAAATTCGGATGTCCACAAGGGCCCTTTAATCTTTGCCAAAATCGCTGCTTCCTTGTCTTATCAAAGTCGCAGCCTCCTATATCAAGTTCGCTGCCCTCTTGTGGTGTTTCACTGCTCTGCTCCTATGTTTCGCTGATGCTGGAGATGGAGAAAGGAATGATGAGGAGGGTGGAGGCGCCTCTCCCTATATATCCGCCAAGAACCCTTGCCCTTCTTTTATCTTGTGGCTTCTCTGTCAAAAACTGTGGCCTCGCATACAGGTTCAGATTTGCACCACCTGGGAATAAAATCGCAGCCTTACAATTCAGATCTGCCCCAGGATCAAATTCGGGCCTGCACAATCGTAAATTCAATGGTTTCCCTTTGAATCTTCTAAACTTGGGCCTGCTCCTCAATGTATTTCGGACTGCCCTTGCATATTCGGATCTCTGCTCTCTATGATACCAGATCTGGCCCTGCCTCAACAAGTCGCAAGCCTCCAAGGATTAGAATCACAGCCTCTAAATTCACTGTCGCTGCTTCTATGATGAATTCGCTGCCTCTAAATGGATGTCGCAGCCCCTGCTACTTGCACTTGATGATGCCCTAGCCTTGATGTCGCAGGCCTCTTGACTTATTAATTTCTGCTCCCTGCTCTGCTACAGTTCGCTGCCTTAGTGGAGGAAAAAGAGTGGATGAAGTGTGAGGAGAGGAGTGGGGGCAGCCTCCCCTATATACTTGACTCTGGCGCCAAGAACCACCCAATTCTAGGGCCGACCTGCATTAGAAACATAAAACAAAATTAAATAATTGCCAAAAACAAGGCCGACCTGACATAAAAAATTATTAATTTTGCATTGAATTTTAATAACAAAACCTAGAATTTCGAAAATGCTTTGGGGAAAAGGGCACGCCACCTATAAGAAGGGTCCCAAACTGATTTTACTGCCAGGCGCCATATATTAAAGGGCTAAATTTCATGCCTAGGCGCCCCATTTTATAATTTCAAAGCAAATTTTGTATATAATGCACCCAGATTTTCGATTTTAAAGGCTCAAAACTCCAAATTTATATCTCAATGCCTAGACTTTAATTAAAGGCCAGAGTTGTTTTTCCATGCTAAAGTTTTGAATTTAGGGAGCCAAAATTTTGATTTTAATAGGTGATGAGCCCAGATTTTTTTAATTTTTAAAGCATATTCTCAATTGAAGTGCCCAGATTTTTATTTTTTTTAAGGCCTGATTTTAATTTTATTCCCTAGATTTCCACTTTCAAAGCCAATTTCTTAAAACTAGTGCCCAGATTTACAAATTTAGATGCAGACCCTGCCCAGATTTATATTTCTAATGCATAGAATCATGCTAAAATATGAAAACCATAAGCCCAAATCTTCAATCCATTGCCCAAGCTTGAAATTAAGTGCAAAATCGTTATTTTCAAAGGCTAAATTTCAACCCCCAAAGGCTAAATTTCAAATTCTGATCTCAGATTTTAGATTCATGACAATGCTTTCGAATTCATTAAAGGAGAAGGTTCGATTATACCTCACAATTTTATCAAAGGCCGAAACCAAAATCAAAATCGGAAAGATAAGCCTCCAATTTCATTTTCACATCATACATCAAAATCAAAAAGGCCCGACAAGGATATTAAGGACACCGGGGTCAAAAGAAAATGCTAAGTCTAGCCCAAAAATGGGGGTCCCCAAAATATTTTGGGGCGATGGTGTGAAAACCTCACAACAATCTGTAAACAGGTCGTGCATTAGAAGCGCAATTAGGGTAAGGACTCTATACATTCTTCTACCTGTTAAGAATATAGGTTGCCCTCATTCTATCAAAGCAAAGAGTGAACCTGTATGCTGAAGAAGCTAAGGTGAGTAAAAAAGAGAGAATAGTGTGCAGAGAAGCACAACATAAAAGGAGAACATACCAGCGGTGACTGGTGATGTTTCTCAGTTGAGTATAACAGAGATCTTATCAGGTTATGCAAAGCCAGTTGTAAAAGGTCAAATCCTTTTATTGTTTTCTAATAATTACTATAGCTAAATCCCAATGATTTGGGTGGACTTTAACAGGCCCCTTGTATTAAATTCCTTAACCGGGTGACATCTTCTCAGGTGTTCTAAGTCTTCTAACCAAGCAGGTAGTATCTGACCTTATTGTATCAAATCCTTTAAGCAGGTCGCATCTAATAGTGCGTTGTAATCCTTTAACAGGGAAGGCTCCTAATAGGGCACACTTCAGAAGAGTGCAAAATTTGTGAGGTCTCTTCACACCGTGGTTTTCACTTGATTTGGGTTTCCATGTGATAAATCTGGTGTCACTTCGTGATTGATTGTTTGATGCTACTTTTATGCTTGAATCTGTTTTGCTTACGGTTATAAGTATACTTCATCAAATTTATTGAGAAGAAATTTTATAGGTGCTGATTCACCCCTCCCCTCTCAGCAACAGTTGGGATTGTCAATTGGTATCAGAGCTTTAGGTTTCTTTTCTTTACTGCTTAACCTTATAAAGTAAAAGTCAAGATGATGAAAAAGGAAGGACCAAAGTTTTGAAAGGAAAACTTTTACTCTGTGGTGCAACAGAATGAAGCTATACATGAAGACCACCGGAGATCAATATTGGACTTATGTAACTATTGATTACAGTGAACCCACTGGTACCCTAACTCTTGATGAATTGAAGATCAAGACTGAACACACGGTTGCCATGGATATGATAGCCAACACACTACCAGATCATGTCTATATTGAGATTGAAAATCTAGAAACTGCTCACAAGATGTGGGCTAAGCTACAACTAGTATATGAAGGCGACCTAAATGTACAAAGAGCTAAGGTTGAAAGCCTCAGAGGAAAGTATGATGACATGAGGATGAATGAAGGAGAAGACATTGAGCAATACAACAATCGAATCAAAGAACTGATCAACTCCATCAAGAGCACTGGAGGAAAACTCAGTGAAGAGGACGTGATTAGCAAAATACTGAGAACGCTCAGACCTCAGTATGCCATCAAGATCTCTGCCATTGAAGAGCTTAGATCAGTGACCACAGATCAAGTCACTCTAGACTCCCTAATTGGTATGTTGATTGCATTTGAATTGAGTAATTTTGATAATAGCTTACCCATTCAGGAAACAACTTTTAAGTCTTCTATCAATACCTCTTCCACGAAAAAGGGAAGAGAAACCTGTAACTGCTCTATCAGTAAGATTGGTAATCTTGTTGAGAATTTGCTCTCAGAAGAGATAGAGCGAGATGAGTTTGAAGCACTCATTGCTAGGAGATTTCCTAGAGGAAAAGGGTAGTACAAAGGAAAGCTTCCTCTGAAATGCTTTTCTTGCAATAAGATATGACATATTGCTGCAAAATATCCAGATAATGACAACAAAGACAAGATCAACCGGTTCAAGAACAAAGCAAAGGAGTGCTACCTTGCAGGAGTCACAGACAATGAATCTGCAGACTCTGAAGATCCAGAAATTGCATTTGTTGCAATAACAAAAGAGAGCCCAGTGGTAAGTGAAATGACACTTATCTGAAGATCTCATCAGCATGATGATTGGATCATTGACAACAGATGCACTCACCACATGACTGGTGATAAGAACAAGTTCATCAGCTTGAAGCTCAACGATGGTGGATTAGTAACCTTTGGAAATAATGCTCCCTGTGCCATCAAAGGTAAAGGTTCTATTGCACTCAGCAATGATGCTGTCTGTGAAGATGTGTACAGGGTAGTACTCAAGTACAACTTACTGAGTGTTGCACAACTGAACAACAAAGAATTCCTGTTGGAATTCAGACAGGGTTCTTGTGTTGTCAAGAATCAATTTGGAGCTCATATTGCAACCGGTAGATAGAGCAAAGGGAACCTGTTCTACCTAGATTCAATGGAAGGAGCCTGTCTCATTGCTTCAGTCAAAGGAGAATCAAGCAAGATCTGTTTTATAACGAAAGAGGACAATAGCTGGTTATGGCACAAGAGACTCTACCACATAAACTTTGACAGTATTGTCAAAGTTAGCAAGAAGAAATCAGTAAGAGGACTCCTTGAGATCAAAAAACCTGAAAGAAGTATTTGTAAAGATTGTTAGTTAGGAAAACTGATAGGAACAAGTTTCGGCAGTAAATCCTTCTTTGTTGAAAATGTTCTAGATCTTGTGCACACAGATCTATGTGGACCTATGAGAACTAAGAGCTACTACGGAGACTGATACTTCATGCTCTTTGTAGATGATTTCTCAAGGATGATGTGGACACTCTTTTTCAGAGAAAATTCAGAAGCATTTCACATGTTCAAGATCTACAAGGCTCGAGTGGAGAGGGAGACCGGTAAAAGTCTAAAGTGTCTAAGATCAGACAGAGGAGGTGAATACACTTCTCAAGAGTTCACTCACTACTGTGAGAAACATGACATAAAAAGGCAGCTATTTGCACCTAGGACTCCTCATCAAAATGGAGTAGCAGAAAGAAGAAATAGGATGCTGATTGACTGTGCAAGAACCCTAATGATTCAAAAGGATCTTCGTCATCACTTCTAGAGAGAAGCCATCAACATTGCTGTCTATACACTGAACCGAGTTCAAGTCAAGAAAGGAACTGGTAAAACCCCCATGAACTATGGTTCAATCATACTCCCAGTGTAGGATACTTTAGAATCTTTGGTAGTAATTGTTACATTAAAAGAGATATGTACCGTGGGAAGTTTGATCCCAAAAGTGATGAAGGAATATTTCTGGGTTACTCTACCAAAAGCAAAGCCTACCGGTGTCTGAATAAGAGAATGGGAAAAATAATTGAAAGCATTAATGTAAAAGTTGATGAATATTTAGAACCAATTAAGGAGACATAATGAATATGACAGTCTGCAAGGTGACAGTCAAGGAAATCTCTTTAAGTTCAATGAAGTAACAACCGAAGATGAAAGAGAAGAACATGTGAACAGACATCTGGAGCAAGAGGCTATACCTGAAGCTGACAGACCAACTCATGATGATGAACAAGAAGTTGTTCATGACCATGATGAAGAAATTGCTCAACCGGAAGAACCTGACCGGGAACAACGACCGGTTCTCCCAAGGTATGTCACATATCACTCAATTGATAATATAATTGGTGACAAACATGCAAATGTCTTGACCAGGAAAAAGGCTATAGAGCCCAAAACCACCAAGGAAGCTCTAGAAGATGAAAATTGGGTCAAGGCCATGGAGGAAGAAATGGAGCAAATAGAAAAGAATGATACATGGGTGCTTGTGCCTAGACCACAAGATAAGAATGTCATTGGGACAAAGTGGGTTTACAGGAACAAGCTGAATGAAGAAGGGAAAGTCATAAGAAACAAAGCAAGACTAGTCTGCAAAGGATATGCCCAGGAGGCTGGACTAGACTATGGAGAAACGTTTGCATCTATGGTCAGATTGGAAGGAGTAAGAATTCTTCTTGCGTATGCTGCCCACAAGAAATTCAAAGTATACCAGATGGATGTCAAGTCTGCATTGCTGAATGGAATACTGGAGGAGGAAGATTACATTGAACAACCAGAAGGCTTCACATCTACACAAAAGGGTGGTATGGTCTGTAAACAGAAAAAGGCTCTTTATGGGCTAAAACAAGCTCCAAGGGCTTGGTATGAGAGGTTGCATTCATACCTCCTTATCATAGGATTCACAAGAATGGGGGACAATAACATGTATCTCAAGACTGGAAAAGATGGGAACCTAATTGCTGAAATCTTTGTGGATGATATCATCTTTGGAGGAGATGACAGGATGAGAAAAGCCTTTTTTGAAAAATGAAGAAAGAATTTGAAGTGTCTATGATAGGAGCCATAAAATTCTTCATTGGACTACAGGTCCATCAGCTTAAGGAAGGTATCTTTGTTTCTCAGTCCAAGTATGTAAAATAAATTCTTAAAACTTTGGATTTGAAGAATCCAAACCGGTTGGTACTCCAATGATAACAAACCTCAAGTTATCAAAGGAAGATGATGCAAAAGAAGTCAATGAAACACTGTATTGATCCATGATAGGAAAATTACACTATGCAGTACACAGAAGACCAAACATTGCACATGTGGTTGGCATTGTTGCAAGATTCTCTGCAAACCCCAAAGAGACACATCTGATAGCAGTGAAGAGAATTTTTAGATACTTAAAGGGGACTGAGGAGTATGGCTTGTGGTTTCCTCACAAGGGAGGCTTCCAAGTAAAGGTTTACATTGATGTAGACTAGGTTGGCAATATTGATGACAGAAAGAGCACAAGTGGTGGTGCATTCTTTCTTGGTGGGAGGATTGTGTCATGGACAAGTAAGAAACAAAATTGCACTTCACAGTCTACAACAGAAGCTGAATATGTTGTTGCAGCTATCAATTGCACATAGGTAATCTGGATCAAACAACTACTGGAAGGAATCCAAGAACAGATACTTGAACCGATTCCAATTTACTATGACAACACCAATGCAATAAACATATCCAAAATCTCGGTCATGCACTCCAAGACAAAGCACATTGCCATCAAGTATCATTACTTGAGAGAGCTGGTACAGAACAAAGAGGTAAGATTGGAGTGTGTTCCCACAAAAGAACAGATTGCCGATATCTTCACAAAGCCACTACCAAAGAGTACTTTTGAGTATCTCAGAGGTAAACTAGGGGTGATACCCCTTCTTGATCATCAATAAACTTGCAAAGGTGATCATCAATTCATTATGCTTCAACAGAGGATTTCACCTCATCTTATCTGGATTGATGAAAACGACTGCTGCTTGAAGGAGGAGAAGATTTGATAAAGGTAGTCTTTCTGACTAGCCTTTGGCATTATTGTCAAAAGGGGGAGAGTTTGGCAATGAACGGGTAGATGATCGGCAGTGGTTGTGCATAGTGATAGAAGCTTAGGACAGGTGACATGATTGCCCACTAAGGTTTCACCATCAATGTCAAAGGGGGAGATTGTTGGCTTTAAGAGATGGTAACCGGTAAGCTTACTACCGGTACATGGCAGTTAAGTATTGTCATTGATTGACAAAAGAGGAAAGAGGTGTTTGACATCTCAATCTAAGATCTAAAGATCTAATGAGAACACCAGTGATGGATCTGTATGTAAAGAAACAGGTTTGGCAACCGGTGACAATATGCAAGAAAGAAGAGACTATACCTACTCATCAAGTGAAACCAGTCACTAAGCCAAGTGCATTGGCAACCGAGGAAAGGATGCAATTGGTAAGCAGAGGAAGGTAAGGTAACAGGTCAAAGTTCTTACCTGTTTACAACATAAGGTTCTTAATTGATCAAGTGAAGACTTCGTTATGGTAAGATAAACTGGGGAAGTCATAGTCAACTATTTGTTAAACGACTCGTTGACTGGGATTTACTGCACTAAATCTTGAAGATTTTCAGTTAACATGATGAACGATGCAAGGCGCGTTTGAAGGTTTTAAATCCAGAATTTGTGGCTTTAAAACATGGAGTTATCTCATGCGAAGGAAAGGTGCTTGATACGCATCTATTGTTTTCTTCTGAAAGCAGATAAAGCAAGGGCATGTATCGCATGTTTCCTCAGTGAACTAATACTCCACCGGGTGATGAATCTGAAGGAGATCTATAAACAGGTCGTGCATGAAAAGCGCAATTAGGGCAAGGACTATATATTCTTCTGCTTGTTAAGAATATAGGTTGCCGTCATTCTGCCAAGGCAAAGAGTGAACTTGTATGCTGTAGAAGCTAAGGTGAATAGAAAAGAGAAGAAAAGAGAGAAGAGTGTGCAGAGAAGCACAACAAAAAAGGAGAACATACCAGCGGTGACCGGTGATGTTTCTCAGCTAAGTATAACAGAGATCTTATCAGGCTATGCAAAGCCAATTGTAAAAGGTCAAATCGTTCTATTGTTTTTTAATAATTACAATAGCTAAATCCTAGTATTTTGGGTGGACTTAAACAAGTCCCTTGTATTAAATCCCTTAATCGGGTGAAATATCCCCTCTTCTAGACAATTCATTTTGATGAGGTCATCAATGAATTACTATGGTTTGATTGACAATATTCAATGTAAGTCTTAAGCATTGCCCTAATTTATTTACTTGAAATACATGCCATATATCTTGTAGATTTCTTTTGTTCAAATTAAGCACTTTCAGATAAGGGGGCTCTACTGTCAACACAGTAATTTTGATATAATTCTCTGATATGGGGGCGATCGTCTTGATTGGTTCTATACTTTCTTATGTCTAATGCTTCAGACAATGGATGCATGATAATCTCTAATGAAATAAGGATCAATATGAAAATATAAAGAGATAAGATATGTTGATGTGGAGTTTGTTTCTCATGTTAACTAATGTAAGGATATGGCCATCTCTATATGAATGTATATAGATCTCCTTCTAATTGTTATCAGACTTTATCTTATGAAAAGATGGTGGGGTTGCCAATGGATCTAATATCTCTGAGTATCTCATGGTTCCTAAGAATGTACTGATGCAAGCACTTACGATGTTGTCAGTATTGTCTTTTTAACTGTGGATATGAATCTTCAACGACTACTATGAAGATGTTGCAACTATGTAGTGTTGATCCTTTAATTGCAAACATAATCCCCTTCCGTAGAATGAATTTGCTGATAGTGTAATAGCTCACGATGTAGCTGCTGACTGTATTGATATACTCGTTGATTGGTCATCTCAATTGCTGTTTAGTTGTACCCAATCAGAGATCCCTACGTTGGATACTTCTCCAATCTTTGTGGTTCTCTCTCAAAAATATGGATGCTCGGTTCTCCTACGTCACTCGCTTGAGTCGAGAGACCTGGACAATGAAAGGCTTTCCTCTATTTTATTATCTCATATTCACTAAGATATCCTTGTTACCATTTCGATGCTTGATACTCCTCATGCCATACCAACTGAGGTATTGGCTGGTATTGATCGATAGCGTGGGTATGAGTTGAGTCTGGAATCACCGAGTATAAATGATATTCTTTCCATTTGGTATCTGCTTCCAATCCATGATATTGGAGTTGTCCGTATTGCGGATATGGATACGCTTCCTCCTTTTTTTTTTGGTTTCTTATGCTAACCCATACTTATATGGTATTCGGGCCATGTCAGCGGTTGGCATTCTAATCATACCGACTTTTAGGGGAGTCGATTAACATTACAAATGACTCATTGTTATTTAATAAAACTGCCGACTAATATAATAGAGGATTGATGACTGTATAGGACTGGTTTTATTCATCATAATCCTCTATCGATAATTTGTTTTTCTATTGTTATGAGTATTGCAGATTTAATAATCTCGGCTCATTATTGGAGTCGATGAAGTGATTTCTTATATATTATTATTATTTGATATCGTTAACCTTAATATGAATTTAACATTCATATTAATAATTATATATATTGATTGATTATATTGATTCATTTATTATTAATTGATATTATAAAAATAGATTATTATTAATTTGATTAATATATATGTATTTTTGATTATTATTATATATATTTTAGATTATTATATATAATATATATATATTGATACATATATTATTATATTATAATATTAATATTCGATATATCAACTTTTATATGTCGATTATTATATATTCAATATTATTAATATTATTATTGTATTGTAACTTATACTATTAATATATTATTATTGTATTATATATTATATTATTTCATTTTATATTAATTAATATATTATTATGTTAATATTATATTATTATAAATTATATTGTTCTCATCCTTTTTGTTAAAGTTCTACTTGAATTCTATTATTGTCATTTCGTCTTTGGAAATTCTACAAAACGTGATGAAGATATCGCCAAAAGGTCTTCTAATAGAGGGACATGACACCGGGTGACATCTTCTTAGGTGTTCTAAGTCCTCTAACGAGGCAGGCACTAACCGACCTTATTGTATCAAATTCCTTAACCGGGTCGCATCTAATAGTGCATTGTAATCCTTTAACAAGGAAGGCTCCTAACAGGGCGCACTTCAAAAGAGTGCAAAATTTGTGAGGTCTCCTCACACCGTGGTTTTCACCCGATTCAGGTTTCCACGTGATAAATCTGGTGTCACTTTGTGATTGATTGCTTGATGCTACTTTTATGCTTGAATCCGTTTTGCTTACAGTTATAAGTATACTTCATCAGATTTATTGAGAAGAAATTTTATAGGTGTTGATTCACCCCTCCCCTCTCAGCACCGGTTGGGACTGTTAGAATGAGGGTCTTAGTCATGGATGTTGGAAGGAAAATTTTGATGAAATTTTGTTGACTAGGAGTGTACTTGAAACTTAAATAAAGGAAGCTCGATTGAATGTTTCAAAACACGACTCTAAAGGTAATAAGGAATTCCGTCCAGTACGATCCATAGGAAGTCATGCAATAACCGTGGTGAATGAAAAAGTCCAAAGTTTATCTACCGAGAGTAAAGAATTGCGTGCAGGACATAATTCCTATCATGCCAAGAGATTTTCCAAGTTAAAGCAATCTCCAGCGGTAGTCAAAGCATACCCAACACAAAACCAAGTGAACCACGAAGCCATGCAAGTGAAGATAGTCGGCCTCAGTGCTCTATATTTGCCCAAAGCCCGCACAACTTGATAGAGATCAGGGCAAGAGAAGACATAATTCCCCAAGGTGCCAAAATCATGAAGTGGAGAAGTTTTTTTTAAAGGCGAAAATTTGCGATGTTGACAAAATACACCTCCAACATGAATAGGCATCCTCTTGTGAAAAAAACAAGGTGAAGTTTCCCCAATATGCTTTCTGACCTGCTCACAACATCTCAACTAGGTGAAGGAGTTATTCCCAAGATCAGTCAGAGCTGTCCGTCAATTTCCTCATATGCTCCCAGAGCGCATATAGAATCTAGATAGCAAGGGAGGAATGTCTACAATAAAGAATGGCCCTTCAATGACCACCATTCCCTCGCAAATGCGTTTTGTATATCTATCCTAATGAAGGAATGCAAAGCAAGAATAAGTCCATGATGAGGCAGGTAATAAGGAATTCCGCCCAGAATAAGAACCCACAATGGAAACAAAAGGTTACGCTCTGCAAACAAGTGACATTCTCACGGAGGATATGAGGAGTTGAAGTCAAGATTCACATCCAACCCAGGTTCGCATAAGTCGGGGATGATGAGATGAAAATATCCTCCATAGAAGGCAAATGCGCTCAAGCGTGAATCTGAGATGGTTGGGGAAAATATTAAAAAATGAAGGAATCCAAAGCAAGAGAAAAAGTCCGCTAACATCCCAAAAGCCCACTCACACACTTGCTCGGGCATATATCATGGTTGGTCACAGAATAGGGAGAAAGGGAAGCAATCCCCTACTCCCTCCAAATCCTGCCCGTATCCTCCTCCGAGCGCAAATAGAAGTCAATCACGAAAAATTGCCAATGAAGGCATCCTCAACTCACAAGAAAACCTGCTTGAGGTGCTCTCTTGGGCACAAAATGGGCCCACTCGTTGAAAGATCCAAAGAAAAGAATGCTCAATTGGTTCGAAATCCCGCACACATCCTTCATCGAGCGCAAATTTGGAATGTTAAGGGAATATCTAAGACAAAATAATCCCCAACAATGGCTCTTTTGATGCCAACCTATAGTCAAAGGGGATTATTAAAAGTTGGAAGTTGTTACGTGCTCTCGGGTCCACAATAATAAAGTGTTATGTTGGGCTATGTACAACATTGATGAGAGAAAGTTGAATCTAAGTTTAGCTCAAGGCTAAGATTTGAAAATTGCTCTTGGGAGGGGAGTTAGAAGTTTGGTTTGAAAATTTTGGAAATAGTGATAACGAATCTAGGCAAACAATCCAAGTTGAGCGATGACCTTTTATTAATTCAAATTTTGAAGCAAAATGAAAAATAATTAAATATTAAATATTGTATTTAATATTTAATTACTAAACTTTCAGAAATTTGGAAAATGAAAAACATGGAAATAAATCGATTTCGGATTTAAATCTAAAAGTTAATTAAATATTGATTTTTATTAATATTTAATTAATACAATTGATAAAAAATCAATAAAAAGCAATAAAAGATGCAAGGTTCACCAAAATTGAAAATTGCTATAAAAAGATTTTTTGATTTTAAGTTTTAAAATTTAAAATAATTAAATATTGATTTTATTAATTGGGCAAGGTTGATTATTGACAATCTTGATGAACAACTAAGGAATTTGGAGCAGACAACGAAGTTCTTCACGAGCTCCTACGTGATATATTCTAGCACGAAACACAAGGTATGAGGAATTAAGGTACAAGGAAGCCCTTAGAAGCGGAAATCCACAATTGAAGGTGCACGACTGTTATCCTCAGCTATATCTATAGGCCATAGATGATTTTGCTCGAGTCAATGATGCATTTCCAATGCGCATCGTGAGGACTTTGCAGAAAGGATTGCACATGAGATTATCTGTTGAGGCGATGAAGTTGGTGGAAGAGTTTGGATCATGGTTCATTCAAGGAGGCTAGATTTTGGTCCATAGAAAAAGATTAGAGTAGTGGCAGGAATGAGACATCAACAAAGACCACACCTTGAGGATTTCTGGGCGAATGTGGTTGATGAAAATGAGATTAGAAAGAGGATGTGCTCTAGATTGCCATTAGACCTAATCAGGGCATGCAAGATTTTCATGTACTTGATTAGATGGACGGAGATACAAATGTGCTCCAGAGAGGGTATAATCCAGAAAAGGAAATGTGCTGTCGATTGCCATTAGACCTAATTAGGGCATGCAAGATTTTCCACGTACCTGATCAGATGGATGAAGGTCCAAATGTGCTCTAGAGAGGGTATAACCAAGAAAAGGAAAAGGTTATTCATCCCTACGACTGGCAGAGGAAGGAGATTGTAGATTTTGATATGTTGACAAAACCAGTCATAGACTTCACGAAATGGTGGGTCGAACGACTATTCGATTGGATGACCGTACCAAAGGAGGACTGGACATACAAGTTGTTAGGTCATCCATAGTTGCAAGATGAAAGACCAAGGCAGTCACTAGGAGGAAGGATAGAAGAAGGGGATATCTTGTTGGGGAGTGCAGAACATAGGAAGGGGAAAGTTTCGACTTAAGAAATACATACAAAAAGAAGATTGGATCTTCAGATTGAAGAACCACAATAGAAGAGATTGAGGTCCGAGAATGCGCCATCCTTGCCTAGCCGGACTCCCAGTGTGTAGGAAATAGTAACTTTCACTAGGCATGAAGAAGAAACAAGCGAAAGAAGAATGTAGCAAGGACAACAACGCATGACGAGGCCAGTGCAGGATAGATTGAGCATCATTGACAATGAGAAGTTCGCGCTAGGAAGGAGCAGGGAGCAGGATGTCACAACAGAGGAAAGTCTCAATGTGTTTTTCAAAAAGATAATAGAGGAAGAGGTTCCTCAGATAGAAGCAGAAGCCCCTGCAACGGAAGAAGAGATCCCCTCCACCAAGACACTAGCTCTTGAGGTAATGATAGAGAGTCTTGGAGCCGAGGAAGAGAATGATATTAGAGAAATCCAAGGACGAGTAGTTAGCAGTGTAGAAGGACCAGAGTGCCAACATTCCGGATCGGGTTAGGCAAAGGATTCAGAGAAGCCAAGAGGAGGTTGACCCTGCAATTGAATTACAAGAAATTCTAGATCGAGTTGACTAATCAGGAGAAAAAGGAAAAGCTTGACAGTCCTAGCCGGTGCTGAGAGGGGACGAGTGAATCAGCACCTCTAAAACTTTTCTCTTTAAATTTGGTGAAGTATACTTATAACTGTAAGCCAAATAGATTCAAGCATATAATAACAGCAAGCGAACAATCACATAGTGACACCAGATTTATCATGTGGAAACTCGATTAGGGTGAAAACCACGGTGTGAGGAGACCTCACAAATTTTGTACTTTTCTGGAGTACACCTTGTTAGGAGCCTTTTCGGTTAAAGGATTACAATGCACTGTTAGATGCGACCTGGTTAAGGGATTTGTTACAATAAGGCCGGTTAGTGCCTGCTTGGTTAGAAGACTTAGAACACCTTGAAAGATGTCACCCGATTAAGGGATTTGATATAAGGGACTTGTTATAGTCCACCCAAATATTGGGATTTAACTATTGTAGTTGTTAGAAAACAATAGAAAGATTGACCTTTTACAAGTGGCTTTGCATAGCTTGATAAGATCTCTGTTTGTGCTCAGCGGAGAAACATCACCGTTTGCCGCAGGTGTGTTCTCCTCTACTATTGTGCTTCTCTCCACACTCTTCTCTTTCTTCTTCTCTTCTCAATTTACCCTAGCTTCTTTTAAGCTTTTAGGCTCACTCTTTTCTTCGGCAGAATGAAGACAACTCATATTCTCAACAGACAGAAGAATATATAGAGTTCTTGCCCTAATTGCGCCTCTCAGGCATGACCTAATTTTAGATCTCTTTCGGATACATCACTTGGTGGAGTATTAGTGCATTGAGGAAACATCCGATGCATGCCCTTTCTTTATCTGCTTTATGAAGAATACAATAGATGCATGCCAAGCACCTTTTCTTCGCAAGAGATAACTCTTTGTTTTAAAGCTACAGATTCCAGCTTTAAAACCTCCAGACGCGCCTCAAACCGATCACCATGTTAACTCAAAGTCTTCCGGATTTAGTGCAGGAAATCCCAGTCAAAGAGTTGGTTGAAACATATAGTTGACTATGACTTCCTTGGTTCATACCAGAGTCTTTATTAGATCGGTTGAGATCCTCATGTTGTGAACAAGAAAGAGTCTGACCTGTTACTGTCCCTTCCTTTGCTTACCGATCGCACATTCCTTGGTTGTGTTGTTGACACCGGTTGTATCCTGGTCCTCAGTTGACTGTTGAATCCTCCTTTCCTTGACTGTATACATTACCTCGTTGCTAATGCACTTTTCTTAGTGACCGGTTGCTCTTGATGAGAAGATGTAGTCTCTTCTTCCTTGCATAGTGTTACCGGTTTCCACCGGTTTCCACCGGTTGCCAAACCAGCCTCTTTATCTTTAGACTTTAGAGAGATGACAAATCTCTATCCTCTTTTGCCAATCAATGACAAAACTTAATTGCCATGTACTGGTAGCAGGCTTACCGGTTACCATCTCTTGATGCCAACAATCTCCCCCTTTGGCATTGATGGCAAAACCTTGATGGGCAATCATATCGCCTGTCCTATGTGCTAATATCTCTGTGTTACTGCTATTGCCGGTCATCTACTTGTTTAACCAGTTTATTGCCAAACTCTCCCCCTTTTTGACCGTAATGCCAAAGGCTAGTCAAAAAGACTTCCTTTATCTAATCTTCTCCCCCTATGAGCAACAGTCCTTTGGATCAGTCCAGAAAAGATGAGGTGGAACTCTCTGTTAAAGCATAATGAATTGATGATCACCTTTGCAGGTTTACTGAAGATTATGAAGGGGTATAACCCCTAGTTTACCTCTGAGATACTCAAAAGTACTCTTTGGTAATGGCTTTGTGAATATATCAGCAATTTGTTCTTTTGTGGGAACATACTCCAATCTCACCTCCTTGTCTTGTACCAACTCTCTAAGTAATGATACTTGATGGCAATGTGCTTTGTCTTGGAGTGCATGACAGGGTTCTTGGATATGTTAATTGCACTGGTGCTATCACATTAGATAGCTATCGGTTCAGGTATCTGTTCTTTGATTCCTTCCAGAAGTTGTTTGAGCCAGATTACTTGTGTGCAATTGATTGCAGTAGCAACATATTCAGCCTCTGCAGTAGATTGTGAAATGTAGTTCTGTTTCTTACTTGTCCAAGAAACATTTCTCCCACCGAGAAAGAATGCACCACCCTTTGTGCTCTTTCTGTCATCAATGTTGCCAGCCTAGTCTGCATCAGTGTAAACTTTTACTTCGAAGCCTCCCTTGTGAGGAAACCACAAGTCATACTCCTTAGTACCCTTTAGGTATCTGAAAATTCTCTTTACTGCTATCAGATGTGTCTCTTTGGGATTTGTAGAGAATCTTGCTAGTATGCCAACCGCATGTGCAATGTTCGGTCTACCGTGAACAACATACTGTAATTTTCCTATCATGGACCGATACATTGTTTCATTCACTTCTTTTGCATCATCCTCCTTTGATAACTTGAGGTTAGTTGTCATTGGAGTTCTAACCGGGTTAGATTCTTCAAGTCCAAAAGTCTTAAGAATTTCTTTTATATACTTGGACTGAGAGATAAAAATACCTTCTTTTAGTTGATGGACCTGTAGTCCAATGAAGAATTTTATGGCGCCTATCATAGAAATCTCAAATTCTTTCTTCATTTCTTTAGCAAAGGCTTTGCTCATCCTGTCATCTCCTCCGAAGATCATGTCATCCACAAAGATCTCAGCAATCAGATTTCCATCTTTTCCGGTCTTGAGATACATGTTGCTGTTGTCGCCGGTTCTTGTGAATCCTATGTGTTAGTACTAAACCGGTTATTGAGAGGGGGGGTGAATCAGTAAATATTATCTTTTTGCTTGTTTAAAACTTGTAAACAGATCATTGAATGTAAAATAGAATGTAAACAATTATTTACAAGCATAAATAGATCACATAGATCAACTCAAGTATTTATACGTGGAAACCCTCGGTTAGAAGGAAAAAACCACGGTGAGACAGAGCTCACAACTTCGCTATCGCAGAATGAAGGCACCCTGTTAGGAGCTTACAAAAGCACTGATTGAAGTGCTACCCGGTTAAGGGATTTTACAAAAGATCTATTAAGATCTGAACTATGTTAGGAGTTGCTTGGTTACAAGACTTTGAACATCTACAAAGTTGTTACCTTGTTAGGGGATTTTACAAAGAACCGATTAGGTTCACCCTGATAGAGGGATTTCAATATCCTTTCATTCTTTATAAAAGCAATGGTCTTATTTTGACACTGACTGTCTGATTAGATCATACCTGTTGATCTCTTCTTTGGTTTGCCTGGGTGTTGATCTTTCTTTCTTTTTTCACCTCTGTGCCTGCGACACTTCTCAGAAGATATCTTTCCTCTGCTCTATGCAATCATAAACTATCAACAACATTTTTCTTTGCGTCCTATGACCTATATGTATATGAGAGTTCATCGTAATGAAACCCTTAACTCATAGAACCGCCAGGTTGCAAACTCCACATTAAATCATGCAATCAGCAAAAAGCTATGCACTTTGATCTGGAGTTTACCTTCCAAAAACATTTGCAGGAATAAAGCTAACTCCTGTTAGAAAACTAACTCTATGTCTAAGTGATGGATGTCTCGTATAATCCGGCTTTTAACTTAAACTGTAACTAAAACTGATCCATAAAATTCAGATCGGATCTGTCTTGCAGTTAGACTGGTATACCCTTAAACCCGGTTTGTCTCTATATGCCTCATAAGACCAGTTCTGAGTTCTTGATTCGGTCTACCGGTGTATCTATCAAAATAGTCAACCAGTGCATACATTCTGTTCTTCATCCACCGGTGTCGTCTAAGTAATGTGAGTGACCAAAGACTCTTTACCGGTGTGAGGTTTGTGAAATACACTAATGACAACTCATATTGCTAACACTATGGTCAGAAGGTATGAATGCAACCTCTCATACGAAGCCCTTGGAGCTTGCTTAAGTCCATAAAGAGCCTTTTTCAACTTACAGACCATACCACCTTTTTGTGCAGATGTGAAGCCTTCCGGTTGTTCAATGTAGACTTCCTCCTCTAGTATTCCATTCAGGAATGTAGACTTGATATCCATCTAGTATACTTTAAATTTCTTGTGAGCAGCATAGGCAAGAAGAATTCTTACTCCTTCCAATTTGGCCACTGGTGCAAAAGTTTCTCCATAGGCCAGTCCAGCTTCCTGGGCATACCCTTTGCAGACAAGTCTTGCCTTATTTCTTATAGCTTCCCCTTCTTCATTCAGCTTGTTCCTGTAGACCCACTTGGTCCCAATGACATTCTTGTCCTGTGGTCTTGGCACAAGCACCCATGTGTTGTTCTTCTCAATTTGCTCAATTTCTTCCTCCATTGCCTTGATCCAATTTTCATCTTCTAGAGCTTCTCTGATGGATTTTGGCTCTATGCAGGAAAATAAATAGATATTCTCTTTGCCCTTTTTCCTGGTCAAGACATTAGCATGTTTGTCACCAATAATGTTGTCAGTGGAGTGATATGTGACATACCTTGGGAGAATCGGTCGATATTCCCAGTCAGGCTCTTCTAGTTGAGCAATTTCTTCATCATGGTTCTAAACATCTTCTTGTTCACCATCCTGTGTTGGTCTGTTAGCTTCATATACAGTCTCCTGCTCCAGATGTCT
Organism: Chamaecyparis obtusa; assembly: GCA_027943335.1. Lineage (NCBI taxonomy): Eukaryota > Viridiplantae > Streptophyta > Pinopsida > Cupressales > Cupressaceae > Chamaecyparis > Chamaecyparis obtusa. The sequence goes on along the minus strand of BSBK01000515.1, from coordinate 494,431 downwards.
ATTCATATGGTGTTCTCTTTAATCTTCAGTTGTGCTTCATTGAACTCAAAGAAATTTCCTTGAATTTGACCTTCAAGACTGTCATGATCATTATGACCGGTCTTCTTAATCAGTTCTAAAGATTCATCAACTTTTACATTGATGCTTTTAATTATTTTGCCTGTTCTCTTGTTCAGACACCGGTAGGCTTTGCTTTTGGTAGAGTAACCCAAAAATGTTCTTTCATGGCTCTTGGGATCAAACTTCCCAAAGTACTTATCTCTTTTGATGTAACATTTACTACCAAAGATTTTGAAGTAACCTACACTAGGAGTATGTTTGAACCATAGTTCATAAGGAGTCTTACGGGTTCCCTTTTTGACTTGAACTCCTTTCAATGTGTAGACAACAGTGCTAATGGCTTCTCTCCAGAAGTGATGAGGAAGATCCTTCTGAATCAGCAGGGTTCTAGCACAGTCGATCAGAGTACTGTTTCTTCTTTCTGCTACTCCATTTTGCTGAGGAGTCCTTGGTGCAGATAGGTGTCTCTTTATTCCATGTTCCTCACAATAATGAGTGAACTCTTGAGAGGTATATTCACCTCCTTTGTCTGACCTCAGACACTCTAAGCTTTTACCGGTCTCCTTTCCACTCTAGCTTTGTAGATTTTAAACATGTGGATGGCTTCTGATTTCTCTCTAAGAAAGAGTGTCCACATCATTCTTGAGAAGTCATCTACAAAGAGCATGAAGTACCGGTCTCCATAGTAGCTCTTTGTCTTCATTGGTCCACACAAATCTGTGTGCACAAGATTTAGAACATTTTCAGCAGAGAATGATTTACTGTTGAATCTTGTTCCTGTCAGTTTTCCTAACTGATAGTCTTTAGAAACACCTCTAATGGGTTTTGTAATCTCAGGGAGTCCTCTAACCGATCTCTTTTTGCTCACCTTGACAATACTGTCAAAGTTTATGTGTCAGAGTGTCTTGTGCCACAACCAGCTATTGTCTTCTTTGGAAATAAGATAGATTTTGCTTGATTCTCCTTTGATTGAAGCTATGAGACAACCTCTTTCCATTGAGTCTAGGTAGAACAGATTACTTTTGCTTTGTCTACCGGTTGCAACATGGGTTCCAAACTGATTCTTGACCATACAGGAACCTTGTCCGAATTCTAATTGGAATCCTTTGTTATTTAGTTGTGCAACACTCATTAAATTGTACTTGAGTCCTTCAACCCAGTACACATCTTCACAGACAACACTGTTGCAGAGTGCAATAGAACCTTTTCCTTTAATGGCACAGGGAGCATTATTTCCAAAGGTTACTGATCCGCTGTCATTGAGCTCCAAGCTGACAAATTTGTTCTTATCACCCGTCATGTGGTCAGTGCAACCGCTGTCAATGATCCAATTATCGTGTTGATGAGATCTTGATATAAGTGCTATTTCACTTACCACTGGGCTCGCCTCTTTTATTGCAACAAATGCAATTTCTGGATCCTCAGAGTCTTCAGATTTATTGTGTGTGACTCCTTCCTCTGCAAGATAGCATTCCTTCTTTGCTTTGCCTCTCTTATCTTTATTATCATTGTTAGGACATCTTATCTTATCTTTATTATCATTGTCAGGACATCTTGCAACAATATGTCCTATCTTGTTGCAAGAGAAGCATTTCAGAGGAAACTTTCCTTTGTACTTCCCTTTCCCTCTGGGGAATCTCCTAGCGATGAGTGCTTTGAACTCATCTTGCTCCATCTCTTCTGAGAGCATATTCTCAACAAGATTACCAATCTTGGCGGTAGAGTAGTTACCAGTTTCTCTTCTCTTTTTGGTGGAAGAGATATTGACAGAAGACTTAAATGTTGCTTTCTGAATGGGTAAGCTATTATCAAAATTACTTAATTCAAAAGCTGCCAACTTATCGATTCGGGAGTCTAGGGTGACTTGATCTATGATCACTGATTTGAGCTCTTGAACAACAAAGATCTTGATGGCATACTGGGGTCTGAGCATCCTTAGTATTTTGCTAACCACCTCCTCTTAACTGAGCTTTCGTCCAGCGCTTTTGATTGAGTTGATCACCTCTTTGATCTGGTTGCTGTATTGCTCAATGTCTTCTCCTTCATTCATCCTCATGTCATCATACTTTCCTCTAAGGCTTTCAACCTTGGCTCTTTGAACATTTGGGAGTCCTCCATATACCAATTGCGACTTGGCCCACATCTTGAAAGCAGATTCTTGATGTTCTATTTGAGCATAGACATGATCAGGTAGTGTGCTGGCTATCATATCCATAGCAGCCGTGTGCTCAGATTTGATCTTCTGTTCATCAGGTGTCAGGGTACCGGAATGTTCAATGTAATCAGTGGTTACATGATTCCAGTATTGATCTCCGGTGGTCTTTATATACAGTTTCATTTTGCTGCACCACAAAGTATAGTTTTCTTTTGAAAACTTTGGTCCTTCCTTTCTCATCATCCTGAATTTTTCTTTATGCAGTTAAGCAGTTAAGAAAATAAGACTTGGCTATGATACCAATTGACAGTCGCAATCGGTGCTGCGAGGGGAGGGGTGAATTAGCACCTCTAAAACTTTTCTCTTTAAATCTGGTGAAGTATACTTATAACTGTAAGCCATACAAATTCAAGCATATAATAACAGCAAGCAAACAATCACACAGCGACACCAGATTTATCATGTGAAAACCCGATTAGGGTGAAAACCACGGTGTGTGGAGATCTCACAAATTCTGTACTTTTCTAGAGTACGCCTTGTTAGGAGCCTTCTTGGTTAAAAGATTACAACACACTGTTAGATGCAACCCGGTTAAGGGATTTGTTACAATAAAGCCGGTTAGTGCCTGCCTGGCTAGAGGACTTAGAACACCTTGAAAGATGTCACCCGGTTAAGGGATTTGATATAAGGGACTTGTTAGAGTCCACTCAAATACTGAGATTTAACTATTGTAGTTGTTAGAAAACAATAGAAAGATTGACCTTTTACAAGTGGCTTTGCATAGCCTGATAAGATCTCTGTTTGTGCTCAATTGATCACCATTCGCAGCAGGTGTGTTCTCCTCTACTATTGTGCTTCTCTGCACACTCTTCTCTTTCTTCTTCTCTTCTCAATTTACCCTAGCTTCTTTTAAGCTTTTAGGTTCACTGTTTTCTTCGGCAGAATGAAGGCAACTCATATTCTCAACAGACAGAAGAATATATAGAGTTCTTGCCCTAATTGCATCTCTCATGCATGACCTAATTTCAGATCTCTTTTGGATACATCACTCGGTGGAGTATTAGTGCACTGAGGAAACATCCGATGCATGCTCTTGCTTTATCTGGTTTATGAAGAAAACAATAGATGCGTGTCAAGCGCCTTTCCTTCACAAGATATAACTCTTCGTTTTAAAGCCACAGATTCCGGCTTTAAAACCTCCAGACGCACCTAAAACTGATCACCATGTTAACTTAAAGTCTTTCGGATTTAGTGCAGGAAATCTCAGTCAAAGAGTTGGTTGAAAAAGATAGTTGCCTATGACTTCCTCGGTTCATACCGGAGTCTTTACTAGATCGGTTGAGATCCTCATGTTGTGAATAGGTAAGAGTCTTTGACCTGTCACTGTCCCTTCTTTTGCTTACCAGTCGCACATTCCTCGGTTGTGTTGTTGACACCGGTTGTATCCTGGTCCTTGGTTGATGGTTGAATCCTCCTTTCCTTGACTGTATACATTACCCAGTTGCTGATGCACTTTGCTTAGTGACCGGATGCTCTTGATGAGAAGATGTAGTCTTTTCTTCCTTGCATAGTGTTAGCGGTTTCCACCGGTTGCCAAACCAGCTTATTAACATAAAGATCTTCTTAGATCTTTAGACTTTAGAGAGATGACAAATCTCGATCCTCTTTTGGCAATCAATGACAAAACTTAATTGCCATGTACCATTAGCATGCTTACCATTTACCATCTCTTGATGCCAACAAAGCTAATAAGCTCACCAAAGTCATAAGAGGAGAATCAGGATCCATAGTTCTGTAGATTGCGAGTCTTGCAATCAACAAAACCAAGGATCAAATTGCTCTTGAGGAAATATCATGTAACAGAAATTGATCTTGGCCAGGCTTCTTGAGCATAGGTTAGAGAGGAATTCGATGATTCAACACAAGTTGTCAAGGACAAGATGAGGAAGTTGGAAGAAAAATAGCAAAGGCAAAAGGGGGAGATCAGGGCCTTATGTGCATACATTGACAACTTGCCTCGCCCAATTTGAGAAGAAGATCCATGTTTTGTTCCTCGACCAGCTATTCCAATTGAATCAGTTGAGGCCGTCAACAGGATTAGGAAAATTGCGCAAGGTGCAGAGGTTTGGATTATGAGAATCTAGAATGAGAGCTACAGGCACGCCGGGGACTTAGTTCAGATTCACGATAAGGCACTAACCATCCTTTCCCGAATTCTTTGCATGGAGACTTGGGAGGATGAGCATATTTATGAGGATGGGGTGATCTCTGACTTGTAGGAGTTGATGGAGAGCAATAGGCAGATCTTGGATGATGACAGAGTCATTGAAGGAGTGTATGACTTTCCTCGATGGTATGGCGTAGTTCTCATGGCAAAGGAAATGTTTGAACATTTCACTAGGGTGTCAACTCGATTAAAGAGGATAACTGAGAATATCCGATAGTTGTCCAATACCGTTGCGTCCCTGTATCACAAAGGTTGGTTGAAGAAGAAATAACTATTGACAGCGTGAGACAAATTGGAGTTCTTTGAACTTAATTCTTTCACGAGGGATGATTTTGAGAACCTCTCCGCCTTTTCAAGCAACATGTATACGACTCAGGATCTATTGCCAGAATGGGAGTATAACTTGAGAAAATCCGTGTGAGCAGTGGTGGCCCTAGACTTCAAACAAGAATCGACCACTGAGTGTCAGCATTGATGAGTTGGAGGCCTTATTGGATAGGTTCTAGGAACTCAAACATCGAGGTCAAAGATAGGTGCGTTTAATGCTTAATGGGTATATGTGTAGTGGCTATTTATGACACCCCACTCTCTTTCTGAGAATGCATGCATAGTGGGCATTTATTATCCACTATAGTAGTGGATTCCTTCTCGTATTAATATAGATTCTCTTTTTGATGCCCTGACCCTAATTAGGGCTGATGTGGCAAAATCTAGGCCATTGGTCATTGTTTCAATTTGGGCCACTTGTTGTAATCAAGGACCTAAATAAAGGCCTCTTCTTCTCATTTGTAGGGAGAAAATTGTGAGATTGTTGCCTAAGATCTATTTAGACAATAAAATTTTCATTGAAGTGTCGTGATAATTTGATGTGTCTTGGAGCTTGGTTGGTTTCATAATTCCCTCATTTAGATTAAGTTTAGTAGATAAAGCAAGACTTGGTAATTAAGAAATTTGTCCATTAGAGTACTTTCTTTTGCTATCATTACCCTTAGGAGTAGATTGGAATATCTGAACCCTAAATCCCTTTTATTCCCGCAGATCCATCAAAATTCCAAAAAGGTGTTTCATTGGAAATCTTTCGATAGCTCCCATTTTATGTGATTTGAAACCTATCCAAGAAGTGAAAACATAAGGTCCCTTGTGATATTCAGCAAATCACATCAACGTTGAGCTTATCCACGAGTTGAGGAACCTTGGAGTCACCGTATGATCTTGCAATCTTAGCATACGCGGTACTTTGTTCAAGAGAGGATAAGATATTTCAGTATTTTGTTCTACTGTCTGGTGGGTCATAAAACATGCATCAACATGACTGATAAATGAAAATTCCTTTATTGTCCAGATTAATGTGTAATCCAAGCAAAACATTCAACTCACCAATCATGGACATCTCAAATTCCTTCTGCATCTCATCAACAAATCTTCTACACAAATCATCTTTTCCTCCAAAAATTATGTCATCAACATAAACCACAACAATCAAGATCAAATCCAAATAAGCTTTGTAATACAAATTACTGTTCGTAGATCCGTTTTGAAATCCTTGTCCAATCAGATATTTATCCAATCTACCATACTAGTCTCTTGGTGCCTGCTTCAATCCATACAATGCTTTCTTCAATCTACAAACAACATCAATATCCTTTCCGGACTTGAATCCATCAGGTTGTTCAATGTAGACCTTTTCTTTTAGTTCTCCATTCAAGAATGCTGACTTTCCATCCATCTGATACACTACGAAATCTTTAAAAGCTGCAAATGCTAAGAATATCTGGATCGCTTCCATCCAAGCAACAAGAGCCTAAGTTTGATCAAAGTCAATACCTTCAATTTGAGTGTAGCCCTTCTTTCCTCATTTCTGATTACCTTTCCATTTTCATCTAGCTTTTCTGGAATACCCACTTTGTACCAATCTCATTTTTGTCTTCTGGTCTAGGCACCAGTTCCCAAGTCTGATTTTTCTCTATCTTTTCAAGTTCCTCTTTCATTGCCTTCACCCATTTCTAATAATTGCGTGCTTTTTCTATAGTCTTTCGTTCAATCTCCGAGAATTAAGGTGATTTTTTCAAAGGCTTACTGTCGGTTTGCTTACTGTAGGTAACACTCATTTCCGGTTGGGCTAACTGCCCTAGAATAATAAGACTCACTGCCAAAAAAGGCTCATTACCAAAATAAGAGTAATGAAAAAGAATACACCATTGAAATCATTGTCACTAACAATAAACAACATTGGAAGACTATTTCTGTTAGATACTGGGTGCACACAATCACATATACATCAATACATAGATCTACTCAACACATCATCTGGAGCATGCTGCACCAGATCACTAAAGCATCAAATCCACATCCAAACATAAGATATGTTGACACCAATGACAACCATTAATGACAACAACAATAATAACATTAGCATCATATTCGAACACTTTTCTATCAAGTCTTGATATGTGGATAAGCTCAATGGTCATTGTGATATGCTGGTAACACAAATGGACTTACGTTTGAATCATTCTCAAGATGACTTAGACAATATTGGTTATGGGAGCTATTAGAATGACATGGCAAATAAAGTGTTTCAAGATGTTTCCAGGAAATATAGTGAAAGTAAAAGGATAAGGGTGGAGAAGTTCTATTCTAATCCTAGGAACTTGAAAGATAACAATTGCTTTGGTGAGATCTGCCACACTTTGCTTCGTCGAACCAACTATAGAAAGGAGGTGCAATCTTCAAAGGTTGTGCAAGAAATTTTCATATCACAAATCAACACCATCATGGAACAATGCACATTCAGTGATAGAAGTTAAGCATCCACATAAAAGCTTAGGACCAACGTTACATTGCACATAGAAACCAAATAATGCAAAATGTATGAAGAAACAATTTCACTAGCACAATACTATCAATCTCATTTATCTAAAAACTTGAAAAAAAATCTAATCTAAGTGAAGGAACAAGAAACCATGCAAGCTCCAAAACACTACAAGTAGTCACCAAACTTCAATAAAAACTCTATTATTCCAGTAGCTTATAGCAACAATCTCTAAAGCTTGCTGTTGATCAAGGCCTACCTCGACAATCTTGATCCTCTAGATTTTGCCATTTTCTTCCTACAAAACGAGAATAAAGAACATAAGAATAGCGTTTATAAATAAAAAACATTTCTACAGTCCACTATAGACAGAATAATTTCTAACTTTAAGAAGAAAGCATCTTAAAATTTAAAAGTCTACTACAAACTGTTTCATCTTTCTCAAAACTCACGCCCTTTCTTTGTGATTCTCAACTTCGAAGTGTGAGATAAGATAAGAGAAGATAAGATAAATTATTAATGTCAAACAAGAGACCGCCAAAAGGGTATAAGGGACTGAAAGCATACAACAAGGCAACCGCCAACAACAGGAGCTCAAAACGGTGTCCGGGGAAAGAACAAACAAGAAAGCAAAAGAACCAGCAGAAGAGCCAGAAAGAGCAACTAGAGGCCCGTTCCGGACGGGAAGTAATCCAACACCGAAGGATACGGTCCGGGGTGAGAGTGAGCCCTAGACCGTCTCTGGGTAGCTCTGGAGGTGGGGTGCTACTGTCGAGTGTGGCCTCTATGAGGTCTCACAGTCTTGGTGTGACCAGAAGAAAGAGGACGCTTAATGCCCCGGGCCGGGGACATCGAAGTGAAAAGGATGTGATAAGCTAATCGAAGGTTTGACTCGATGGGAACTGAAGCGGTAGAGTGTGGTCACGAAGCCGCATGTAAATAAAGAGCAAGGCACTGCTGATCGGTGTACCTGAAGGAGGAAAGGGATCTGCACTCTCTGAGCAAGTAGTGAAACCTTCCTCTGATCTCATAGTAAATGGGGCAACAGAAGATAAAGTGTGTCTTAGTTTCCGCCTCCGACAAAGTGCAAAGGCGACAGATCCAGTTTGCTTTGTCAATGTGGTGGTCTGTTTGGATGCGGAGCTGGTGGGAGCCGACTTTGAAAGACCCCAAAGAAATATGGAGAGCATGGCTCCATCGGCGAGCTAAGTACAGAGGGCGCACAATGACCCCATCTTGAATATCCATATAGTGCTCTGCATAAAAGGCCATCCTTGGACGGCGCCCCTCGGGAGGGTTACTCCATGTCGTAATAATATACTGCTTGTAAATGTCGAGTCTAACATGCCCGTTTAGCTCCTGTTGAGAGGGAAGGAGGTGGGCGGGGGCGTCCAGAGTGAATTGAAAAGAGGAAAGACGATCAATCACAATCCCCACGGAACACAGCAAGGTAGAAGCCTGGGTGTACTAGCATCGGGCTCGGCCAGAAGGGTCGGAACTCGCAATCGCCACAAAAGAGCAGTAGGCCAAGTAAGGGTATCTATGCCGACTAACAACAAAATCCTCGAAACCCCGGAGGCGGTGAAGGAACCAAATCAGATCAAAAAGATGGCTGCGAGTCTGAAAGGATGTGCCCCAATCTCACCAAGAATAACACTGTGAGTAGATCGGTGACATCTGATATGGCACCGAAGGAGGATCCGAACTCTCTCGATCAAGGATCAATCAGACTCCAAGAGAGAGGGCCCCCACACAACAGAGCTGTAGAGCACAGTCGGCCTGACTAAGGAGTCTAGGAGGGACAACTTGGACCTGATGTCCTGAAAGTGATGTCTGAAGCACTGTCTCTCAAGCAGAGCCAGGGAACCCAACCCCTTATTGACACGGGGCTGCATAGCAAGTCTCAGACTAAAGCAAGGCCTAGAGAACTTAACCCCTAGGTAAGTGTAGGAGGATGCAATCTTGATCTCCAAGCCTTGGAAGTAGAAATGAAGATGGGATATCTTCAAACAATTGAAGACAATCACTCGGATCTTGCCTAGGTTCACAACTAGCTGCTGTAGATCACAAAAGGAAGCCAAACCTTTGAGGAGTCGCTGAAGACCCTTCGAGGAGGAGGCCAAAAGAACCACATTGTCAGCAAATAGAAGAATGGAGATTAGGACTTGGTGCAGATAACATCTGTCATCGGGGAGCGAGAAATCCCAGAGGAAAGCCTCGAGCTCATCAATGTAAATTCCAAACTGCATAGGGGAAAGAGGACAACCTCGCTTCACCCCAATGGTGCTCTGAATCGGGTCGGAGAAACCCTACGGAGTCCTAAACCTGCCCACCACGCAAGGGACTGGTGCAGATAACATCCGTCATCGAGGAGCGAGAAATCCTGGAAGAAAGCCTTGAGCTCATTAATGTATATGCCAAACTGCATAGGGGAAAGAGGACAACCTTGCTTCACCCCAATGGTGCTCTGAATTGGGTTGGAGAAACCATGCAGAGTCTTGAACTTGGCCACCACGCTCTCGTCAAGCCTCATAATAGCTTTTAGGAGAACCTCAGAAATACCAATGTCTTTGAGCCTCTGAAAAAGACCCGCTCGAGGAACAGAGTCAAATGCTTTGCGAAAGTCCACAAAGCAACAGAGTAGACTTTTGCCAAGCGGTGTCGGGTCTCCTCAATAATAGTCCGTAGAGTTAGAATGCGGTCCATGGTCTGGAAATCTGTATGGAAACTAGCCTGCCCCCTCGCACGGCAATGCCGCTGATCGAGCTCCCTGGATAGAATAGTGTTCAACACGGTGGCGTAGAGTTTAGCAAAAGTGTGCCCAACCATGATGGTCCTGTAGTTGCCACGGTCCGAGACTACCCCGATCTTATGAATCGGGTAGATGATGTGCCTAGACCACGAATCAAGGAAACCAGTACAAACCACTCTATTAAAGAGCACTGAGAGAAAGGAGCACAAAACACTAATGCCAAGTTTGAAGAGCTCCGCTTGGAACCCTTCCACATCTGCTGTCTTGCTGCTACTCAGGAGTCTGATTGTCTCATAGATGTTGGAGAAAGTGAAGAAATGGCAAGAGGGTGAAGGAGTGAGGTGGAGAGAGGGCTGGCCGGGGATGTCATAGAGAGTGTAAGTGTGGGAGATCAGAGAGCGAAAATCTAGGGTGGATGGGGGGGAGGGTGGTGAGGAAACAGAGTGCGCCAGATGAGCTTGGGGGACTGCAGGAGAGAAGCACAGAGGGATCTGCACTACAACGTGTAGTAAGATCGCTTCTTATGGTGAAGGAGATTGCGGTGGGAGATCCTCAATTGGGGGAAAGAGTGGGAGTGAGCGGAGAAGGTTGAACAAACCAAATGGTGGAAAGACTTGCAATCCTCATCAAACCAGTGATTCATAGGACAAGTGTTCTTGCACTTGGGGTTGTGAGATAGGGGGGTGGTGTGGTGAGGGATGGAGAGGAGAGCTGACTCCCAAAGTGTGGCCGCAAGTAAGTCGAACATGGAGCAAGCATCTCCAAACTCAGTAAAGGGAGTCTGGGGAAGGAGCTGTCTAAGATGGGAAACAAAGAGATCATGGTCGCTCTCAGGGAAGCATAAGGAGGTGCAGGTGAGGGTTTGCCCAGAAGGTGGGGGAGGGGATTGGGTAAAGGGGGCGGTGAGACTCCGATGGAAAGGCTGAGGAGGGTGTGGTCAGCCAGGGGGAGGCGTGAGATGACAAAGCGGCAAATGGAGGGAATGAAGGAGGCACAGGAGAGGGCGTAGTCCACAACACTTGTGCTACCACATTGAGGCCAACAGGTGAAGGACCTAGACCAACGAAAACAGGGGAGCCCATTCAGAATTATCAAGTTCGAGGAATCACAAAGCTGGAGAAGATGGTGACCATATCTCGTAAGGGGACCATGGCTGTCCTCAGAAGAGCACTGTAAACCCAGGGTGATCGGGTCAAACTTGGAAGTACAAGCTGAATCAATCCCACGATCATGGAGGGGGTTCTGAAAGTCTCTGGTTTGTGCGTTAAAGTCCCCAAGAATGATGATGTCTCCCATGGCAGAGAACTTGATAATGTGCTCGTGTAAGTCCTCATAAGGATCGCCACACTCCGTACTATGGACAACATAGGACGAGGAGGATGACGGAAACTAGCAAATTGCGATAAAGATGTCTCTGTGATGTGGCGCTGTATGACCAATACGGATCCACATGAATCTGGCAGAGCAGTTAGCGTGAACCACAAAAGTAGTACTGAAGAGGCAGTCTCTGACAAGACAAGCGACACCCTCAGACCCTCGGATCCCACCAGAAGACCTGACCTCATCACCAAGGACCAAAAGCCACTGATACCCGAAGAAGCTAGGAAGAGGACGAACAAGACTCTTGTGAGTCTCTGTAATAGAAAGAACGTTAGCGGAACCAACATCCTGAAAAAGGCTTGACAACGACCATAAAGTGCCATTGCCCTTCTAGCAGTGGACAAGCAAGGAACCACTATGATGTTCCCTCTTGCCCAACTGCCGCCGGGATCGTCAGTTGGCTTTGAAAGCCGGCCTGGGTGCCTAACCAGGAGGAGGAGAAATGAAAATGAAAACCCTTTCTTATATAGAATTTTGCCCACCAACTTGCTAAGTTGGCAACAAGTTAATTTTAGTAGTTGCATTAAGTTTCTCTCCATGTTTCTATTTCGAGAGAGATTCTCTCTCATCTTCTTACAAGTTGCCCCAAAAATCTCTTACACAAATTGCCACATGTCATTATCTTTTGGAAAATTCTATGTTGGTTGTTTAACTTCATCATTATACTTCGTTCATGGGTGCACATTAGATGGAGGGTGGAATTTTAACACTAAGACAATTTTTAAATATTCCAATATTTTGCATTTTAAATCTTGGGCGTCATTTAGTCATAGAAGTGGATTTTTAAATAGTACTTAGCAAAATTTAAATATTTCCAATGTCCTATTCAACCATAAACATGATAGCATATTAGAAGGATTTTAGCACTCTGAAGAATTTTAAGTATCCCTTCCAACCTCTTCCTTGACCGCACACATAGGTGGACTTTTAAATACTTGACCAATTTTCAAACGTTCTTTGCAACATTACCTTGGATCTTCAATGCTTAACCAATTTTTAACCAACCTTTGCAACTTCTTTCATTGGCACACATTAGACAAGGTGAATGATTTCCATGTTTTGAACAAATTGCTTGGCTACATGCAATCCACGCCCATGGGCGCTAATTACATAGGGAGGCAGACTTTTCACTCCTTGAAGAATTCCTTGGCATTGTGAAATCAATGCTCTTGAGCGTGTTTTAGGCATGATGAAGGAATTTTGTGCCTTGAAGGAATTCCTTGAGCAAGGTGGATGAGCGCTCTAGGGCGCTACTTAGCACGGTTGGAGGAATTCTTGACTTGGGCGCAAATCCATGCGACCCAAGGATTAGCACTCGAGAGGGCATATTCGGCCTATTGGAGGATTTATATAGTTAGGCCCAGTTGCTTGATAATGGTGAACTAGTAGTCTAGGGTGCATTTTAGACATTGAGGCGGATTTTTCACCTTGAGACACATTCCTTGCCTTTATGGAATTAGTGCTCATGGGCACTCTCAATGATAGGTTTAAGGTTTTTCCACGAGTTAGTCGTTTTTTGCATTCCACCATGCTTTTGGATCAATACTTCGTCATTTTGCCCGTTTTCACTTAATTTCCACTTTGGGCGCACTTGAGGTGTCATGTGTTTTCCATGACTTAGCCATTTTTTTGTCTTCAACTCTTTCAACACTTAGCCAATTCTTCACACTTCTCCACTTTGGGCTTTCATGACTCTCCATAGTGAAATTTCACGCCCTTCCCTTTTTTGGACGTTTTTCAAGGGTGCCTTCAGACTTAGTGCATTCTAGACAAACTGATTGATTTGTCTATTTTTCCAGATTTAGAACTAGATACCTCTCTGCTTGTTCTTCTGTTAGTGCTCATTAGTTGCCAGAAATAGACCTGCCAAAGATACACTTACTATAAATAGTAAGTTTGTTTAAACCCAAAATTAGGCCAATCTGGGACATAGTGAAACTACAAATAGATTTAGTAAAAATAGTCACTTCTAAAAATAGTAAGCTCCCACTTCAAAATTAGGCCATTTTGTGGTGCAGTAAAACTAAAAATAGAAATTTCCAAAAATAACAAGTACATCAGAATGTTGAAAATTTCACTATTAACCTTTTCTTGGAGATTAATTCCTCTTCATACTTGGCCAAATTCACTCTTTTCACAAAATTTCCTCTCAGAACCAAAGGCAGGTGACATTTCACTTCTATACTTAGCACAAATTGCTCAAAACTTATAACACGAGGAACTTTAGGAGATTGACACCAAAACTACTAGGAACCAAAGCCAAACAGACCAAGTGGACCAAAAAGTCGGGTGTCTCCATTTGCAATGGGGCAATGTGTGACAATGTCACAACATGGGGGTAACTCTAGGTTATTGGGTTCGTTCTGAATTTATTTGTCCGTTCCACTTTTCTAGGCTTTAGAGGAGGTCATCTTGTGTTGGTTCTATGTGTTTGAGAAGCTTAATCCCTGACTTATAGGAATCTATGCATATACTTCTAAATCAATTGATCATGTTATAGTTATCCATTTGTTTAGTATTGTGAATCTTGTTATGTATGACCCTCACAAGTGTGAACCACTGGGATATTTATGTAGTAATAGACAATCATTGACTGTGTCAATGATCAATGTCTGAGCCACTGCAGGGGTTTAGTTGCAATCACCTGGTTCATGGAGGTGAAGATGCTAAGGCTATCCTGCATATGATACAATAACAATTAGCAGGTTGTCATTGGACTGTGCCAACGATGAATGCCTATAGCTACTGTTGTATCTTTTGGATTAGCCAATGTTCACCTGGTTCACAAAGGTGAATGATTTGTAGGGGCCATCCAGGATTTGATAGGATAACAGTTTCATGCATAATTGCCCTACCATGCGGGTAGCAGAAACCAGAGTGGTATCAAGAGAGTTCATTGGGAGTCACCTATAGCATGGGGGTGATCAATGCTAGGTGTTACTCAGGATTGTGAAGAAGATAGCTAACAATATCACTAAGGTCACCCATGATATATGTCAAAAGTTACTTCTTCTTGGTTGGACAGACTTGTTGCTAGTGGCCAATAGGTAATTGAAGTCGGAATCCACTAGGCTAGGTTGGTTCACTACTTGTGGAAATCCTTGTGATTAAGGACAGACCCACAATGTAGTATGGGATGCACAAAATCCTCTTCCCAGTTGTTTGAGGAATATTTGACCTTGTTGAGGATTGGTGTAGTATGGGATGGACCAAATCCTCTTCCTCGGTATTTGTTGGTGCAAAAGACCAGGAAAAGGAATGGGACCCACGGTGTTGTGCACAATGCATTGACATTCTCTCTCTTTGGGATACACTATGGATGGGGTATGTTTAGCCATTGTATGAGTCAATCACCATTTTATTTGTGATGCCTATATGAGCCAATAGCTATTGTCTTTGTGATTCATGTATGACTCTGTCATGTTATTTGTGATGCCTGTATAAGTTAGTCACTATTGTCTTTTAATTCATTTATGAGCCATTCACTATCGTCTTTGTGATGCATGCTGGAGCTACTCACTATGTATATGATGTATGGTAAAGCCATCCATCTTGAATACCTGTGATGTGTATGAACTAGTCCTTCTTGTACATGTGACATATGCTTGAGATAATCATATATGTTTGATATGTGATATGACCCTTATGCGTCTGTGACTCTGTGTAAGTTGGTACAACTAATGATTGGTAATGATGGGTATGAAACCAAAACTTGATGAAAATGCCTATCTTTTATTTTGAACAAACCAAGTTCATAGATTCGCTTAGTTTAATATTCATGGTTAAAAGAGAGATTGGATATCTCATTAAGAGGAGAGTAAACTCAGTTTGAGTGCGAACTATGAAGCCTCTAACTTCCCTCAAGAGGATACGTAGCCAGGGTCATCATGAATGAACTTTTGAGGCTTAGGTTTGGGTCTAGGGATGACCCTAATTATCGAAGCTTAGCAGTAGCAAGTGTAAGCATATATTGTGATACTAAGTTGTTGGCACCTTGTTGAACAGACGACTTTAAAAATCACTTTTAACTCAAATGGAAAATGCTTGGTTGATTAGGTTACTGATCAATGTAGAAAAAAAGAAATAGTTGTGGTAAAGGTGTGGATTTTAAAATAAGCCATTCCTTGAGATCTTCCTGCCTCGCTCCATTCCATCTGAGAGAAGCTTGAATCGGGTCCCAACATTTTATTTGAGTATTCACATCTTAGCAGGTGATTGGCAGTTTCAGAATTATTGTAACACAACATGCACCTGCTGGTTCCTTTATAGCAAATCATATTCAGCGTGCCTGCTTTTAATATTTTCTTGTGTAATGCAGTCCATGAAAAGGCTCTCACTTTGGATAATATTGATGAATGCCAACAGAGAGTTTTTGGCCACGATTTATTTGCATGCATTGCTTTTTGGATTTGATACACCAAATTGACAGAGTATTCTCTAGATCATGCGCCACACCATACAATTTTATCTTCTTTATCTGATAATATATTCCTTCCTTTTGATAGGTCCTACTGTTTTCTTAGTAAGTTTTAATTGTACCAGAACCTTTCGTTTTAGTTTAGTCTTTTTTATTATAGTTTGTTTTGTATTTTGATTTGTTTGTTTATTTTGATAACCAATAGAAATAAGGTTAAGGTCTCATTTTGTGATCTATTTCATGGAGTAGGAGGTCTCATGAATGATGAAACACAAATAAATTATTGTACAAGATTATTCCGATCTTTTCTTGAAAAATAACAACTTCTACTTTTTAGACAGCATATTTCAGTGGTGAAACTAGAATGGGGCTAGAAATTACCCCACCAGCTTAGGATTTTTTTCCCTCTTGTTGATTAGCTAACATTTTAGATTTCTACCAGAAAATAAATAGAAGAAATTATTGATTAATTTTATATTCACAACATTTTTCATGAGACAACCAGTTTCCCTAAATCTCAGAGCTTAAATTTTTAAGCTCTACAGCACTACTAATTTCATTGAACCACTAGCTAATTGTTAGTCAAACTCTAGTTGATGGGAAACTTGTTGACTTTTAAATATTAGGAGTGATTTAAAGTGACTAATAATATATCATATTTCATTTAATTTAATGATAAATTTTATTTTATTAAATTTTATGAAGTTTAATGATGCAGGGGACTCCCCATACTCAAAATACTTGCTCTCTTATACTGTATGAGGTTTACTCCACCCAACATTCATATATAGCATAATAAAGAGAATAAATCATAAATTTGCAAGAAATAACTTGCCTTTTATCTCTCATAAATATGAAAATTCACACATACTCTATTTTATTAAAATGAAATACACATTCTTCAATTACAAAATATTAGCCACTTAGGCTTTACAAATTTGCAAGATGGAGCTACAAGCAATTCTTCTACAGTCCTTACTACTTTTTATCTATGAAGACAAGAACTCAACTCTGAATGAATAACCTCTAGCCCAAGCCTCCCTTTTATAGAATCCTTGCGTGTCTTGGAAATATTACTTCCCCCTCTTGATGAATAACACATGGCTATCAAGAAAAACAACACATAGCCAATAGATAACGTATCAGCTTCTCTAGGAGGCCACCAAAAGAGATGTCTTCTCAATTTTCCCAAACGGGTGCGTAAAAGTTCTTTCCCCATTTTTTATGTAACCATTCAATAAATATGAGTGCAGGACTCTTCCGCTTCCTTGTTCCCATGTCAAGAAAGGTATCCTATGATTTTAGCATTATAAATGATAGAAAAAGGTATCCCTTATTGAAAAATACAATTGCCTTGACACATAGGCCACAAATATAAAATGTTTTCAACCTCCTATGTCATTTTGGACACTTTCTTAGGTACATGGAGACCTATAGATGCTTGCATTTAATAGAAAATGAAAATATATTTTTTTTGTGGATGATGCAAGATTGGCCATGAACCCAGATGCTCCTGCATCATTTAATTTTTTTTCTATTAATAATTAAATAATCTTTTTTATTTAATTTTTAATTTGGTTTATAAATAATAAAAATAATAGAATCTGTAGATTTATATTATTAATTTTCTCAAAGATTGAAACTAATTTTTTTCCCAAATTTTATCAATTGGAGAATTCCTTCCAATTTTTTTCCTCAAATCATATTGGAATGACTACTACAATGAGATTCATATCTTTTATAAGGATTGGGAGAAGAAACTGACAAATATAAACGTGATCATTTGTTTTAGATTCTAAATGTTAAAAATAGCAATACTGATAAATCACTCGTTACTAAGACGAGTTTATTGAAAAGGTTGACTACTACAATGAGATTCATCTCTTATATAAAGATTGGGAGAAGAAACTGACAAATATAAACGTGATCATTATTTGCTTTAGATTCTAAACGCTAAAAATAGCAGTACTGATATATCACTTGTTACTATGGTGAGTTTATTAAAAAGGTAGCCTTATATTCTAACAGCCACTCTTGAGGCTCGCTGTACTAATAGCAGAACATACCAAAATATACGCTTGGGGTGATTTTCTTTGAAAACAATTTTTTGTCCAGGTAGAACTCTTTAAGCTACCTAAAAACTTTTATAAAAACATGGTACTCAAGCTGGATTACCACTTCCAAAATCTACCAACTCTTAGTTCTCTCAAATTATTGGACAACAATTATTATCTGCTATGCTGATCAAATAGTTATCAGTAAACCCCGTATCATTTTCCCTTTATACACATTTAGCAGAATCAAGGATTTGGATTTAAGTGACACATTTCTTGAAAAAATGTTCCAAACTATATGAAAAGCCTGCAGAATTTACCAAAAACTCCATGTTTGTCGTCATTTTTCCCTTTGAAAAATATTTTAAAAACCTCTTGATTTCTTAAATGTAGAAACTTGAAATTATACTCGATATAGAAATACTTGGGACTTTCGAGCATTGCGTATGTAGCCTAATTGCAACTTGACGATCCTTTTGCAAATCCCATGTCGTGCTCTGGCAATAATTCTCTGCAAACTTTGACTGTTAAAAATTCTCGCATGGTCTCTCTGCTGTCCGCATGATGTTTCAGTGACTCACGCCCTCCAAACTCTGCATAATAGTGAAAAAGATAAAAGGTTCAAAATGCACAAATTTTCTTGCTGACTGGTAATGCCCCCACGTCTACTGACTGCAACTGGTAAAATCCTTTTCAGACCTGTGATTGTGATCATCTGAAAGCGCACACAATTTTTAAACAATAAATTTAGCAACTTTTGCCCCCTTTTTGTTCTGCTTGTGATGCTTATGAATCAGCCTGTAATTTTAAGATTTCCCTGCCCGCAATTCTGATAGACAGCCCAGGATTCTGAAATTGTTCCTGCCTGCGATTTAGCTCTAAAACTTCATCTCATTCTCCTGAGCTGTGCCCTACACCCTTTCTCTTCCCAAACTCTTCAATCGACTTGTGGCGGATACTGTATTGTGAAAAATGGAACACAATGTTATTCTATTAGATATTAGAATGACTATTACAATGCAGTTCATCTTCATATGGAGACTCTGAAAGATGAAACTGACAAACATTAATGTGACACTTTTCTTAGATTGTAAATGCTAAAATTAACAATATTAATAAATCATTTAATCCACTACGGTGACTTTATTACAAGGTAAGACTTACATTGTAACACTATGGTTATTTTGTAATCCCGAAATACAGTCTCAACTTGGACTTACTAAGTTTCTCTATATGCAGGCACATCTTTTTGTGGATATACCCAATGAGCGGCTATTAGAGTGGCTATTTGAATGCTTGGCAGATATGCACGCTGGTCTACCAGCCTTTGTAAAGTATTGAAGAATGTATAGGTACACATTTTTTGTATGCAGAATGTAGATTTTCCCATGCAATCTAGTTTGAGTTCTGTTTCAAGAAGAAAGAAAGCATATTCTTGAGTCACCATGTTCTCATTTATTGGAGAGTTTTTTCTTCATTGTATTATCATTTAATAATTTATTGAGACTGTTAGTATGAAAATCTTGGAGAAATTGAATATATGATCATTCATTTTCTCCATGGGAACATAGAGATTTAGATTCTAGAAAGGTTCAAGTTGGACAAATTGACGGGTGATTTATAACCCTGAATCATTAAAATTTTGTATCCAACAGTTTCCACAAATTTTCATTTTCTCTACTGTGAACTCTATGTAAAGTTCTATTGAGATTTCTGACCAATTTGCGTTAATGGATCTGAGAAACGATTGGACTGTAAATTTTATATTAGAATAATTAAGATATGCACCTATATTTTTTTTTTCTGAAAAGTATTATATGCATTTAATAAAACTTTGTCCGAGTGTTGTGGATGCCCCGAAAAATCACTTTTGCAGTTTCCACTCAGTTATATCCTTTGTGCTACTGATTTGACTATCATCATGGCTGTCTTCATAATTCATTGTTATTCTTGCCTGCTTCCCACAGTGAGGTCATAGGTTGGCAGCCCCTTGTGGGGTTGAGGTGCAATGTTTCCAGTGGGGAGCAGGGCACCGCACTTCCCCATCAAGGATGATAAACAGTAATTCTGCAACCTTTAAATGAGACACCTATTCAATTTCTCTTTCTATCAGAAGTTGAATTGGTTCTGCAAGACAATTGCAATACACATAAATCTTCTATTCCTACATTTACGACAAAACAAAGCACTGATTCTTTAGTTAAAAACTTAAAGGATTTCACAATCATTCTTCTGTCACATCCTATCGTGCAAGGAGAGCTTTTACCACAATTTGGCACTACATCTTCAAATATAGACTGCTTCAGGATTGTACAAACATCCCTTGAGCATGATTGTGCCCACAATCCCATTTTTGGCTTTTGGAATACAGGAATTCTATACATATCCCTTTTCACGGGTAGAGTTCTACATATCTGTTTTGTCTCAATGTACACGGGGAGAAGATAATGTATGAAGTCAAATTATATAAATATATAGACTCCTTGTATATAAGCTATATTAACATCTCTTGTTCCTATTATATATATGGTACCCCAAAATTTTTTTGGGACATCATAACATTGTTATTTGAGATTAACATTGGTATTGGTGGAATATATCCATCAGTAACACTCAGTATATTCTAAACACACTCTACATGTAGCTTAACATTTGGAATATTTAATACCCTGGTATGCAGTTACTGTTGGATATTGCTAATGCATGGAGAGGTGATTGAGACATTTCATATGTTTAATCACTACGTTACTAAAGTGGCACTCATACTGTTGTCATTTGTGTTTTGTCAGTGATGTCAACATATGTTTCTATGAAGGAACCAGACTAGTAATCACAGTGTACGGATATTGTACGAATGTTTTAGATGCTGCGAAGACAGATGAGAGTTTAGGAGGATGCTATGATCTTATATCCAAGATCGCATCATGTAATGTTTCATATTGGATGAGTTACAATTGTTTTGGTAAAGACTGGTTACTGATTGTGACAGTGAGAAATGACAGGGTTAGTTTCTAAGTTTTGTGTATAGCTTTCTGGTGATGCGGAATCAGTGCATGCGAACTTCAAAGATGAAAGATAGAGTATTGGGGAATGCTCTATGAACTGTGCAAGGTATAGAATGAAGGATGACGTCAGATGTGGCGTACACTCTAGAAGGTGATCTATTTGGAAGCCGATTATAGAGATGTAGCGTGTATGATGGATGTCAAACTTGAATTAAGGACGTTGGTCCTTAATTGTTGTAATGTAATCATTGTAGACTTCTCCTAGATACCGTGTGTATCTTAGCAAGGGTTTATGTAATTGTTTGTAATTAGGAAAGTCTTATGGGCCGACCTGTTTATAAGAATTGTAATAAGGTTTAAATGAAAGGTCTTTTCTTTGGAAAAGATATGGATATGAAGGAGATCATATAGAGAGGTTGTGAAAGCTGTGAGCTTGTGTCTGCTGTATGTAGAGCAGAGATTTTATTGGTGGACTTCATTGAAACTGATCAAGCAAAGACAGTTGCTGCCGAACAGTTCAAAAGATTGTGTATTTCTTCATATACACTTGTGTTGCGAACAGTGAGTTCTGAAGGTGGATTTAACCTTCTTTGGGCAGTGAGCCGTGGGCAGTGAGCCCTCCCTTTTGTTCTTGACTCCTAACAGAATTTGTCCTCTTACAAGGACTATGTACTGTAATGTTTCAATAAGCTCCTAACAGTGCTATATCTTCTAACAAGGATAACTATACTCTCAGTACATCATTTGTGGGTGTTAATTCCCACTGGGGTTTTTACCTTGAACAGGGTTTCCCCGAAACCAAAATATTGTGTTATTGTGTTGGCATTCATTGTGTTCATTGGATCTGATATTGTGGAGCTTAAAGTTTAAAGTTTAATATTCTGTTATACAATTGATTCATCCCCCCTCTCAGTTGTATTGTGGACTGTTATTCCTAACAGTTACACTTTCTTGAAGGCTTTGCTACTTTCCCAACCATTATTTGCAATTAAAAATATTGTTTATTTTTAATTGTTCTTGTTTACAATTGGAGTGAAGACTGACAAATGGACGGAGATAGAATGATTCACCTTCATGTTGTTACAATATGTTAGTGGCTGAGTTAAGTTGTACAACTACAAATGGATAAGTTGAGTTGTATGTTGAATTTGATAACTCAATAGTGTATCCAACATGTGACATGTAGTTTACCTCAGTAGTTTGAAATAAACTTACCAAAGCATGTAAAATTTCTAGAGTGGTTTTGACTAGATCATGAAGTACATTTGGTTCAACTCACTGAACAATTCAATATGGTGTCGAAGGTGCATGATTACAAAATAAGCTTCAGGATGGTGGCATGTGTGAGTGAATTTGCAAATTGAACTTAAACAAGATGTATCAAGGAAATGGGCACAAAATTCACTTCAAATGTATCTTGTGTGAGAGACCACAAAAGCATCAAGAATTTTAGTTGAAACATGTGCTTCTACTAAAGAGATGTTACAAGTTACAACTACTAAGTTTTCTAACACCAACAAACCCCATACTTAGGCAACCCATTCTCCCAAGTGTAGAATAGAGGAGTTTTTTAGTTGTTGAAGATCAAGATCTTTAGTTGATTATGATTTTTATATTAATTGTGTTGGAATATTTTCATTGATGTCAAAAGACAGTAGGGCAAAACTAAAAGGATAACAGGGCTAAATAAAAGACAGTTTTGGTGTCCAAATCAGAAAATTTGATTTGCCCTGAATAAATAAATTTGTAATGACCTGTGAGGGCCAATCCATGTCTCATTGATGGTTGACCCTTGAAGTTTGAGCCCCCTAGTTTGAGATTTAAAGTTAAAAAATAAAAATTAAAAAAAATCTTATTGCTAGGGTGGACATTAGCGGATTTAAATTATTTTTTCTTTTCTTTTATTTTATTTCTACGTGAGACATGTTTGAGGGTTATTTGGACAATATTTTAATATAAGTACATTTCCTATGTTTAGAGTAGATCTACAATAGAAAAGACCAGATTTATGAGCAGAAATCAGAAACTTATTTGGAGCAGATCTAATGCTTATTTTTGTTAAGATATATTTCAGGGTTGAGAGCAATCATTGAAGATCATATTGCAGAAGTGAGTAGAGGTATATTGCAAACTTGAGAGACAGATTTTTGTTGAAGTTGTGAGCATTTTTTGAAGGGGATTTGGGGATCTAGAGCAGATCCAAAGACATTATTTTACAGTGCATTTTGAAGATTGGTGCCTCACTCAAAGAGATCGAAGTCTCCTATTGAATTGGTGTCTGATGTGTTGTCTGACTTTCAGTCACCCATTTTTTGGCAATGTTGGAGTCATGTGGTCTTGTCAAGTCTGGTGTCTAGGTCTAACTTTTCTAAGATAGGCTATTCTTGCTAGGGTTCCTTGCTTTCTTGCTTCAAGCCGGGTGGGTTGCCTTGAAAACCTTGTCATCATGGGTAAGTGATAGATACCTACCTGGCAAGAATAACATGATTTGATTGGTAATTTTTCTCAGGAGAAATGATGATTCCAAGTCATGATCTTCAGGCACTTGCAAGGAATCAGAAGAAGGTTGATTCAATTTTCAGAAGTAAAGTTTGGACAAACATGAACTTAGATTCAGTTTTTGAAAGCCTCCTAATGCAAAATAATTAAGGTAATCACCTCGGAAGGACATATTGTTTATCCCAGTATCAAGAAGGTGATAGCATTGCATTGTATGATTTGATGATAATAGCAGAATTTGGGACAGTCAAAGATCTGGTTGTATTCAGTGTCTTTTGAAGATGAAATAAATAAAATGGTGAATGACTGTCACATAATCCTGTCAGCCTTTATGTTGTGATTCATTAATCCACAGGTTACATTATGATCAAAATGAAGATGTGGCATCTTGAATATGGGGAATGTTACAGTTCGGTACATTACACATAAGCAATGTTGGTAGGAAAATCAAGATTTTAGTACATTACTGAATTTGAAGACTTTGCAATAACAAGAAGCTCGATCATTGTATTATGTTCTACATTGTGCATCAAACAACTATCACATATATTACATTTCTGGCTCTTGAACATGTGTCAAACCAAACTAAGTACCGGATTACTTATATTGATCAGAGATAGCAATGAATTGGGTACTAAAAATATAATGGGATCGAAGAACAGTGTTGTGTAGTCATGAATGATAGAGCGGTCGCATGATCGCATGAGGTAAAAAAATACCATGCGATCATGCGACAATGGAAGCCCGTGCAGATAAGGAAAGTCAACGGAAAGACAGGAAAGGTTAAAAAAATATGGTGGATCCCCGCGAGCCAATCATAGGGCGGTCGCATGATCGCATGAATTAAAATAATACCATGCGATCATGCGACAACGTAAGTCATCATGCTTGGCGGGATGAAGACACGTAGCCTGGTGGGTCCGGAAAGGGTTTGCTTGCGATGCCGAATCAATGGTAGTCGCTTAGTCGCTATGGGAAGGAAGATACTTTGCGAATTTGCGAGATGCGTACGCGTGTCCTTGTGGGTCCGAGGAAAGTCGCTTGCGGTGGTAATCTTTTGAGATGTAGAATCTACGGTTCCCTTTTTGTCTTTATTACGTCACCTTTGCTTAGCGGGTTAACGGGATCTTGCCACGTATTCAGGTGGGGTCGGATTTTTACGACATTGGCTAAGATTCCAAATCTATGGATGGCGTATGATCTCGTAGAATCTTGTGAGCCCATCAGATCATACGCCCACCGTTCGATGAGAATCTGTCAGGTGGGGCCGATATTCTAAGTTTTCGGACATGATAAAGTGCAAAAGGATTATGACCGACTGCCATCTGTCCTATGGACCCGGCTAGTGTTGAGATTTGTCGAATGCAGGGGATCTACGGCTGGCGCATGATCGCGAGGAATATTCTTTCCTCATGCGATCATGCGACAAGGCAAAAAGAGAACCTATATACGCTAAGAACGCAGCTGTGATAAGGATAGAGCAGTCGCATGATCGCAAGATTTGAAATATTGCCATGCAATCATGTGACAACATGAGTCCACTGATAGGGGTGCACAGTTGGAGGCTTTTGATTGGTCGAGAATCACCGTCCGATGAGAAACTTGTCAAGTGGGACTTGAGACTTAAAGGGAATAAAGATAATATAATCCAATGGAACATCGAAGGTGAGAACAACGGATTATCGACACAGTGTTATCGACCTGTCGACTGAGGTCATGGGTAGGAAAAGAAGGAATAATACAATGCTAAAAATGTTGTATGCTGTAGCTCGAGGTCCAGTAGATGCGCCAAGGGTTGCCACAGGTGGTAGTGATGATAAAGCCCTTATGTCAGATAAGGTCGTGCTAAGTATTTCTGAACTGTTTGAAAAAGGTTGGATGCAGTGGTATAACCGATTGACTGTTGTTGGAAGATGATTTGACTCCCGAAGCCCAATGGATTCAGCTCAACAAATGCCGGTTGGAGATGAAGAGTTTCAGATTCCATAGTGACATTTCGAGTTCTCAGATTGGAAGAGTTTATTTCTTAATGCTTTGTCTCTTTGTATTCAAAGGAGAGGGAAGGTCATTGGCTCCTATGAGCCTGATGTGTCGTAAAACCTATATATTCTGTAAAGAAACTCAGTGTGAGGGTCGGAAAACTTGTAAGGGTAGCATAAGTGATTCCATTTACTTTGCTGGGTTTTCATGTTTGTTGAACCAATAGTTTTCATTTGCATGTGAATAGACAGGACAGTTATATATGAAGCTGTAATTGCTTGCTGGATTCCATTTCATGTTTGTAATTGCAGTGAAAGTAATTCCATTTACCTTTCATGTATGATTCTTCTCCTATTCACCCTGTTATTTAGATGCATCCGAATAGAAAGTACAATTATGTATGGAGCTGTGATTCCTACTTGAATTCCATTTCATGATTAGTAGTTGTAGTATAAGCAATTCTATTTGCTGTCTATATATGATTCTGCTTCTATTGTCATCAGTAGATATGCATTCTTAGATGAGGTAGGTTTAAGTTAGATAATAGACTTCATGATAATCTGTGATCAACATTCCATTGGGATTATAGATTGTCCACTCTTTCCCTGCCTGAATTGTTTGTGCCTACAAACAATTTGGTTAAATCCTATAAGAAACAATCTGATGATAGATAAAAACACATTCATTGCATATCATTGCATATTCAGGGAGCTGTACCTGTCAATTCAGAGGGCAGTGATAGATGACTTACACTGACCCAATTGTTGGTGACATCCTTTTGTTCTCTACACATTGGGTATTTAGAGAGTCAAAGGTATAAATCTTAAAGGAGGACAAACTATTAACCAACATGATGATAAAGGGATATGCATTGGTGCCTATGAAGCTTGTCAAAAAATACATATAAAAGCCCTATTGTACTGTGGTTTTCTCTTGCATATGTAGATCTTACTTATGTGGATACATTTGATTATTGTTCTATGGTTGCTAATGTCTAATAAGTGAAAATCATCATATTTTGATTCACTGCCCTTGTTAGTATAAGTGTGTGTTTTATTGAATTGGTGTTAGAGCCAGTTCCTTATATAACGCTTATTGCTTAAAGGGAGATTGTATAAAACACACATGGCCGAGCAAGAATCATACGGTTTGTTATCAAACTAAGCACCTCTATTTGATGGGATGTATTATGTCTTCTGGAGCATAATGATGGAAACATATTAGATACCATATGGTGTGACATTTGGCAATCTAACGAAAGAGGCTATATGCCGCATGCTACTCGCCTAATGGATCTAGTAAAAAAAGAGAGAAAGTGACTAATGTCAAAGCCAAGAATGCAATATTTTGCAGTTTAGCCGACTTTGAATTTGTAAAGGTCATACATTGTAAATCAGTGAAGGATATGTGGGATAAATTGAAGAATATTTATGAAGGAGATGAAAAATTAAAGAAAACAAAGCTGCAAATCCATTGAAAACAATTTGAAAGCCTCAAATTGATAGAAAATGATAACATAGATGAATATTTGCTACATGTTGATGAGATCGTTAACACAATGAGGGGTTTTGATGAAACAATTGAGGAATTTGTGATTGTTCAAAAGATACTAAGAACTTTACCTTGTAGATTTGATTCCAAAGTGTTGACGATTGAAGACATGGGAGCTACAAAATGACAAAGGATGATTTGCATGTAATCCTCACTACATTTGGAATGAGGGTTGAAGAAAGACCTTCAAAACAAGAAGCGAAGAAGTAGAAGCTTATTGTAATGTCGTAAATTTGCACCCCAGTACAATTTACCATTGTGTGATGTCCCTACCTTAGTTGAATTGCAAAACCTCACGTCATCTTTTCCATCCCTATGTTCTGCCCTGTCAATATTCATTGAGATTCTTGGTCGCATGGGCTTGTCAACCTAGGACGTTTGTGCGCCATAGAGACCTTTGGGTGATGTGCACTCGTCTCACAAATTTGCAGATGTATAGTGAGTTGTTGAAGCACTACAATTGCCACCCCTGCAGTGTACCACCTCATACCACTGCCCACCAGGGATAACTTTAAGAAACCCCCTGGGCAAAAGTGTAAAATCCTCGTGAATCCAATATTATTTTAGGGAGAATTAATTAATTTTTTTGGAATGGCTCCTGTGATTCCTGCCTGGTCTACTGTGTTGTTTTCAAACTCTGTATCTTTCGCTCTTTCTTTATCGATACTTGCTATATCTCTGGCTCCCTCAATGTCTTCTCTTGGCGTTGCTGGGGGCTCCTCGTGTGCAATGATTGGTGCTGTCCCTGTTGAGCTACTCGCGGATTGGGAGTTGTCGGTCCTTGATTCATTTGTTGTAGCTTCCTTGTCTTTGGTCCTTGAGGATGTGTTTTCTCTTCACAGGGGCTCTTTGGCGAGGCTCAGAGTATGTGTCTTCAGTGGCGAAAGCTTTGGCCAAGTCCCCACTTTTGGGAAACAATTTTGATTTGGTGCTTGCATCTTTTCCACCTGGCTCTTCTACGACTCTTGGGGATTCTTATGTCGATCGCCTGGCTAGTGGTCGGGGTAAGGGTTTTGCCTTTGTTCCTAAGGTGAACCATGTTGAGACTAAGCTTTTTCCTATTTGTAAATCTATAGCTATTTCGTTGGAGGAGATTGTTGTAGAGATTAACTTGTCTACTTTAGACCTCTCCTCTAACACAATGATTTGCAAAGTTAAGGTCTTCTTAGCATTGGGAACCTATCATCTTTGATGCTGTTTAGATTTACCCTATGGATAAGGGTTTCTTCATTGCTAAATTTAATATGGTTGCAAATAGAAAGATTATTCTGTGACCACTATTTTAGTTGGGAGGATCGCTTCCCATTGATGATTAAACCTTGCATCCAGATTTTAACCCCTCCTCTGAAACGTTTAGCAAGATGCCTTTGTGGGTGAGACTCCCCAATCTTCCACTTCATCTTTGGCTGGATTCGGTTCTTGAGGCTGTGGGTGAGGCGCTTGGAGATTTCCTAATGCTGGATGTAAAGTCGTTGATCTCCTTCGTTCTACCTATGCTCGTATCCTGGTGGATATTGATGCATCTAAGGGGTTACCCGCGGAGATCAAACTTTTGTCTCCTTCAGGTAGCTAGATATTTTCGTTGGACTATGAAGGAATTCCCTTCAGGTGTAGGTGTTTTAAAATAGGGTATGTTACGACTAAGTGTGATATTGAGTTTGGGAAATTGAGGAAGCCTTCTTCATGGTGGAACAATGCCTCTTCTCAACATTACACTGTTCTCAATAATTCTTCTCAGAAGGTTGAGATGTGCACTCCTATTATCACGACCCTAGCCTTTGATGTTGGCTTTGTTGGTTTTGATCCTGTGGCTCCTATGGCGGTTCCTACTAAGATCACTATTGGTGCTTTTGCTAGAACTTCCCTCTTACTTGATGGCTTAGATAGGGTTTCTGCTGGCACTACTGTTTTTGTTGGTTCTGACAAGGCTTCTGCTGGTGCCACTACTGTTGTTCTTGTGCTGGACTGTGCTAGGGCTACTGCTGGTAATTCTGCTGATGCTATTCCTTTAGCTATTGCTAGTTTTGGGGTAGTCTTTGGCACTGGTTCTCTCTTGGTTGGTCGTACGTTGGAGGCTGTCCCCTTAGCAAGTGCTGGGTTCTTGGATTTGGATTCTTTGAGCTGGTTGGAGGACGCTGCTAAGGTTGAAGAAGGCTGGATCACGGTTAAAGGCAAACATCCGAAACGGTCCCCACCTTCTTTTGATACGACTCTTCGTTCCCATAAGTAGGGGACTAAAGAAAAATGTTAATGATGGTTGGTTTTAGGCTCTGGGCTGCTAATTATCAACGATATATCTTTGGCAGTGATTTTCAATGTGTGGCTTGGTGGTTGGCCTTTTGTTTTGGCTGGCTTGTAGTTTTCTTAGGGACATTTAATGCCTAATCTTAAGGTTTAGCTTTGTTCAGGGTTTCGGGGCCCCTTCAAAACCTGTTTTTCAATTAATAAAAAAAAATATTATTTTGGTGGGAAATTTTTAATATTCATGCAATTTTTTTTTCATATTAAGAAAAAAAATTAATTTGTATTGGCGATTTTTTTCCGAACGTACGAAAATTCCATAAAATCCTAGTCAATAATTCATTATTGTGGGGGAAATCTATATAATGTATGTGGCAAATATTTTGCTTTTAAAGGAAATAATATATAAGTGTATTCATGCAATTTTTTATTTCAAAGGAAAAATTATTTAATTGTATTGGTGAATGGTATCTACCATTTGAGAATTGCGTAATTTTATTGGCTAATCTTTTGTTATTTTTGGGAAAATAAATATTTTATTGGCTATTTTTCCAAACCCTCAAAAAGTCATATTCTATTAATAGCCACTTTTCAAGAGTTGTGACTCGTCATGTGGGCCAAAGCCAAATAGAAAATTGATCAGAGATCTAATTAATGCAACATCACGTCGAGAGAATAACACCTTTATTTGTTGCCAATTGGCCTGCAAACTTTGCACGATGGTACTGATAAGTGCGACCATGTCGACACATACCTAACATCCATCATTTTATAATTTTAAATGTATTATTTAGGACTGTTTGATGATCGTAGATCAATGGTTGAAGTTTTATTTTGACCCAAAATTTTTAAGGAAACATAGTTCTCCAGAAGTCTCCGGAATGGAGACAGGTATCAAATCTTAATCCCTCACCTTAACCTTGATCGTCGATTACAACTGGTTGGTAGGTTACGTGGACATATGATAATGTTGCACAGTCTTGATTGACATTTAATAATAAGAAAGAAATATCTTGTCATTGACATTCTCTAATTGCGATTCACTCAACATGCACGACTTCCAATTTGGTACTGACGATATTATCGATTTCATACTTGTGCATTTATGGAAAAGATTTATAGAGATATGGAAGATTTAAAAAACTTTAAAGGACACAGGAATTAATAGGGCTAGAGAAGGAATTGTTAAGTATCAAGGGCTATTTATAGACAAGCTACGCTTCTTTCTTCTTCAATTTGCCTTTGGTAGATAAAGTTTTGGAGATGCTAGTGGTTGAAATTTTGCCTTTGGTTTAGTCTACTATATAATTTTGGTCTTTAGGCTATATAATTTGATATTCAGATTTCTGATGATGGAAACTCCTATCCGATTGAGAAGCACATCTGATGAGGATGAAAAGGCCTTTTTGGGCTTGGTCGCATACACAACCCTGGAATCTATTTTTAAGATGGCTGGGGGGTTTACAAACGAGGCTGTGAGGATGGTGCTGGGCCGAGAGTTCCTACAAAATGTTAAGAAATATCAAGTTAACATGGAAATTATGTCCCATTTTTTGGCCTCTCTTTAGGACCTTTGAGGAGACAAGGTGGATATATTAATGCTGTTAAGGAAGGTTTTCAAAGAATAATTCCTAGGGGATGACGTTCAAGTTGCAATCTTTGTTGTGATAGGGGTGGGTATCCCTTGGGCAAGTGATCTACCCAAGCTTCTCCATCCAAGCCAAAATGTGGCCATGCAACCTTTTATTTTTAACCCGAATGCTAAGCAATTAACTCAGCATAGGAAATTGGTCAAGATTTTCTTCGGAAATGGTTTCTCCTAAACGAATTGCTGGACTACAGATGGCTATATGAACTCTCAGAGCTTATCATCTTTGAAGAGTTCTACTTAGATGGAAGGGAAGATCCTTAGTGTTACTCATGACTCGTCACCCTATGGCCTGGTATTTTGAAATGAAGGGTTTCCTTTTTTTGTTTTGTTTTTTTGGATACCATCATCCCATTGGCACTAGTACACTGCGAGTACCCTAGTAGTTTTGTTTGTTTGACTAGTACCTTGTAACCTCCCTAATTTTGGCTTTAAAGTTTCGGAGGGACTCCGACTATTGTAAATTTGCACAACGTATTAATGAAAATTTTGCAACTTTGTTTCAGCTTGGCTTTTATGGATTTAAAAAATGCTTTCAGTTTCATTCTTTTGTGCTTAGCGGATTCCTATTAGTGAATGAAATGACAAAAAATGTGTAATAATTTATGGACAAATTTAAATTACAATGCAGTACCGAGTTAATAATTTGTGAATATGAAAATGAACCAAACAAATTTATGTGTGTGATTTTTTGAATCGTTAACAAAATGAAATTACAATACAATACCAAGTACTTAGTTAATAATTAAGAGTTAGTTGAGTAGTAAAAGAGTTGGCAATGATAAATAATTTCATAAAAGAAAATAGTACATGTAGTGATAGGGGATGACGTTCAAGTTGCCATCTTTGTAATGATAGGAGTGGGTATCCCTTGGGCAAGTGATCTACCCAAGCTTCTCCATCCAGGCCAAATTGTGGCCATGCAACCTTTTATTTTTAACCCGAATGCTAAGCAATTAACTCAGCATAGGAAATGGGCGTAGAGTGGTCAAGATTTTATCTGGAAATGGTTTCTCCTAGATGAATTGCTAGACTACAGATGGCTATATGAATTCTTAGAGCTTATCATCTTTGAAGAATTCTACTTAGATGGAAGGGAAGATCCTTAGTGTTACTCATGAGTCGTCACCCTATGGCCTAGTATTTTGAAATGAAGGGTTTCCTTTTTTTTTGGATACCATCATACCATTGGCACTAGTAGACTATGAGTACCCTAGTAGTTTTGTTTGTTTGACTAGTACCTTGTAAACTCCCTAATTTTGGCTTTAAAGTTTCTGAGGGACTCTGACTATTGTAAATCTGCATAACATATTAATGAAAATTTTGCAACTTCGTTTTAGTTTGCCTTTTATGGATTTAAAAAATGCTTTTAGTTTCATTCTTTTGTGCTTAGCGGATTCCTATTTGTGAATGAAATGGCAAAAATTGTGTAATAATTTATGGACAAATTTAAATTACAGTGTAGTACCGAGTTAATAATTTGTGAATATGAAAATGAACCAAACAAATTTATGTGTGTGATTTTGTGAATCGTTAACAAAATGAAATTACAATATAGTACGAAGTACTTAGTTAATAATTAAGAGTTAGTTGAGTAGTAAAAGAGTTGGCAATGATAAATAATTTCATAAAAGAAAATAGTACATGTATACCTAACTTGAATCCTCTAACAATTGTCTACAAGTTATTATATTCTGGCATTGTCCAATTGTGTATTATTTATTTTAATTATTTTTCAAAACAAACTATGCTTGGAAATATTTTATAATTTATAAAACATTATAAACCATAAGCTTAATCAATATATTAATCTATAATATTTCAGATTTTTAAAATACTTAATAATTACATTGTATAAGAAAAATAAACAGAATTTAATGAATGTTGGATGAGGATGATCGTAGATCGATGATGTAAGCTCCATTTTGGGCAGAAGTTGTAAGGGTAAATTTTTTTTGCAACCGTCCTCCGGAAAAAGGGAATAAAATAAAAAATCAGAATTTGAACCATATGTCATTTATATCAATTTGTTATATTAATTATATATTATAATAGAAATTATTAAATCTTGAATGTGAACACCGATTTAAAATTATATTTAAACATTTCTCAATATATATAATATAATTAACTATTTATATTGTATTTTGTTATACATTCATTTTATTATTTGTATATGATTCTTCTAGAAGAGGGACACGTATCGCCGTTTCATGTCAGTCTGCACATGAAAGAAAGGCTATGGCCCATGGGACAATGACGTGCCAGGTAATGAGGCCGCTAAACTAGCAAAAATCCTATTGATAATGGGATGCAGGATAATTGACAATGGATACCCTCGTCCGTTAGATGAGCACAAATCAATTGCGTAAGGTGTATTCTGATCCGAATATAGGAACGATTAACATGTTTTGTAAACTTCCCTAGAAATGAGACACGTGTCATTGAACGTTGACCTACCAAATTTAATTAAGTATAGTTAAATTCTAAATTTGTGATTGTATACTTAATTAAGTGTAATAAGCTCTATTTCGAGTAGAAGTTGCAAATGATTAAATAGTCTTCAAAAACATTCTAGAAAAGTAACACATGTGACATGTCCAACTGTTAGTCCTCAAAAAGAAAGGCTATGGCCCATGGGACGATGACGTGTTAGGTGACGAGGCTGCCAAATTGGCAAAAATCCTATTGATAATGGGACTCATGACAACTAACAACGAATACCATCGTTTGTTTGATGAGCATTGATCAACGATGTAAGGTGTATTCCAGGCCGAATGTGGGAACGATAAACATTTTTTGTAAACTTCCTCAAGAAATGAGACACGTGCCATTGAGTGTTGACCTTGCAAATTTAATTAAGTATAGTTAAATTCTAAATTTGTGACTGTATACTTATTTAAGTGTAATAAGCTCTATTTCAGGTAGAAGTTGTAAATGATTAAAAAGTCTTCAAAAATATTCCAGGAAAGTGACACACGTGACATGTCGGATTGCTAGTCCTCAGAAAGAACCAATGAATTGTTTGTCATGCGAATAGTTATTAATAATAATTTATAATACAATTCTACTAATTTTGCCCTTATAGGTTTTTAACTTTTGAGGGTTTTAAAACTAAAGGACTCATTAGTATTTGGATTCTTTGACAAACTAGTTAATCTAGGGACCTTCAGGACTTAGGAACGACTACTAGATTGAGGAATGCAATAGAGTCTGTCTATGCCAATCTATTCAAATAGAAATTCCGAGTAAAATTTAGAACATTTCAATCTCGCATTTTTAATTTTTGAATCTCGTGGTTTAGATTGTAGAACTAGAATTAGGAGTTCAACTTGAGGGTTAGCATTTTCAGGCTTGTAGTTACTAGTTGTCCAACATTATTTTGAATTTGAACCATTACTAGTACTAGCGATGGGGAAATTGAAGAGTACAACAAAATGCCAAGTGAATGAAAAAATAGACTTAACAGAACTAGTTAAAACAACAAGTTTCACTGATGAATACCATGATATTTATGATCTTGTTATCCATGGTACTAAACTAGTCATAGAAATTAGATATGCATTGTCTAATAAGGTGGGAGATCCAAAAAGGGCAAAATATACTGTTTTTAACACAATGTTAAATGTAAGTACAAATAAAATTGCATCGTGGTATGCTGGATTGGGACACATGATGTTGCTTGAAGTATTCCCTTGCCCAGTAATTGTCATGGTGTGTGCCCAAAATTATGATGAAGATAGGAAAGCAATTGTCAATAAAAACACTCGAGGAAATTCTATCCATAACCTAGGGAGATTTTGCTCGTTTGTTGGACCTAGGGTTTTGGTGCAAGAGCACCTGAGAACCAAAAGGAACACACTGGGTCATATGAGGATCCATAGAGCTATGAAGTCCAATAAGACCTATAAGGTCATTTCATGATGTAACTATGGCCATTAGAGCCATTTGGATGTATTTTGGGTCAAATTTGTGTTAATATAATCAAGGTTGCCAAAGTTGGCTAATATGGCCTAAAGGGATAACTATAAGGGTTTGAGGGATAGTCTAAGGTTTTTGTGTTAGAATATGTTAATAAACGTCTTATTGTGACCATCTAATGTAATGAGACCACATGATGCAAAAGAATTGTAAAGGTTGTCAAGTTGAAAGCTCGGTTGTCAACTTGACAACACAAAACCAATGTAATTACTCTACTTTAAAAGTAGTTTGTGCACAGTTCAGGGTAGTTAAAAGACATTTGTCAATTCTTAGTAGTTGCTTTGGTCTATAAATGTCTAGAAAACTCGATGGCTAAGGGGGAATTAATGTAAGAAGAAGAAAAAATCAATAAAAGTATAATTCCCTACACATTTTCTTTGTTTTCACAATATAACCATCATTTTCTCAGTGGTTATTAATAGTTGAAATGTTATCAATTTGATGGAGTAGTGATTTAGAGTGTTTAAGCATTGAATCTAGTTTGTTTTGGCCTTTGTGGCATAGTATTTCATTGACTTTTTAAGAAGATATATTAATTTTATTGTTGACTAATAAAACCCTCATCTAGGGTGGCAACAAGTTAATTAAAATATAGATTTGTAGGAGTTCACGCATAATAAGGCCCCATGTTTGGCCAAAACAAGAGGAAATTATGAGTATTATAGTTTCTTGAATTTGCAGGGAACCATACACAAGGAAGCACATGTTTTGGATGGGGGAATAGAGTAGGTTGCAAAAGGTGAAAGTATGTTTGTCATAGAAAACACAATCTCGGTGTAGGGGGTATATCTCACAACTTAACTGTTGGATTTTGCTGCATTTTGGATATGTTTTTGATAACGAAGTTATCAAGGTTCTTACCAGAGTGATTGACCTAAAGTGTTTGGGGACAAAAGTTATGAGTGAAAGAGTTTGATACTGTCATAAGTTGGACAATAGGGTATTGTGTGTTGTTCTTAGTAAGAAGAACTATTGGTGGGTAAGTATTAAGTATGGAGAATAGGTATGAGAACAATCATGAATATTGTGAGAGGGTTGGAGTCCCAAGAGTAGGGTTTTGATCAACCAAGGAAGTCTAGGTGTATTGTCCAAGGAAGTGGGACAATCATAGGAAAGTTGACAGAGTTGTTTAGGCATGACAATAGCCTTAGTGAGTGGATGTTATGTGTTTGAGAGATGAATGATGTTGTTGTCACAAGAAATGGTGGTGATTAGTGAAAGGAGGTTTTGTGGTGTGAAGTCATAAAGAGTACAAGTAATCAGCCAAAAGTTTGTGTGATCAGAGATTGAGTGTGACCAGTATGTGGAGTACCGTGGGATGGAAAGTTAGCCAAATGAGAGGCTTTGACCATTAAGAGGTCTTGAGGTGTATGATCAATTGGTGGATCCTAATGTTGGTTCCAGATTGGTGAATTGGAATAATGTCTTTGAAGATAAGAAATGATTTGAGAAGTTGTATCTCACTAAGAGTATGAAGATATTGTCCTTGATTGAATGGATGTGTTTGGGCCCGTTGTGCTTTCCATTGTAGTGGTATCATAGAAAGGGATTAGATCCTTGCAAGATGATGGAGATTGTGAAGAAGCCTAGAAAAGGTGAAGATGGATTTGACAAGAACAAAGAGAGAAATGGTAAAGGTGTTGACACAACACCCGAAGAATGGAAGGAAGAAAAGAGAAGAAGAAGATAGTAGAAAGAAAGAATAGAGAACAATGGAATAAAAGAGACAAGAGGAGATAAGAAGCTTCAGGAAAGATTTAGAGGAAAATGCAACAAGGGTGGAGAGGCTTGCAGAAAGCATAGAGCATGATAAGAGGGATAAGAAGTGGGAAGAAAAGTGGAGACCATGGTTGGAAAGACCAGTGGAGACAACCGAGAGTTGGCATTTGAAAGTTAGAAAGAAAGTGGTGTGGTTTGTGCAAAGGCTAATGACAAGAAGGATGATGAATGAGGAAGTGAAGAGTACTAGGCAAGGTACTCCTGTGATAGCACAAGAGGAGGCTAATGATATAGCCATGGAATTTGTAGATGATTTGGTATGCCAAGAGGAATGATATGAGGAAGAGGTTCAGTTGGTGAAGACTGATTTGGTCTCAACAAAAGTGGCTAAGATAGAGTTGGTGGGCCATGAGGAGGCTCAAGAGTTGGTGCATTCTCCAAGCATGGAGATATGGTGTGTTGTTAGTACCAAGGCAAATGGTTGTCTTTGGGAGGTGTGTGTGGTCAAATTGCAGATGAACGCAACATAAAAGAGTCAGATTGTGATGATATGGTTGATGGGAAGCAATGAGCAACATGTAGGGTTCACATTGCCAAGGAATGGCAAGCCAGAGGTGAAGATGAAGAGGGTATGGTAGATCCAAGGAAGCAAGATCCAAGCAAGGGTGAGGTGGAACACATAGGACCTATTCAAACCAAGGGTCAAAGTGAAGTTGTTTTTTTTTTTTTTTTTTTTTTCTAATGCTTTTTGTTGTAGGTACTTCCAAGGGACTTGGAAGCATTTCAAAGGTGGGGAGTATGGTGTAGGAGCACCTGAGAACCAAAAGGAACACAATGGGTCATATGAGGATCCATAGAGCTATGAAGTCCAATAAGATCTATACGGTCATTTCATGATGTAAGTATGGCCATTAGACCATATGATGCAAAATAATTGTATAGGTTGTCTAGTTGTCAACTTGACAACACAAAACCAATGTAATCAGTCTACTTTAAAAGTAGTTTGTGTATGGTTCAAGGTAGTGAACAGTCAGTTGTCAGTTCTTAGAAGTTTCTTTGGTCTATAAATGTCTGATAAACTCGATGGTGAAGGGGGAATTAATGTAAGAAGAAAAAAATATCAATAAAAGTATCGTTCCTTGCACATTTTCCTTCGTTTTCACAATATAATAGTAACAATCATTTTCTCAGTGGTTTTTAGTATTTAAAATGTTATCAATTTGATGGAATAGTGATTTAGAGTGTTTAAGCATTGAATCTAGTTTGTTTTGGTCTTTGTGGCATGATATTTCATCGAGTTTTAAAGAAGATATATTAATTTTATTGTTGACTGATAAATCTCTCATTTAGGGTGACAACATGTTAATTAAAATGTAGATTTGTAGGAGTTCACTGTTGGAAACTACAATTGAAACAATTGTTAAATTGTCATTGATGTCAAACCCTAACTGGTGAGATAGTTGCTATCTAGTAGAATACCATATCTTTTGATTGATAAAGAGGATTTGAAAAGAGAAGATAACAAGAGGACCTAGGGAAAGGTTGAGTTACGTGATACTACAATGGGCACTTGATTATTTGGCTCATTGGCAAGATAATGTGTTGTTTATCTTTAACACCAAGTGAAGAAGTCAATAGATTTGAAGCATAGGCTTAAACGAGAAAAAGAGAAGAAAATCCGTTTAAGCCGAGTGATGGTAGTGTCGACCAAGCGCTAGTATAAGCCGAGTAAATTCTAGTGTCGACTGAGCATCAATAATTGCCGAGTATCAGAGAATTAACCGAGCGAAGATAGTGTTTGCCGAGTAGAACAATTTTAGCGATGACCGAGTTATTCAGTGATGACCAAGTATATGAACACAGTATTGACCGAGTGTCAGTAATTAACAGTTTGTGAAGGAATTGAGAATCCTAGCTGACAACTGAATTCTTGGGATATGTAAAACATGTTGACATTAATAATGAATGATCTGGAGCATTTAATGCATGGTAAACCGTTTTCTTATGGATTCAAGAAGAAGTTTCAAGATGTATCTGGAAAGATAAGGAGGAGAACAAAATGATGAAAGGATTCGATGAATATGACCTAAACCTAAGATTTACGGAAGAGATTAAACGACAAAAGATTAATCTACCTAATCAAGGAGGTATAAGGATGACCTAATTATGTGTTATGTAGTATGGTGGAAAAGGGTTGATATTATTGACTGGAGAACCTAAGCAGATGACTAAGAAGTGCTATGAAGAGCTGAACAGAGTTGAGGTGATTACTTGAAGGGATTTTTGAGCATATCAGAGATGGAGATGGTAATGAAGGTCAGTTAATAAATAAACATATGAGTGTATTGGATCTATATTTGGAAAGTGAGTTGTATATTTCAGATCAGAACCTATTGTTACTTTCTAACCATTGTATCAGTTAAAATCATTTAATCAAGGTTGACCTAACAATCATATTGTAAACCCTTTAATCAAGGTGACATTTTGATGGAATGTTCTTAAGCCCTCTAACCGGGCCACTTTTAACAAGGTGATTAAATCCTTTAACAGGGTCACACCTAATAGTGTATATTGTAAACCTTTAACAGGGTTGGCTTCTCACAAAGTTTACTTCAGAAGAGTGAAAATTTGGTAGCATGTTATTGGTGGTTTATCTCATATTGGGTTTCCACGTTAAATTCTAGTGTCATACTTGTGTGAATGTTATTTGTTGTGTTATGTTGTTGAAAGTTTTATATTCTGCGAGTTGATTACTTTTGGACAGTGGACTGCAAGTTTTATGTTACTGATATATTTTATAGAGACCGAGTGAATTGCTAAATAGATCTAAGTTTGTTGGAGAGTTTAAAAGTTTAATTGGTACATTTGGACCCGAGGATAACTGATTCACCTCCTCTCAATTATTCTAAAATCATTCTAACAATTGATATCAGACATGTTGGTGATTGTAAGGAGAAAGTTTAAAGGTACTTGAACCTAATGATCAAGATGTACAAAAATGAGGTACCGAAGCTGAATAAGGAGAACTTCCCTGCATGACAGAGTTTGATGAAATTGCATCTAGATGGAATTGGTGATTCATCGAAATACTATGTGGAAAATTATTATGTATCAGTTGCTGCACCTATGACAGCCGAGGAGATGAAGGAAAAGTAAGAACATAACTAGGCAATGTTGGAGATTGCATCAGCCCTAAGTTATCGCGAATTTGAAGATATCAAGGACTGCACTAATGCAAAGAAAATGTGGGATACACTGGAAACTATCTATGGTGGGCACACAAATGTGCGAAGAGCCAAATATGAAAGCTTGAGAGGTAAGTTTGATGAAATGAAAATGCTAGAAGGTGAAAATATTGTTCAATATTGTGGCAGAGTTAAAGAGGTAGTGAATGCTATTAGAGGAGCTAATGGAAATATTGATGATGAAATTGTTATTAGAAAAGTTTTGAGAACCCTACTTCCTATCTATGCTATTAGAGTTTCTGCAATACAAGAATCAAGATGTACTCCTGGTAACATCCTAACTTTGGAAGGCCTTGTTGGTAGACTTACTACTTTTGAGTTGTCAAATTTTGATAATTTGACTACTCATAATATTGAATCTACATTCAAGTCTCGAATGGTTCTTCATAAGTATAATGAAGGAAAAGAAAGATGGTTGAACAGTGACAATAACAACGATAGTGAAGGTGACACTTCTGATGATGATCTAGACGATCTTGAGGCACTTATGGCTAGAAGGCTACCGAGAGGAAAAATAAAATTCAAGGGTAAGCTTCTTGTAATCTGTTTTTCATGTAACAAAGTTGGCCATATTGCAGCAAGATGCCCTAACAGGAATGACAAATATGAAACAAGGGAAAACAAGTATAAAGACAAAAGGAATGACAAAGATCACATAAGGTATAAGGACTACAAAGATAAAGGTAAGAAGTCTTCTTATATTGTTGAAGAAGAATCTGACAGTGAAACTAGTGAATCTAATTATTGTGATATAGAAGGTGTTTATGTTTCTATGAAAGATGATTCTGATTCTGATGAGAAAATTGCACTTATTTCATATGTGAGTAAAGGTGATAAATGGATTATTGATAGTGGTTTCTCACATCACATGACTGGTGATAAAAGTAAGTTTGAAATCTTAAATCATTACAAAGGTAGAAGTCTTAAGTTTGCTAATGATGCATCATGTCTTGTGAAGGGAAAAAGATCAATAAGATTGAGTGATAAGATCAGATGTGATAATGCTTATTGGTTTGAAGGTCTTAACTATAATTTGTTAAGTGTTGCACAGTTGAAAAATACTAGTTACTGAGTTGAGTTTCATCACAAGAAGGCTAAAATATTTGATTCCACAGGTGAACTAATTGGAAGTGAAGAACAAACAAGAGGTAATTTGTTCTATCTAGACCTATCTGAAGAAACATGTTTGTTTGCACAATTTGATGATGTATGGTTATGACATAAGAGGTTGTGTCATGTGAACTTTAACAATTTGGTAAATATTAGTAAGATGAAGAAAGTTAGAGGTTTACCAAAATTGAAGAAACCTGATAATGTGATGTGTAAACAATGTCAATTGTGAAAAATGACAAAGTCTAGTTTCAAGAGCAAGACATATACTTTTGATAATATTTTGGAATTGGTTCATATTGACCTTTGTGGACATATTGTTGTGCAAAGTTATTGTGGTGATAAATATTTCATTCTGTTTGTTGATGATTATTCTAGAATGATGATTGTGATGTTTCTGAAAGAGAAATCTGATGCCTTTTAATTGTTTAAGTGGTGTTTGGAAAAAGCTGAGAAAAAACAAGTAAAAGCTTGAAATGTCTAAGATCTGACAGATGAGGAGAGTTCATATCAAATGAATTCAACATATTTTGCAATGATAGAGGAATAAAAAGATAAATGTTTGCACCAAGGACACCTTCACAGAATGGTATAACAAAGAGAAGAAATAGATCAATTATGGATTGTGTTAGAACACTGATGATAGAGAAAAATGTTGCACAAAAATACTAGAGAGAAGCTGTAAATACAATTGTTTATACCATGAACCGAGTACAAATCAAGAAAGGTACAAATGCTACACCTTTTGAATTATGACATGGTTATGCACCTAATGTGTAATACTTTAAAGTTTTTAGAAGCAAATGTTATATACTAAAGGACAATCGAAATAGGAAACTTGATGCTAAAAGTGATGAAGACATCTTCCTAAGATATTCCACTAAGAGAAAACCCTACAAGTGTTTGAATTCTAACACTAACAAAGTTGTGGAAAGTGAAAATGTTAGAGTTGATGAATATGCAGAAAAAGAATGAGGTTCAGTGCAAGAAAGAACCTGAAGATAATAGATCGTTCGTATACATGGAAGGAGAGGCCAGTAATATACTTGAACTAGAAAATAAAGATGCCGAGCAACAACATGAATTTGTGGAGCAACAACAAGAAAATGCCGAGTATCAGAAGGATGGTGCTGAGCAATCAAAAGTGGAGGGAGAGAATCTACAAGATGAACCTAAAGATCAAGAGAAATAAGAAAGGAGATCTAAGTCTACATTGGCACAATATGTGAGGAGACATCATAAGCCAGAACAAATCATTGGAGCTAAAGAATCTGGAGTAATGAAAATAAGTAAATTGAAAGATCAAACATGCTTGTTATGTGAGTTTTTGCCTAAGACAATGAAAGATGCTTTGGAGAATGAAGATTGGATTCAAGCCATGAATGAAGAAATTGAGCAGATAGAAAAGAACAAAACCTGGACACTAGTATCGATACCATATGACAAGAATGTTTTTTGAACAAAGTGGTACAATCAGAAATAAGCTAAATGAACATGGAGAAGTCACTGGGAACAAAGGTAGATTGGTATGCAAGGGATATGCACAGGAAGAAGACATTGACTATGGGGAGACATTTGCCCCAATTGCGAGTTTGGAAGGAGTAAGAAATCTACTTGCATATGCAACTTTTAAAGGATTCGAAGTGTATCAAATGGATGTCAAATCTGCATTTTTGAATGTAATATTGGAAGAAGTATACATTGAACAACCAGAAGAATTTGTTGATCCAAGCAAGAAGAACATGGTTTGCAAACTTCACAAGGCACTCTATGGATTGAAACAAGCCCCTAGAGCATGGTATGAAAGATTGCACAACTACTTGATAAAGATTGGATTTGTAAGAACAAATGACAACAACAATCTATATTTGAAGACAGAAAAAGGTAAAGGGATATTGTTAGTTGAATTTTTGTTGATGATATCATATTTGGAGGAAAATATACCCTATGTCAAACATTTTCAAATGATATGCAAACTGAATTTGAGATGTCTATGTTTGGTGAGATCAAATTCTTTATTGGTTTGCAAGTTTATTAGATAAGGAAATGTATTTATATTACACAATCTAAGTATGTCAAGGAGATACTCAAAACTTTTGGAATGGAGGATTCTAGACCAGTAAGTACACCCATGGCTACTAGACAAAAACTATCAAAGACTGATGATACAACTGAAGTGAATCGAACCTTGTACATGTCTATGATTGGAAAGTTACAATATGTTGTCCATAACTTACCAGATATTGCCTTAGCAGTTGGGATTATTGCAAGACTTTTTTCAAATCCTAAAGAGAGTCACACGATGTCAGTGAAAAGGATATTGAGATATCTAAAAGGAACATAGGACTATGGCCTATATTACAAGAAGAATGACAAGTTTGAACTGAAAGTTTATATTGATGTAGATTGGGCAGGAAATGTGGATGAAAGAAAGAATACCAGTTGAGAGGGGGGGTGAATCAGTTATCCTCAGGTCTAG
Organism: Chamaecyparis obtusa; assembly: GCA_027943335.1. Taxonomy (NCBI): domain Eukaryota; kingdom Viridiplantae; phylum Streptophyta; class Pinopsida; order Cupressales; family Cupressaceae; genus Chamaecyparis; species Chamaecyparis obtusa. Next base: position 451,116 of record BSBK01000515.1, on the reverse strand, counting down.
ATGTACCAATTCAACTTTAAAATACTTCAACAATCTTAGATCTAATCAACAATTCACTTGGTCTCTATAGAATATATTAGTAACATAAAACTTGCAACCCACTATCCAAAAGTAATCAACTTGCAAAATATAAAACTTTCAACAACATAACACATCAAATAACATTCACACAAGTATGACACTAGGATTTAACGTGGAAACCTAATATGGGAAAAACCACCAGTAATATGCTACCAAATTTTCACTCTTCGGAAGTGGGCTTTGTGAGAATCCAATCTTGTTAAAGGTTTACAATTCACACAGTTAGGTGTGACCCTTTTAAAGGATTTAATCACCTTGTTAAGAGAGGCCTGGTTAGAGGGCTTAAGAACATTCCATTAGAATGCCACCTTGATTAAAGGGTTTAAAAAATGACTATTAGGTCAACTAAGTGATTAAAGGATTTTAACTAATACAATGGTTAGAAAGTAACAGTAGGTTCTGATCTGAAATGCACAACTCACTTTTAAAATACAGATCCAATACGTTCATATGCTAATTTTACTGACTGACCTCCATTTCCATCTCCATCTTTGATCTTCTCGAAAATCCCTTCAAGCAATCAACTCAACTCTGTTCAACTCTTCACAGCTCTTCTTAGCCTTCTTCTTAGGTTCGTCAGTCAATAACATCAACCTTTTCCCTGTTAGGAATAACAGTCCACAATACAACTGAGAGGGGGGTGAATCAATTGTATGACATATTATTAAACTTTAAACTTTGAATAGCAGCAGTATCAAATCCAATTAACACAATGAATGCCAACACAATTACACAATATTTTGTTGTCGAAGAATTCTTGTTTAAGGTAAAACCCTGGTGGGAATTAACACGCACTAATGATGTACTGAGAGTATAGTATCCTTGTTAGAAGATCTAGCCCTTTTAGGAGCTGATTAAAACATTACAGTACACAATCCTTGTTAAAGGAGAGACCTTGTTAAGAGTCAAGATAAAGAAGGGTGGGCTCATTGCCCAAAGAAGGTTATGTCCACCTTCAGAACTCATTGTTTGCAAAACAAGTGTATATGAAGAAATACACAATCTTTTGAATTGTCTGATAGCAGCTATCTTTTCTTGATCAGTTCCAATGAAGTATACAATTATCCTCTACTCTACATCCAATAGACACAAGCTCACAGGTTCCACAATTCTCCTTTTACAACACATACATTCACTACATATCTTTCCAAAAGAAAAGATCTTACATATATAAACCCTATGACATTCTACACGATTAGGTCAGCCAATTAGGCTTTCCTAATAAACAAGCAATTACATAACACCTTGCTAAGATACACACGGTATCTAAAACAAGTATACAACAATTACATTACAATAATTAAGGACCGACATCCTTAATTCAAGTTCGCCATCGATAATACATGCTACATCTCTGAAGTCAGCTTCCAAATAGGTCTTCTCCAGAACACATGCCACAACTGACATCATCCAACATTTTGTACCTTGCACTGACCATCGAGCATTCTTCAATACACTAACTGTCATCCCTTAAGCTCACATACACTGAATCCATATCTTGTATAAGATATTCCAGAAACACATAGACTTACTCTGTCAATTTCCACTATCACTGTCCAGTAACTAGTCTTCACCAAAACATCTGTAACTCAGCCAATACACAACATTACATCACACAATCTTGGATATAAGATCACAACATCTTCTTGTACTCTCATCTGACTTTGCATATTTTGAAACATCCGTACAATGTGCATACACTGTAATAAACATCTTGTTCTCTTCATAGAAACATATGTTGACATTAGAGACAAAACATGAATGACAACAACAACAGTTCCAACATCACTCAACGCAGTGATTAAATATATAAATGTATCAACAATCTCCCTAATGCATTAGCAATATCCAACAATCTCCCCCTTTGGAATTGATGGCAACGTATGGGAAAATCCATCAACCCAAAAGTATTCACTCAGTACCTTTACCACACAGTCTCTTTCCCCAATACATAGTCTCTTTCCTATAGGATTTTCATAGTCTCTTTGCCCCTTTGAGAACAATGGCAAAGGGTGCCATAAGTCATCAACTATCTTCAACACCTGTCTTCAACGATCACTCCCCATGAGGAGTAGATCCCTACATCAAGTCTAGAATATGATAAGGCTCTGAAAACCTTTGGACTAATGCATCCCTGCATCATTTAATTCACACTAGGAGGGACCTGAACCCCAAACATACCTTTGAGATATTCAAAGGTATCTTTTGGCAACGACTTTGTAAAGATGTCTGCTATCTATTCCTTTATGCTAATGTATTCCAACTTTATTTCCTTCTCTGCCACCTTATCTCTCAAGAAGTGACAATAGAAATATGCTTAGTTTAGAGTGCATCACATGATTCTTTGACATGTTTACTCTACTGGTGTTATCAAAATGGATAACCACTGGTTCATGAAAAGTTATTCCAATATCTTTCAACATTTGTTTCATCCAAACAATTTGAGTGCAATTAATAACAGCAGCAACATACTTCAATTCTGTAGTAGATTGAGCTATACAATCTTGTTTCTTACTTAGCCATAAAACCAACATTTTCCCAAGGAAAAATGCACCTCCAGTAGTAGTCTTCCTGTCATCAATATTCCCTAGCCAATCAACATCAATATAAGCATGAAGTTCAAAGTTATCATTCCTATCATATCATAAGCCATATTCAATTGTCCCTTTTAGATATCTAAATATCCTTTTCACAGCAGCTAGGTGTGTCTCTTTAAGTTCTGCCTGATATCTAGCCACAATTCCAACAGGATTAGAAATATCCGGTTTGGTGTGAGTCAGATATTGTAATCCACCAATCATTGATCTCTACTTGGTCTGAAAAACACACTTTGTCTCATCATCATTTGTCGGCTTATTACCAGTCACCATGGGTGTAGCAACTGGTTTATAGTCTTCCAAGAAAGAATTTCATTTCGCCTATCATAAACATCTCAAATTCATTTTCCATCTCTTTAGAAAATTTCTCACACAATTCATCATTGCTTCCAAAATTAATATCATCAACAAAAACTTCTATTATTAAAAATCCCTCTTCACTAGTTCTTAAATACAAATTACTTTTAGCATTACCTTTTCTGAACCCAATGCGAAGTAAGTATTTGTCTAACCTTGCATACTTTGCTTTAGTCCATACAGTGCATTCTTCAACTTGCATACCATGTTTTCATCTTCGCATAGAGGAAATCCATCAAGTTGTTCTATGTACACTTCTTCAAGATCCCCATTCAAGAATGCAGATTTCACATCCATTTGATATACTTTGAAGTTCTTATGTGCAACATAAGCCAAGAATAATCTCACAGCTTCTATTCTAGCAACAAAAGCAAATGTCTCTTCAAAATTTATGCCTTCTTGTTGTGAATAGCCTTTACATACCAATCTTGCTTTGTTTCTTACTACAACTCTTTCTTCATTCATTTTGTTTCTAAACGCCATTTAGTTCCTATTACATTTTTGATTTTAGGTCTAGGAACCAATTCCCAAGTGTTATTTTTCTCTATCTGATCTAATTTTTCTTTCATAGCATTTATCTAAGATTCATCTCTACAAGCTTCATTTGTAGTCTTTGGTTCAACTTGAGAAATCACACAAATTTCTTTTCTAGCTTTTGATCTAGTCATTACTCCTTGATTTGTATTACCAATAATTTGTTTTTCAGGATGGTTTATCTTTACATACCTCAGAGTCTTAGGAATCTCAATAGCCTCATTTGTATCATCATCACAAGTCTCATTTTCATATTCAACCTCAACAAGTTCTTCTTCTATAGCAACAACCTCCTTGATCTCTATATTTTGATTACAATCATACATTCTCTCTTGTATCTGAAACCTTTCATCTATCTTTACATTGTTTCTTTCAATCATCTTTCTTAATCTTAGATTAAAGCATTTTTAAGCCTTACTCTTAATAGAAAAACCAAAAAAAATTCCTTCATCACTTCTAGCATCAAACTTTCCTATCTCATCATCTCTTTTGATATAGCATTTACTACCAAATATTCTGAAATATTTTATAGTAGGAGTATAATCAAACCACAATTCATAAGGAGTCTTGTACCTTCTCTAATTTGAATTCTTTTCAAAGTGTACACTGTTGTCCCAACAACTTCTCTCCAATGCATATGAGATACATTTCCTTCAAGCAACATTGTCCTAGCAGCATCAAATATAGTTGCCTTTCTTCAATTTGCTATCCCATTCTACTGTAGAGTCTTAGGAGCAGATGTCTACCTTTGTATTCCATGCTCTTCACAATATGAATTGAATAGATCTGAAGTAAATTCTCCACCTCTGTCTGATCTTACACATTTTATCTTTAGACCTGATTCATTATGTACTTTTGTTTTGAATATCTTGAATTTGTCAAATGCTTCTGATTTTTTATGTATGTAATAAATCCAACTTTCCTTTTGATGTATATGCTTTACTTCTATAACTGCTTCTAGTCTGCTTTCCCATGACACATTCTTTGCATACAGTTATTAGATGGTTTCACAATCTTTGTTAGGTCTCTCACTGCATTAGTGAAGCTTGCCTTCACAATATTATCAAAATTAACATGACAACATCTTTTGTTCCAAAACCAACTGTCATCTACCTTTGCAACAAAACAAGAAGCTCCATATGTATTTAACTCAAACACATTACCTCTATATTTAGTACCAGTTGCAATCAGCTTTCCTGCCTTACTTTTGATAAAACATTTAACATCAGTGAATTGTAATTGAAACTCTTTGTCGATCAACTGTTCAACACTCAACAAGTTATACTTAAGTCCATCAACAAGTAGTACATTATCAATATTAGTCTTTCCATTGAAAGTAATAGATCCTACTCCTATGATAGAGTTAGGAACATTGTCTCCGAATCTTACAACACCACCATCATACTTCACTAATTTAACAAACTTATTTTTATCTTTAGTCATATGATGTGAGCAACCACTATCTATAATCCATTCAGATTTCTTATCAACATGTGATACTAAAGCTTTTTCCTTATGCACTGGTTTTTCATCTTTAATAGCAATAAATCCAATCTCCTCAATCCAAATCATCATCATCAGAAATACCTTCACTAGCATCATAACATTCCTTATCCTTTGAATACTTAGACTTGAAAAACTTACGTTTGTGCTTTGGAACTCTTGTAGGATATCTAGATGCACAGTGACCTATGACGCAAGGTAGATAACAAGAGGGGCCAAGCACGCCCTAATGATCCAGCCTGCTCAACAACATGGGAAAGGAAATAACAACACAGTGAAAGAGAGAAAGGAGGATCTTTAATTAATTTTCATTAAATTGAATCATACATGTCGGGCTATAAGGGCTTCCCGGTTAGGGCTAGATATTACAATGAATTACAGAAGTCCTCAAACATGCAAGGATCTGCCAACAAACTCCAATATATTATCTTCTTAATTCTATTTAAACTGCCTCCCTAAACTACAACCAAACAACTACATTTATACAAGAGTCTACCGAATTGAGTTGGCCTTCAGATCCACAATCAACAGAAGAAACAGTCAGATCTGGGACCACATGCTTCCTAGTGATGTATTCCAACATTAAATCTGTGACCCATAATAAATGCACAAGTTGGCCTCAATAGAAACAAAAAGAAACTACTCGGTGAGCAAGGATGACCGAGCAATAGACAAGCATTGCCAAGCGCCAGTGAAACAACCGACCGCCCAGGAGCTAACCAACCATCCTCGGTAACCAAAGGAAATCGACCAACTACCGACCAACTCGGTCAAAGTAGGAACCGAGCAACACAGACAAACTTAAAAATCTTTTTGGTGACACATGATTGCCAAGGACCCAAGATGCTCCTGCATCAGACACCTGGGGTTATTTTGAAATCATTCTCTGAATCATTTGGTAGGTATGATCCGAGTTGCATCCAACTCAGACTGTGAAATCCATGAACTGTCTTCAATCGGTCTATTCTTCCACTTTACTAGATATTCCATATATTGTTTTCCTCTTGTACTCTTGCCAATTCTTTGCTCCAAAATCTGTTCAACTTCCTCTTTCTTCTTCTTAGGATATTCCATCGGTACTGCCATGTCTTCATCAGGTTCATGATACTCATACAAATCAACAATGTTGAAAATTGGTGATATGTCCATGTCATGAGGTAACTCAATTTCATATGCATTTCCACTGTCAAATTTCCTCAAAATCTTGCAAGGTCCAAACTTCTTCATCTTCAGCTTCACATATGTTCCAACAGGAAATTGACCTTTGTTCAAATGAACCATCACTTCATCACCAACATGAAAAGTCTTATATCTCCTTGATCTATCAACTCTGTCTTTGTATTTCTTATTACTCTCTTCTAGCTTCAGCTTCACATCTTCATGCAATGTCTTCATGTACTCAGCAAATTTCACTCCTTCAACACTTCTCTTCTTTTCATCAGCAATATCCCTCAAATCAAATATACTTCTTGGTTGTATGCCATTCACAATCTCAAATGGTGTCTTTCCAGTACTCCTATTCACTGAATTATTGTATGAAAACTCTGCTTGTGCCAATATAGAATCCCAATTACTCGGTTTGTCTCCAACTAAACATCTCAAAAGATTTCCCAAACTTGTGTTTACAACTTCAGTCTGTCCATCAGTTTGTGGGTGAAATGTAGAACTATATTTCAACTCATAGCCAAATTTCTTCCAAAGGGTCTTCCAAAAGTATCCAACAAACTTACTGTCTCGGTCAGAGATAATACTCCTTGGTAATCCATGCAATCTGACAATTTCCTTAAAGAAAATATCTGCCACATGTACTGCATCTGATGTCTACAGGGTATAAAATGTGTCATCTTAGAAAATCTATCCACAACAACAAATATAGAATCATTATCTCTTATTGCCTTCGGTAAGCCAAGAACAAAATCCATACTTATGTCAATCCAAAGTTTCTCAAGTACAACAATCTGTACATACAATCCAGTATTCTGACTTACTCCTTTTGCAACTTGACAAATTCCACAACTGTTCACAAATTTCTGAACATCCTTATACAACTGCGGCCAATAGTATTTCTCCTTAAGCAAATTCCATGTTTTATCAATCTCAAAATGTCCAGCCAAACCACTACTATGCTTCTCCTTTATCAAATTAGTTCTCATTACTCCTCTCGGTATACACAACTGAATACCTTTAAACAACATACCTTCCTAAATAAAATATTCATCCCATTTAGTATCTTGTTGATCTTGAACAGGTGCTCTGCACTTTCTCCATGACTCATAAAAATCAGGATCAGTTTCATACAAATCTCTCATCTCAATAAAATCAAGAACTTCAATTTTCATCTCGGTCATCAAAGATCTTCTACACAATACATCAGAAACTTGGTTAGTGACTCCACTCTTATGCTTTATCACAAATGTGTAACTCTACAAATATTCAACCCATTTCATACGTCTTTGATTCAACTTATTTTGACTACCCAAATACTGTAAAGCCTTATGATCAGTATACAACACAAATTCACTCAGTATCAAATAATGTCTCCATTTTTTTAGTGCTTGAACAATAGCATAGAATTCTTGATCATAGACAGAATATTTCCTTCTAGCATCATTCAAATTTTCACTAAAGAAAGCAACATGTTTACCTTCTTGACTCAACATAACTCCAATTGCACTACCACTTGCATCACGTTCCACTTGAAATACCTTATTGAAATCAGGTAATGCCAAAACAGGCAATTCAACAACTTTCTGCTTCAGAGTCTCAAAACTTTTATCAGCTCCATTTGTCCACTTGAATTCTCTTTTCTCTCCTCTCATAGTCTTAGTCATAGCATTACAAATTGAACTAAAATTATTTATGAACTTTTGGTAAAAACTTGCCGAACCATGAAATGATCTTACCTCACTAGCATTCACAGGTGTAGGCCAATTCAGAATAGCTTCAACCTTTTTAGGATCCATCTTCAAACCATCAATTGAGATCACAAATCCAAAATACACAATCTCCTCTTTCATGAATGAACACTTTTTCAGATTTATTAGCAACTTTTCTTCTTTCAACCTCTATAAAAATTGTCTAACATGCAACAAATGTTCTTCTATGGTCTTACTAAATATCAGAATGTCATCAAGATATACAATCACAAACTTACCCAAGAATGTCTTCAAAACTTTATTCATCAGACTCATAAAAGTACTTGGTGCATTAGTTAAACCAGAAGGCATAACCAACCACTCATACAAACCTTCTTTTGTCTTGAAAGTAGTCTTCCATTCATCACCTTCTCTGGTTTTGATCTGATGATACCCACTTTTCAAATCAATCTTTGTGAAATACTTTGCTCCAGTTAAACTGTCCATTATCTCATCCATTCTTGGTATAGGAAACCTATACTTCACTGTTATCTTGTTGATTGCTCTAGAATCGGTACACATTCTCCATTCTCCATTCTTTTTAGGTGCCAATACCGCAGGTACTGCACAAGACTCAAAATTTCTCTGATCAAACCTTTATCTAGCAATTATTAAATCTGTCGGTTCAATTGCTGATTCGGGGTAGGTGTCAACCGATGAGGTACCTTGTTTGATAAACTAGCTCTAGGGATTAGATCCATACAATGACCAATGCTTCTCTTCAGTGGCAAACCATCAGGTACATTATCAGAAATGATTTCACTATACTCAGTGAGTAACTTATCAATCTTTTCAAGGACTTTATCCTTTGTTTTCTTACTCGGTTTGTTAAGAATCACAACAAAACATACATTCTATAGCAGTTGTTGCATTCATGACTTGGATTGTCATTGATGTCAACACAGTGATATTCTGGATATTAGTAGGAAAGAAGGTACAGTTTTATTTTGCGCACATGTTGTATTGCAGATTGACTTTTTCGCAGTTGATGGTATGCTCTTTGGTGTGTTATTAACCTATAGTTAACAGCGCAAAAAAAAATTCATTCATTTGTAAGAGTTATGAACATTTTGGTAAAAGCAGTGTTTAGACAATGTTTCTGTGTAGCGATGTTCGAAAATCAGAGGATATCTCTTAGTTGGGATGGAATCTGATTTTGCACAGTTAAAGAGAAGTTGGAGACTCATTAATGATGACGTGGTTCACAATGCAAACTTCGAGGATATGTTTGAAGAAAGTTACAGTAATTGGAAGCCGACAGTTTTATGCGAATTCTGTGTGTAGCGTGTAGAATTTATTATTTTGTAATTGAGGACCGACTCATTTGTAATTATTTGAGTTTGGTATATAAGAAGGAATGTTTTCCTTATTGTAGAGTGTACTATGAAGAGTGAGATGTGAATATATGCATGAAGTGAAGGAAAGAGCTAATTCAGTGATGAAGGAAGACTTGTGAGTACAGAGATTTGAAATTGTGATCTTGTGTTACAGAGAGTGCAGTTTTGGCACAGTGTGAAGGAGGTAATATATTTCATATTATTCTATTGAATAATTCTAAGATCTTTGCACAGTGGGTTCAGAGATCTTGCCTTGAAGTTGTTTGGGAAGTGGGTCCTTCTGTCTTCCATAAAATCTTAACCGGGTTAGAATCTTTTAACAAGGATTCAAAATCTCCTAACAGGGATTCATATATACTGAATGTATTTCATAAGACTCCTAACAGGTTCTATCCTCTAACAAGGAACTTTCATATTAGTGCATCATTTTGTGGGCATCATTCCCACCAAGGTTTACTCTTTTCAAGAGGTTCCCTAGTTAACATATCTTGTGCTATTGTGCAATTGTGTATGATTATCTTTCTATGGTTGATCAGTACATTGATTATATTGTTTAAAGCTGTTGAATGGATAAATTATCTGATAACTGATTCACCCCCCCTCTCAGTTATCTTGGGGATCTTTACTTTCTAACAATTGGTATCAGAGCAGCAGGTCCTTGAAAGAAAAGTTTAACAACTTAAGGAGATCCACGACGAATTTCAGAAAAGAAAGCCCTAAGTTTGATGGAGTAAATTTTGACAGCTGGAAAGAAAAGATGAAGACACATCTATTGTGTTTAGGACCAAGTTATTGGTTGGTTACAAAGAATGAGAAGACTATCATTGAGGAAGACAATCTAGAGGCAAGAACTAAAGATGAACTAGATCTATTCTTGGAAGATTAGAAACAATAGAGATGAATTTGAGATTATCAGGAGAGCTACCTAGAATGGAAACAACATTCAGTGCTCTTAGCATTAGACCGACAAGAAGTACTAGTGTGAATGGAGATTATGCCAGTAGTAGCAGATCCGAGGAAGATAAGAAGATTGAAGAAGTTATTGCATTACTTGTAAAAAGAGAACCAGATGGTAAGAAAATCTTTAAATGTTGGACTTGTCAAGAATATGGTCATTTTGCATCTAAATGTCTTAAAAGAGTTAAGAAGTATAGAAGCAACTTTAAACCTAGGAGATCTAAGTAATGTTATTATGCAAATGATGAAGATTTTGAAGCAGAAATTGAAAAACATTTAAGTGACAGTGATAATGATAACTTTGAAGAAATAGGATTTGTAGCAATTAAAGAAGAAAGTTTTGAATCTGATAAAAGGGAAGAAAAAAGCTTTAGTTTCACAAGTTGAAAAGAAATCTGATTGGATTGTAGACAGTGGTTGTTCACATCATATGACTAGAGATAAAAGAAAGTTTGTTAAGTTAGATAATTATGATGGAGGAATTGTTAGAGTTGGTAACAATGCACCTTGTTTGATTAAGGGTATAGGATCTATTACTCTTGATGGAAAGATTAACACTGATGATGTTTACTTTGTTGATGGACTAAGACATAATCTACTAAGCGTTGGACAATTGGCTGATAAGGGTTATCAAGTTTGGTTTTCTGAAAAAACTTGTGTGATAAAAGATGAAGATGGAAATCTGATTGCAAAAGGATCCAGAACCAGAGGTAATGTATTTCAGTTGAATCCTACTGAGATGACATGTTTGATAACTAGGATTGATGACAGTTGGTTATGGCATAAAAGGTTTTGTCATATAAACTTTGATAATATTGTCAAGGTGAGCACTACACTTGCGGTAAGAGATTTACCTAGAATTATGAAACCTACTAACATGATTTGCAAAGAATGTATGATGGCAAAGCAGAAAAGGAGTTCATTTCCCAACAAGAAGTTCACTTCGACAGAGAAGTTGGAGATTGTTCATACAGACTTGAGTGGTCCTACTAGGACTAGAGGATTCTATGCTGAAAGATATTTTATGATTCTTGTTGATGATTTTACAAGAATGATGTGGATTGCATTTTTGAAAGAAAAATCTGAAGCATTTGATCAATTTAAGATCATGAAAAGAAAAATTGAGAATGAATCTGGAATGAAGATTAAGTGTCTAAGATCTGATAGAGGTGGTGAATTTACATCTAGAGAGTTTAACACTTTTTGTGAAATGAATAGTATTAAGAGACAACTTTCAGCCCTTAGAACACCAGAACAAAATGGTATTGTAGAAAGAAGGAACAGGTCAATAACTGAAGCAGCAAGAGCTATGTTGTTTGAAAATGATTTGGCTAAAACTTTTTGGAGAGAAGCAGTGAACACAACAGTATACACTATGAACAGAGTACAAATCAGAACAGATACAAACAAGACACCTTATGAATTATGGTTTGGACATACACCCTTAGTTAAGTATTTAAAAATTTTTGGAAGTAAATGTTATATAAAGAGAGATGATGATATAGGAAAGTTTGATCTTAGAAGTGATGAAGGAATATTTCTTGGATATTCTTTAAAAAGCAAAGCATATAAATGTTATAACAAAAGAACTAAGACTATTGTTGAAAGTGCAAATGTAAAAGTTGATGAGAAGTTTAAAATTCATAAAAGAATGGTTGATTATGAATCTGATGGAGAAGCACAACCTCAGCCTAACATTGAAAATGCAGAATTATTTTTTGTAACTAACAGTGATTTGCTGAATGAAAGTCATGCTGATGAAGACAGAGAAGAAAATAGAGAAGAAAGCAGAGAAGAATCTATAGTCGAAACAAGATCAGTAACTATGACACCTAACAGGTATACTTCAAGACATCACCCTGTTGAGCAAGTTATTGGAAGTTTAGATAAAGGAGTTTTGACTCGAAATAAGGTACATTTATGTTTGATTTCTTAAATTGAACCTAAGACTACTAATGAAGCTTGTGAAGATGAACATTGGATCAATGCTATGAAAGAAGAACTAGAGCAGATTGAAAAAAATAAGACATGGGAATTGGTCCCTAGACCTGAAGACAAGAATGTGATTGGAACAAAGTGGGTATTCAGAAACAAGATGAATGAACAAGGAGAAGTGATAAGAAACAAAGCAAGATTGGTATGTAAAGGATATTCACAACAAAAAGGAATTGACTATGAAGAAACTTTTGCACCTATGGCCAAACTTGAAGCAGTGAGAATGTTTCTAGCATATGCAACTTACAAGAAATTCAGAGTGTATCAGATGGATGTGAAGTCAACATTTTTGAATGGTGAATTGGAAGAAGAAGTCTACATTGAGCAGCCTGAAGGTTTTCCTTTGACACAAGAAAGAGATATGGTATGTAAGTTAAAGAAAGCTTTATATGGATTAAAACAAGCACCTAGAACCTGGTATGCAAGATTGGATAAGTATTTATTGAAATTGAAATTTATAAAAAGAACAGTAGATAGTAACTTATACACAAAAGAAATTGAGAATGGTTTGTTGGTTATAGTTATATTTGTTGATGATATTATCTTTGGAGGAGAAGATGAAGCTAGTGACAAATTTGCAGATAAAATGAAGACTGAATTTGAGATTAGCATGATTGGAGAAATGAAATATTTCTTGGGATTACAGATAACACAAAGCAAGGATGGTATATTTGTAAGTCAGACTAAGTATTTAAATGAATTATTGAAAAGATTTGGAATGGAAGATTCTAAACCTGTTGGAACACCTATGGTAACCGGACATAAGTTATCTAGCAAAGATGAGACAGCAGCAGTTGAGCAGAAAAAGTACAGATCTATGATTGGAGGATTGCGGTACTTGACACATACAAGACCTGATATAGCACATTTAGTGGAGATTGTAGCAAGATTTCAAGCAGAACCTAGAGAATCACATTATGCAACAGTAAAGAGGATACTGAGATATCTGAAAGGAACAATGGATTATGGATTATGGTATGAGAATTTTGATGATTTTACCTTATGTGCCTATACTGATCTAGATTGGGGAGGCATTGTTGATGACAAGAAAAGCACCAGTGGTGGAGCCTTTTTTCTTGGAGGTAAATTGGTCTCTTGGCTAAGTAAGAAGCAGAATTGTACTTCACAAAGCACAGCTGAAGTAGAATATGTTGCAGCAACAAATAATTGTAATCAGATTATTTAGATGAAGCAGATGTTGAAAGATATTGGAATAAAGTTTGATGAGCTTGTTGTTATACATTGTGATAACACTAGTATAGTGAGTATGTCAAAAAATCCTGTTTTACATTTTAAGACTAAACATATTGAGATCAAGTATCATGTTATAAGAGAGAAAGTTGCAGAAAAAGAAGTAAGATTGGAGTACATAAGTACAAAGGAGCAGATAGCAGATATATTTACAAAGCCTTTACCTAAGAATACATTTGTGTATCTGAGAGGTATGCTTGGGGTTATGCCCCAATCTATTTTTGAGAATTGATGCAAATGATTGCATCCGTCCAGTGGTATATGAGCCCTATCTTTCTTCTGGATTGTATGTTGGAACTTCCTCTATGGGGGAGTTTATGAGCTGAGTCATGAGGACTCTTGCTATTGTATTTTTCTGAAAAGTGTCTTTTGACATTAAGTTGTTGACTTAGTGATGAAATTTCTGTCATTGATGTCAATGGGGGAGAGATATACATGAAAAACATTGTAGATTGTATGAGAGAGCTTAATAGGAAAACAAAGCAAGATTTGATTTGATATTTTGCAGTGATGTTGCAATATTGGATCTTTGGAACATTGGATGTTTTTCATCTATGTTGCCATCAATGCCAATGGGGGAGATTGTTAGGAATGAATGCAAAGTGTTTTGACAGTCATTCTGTAGCAGTTGTTGTTGCATTCATGACTTGGATTGTCATTGATGTCAACACAGTGATATTCTGGATATTAGCAGGAAAGCAGGTATAATTTTGTTTTGCACACATGTTGTATTGTAGATTGGCTTTTGCGCAGTTGATGGTATGTTCTTTGGTGTGTTATTAACCTATGGTTAACAGCGCAAAAAGAAATTCATTCATTTGTAAGAGTTATGAGCATTTTGGTGAAAGCAGTGTTTAGACAGTGTTTCTGTGTAGTGATGTTCAGAAATCGGAGGATATCTCTTAGCTGGGATGGAATCTGATTTTGCACAGTTAAAGGGATGTTGGAGACTCATTAATGATGACGTGGTTCACAATGCAAACTTCGAGGATATGTTTGGAGAAAGTTATAGGAATTGGAAGTCGACAGTTTTATGTGAATTCTGTGTGTAGCGTGTAGAATTTATTATTTTGTAATTGAGGACCGACTCATTTGTAATTATTTGAGTTTGGTATATAAGAAGGAATGTTTTCCTTATTGTAGAGTGTACTATGAAGAGTGAGATGCGAATATATGCATGAAGTGAAGAAAAGAGCTAATTCAGTGATGAAGGAAGACTTGTGAGTACAAAGATCTGGAATTGTGATCTTGTGTAGCAGAGAGTGCAGTTTTGGCACAGTGTGAAGGAGGTAATATATTTCATATTATTCTGTTGAATAATTCTAAGATCTTTTGGACAGTGGTTTCAAAGATCTTGCCTTCAAGCTGTTTGGGCAGTGGGTCCTTCTGTCTTCCATAAACTCTTAACCGGGTTAGAATCTTTTAACAGGAATTCAAAATCTCCTAACAGGGATTTATATGTACTAAATGTATTTCATAAGACTCCTAACAGGGTCAATCCTCTAACGAGGAACTTTCATATTAGTGCATCATTTTGTGGGCATCATTCCCACCGGGGTTTACTCTTTTCAAGAGGTTCCCTAGTTGACATATCTTGTGTTATTGTGCAATTGTGTATGATTATCTTTCTATGGTTGATCAGTACATTGATTATATTGTTTAAAGCTGTTGTATGGATAAATTATCTGATAACTGATTCACCCCCCCCTCTCAGTTATCTTGGGGATCTTTACTTTCTAACACTTCCATCATTGGTAGCAAGATTTGTTTCTTTCCATCAGCCACAATAGTATACTTATGCTATCTCCCATCATATATAGCATGTCTATCGTATTGCCAAGGTCTACCCAACAAAATATGACAACAATCCATAGGCATGATATCACATAACACCTTATCATAGTATTTTCCAATCTTCAAATTCACATAACACTGTTCACCAACCAGGAGTGTATGCTCATCTTTGATCCATGAAATTTGATAGGGCTTCGGAAGTTCCAACCTTTCCAACTGCAACTTTGTGACCATCTCTTCAGATTCCAGATTCTTTGAGCTACCACTGTCAATGATTACCTTCCAAACTTTATTAGAAACTCTACATCTGGTCTTTAACAAACTTTTCCTTACCGGATCTTCCTTTTTGCTTTCATTCCACAGTGCTCTCCTTACCATCAAGTTATTTTCTTTCTCAGGTTCATTCGGTGACTCTTCTTGCACCAAAGCATTTCTACTACTACCAACCTTCTTACTAGCATGTGTACATTCAAAAGATCTATGTCCTTCTCCACAATTGTAACAAGTTCCTCAGAAACTTCCTCTGCTATAACCACCTTGGTAGTTACTGCCTTTGCCTCTAGATGAACTTTCACCTTTCCACTTGGTCTTGCCTTTGTCCAGATTTGTCTTTTCAGGTTCAAATTTACTATTTTCACCATATGATCTACCTCTTCCTCTAGGGAATCTACCACCTCGACCTCTTTGCCTCTGTTCATGTCTCTTGTTCAATTTCTCCTTAGCTTTCAATGCAAATTGATAAGCATCTTCGATGTTCTCAAACTTGACCAAATTAATTTCCTCTTGGATGGAAACTCTCAAACCGTTCAAGTATCTAGCAATTCTTTCCACATCATCTTCATCATGTCGAGATCTAATATCCAATCTATAGAATTCCTCAGTATATTCCTTTATCGAGCTATCTTTCTACTTCAAACTTTGCATTCGCCTAACTAGGGTAATATGATAATCACAAGGTAAGAACTTTCATTTCAATTTATTTACCATTTTATTCCATACCTTGATTTTGTCTTTTCCTTTCTTCTTCCGATCCAATTGCAAATGCTACCACTACAAGGATGCATGACCTTTCAACTTTGTGCTTGCAATCTTCACCTTCTTTTCCTCAGATACATTTTCATACTCAAAATATTTTTCCATCTCGATGATCTAGTCTATCAATTCATTAGAATCCAATTTCGCACTATATTCAGGAGGATTGAAATGTGGTGTTGACTTCAAGCTTGTCAATGCCTTCATGAATTTTTCCTCACCCTGATCCATCACATGTGCAGGTTCTACTTCACCTTGTTCCACTTCTACTTCATCATCACTAACATCTTCAAGATGTCTGCCTCTTTTCTGGGCTGTTTCAACAACTTCTGACCTAGCAACAAGTTGTCTCAACATGCCTGCCAATCCTGGATCCGCATCTCGCCTCCCACAAACCACCTTGGAACCCTCTACAATTGCAGGTCAGATGGCAATCTGCTACCCCACAACAATTCAACTAGGGCTTCTCAAGAGGAACCTACAAACCTAGATCCACAGACCTAGATCAAGATCTCACCTACTCTGATACCACCTGACGCAAGGCAGGTAACAAGAGGGGCCACGGAATGGCACACCCTAATGATCCATCCTACTCAACAACATGCGGAATCAAATAACAACATGGTGAGAGAGAGAAAGCAGGATCTTTGATTAATTTTCATCAAATTGAATCATACATGCCGGGTTGTAAGGCCTTCCTGGTTAGGGCCATATATTTCAATGAATTATAGAAGTCCTCAAACATGCGAGGATCTGCCAACAAACACCAATCTATTATCTTCTTACTTCTATGTAATCTACCTCCCTAAACTACAACCAAACAACTACATTTATACAAGAGTCTATCGAACTGAGTCAGCCTTTAGATCCACAATCAATAGAAGAAATGGTCAGATCTGGGATGACATGCTTCCCAATGATGGATTCCAGCATTAAATTCATGACCCATAATAAATGCACAGGTCGGCCTCAACAGAAACAAAAAGAAACTACTCGATAAGCAAGGATGACCGAGCAACAGACAAGCATCACCAAGCACCAGTGAAACAATGGACCACCCAAGAGATAACTGACCATCCTCGGTAACCAAAGGAAATTGACCAACTACCGACCAACTCGATCAAAGAAAGAACCGAGCAACATCGACAAACTTAAAAGTCTTTTTGGTGACATAGGATTTCCAAGGACCTGAGATGCTCCTGCATCATCCTATCTTATTTCTTGAAAAGTATTTCAAAGGTAACTTTCCTTCAAATTTACCCTTACCATTCTTTTCCCTTCTAGCAATCAGTGCAACAAGTTCATCCATCTTTCTTTCTTCTGCTTGTATCTATTCCCATTCCTCAACATATTCACCGAGGTCTTTTTCTATGCCCTTACTGTTGGTGTTTGGAAGTGCAGACATTATCTTCTTGTGTATAGATTCTTTAAATGCAGTTTCAACTTTTGGTACAAAATCCCCCATTTCTGTAGCTTCAAAGGTAGTTAGCTTTGCAATCAACATTTCTTTGCTAAATTTTGGAGTTAAAGGTATAATCTCTTCTATAGCCTGAATTTTGGTCTTATAAATAGGTGTCAATGATCTAAGAATCTTCGAAATGACTTCTTACTCTTCAAAAGTGACTCCATAATTTCTGATTCCAATCACAACCTCTATAACTTTTTGTACATAAGCCCTAACACTTTCATCATCCTTCATTTGTAGCTTCTCCATCCTAGTTTTCAAGTTCTGTAACTTCATTCGCTTTGTAAAATTGTCTCCTTTATACAATGCTTCTAATCTTGTGTGCCAAATCCAGAT
Organism: Chamaecyparis obtusa; assembly: GCA_027943335.1. NCBI lineage: Eukaryota > Viridiplantae > Streptophyta > Pinopsida > Cupressales > Cupressaceae > Chamaecyparis > Chamaecyparis obtusa. The sequence continues at coordinate 432,962 of BSBK01000515.1, read as the reverse complement.
CTTTAACTTCAGTAAATTCTCATTCAGAGAGTGCGCTGATCAGTGCTTCCCTTGCGACCATGTTGTATGAAAATATCTTCTTCTCATCACCAGTAGCTTTTTCCATTTCATCCCCAGTCTTCATAGCCACCTGATTCTTTGTAATCATCCAGTAGTCAATGCCCAAACATAGCAAATGAGTTCGCATCTTGTTCTTCCAACTGTCAAAGTTTTCAGGATCAAATTTTAGACTAGCCTTCCTATAGAACGCCGTATCCAAGATCTTAAGCTTTCTCTCTAAGGACCAGCAGCTCTGATACCAATTGTTAGAAATAACAGTCCACAATACAACAGAGAGGGGGGTTGAATCAGTTGTATGACAGATTATTAAACTTTTAACTTTGAATAGCAACAATATCAAATCCAATAAACACAATGAATGCCAACACAATAACACTATATTTTGTTGTCGAGGAAACCACGTTAAAGCTAAAAACCCAGTGGGAGTTAACACCCACTGATGATGTACTGAGAGTATAGTATCCTTGTTAGAAGATCTAGCCCTATTAGGAGCTGATTAAAACATTACAGTACATAGTCCTTGTTAGAGGAGAGACCCTGTTAGGAGTCAAGAAAAAGAAGGGTGGGCTCACTACCCAAAGAAGGTTATGTCCACCTTTAGAACTCACTATTCGCAACACAAGTGTATATGAAGAAATGCACAATCTTTTGAACTATCTGATAGCAACTGTCTTTTGTTGATTAGTTCCAATGAAGTATACAATTATCCTCTGCTCTACATCCAATAGACACAAGCTCACAACTTCCACAATTCTCCTTTTACGTCACATATATTCTCTCCATATCTTTCCAAAAGAAAATATCTTACATAAATATACCCTATTACATTCTACATGATTAGGTCGGCCAATTAGGCTTTCCTAATATACAAACAACTACTTAACACCTTGCTAAGATACACCTGGTATCTAAAACAAGTATACAACAATTACATTACAACAATTAATGACCGACATCCTTAATTCAAGTTCGCCATCCATAATACGTGCTACATCTTTGAAGTCAGTTTCCAAATAGGTCTTCTTCAGAACACACGCCACAACTGACGTCATCCAACATTCCATACCTTATGTTGACCATCTAACATTCTTCAATACACTAGCTATCATCCCTTAAGTTCGCATACACTGAATCCACACCTTCTGTAAGATATTCCAGAAACACAGACTTACTCTATCAATTTCCCTTGTCACTGCCCAGTAACCAGTCTTCACGAAAACATCTGTAACTCAGCCAATACACAACATTACATCATGCGATCTTGGATATTAGATCACAACATTTTATTTTGATCTTGGATGTAATATATCTTGGATATATTACAATGTTTCATGATGAGAACATGTGATTTTGATCAGAACAGGCTAGTTATTTCCCTTCTGTGCGTACTCTCATTTGACTTTGCACGTTTTGAAACATCAACTTAATGTCCATACACTGTAATAACCAGCCTGTTCTCTTCATAGAAACATATGTTGACATCAATGACAAAACACGAATGACGACAACAACAGTTCCAACATCACTCAACGTAGTGATTAAACATATTAAATGTATCAACAATCTCCCCAATGCATTAGAAATATCCAACATTTCCACCATACTACATAACCCACAATTAGGTCATCGTTATACCTCCTTGATGAGGTAGATTAATCTTTTTCTGCTTAATCTCTTTCGTAGATCTTAGGTTTAGGTCATATTCATCGATTCCTTCCATCATTTTGTTCTCCTCCTTATCTTTTTAGATACTTCTCAAAAATTCTTCTTGAATCCATAATAACACAGTTTACCATGCATTAAATGACAAGTTTGAACTGAAAGTTTACACTGATGCAGATTGGGCAGGAAATATGGATGACATAAAGAGTACTAGTGGTGGCGCAATCTTTCTATGAAAGAGATTATTCTCTTGGACACACAATAAATGAAATTGCATTTCCTAATCTACAACAGAAGCTGAATATAAGCCGCCTTATGATTTTAATATTTGTGTGCCATGGCTTCAAGATATTGTTTCCTTGCTAACATTTTGTTTGGGATTGGAAAATAATAGTGAAGTGGGTGCCAACGTTCTTGAAATGATATTTCATATCCATTGTATTAGTGAGCTAGTAAGTTCTAATTTTGTTGAGCATGTTGTTCAATCCATGCAAAAAGAATTACTAATGATTAAAAGAGGTTCTTGTAAGACACTTAGGTTCACAAATTACTTGTGCTATCTTCTTCTGGCAAAGTATTGTACAATATTCAAGACCAACAAGCTTCACATTCAGGTCTACAAGATTGATGAGAAGACTCAGAGCAGAACAAAGTGTCCAATATATGAATGGACACCTAATATAAGGATGCATGATAACACAAAAAATTGCAACCATTTTGTAGACTTCTTTTTGACACCAATGTATCATGAAAATACAAGCACTCCAATGCCTAGATTGTCTTTGTCTTGTAGAGGCTGCATTCAACTGGGATGTCAAATACAATTGGCTATTTGGTTCTTCATGGAAGAATATACTATGTTAAGGTTTTACAGATCAACTGTAGAACCCTACAAATTTCTAATACATGTGACATAGAGGGTATTTTCATTGGAATATGTACGATAGATGGAGAGTAAAAATTCACTCTTTCATGGTCAACAGAAGAAGACCATATTTCCTTCCTTGACTTTTTTATGTGGAGGGTTCACAATTGAGAGAAAAATAATCAAAGTGGCACATGATTTTTTGACAATTTTTAGCTTTGGTGTTGACAATTATTGACAATATAATCCAATCAGCATCATTGAAACAAGGTTGGATGCCAATTTGGATTTTTGTTTGAGATGCATTGTTTCAATGAGTAGCTTAGGAATCCACATGATTTTTCATTTTTTCATTTTGAGCCTTTGTGGCCTTTGGAATTTTTCTGTATTTTGAATCATGATTTTCTTTGATTGAACATGTCTTTTAGATGGGACATGTTGATCCTTGGATTCTTGTGGATTTTTAGCTTTATACATTTTTTCTTTGGCATCCCATGTGCTTCCATTAGCCATGCTATAGGTGCATGAGGATGGATGATATGGAGAGTTTATCGATGGAATGATGGAGAGTGAAGGTTAGAAGGAATTCAAGGATGTGTTCCTTTGTTGATCTTCATAAGGTATTTGAGGTGATGAAGTGGTGGACTTGGATACGATGGATTGATGTATGTAAGGACCCAAAATGGATGGACGGGATGAAGGGTTTAGCATTGGGATATAAGGGCCCAAAATGGAGGTAGGTGAGGAAGGGATGGAGTTTTGGATATAAGGGCCCAAAATGAAGGTTGATGATGGAATATAGTTTTGGATATAAGATCCCAAAAGGGATTTGGAATATGAGGAGGGAATGCATTTTTGGACATATGGGCCCAAAATAAATTTGGAATATGGGTGATGGGAACATTTAGGTTTAGATAGAGGGATTTTGAATTTGGAAGGGGTGGAAGGTGTTGGTTCCTTTTCTTTCCACTTGCAGATTTATTCTTTGATTTGACATATATTGTCACTGACTCTATCACCCCTCCAAACTCTGCAAGGAAAAGGGCCAATTAACAAGGATCAACAAGGATCCTCCTACACTTTGAGTCTAATACTCAGGTGGGTGTACCTTTTACTCACTTCTTGAAAGGAGTCACCAAATATTATGTGTTCATACTCTTTACAAAATGATTTAAAGATTTTATCATTTATATTTGTGATTGATGATAATGAATTACTTCCGGGGAACAGATCAGTGTCTTACCCTAGGGTACAGAGTCACCAACAACATATATCAACTAAGATCCTAACTCCAACCCACCCAAATCCAGAATAAGTGCTTTGCCTTTTATTCCTCTCCAATCTTATACCTAGACATCAAATTCTCATTTAACCATGGATTCTCTAAAATTACCTTTAAGGATTTAATCTTGACTTTGGCAAGAACTCAAAGACAATTTCACAATATACTTTGTATATCATATACTAACTCACTTTGTGACATTAATACATAAGAATGCAAGATCAAAATAAGAAGACAAACATAAGTTTGAGACCGGGATTCAAGTGCATTTCATGAGAATATCAGAATCAATACATTGTAGAATGATAAAATACTAAGGAAATAAAACTCAAAACCTGAGCTCTCCTTGTTCAATTGCTCAAGCGATCATCAACACATTTCTACATAGAACAGACATCAATATATAGTCACTAGCTACCTTGGAATCCTCTGGAAAGGATGAAACAAGCTTCAGATAGCTAGTATAGAATTAGGGTTTCAACTACCTCGCCAACTAGATTCAATCAAAATTTACTGCAGGGGAGGAAAACAAGCAATCTCAGAGCAAAACAAATCCAAGAATGATCTTCAATAATGGCAAAATCCTTGACTGGTACACAAGAGACTGGAAACCCATCATGTTTACCCTCTGCAACTCCAACTGCAACATAACTTGAGTAGCCATTTCACCCACTACCATGGTGCAGACATCTTTTGCAGTCAATCATACCTCGGGCCATATTGTACTAGTGAACATAAAGTCATACCATGCAGATCGACCATCAAAACATTGAATTTTCAGTCTTTCTGTCACTGAGAAACCATTAAAATATTTAAATTTCGGGTAGCAACAGTTAATCAACAAACTTGAATTGTGGCCGTCAATTTTATTCATTTCCTGGCATATCGGGCGGTCGTCAAAATTTGACATAACAGTCAAAAGACCCTTTAAAACTACCTCGCCACATCAGCAACACCGTAGCCAATGAGAAACGAGCACACCAGCATGACATGGCAATTCAAACCCATTGCTTATATCATGTCTTTCAAACAAGATCGAAAGACTGTCGCTATACCGCAAGCTTTAAACATCACGCACCTTATCCCAGTGGTATACCGAAAATCGTAAGATCTACTCAAGCTTTAACTATCTGAGAAATCTGACCCCACTACTCCACGTCACCCAAGACAGGTGTCAAATAAAAGAACTGCCACGGAAGAAAGACTATCGGAGCACTGCAATGTCAGAAAGGATGTTGATCAGATGCTTGTCGCTAATGCATAATGATTAAAAGACAGTTATCTCGACCCAATGGTATAACGACAACCGTTGATTGATTCCAATGTTTAGTCGATAGCAGGCTTTGAAGATGGGCCCACTTGGATAGATGTCATCGTGTCGCCAAATGCATGTCAAAAACTCTGACAACCGAGAACTCAAGATTTAACGACAGCCACAAGTTCTAAAAGCTAATCAGTTGGAAATATTAACGGAAAACTTAGGCTTTAAATGAAATAATAAAAAAGGGGATCTCGTCTGACAACCTAGTGACATAACATGTAAAGTGGTTACTTTCAAAGGGGTCAATTTTGCACATGCGTCATTAGGGAATTTTAATGAGAAAAATGTAACGCTTAAACATAACATTGTTAATACCAGACTAGGGTTTTTGGACTGAGGCAATTTTGAAACCCCTAGGCATGGAAAATGCCATGTTTCTCAGACCTTAAAATTTAAATATCTCCTTGGTTTTTGCATTTTAGCACATGCGCTCTAAACTGGAGCTTGAGGACACCATGAACTATCTGAAGGCAAAGGGCGCAAGCCATGAAATTTTGTGGATCATCTTCACAGATTAAAACAAGTTTGTAGGTGGTCATGACAATTTTATTAGGGTTTTCACAAGAAATAGGCCATTTTCTTAGGATATTTTGCATTGACAGGAAAATGGCCTAATAGAAGGTGTACCAACATCTTGAGACATTTTTTTTTCAATGGGATACTTATTATTTTGAAAACAAGATGTGAGTCAATATGAATGGGGAGGATGGATGAGAGGAATGATAAGCTCTTGGAGAGAGCCATGTGGGATAGATGCGGATGAAGCAAGTTTAGGTGTATGGGGTTCATGGATGGATTGGATAGGTGTAATGGGACCTTGTGGAGGATTAGGATCATGACATGGGGATGAAGGGGCACTTTGATCTTGAACTTGAAGAGGATTATGTATTGGAGTGAGAGGGACTATGGTATCTTGAGATGGAAGGCTATCATGAAATGGAGTGGAGGGAATGAGATCATGAGATGGAGTAATTTGATCTTGACATGGAGGAAGATTAGTGGAAGCATATGTTAAACCTTGAGATGGAAAGGTATCATTAGATGGGGTGGAGGGAATGTCTTGATCTTGATTAGGAATTGGATCATGGGGTGGATAAAGAGGAATGAATGGATCTTAAGGGATAAGGGGATCATGGGATGAAGGATTTCTTGGATCTAGAGGATGAGAGAAATCTTCATTAGCATGATTTGAAACAAGGTATTGACATGTTTTGACTTGTGAAGGTGATGTGATGGAGGGGTTTGGATATTCAACAATAATATGTCCTTTGTCAATAAGGTCTTGGACAAAATCTTTAAACTTTAGGCACCTCTTGATATCGTTTCCCTTGATGTAATGATAATCAAAATATTCATTTGCCTTGTACCAACTGGGTTTGGGTTGGATATCATCAAAGGGCATAGTTTTTGGAAATACCATCACATTTTTGTCAACAAGTAGTTGGAATATGACATCAAGAGGGTCCGCAAGGAGAGTGTATTGTGTAGCTTAGGATGATTGAGAAGTTGTGGAAGGTAGGAATGATGTGGGTTTTGGAGGATTAGGATTGTGTGGAGGTTGACGCTTAGGTAGGGGATTGAGATGATGGTCTTGGGAACCAAGCATAAATTATAGGAGAGGATTGGGGGTGGATGGAAGATGGGGATTATGGATTTGGATAAATGTAGGAGGACATATATCTTCAAAGGTTTTTTTTCTTTTTTTCTTTTGACCACCATTTTGTAAACTTTGGATAATATTTCTATGTTCTTCAATCTCTAAGGAAATGTTGGGTACGTTGGAAGAGTGATTTTGGTGAGGGAGGGAATCATATATGGATGAAGGATAATGAGGTGGATTTCCCTTGTCAAAGGTAGATGAAGGATATGAAATAGAATATGATTTGGGATTAGATATGATGTGTTGAGGATTGGTTTGGTAAGTTGATGCAGTCAAGGATGGTGGATCCAATTAAGGACAGTCCAACCTTGTAGCCAATCATCAACACAACTGAATAAAATAATACAACACAAATATGCACATAAAGGATCACTTTATTCATCGGTAATAGAGCTCACAAGCAACATGTCGAGCTGTAAAGCCTTCTCGATTAAGACCAGATACATCATAATTACAACCAGGATTCAACTATCTCATAGCTAGTCCAACTCTGCAACACATTGGAAACTAGTAGAACACCAAGGTAGATCTAACTTGAGCTCGCATGCCACCAAGAAATCTCCTTGTCTCTAAGCACACAAAATAATAGCTCCACTGTTACAAATATAAGAAATATTATCTGATCTGCTATCCTTTAAGATATTCTATCTGCCTCTCTCCCTAAACAACTACCCATACCTTCCTTATATACTATTCTACCACAAGTTGACTTTACAACAATAATTATATTACAAACATCAGTCGGCTCTCAACATAGCCTTTACAATATTTATTTCTTCATGTCGGCCTTCAAATAGTCATCAAATCCACATAGAAGAATGCAACATGCCAGATAGGTCTCCACATGTCCAACAGTCAATCCATAACTGAGGAGCGTGACCCAAATTAAATGCACTAGTCATCCAAGCTGATTCATCCAAACAAACAAGTCGGTCAGTAAGAGCACTAAGCACCAACACCAGTCAATAGCATAACACTGAGATTGAGTCGATAACTGAGCACCAAACTTCTCAACTGAACAAAAAATACAGAGTCACCGAGTCCATCGGTAAAGCCAAGAAGACTCCCAACCAAGAACTACCACAAAGAGACTGAGAATCTCACGTCTCCAGCCGAGATACAACAAAAATTTAAACCAAACACAAACATATTTTTGGTTGATACAAGATTTCCAATTATCCCAGGATGCTCCTGCATCATAAGTGGCTTGGATTGGAGGTATGGTTTGGGGAATAGGATTTGGCAATTTAAAGTCCTCATCCATTTTGTGAAACCAATCCATATGCATGACGATTGAATTAGAGATTTTGGATTTGAATTATAAGATGATATAGAGGAAGATTTGAATTAATAGTGAAAGATTTGATGATAGACATAATATGAACTTAGGATTAGGAGCAAGTTTGGATTTTGATTTAAAAGGCAAATGCCTCAAGGATTTTGATCTGATTGGATGATAGAATTGATTGATTGAGAGAGCACGACCTCAATAATTTTGATTGATTTGATTTGATTTGATTTTTGGATAATTGGTTGAAGTCCAAAGATCATGATGGTGGTCCTAAGCCAAAAGTGGAAGACTAGAAGATGGTATGGATAAAGATTTGGATTAAGAATGGATGAAGTGGAAAGATAGATGTGGGATGTTTGAAGACAAGTTAATGGATAATGTGATTGATTTGGATGATGGAGACATTAGTGAATTGGGTTAGGATGATGATGAGATTGGATTAAGAAAGTAGATGTTGAAATGATTAGGATGATTATTAGGACCTCGATTTGATTAGGAAAATTGATTAGAATTAGAGTATTAAATGATGGATTAAGAATGGATTAAGAATTATTAGGATTACGAATGATTAGGATACTTATGGTGAGTAATCTTTAGGAGAGATTATTTCCCCTCGCACAAAGATTATGATCACTTTCAAAGGTAAATTGGGTAAGCTTCTATCCTAGAGTGTCTAGTAAGGGTATCCGTTCGTGACTATCTTCCATAGTGCCGCAAGAAGGATTGAGGCCTATAGCCCTATGAGTACTAGATTAATGTAGTCTCACACCTCTCGTCCCTACAAAAATTTAGCATACATAAAATATAGAACTTGCTACGTCCTCCAAGACTTAAATCGCAAAGAGACTTTTGATTATAGTGGGTTGGAAGGGCTAGGTTTGCCTGTTCCCACTTGAGTCATACCTATGAGATTTTTCCCTCAACAATAGGCTCTCTAAAGATAAAATAAAAAAAGAAAGTGGATAACAAGTAGAGGTCTAGATTTCTGATTTTCCTTAAAAGAAAATAGCATAATCTCCTACTCCATTGCTTCTCCCAAACATGTTAAACACATGTTCATTTACCTAAGATTCGCTTCTAAGTGATGAATCAAGCTGGTCTAGATTTCTAATGATCTCTAAAGAGATAAGAGGATACTCTCCTACTCAACTAACCACATAAAATGAACCTTTCTAATTAAACTAGGTGCCCATAAAAATCAACTTAAGTAGACATGATGTTTTCTTGAACCTCCAAGGAAACCTACAAAACAAATGAATTAGTAGTCTTGGTCTTTTTAAGTTTTCAAACAATGCCCTGAAAAACAAGTGGATTAGTTGTCCCAAAATGTTTTAATCTTGGCAAACCATCCTGTAAAACCACTGTTAGAAGATAGAAAATATCTAAGACTTGCAAGAAAGCCCAACCATGTATTGAACTATGTGCAAATAAAGTGCAAGCTCATCACAAAATATTTTTTGTTTGCTTTTGACGTAGTGAACAAGATTTGATTTGTTTGCTATAATTTGGCCCCAAAAATATAAATGAAAATAAGAGACCCTTGCTAAAAATTGGAGAGCTCTCCAAAAATCTAATAATTTTAGAAATATTCCTTAATTTGTGCCCTAGAAACCCAATTTATCAAACTAGACCATTTTTTAAAGATTAAATTTTGGAGCCATTTTGTTCATTAAAATTAAAAACACAAATAACAGACCCCCTGTAGAATTCTCATTCTGAAAATGTAAAGTTTTTTGAAAAACTCGCTGATTTGCTATCAAAAATGAATTTCCATGAAAAAAATAAAAAATTATAACTGACAAAAAAATGATTAGAAAAATATGATTTTAGGAGTGAGACATATTTGAATCATCCCAAAGCTGCAAACAAAATTTCAAAGAAAAAGTTTAAGTTGTTTGTAAGATATGATCAAATCTTTCAAAACCATAGGTTTTTGTCTTCAACTCAACCTGCACAAGGGTTAGCCTTGAAAAAAATAAATAAAACTACAATAAAGGGTTAGAAAAATCTTTTGAAGTGTATATTTAATAGGGAGAAGAGTCCTTCCCACTGGGCGTGCAAAAATGAATGTAGTAAAAATATTGGCCTGTTTGCTGCAAGTAGAATCATCAAAATGTTAAACAATATCACATTACATGTTAGCCATTCTAAAATGTAACAAAATAGGCAATTTCTACTACAACCTTCGATGAGCTAAAATAAGGGCACCCAATAAACCTTGTTTGATTTTTTGTGGGTATGCTCTCCCAACACAATAATTTGAAAATAAAATGTAATCTAATATGCAAAACTATATAAACATGCAAAAGTGAGAGTTTTGAGAACAAGTATGAAGAAATTTCCCCAAATCTCACAAGATGATTGCAAGTACAAGATCTATGAGGAAGAAATGCAAAAGCAAGTGATTAAAGATCTAAGATTGAAATGGAATATCTATTCTAACAATGTAGATGCAAGATGCAAGATTAACAAAACTATGAAAATGAAACTATGCTACTATGCAAGAAATGAAATCTAAGCTAAAAATGACATTTCAAGATCTATGCTAATAAAAATGAAGAACAAACAATGCTAATACTAGAATGCTAGAATGCTATGTTCTCAAGTGAGTGCTTAAGTGCTCTAGAATGCTTGATGTTTATGCTTACAAGATTAGCTTACAAATGAAAAAGAGACCTTATGTAATATAAGCTGCATAGGATTAGATGAGGGAGATTAAGAAGAAAAATAATGGATGACCAATGATTAAGAGGCAAAAGGGAAGTGGCTAAGATGAAGAGGCAAAATGAAAGAGTGGTTAGGATTAAGAGGCAAAAGATGCAATCTAAAGTCAAACTTCACTTTTAGAGGGAAAGATGAATTCAAAATGATTGGAGGAGAAAAAATATGGAGAGGTGGCTACCTTGGAAAAAGGTGATTGTGCACATGATTAGAGGTAATCCACCTTTTAATCAAGATTAGAGGAATATTAGCAGAAAGTAAGACTAGGAAAAAAAAGAAAAATGATTAAATTAAAATAAATTTAATTTAATCAAGGTTTAAAAGAACTTTAGGCTAGTGGAGAAATAAATAAGTAAAATTTATTTTATATTAAGAGATAGAGGGATAATATATTAAAATTTATTTAATATATTATAATAATTAAATAAAATTCAAATACCAAGAGAAAATGGATTTATTTAACTAAAGTAAATTTAATCAAATAAATAGAAGAATATAATGATTATAGTCAATTAATAAAATCAACTATAATGTTATGGACAAATATTAATTAAAATTGATATTAGAGTGCACATGATAATTTTAAGTGTCTACATGATGTTGGTGGAGAAGATTGCTAAAGACAAGGAGACACTTTCAAAACTTGTGGATCAGACAAAGAACACCCTAAAAGAGGTCGGTTAGTTATTATCAAAAGTGTCAAAATTTTTAGATTTTACCAAGGATTTGGAGAAGAGCAAAGAAGATGCACCAAAGGAGCTTGACAACTTAGTTTAAAAGCTTGATCCTATCACAAGCTATGCAACAAAATATAGTGTTATAGTGAAAATGATGACACACAAGGTGAAACAAATTCAGATATAACATGATAAGAGGGTCATCATACTAGAATTACAATCATACTTAGCCCCCATAGTAGAGGTGATGCAACAAAATGTGAAGAATACATAAGCTATAATTGGATTACCAGACATGAGTACATTAGATGCCATGGAGGAGTTAGCCTCTGGTCTACATGGGCAGATCATTGCTATGAATCATTTGAGGAAGTTATGGGACATTTTATTGGAGACATCAAAGACTGATGAAGGGTGCTTCCCTTAATACCACAAACACTTAACAGAAATAGAGAAACAACAACAATAATTTGCAAGAACAGAAAACTGGCTTCTTATTATCTCCACAAATGTGGGATTACAAACTTTCAGAATTACAATATGTAAAGCCACATGGGCATTCCCTTACAATATTTTGTAGGACAAAGCCTCGAATCGATACCCATATCTACTACCCAGAACTGCCCTAGATAACACTGCGGGCCTTCTTTATATAGGCATTTTCCACCGCCCGAGAAGGTTCCAGAAATTTAGCCCTAAGGGCCGACCAAACTTAGAATTATTTTATCTTACAATTTATTACATCAAAGTCGGCTCAAAATGAGTTTTGAAACCCAAACAGAAATTTTGAAGGAAAAATTATTTTCCGCCATTTCAGGTGACCCAACTTTCGGAGACCATAAGTCATCATCAGTTGACCCGATTGACTATTATAACCCCATTTCGGAAACGCCACGAAGCGCTCTATAGGCCTAACTTGTGCAAGCACCCATCACCCAAATTTTCAATCTCATCTGGGGCCTCTAAAGCCTTCAAAACTGAGTTCAAAGTTTCTGTACCCTGCTGCCAATATCGAAAATCTTCAATATCTTCAAAACTAGACCTGATCTAGCCATGAAACTTTACTGGCAGGCTGATATGACTGAGATGAACCTCCACATGTAGAAATCAGAACATTCCGAGATTTATGACCAACTTACTAAAAATAGCAAGTTTCCATAAATAGCAGCTCTGCACAAGATAGCCCTTATTTAATACAAAAACATAAATATTTTTGGGTGATGCAAGATTGCTCTTACACTCAGGATGCTCCTGCATCAAAGACAGACTTCAAGGATGTATTTGATAGAATGTGAGCCTGGTATGCTATTCATTTGAAAACATTTCAATTTGTGAACCTTTGTCATTGTTGACAAAAGGGGGAGTGAAGGTCAAGTGAAAATAGGTATTGATGTATAGTGTTAGGAGGATTCATACAAGATATATGTTTTTTCTCTGATCAATGTTAAGATAATTTTGGGGAGATAGACATATTTTCACCTAGTGTTTTCCATCAATACCAAAGGGGGATATTGTTGGCATTGTGATGGATTTTGGTGAACGGTCACATGTGATTGTGTTTTTGGTTGTCACTGATGGCAACATAGTCACAACATATTACTAGGACAATCAGTAAGGTTAGTGTTTGATCGGTAAGCATAAAACAACTAAGTATAGTAACCGGTGTACAAGAAGAACAAATACAGATGGAGATTTTGATAGTGGTCATGCTTGAGATGAGATTAAGTGGCACAGTCTTAGACACATGTATATGATCATAAGGCATTATGAATACAACTGTAAATTTGTTGGACAATTGGTGTGCAAGCATCATAGTGGTTGAAGAGGCTACATGTTAAAAAGACTAAGTTCTTGAGCTACCGATGGTAAATCTTAGATTGGTTACTAGTATGGATATTTTGGTGTGTATAGTTGTTATGGTGACATGTTTTAGATGATAAGGTTTTGATGAGATGCCATTTATACACTCGAGACAAGAATAGAGGGAAGATTCCAAAAGCAATTTGGGATGGTCAATAGGTCTTAATTGTTCTTGGAAATATCATATGTAAATCTTATGATAGATTGAGACAGTGCTAGAAAACATTTTACAAACATCGATATATGTGTTTTGGTGAGATATATTTGAGTGGGAAGATTAAAATTTGAATTTTGGTGAAGGTTAAGGCAGTCCAAGTTAAGTATTTATTGGGTAATGCTCTTATTGAAAAAGTGAACAATTGAGAGTTGTTAGTTGTTGTTGGTTGATGATTGTGTGAAGTGAAATTTGAGTTTTCTAGGGTTTCAATCAGGGTTTTGAGTAGAGGCATATCAGAGAGTAGTAACAAAGTAGAGAGAAGATTGGATCTGACAGGCAAAGAGTGCTACATTTTGATCATTACATGTTGTTCCCTAATAGTTGCAGTAAGAAAAATCCCTTAACTAGGTGAACTTTAATAGGTCTTCTATTGTAAATCCCTTAACTGGGTGGACTCACAAAAATAGTTTTATATCCCCTAGTGAGGGAGTTCTTAACAAATCTCATTTTACTCCTAACAGTGTACTAGTCACTCCTAATAGGGTGAACCCTCAGAAAGTGTATTTGTAGCTCCTAACTGGACAAACCTTTTTTACTCTAGTGAAGGGATTATGGGTGTCATCCCCATTGTAGTTTTCTCCCTCTAACCAAGGGTTTCCATGAGAAAAATCAGTGTGTTATGTGTGATGTATGTGTGTGTGTATGATGTTATTTACTTTTATTTCATTGCAACATTTATATATTTTGTTATTTGGAAGTTGCTGCTAAAGTTAATCAGATATGTGGTTGAATTAGTAGGTTACCTATTTGTACTGATTTACCCCCCTTTTAGTACCTTCAAATACTAATAGGAGATGCAACACATCATTAATATTTCTTATTCTACAATTAAGAAACCTAGGTTTACCATGAACAACAATATTTAAATGAGAATTATCACCAAGTTCACTTTATCTCCATCAAATTCTTCATATTTAGATAACCAATCCATATTAGAGGTCATATGAAAACACACACCCAAGTCAATCAGCCATTCATCATCACATGCATGAGTGGCCAAAGTTGCAATTAATGCATCAACATCTTCCTTTTTGGACTAAGAATCATAATTAGATTTTTTCTTTTTCTTTTTCTTCTCTTCTTTCTAGTCTTATAGACATGTCAAAGCTTACCTCAATTCCAAAAAATAACTTTGGACTTTCCAAGAGATTTGGATCTCGCTTTGGATTTGGATTTGTTACGATTCTCATTCTTGTTTCTTTTTTCATTAGGTCTTTAATGAGAAACTAGGGCTTCCTTGGAGGCATTGATGGACACCTTCCTCCTCATCTCTTTAGAAAGAAAAGAATTGAGCACATCTTCCATCTTTAAATGATAGAAGTACTAAAAATGACCATAACAAGCGAATCCCACGAATCAGACAAAGAACAAAGGAGGCTTTGACATTTCTCTTCCTCATCCATCTTGACATCAATGAATTCCAACTGAGCCACCAACATATTTAATTCTTCTAGGTGGTTTTTAATTTGTCCACCCTCCTTAATTCTCAAGGAATATAGCTTTTTCCTCAAGAAAATATTATTTACTAAATATTTTTCTTGATACATTTCACCAAGCTTCTTCCACATGCTCTTTTTAGAGGACTCTCCATAGACATTTATTAAAATAGAATCTACAAGGCACAATTTGGTTAGTCCCTTAGATTTATGGTCTATAAAAACCTATTTAGTAGCCTAATATATTTATGTAGGTTTCATGACAAACTCAGCAAAAAATGCCCATGAATCTTGATTTATTAGCAAATCCTCCATCTTCAACTTTCGCATTTCAAAATTATTTCCACAAAATTTCTCCACCTATATTTTCCTTAAGGAACTAGCCATCTGAAATCCTGCAACAAGATCACCAAGTATCTTCTACACAAACTCCCACTCAAATTTGAATTATCCCCAAAAACCCAACAAACCACAACTGAACCAAAGGTGATCAAACTCTGATACCACTTTTAAGGAAATTAAGTGTTATCTCTATTTGTGCATTAAAGATTGTCATTAGTATCAAAGACATCGGTCGGTTACCTATGCTACTCTAGTCGGTAACTGCAAGCACTTCAAGCTAGTCAGTTAAGGCGTTACACCAAGCACCAGAGTAGTTTTACCAAGCATTAGTGTTCATCGATACTGAGCGATAGTAAACACCAAGCAGACTGGACACCAGACACTAGTGTAATTACCAAGCAGTATACACAGTGTTTACCGAGGAAGATCAAAAATGACATAGTAATAAGGAATGACACATTTATCTATGCAAACGGTTACAACAGAATAAAAAATGTTTTACCAAGATTGAGGATCATTTATTTTAAGATTCCATCATTAATTGCGATGAGGATCTTTATGTAATTGCTAGATCTAGGTTATTTTTGTACACCGTAGATCTTAGGGTTTTCTCTAAGATATTGTAACCTAATTTTTGTTAAGTGGCAAAAAGCAGGATGCTATATAATTTTGTATTTTAAATCATTTAGATATAGAAGAGAGGAGAAGAGAGAAAGAGTGAAGAAGCTTGACAAGGAAGTTATGAACAAGCAAAGAAGTTCTTGAAGCATTAGCAAACTTCAAGAATATCAGTTATTAGACAGAACATAACAGAATACAAAGATATTCAGATTAAGCAGAATTAGACAAGGCTACAGAGCAGTTTAGAGTTGATATCTTCACATAAAAGGTGATATCTATTAAGTATTTCATAGATCTGTATCAGACAAGGTTGAGTTGTCATTAGTAGATATATTCCTATTATTTTATAATCATTGTAACAGATTTTGGTAAAATCTCTCAACAGAGTAGACCTAACAGTCTTTTTGTAAATCTCTTAACCGAGTGCACACTCAAGTAGTGTTGTTAAAGTCCTATAACTAGGTAGATCTAATCGATGTGAAATGTTACTCCTAATAGGGTAAGATCACCAGAAGTGATCACTACTTGTAGCCCTAATAGGAAAACCTTTTCTATCTGTAGTAGTAAAGAATTTGTGGGTTTCATCCCCACCCCAGTTTTTATCTTCTAATAAGGGTTTCTGCGTTACCAAAATACTTGTGTTATGTGATGGTTATATTGTTGATTTCATGCTATTTACCTTTGATAGTTAAATGAATGAATGATGTAGACAATTGATTCAAGTTATATTTGAAGGTTACTACTATTTACTGTTTAAGGTTTATGAGTTAAAAGTTTTTGTGGACACTGATTCACCCCTCCCCTCTTAGTACCCTATCTCTCCAAATCAAACATTAAGTAGTGGAACAATTTCCTACATTAACCCTAAGGGGAGCATAATGTAAAAAAAATTTCAAATATTTTTCACAATTATAAAAACTTAACAAAAATAAAAAAAATAACATTCATACCACAACACAATGGTTTACATGTGGAAAACCCTTTTAGGGAAAAATCCCACACTCGAAAAGCAACCCAATATATTATTCAACAATAAATAAAAAATTACAATATACTTACATAGAAATATTCTCTAAGGAGTATCACTGATCAAAGATCCAAAGGTAACTCCAAATTTATAAGACTCTTACTCACACCCTCCATGTTACACATCTAATATATATGAGATACAATACAAGAAATTGTCATATGATATTACAAAATCATGTGCTTAAAGTCACCCCAAAAGGAGGTGCCCACATTATCTCTAGTTAAAGATGCTTTATGACGTGTTAGTACACACATCAAAACCTGTAAGTCCCCTTTACAACTCATTTACATGTTCAACACATTTTGAAATTTTTAATTTTAGGAGAACTAGCTTCTAGAGGCCATAACTTTTGAACCGCGTATCCAATTTTCTATTATAACCAACCACTCTAAAATGAGGACAATGTAGTCATATCCTCAATAAGTTTTGATCCTTTTTCAGAGCCTTTAAGACATTCATTATTGAGTTTTAAGTTTTCGTACAACCCTATCAAAAAACCAAACATTAATATCTTCAAAACCAGATATGATCTTGCCACTAAACTTTACCAACGTTCTTTTATATGCAAAATGAACCCCCAAAAAAGAAATTAGAAAAAATCTGTGCTCAAATGAAAGAATTACTAAAAATAGCTTCTATTAGTAACTATAAGGTTGAGACACATTTTTCCAAGATTAAACACATTCTCGTGATGAAAATTAGAATAGCTAGAGTGATGAAAAAGCTATGACTAGGCCAAAGTAAGTATATGAACTTAATTTTATAGAAGTTTTGCATGAAAGTGACGTTGTAGAAGCAGTGAGGATCCAATTAAGGACTGCCCAAACTTGCAGCCAGACACCAGCAATGCGGAATAACACAACAAAATAATGTTTCACCAGAATTTTCATTAACATGCCCGACTGTAAGGCCTACCGGGTTAGGGCCAAATACAATCACAAAGTATTTCTACAATCTCCTAGCTAGTCTAGCTCTGAAACAAATCAGCAACTGATGGAAACCCTAAGGAAGATCTAAAATTGAGCTCGCAAGCCTCCAAGCAATCTCCTTGTCTCTAAGTATGAAAACCACTAGCTCTGCTATTACAATTATCAGAGAAACAATATGATCTTCAAGATCTCACAGGATCCAAATCTATCCTTCTATTTGCTACTGACTTACTCCTAAACATTTGTACCCAAGCACTCCTTAAATACATTTCCTCAACCACAAGTCAGCTAGAAGAAATAATTAATTCCTAAGCCAAGTCAACTTCTATTACAAACAAATATTAAATGCAACAACAGTCAGCTCACAAATAGCCTTATAGACAATTAATTCTCCATGTCGGCCTCTAGATCTACATAGGAGAATACAACAAAAACTACCAACAATAAATGCACCAAGTCGGCCAGCCAAATCTCCAAGAACTCTAGTCGGTAAACTAGAACTACCAAGCACGAGAGAAACAATCGAGCACCAGTGAAACAACTAAGCACGCCAAGCATCACCAAGCAAGCACATCGACCAAGCACCACAGGCATTGTCAAGCACAAGTTCCACTGAGCGCTAGAGGTTTCCATGAGTTCCTTCAGTGACCGAGCTTCCTTCAATAACTAAGACCGTCGGTTAAAGCTGCAACTAAAGTAAGTTACCTCTAAAGTAAGAAAAGAGAGGAAAAGACAAATTTGAAGGTAAGTTACCTCTAAAGTATTTTTCATGTAAAAAAATTGGTCATTTTGCATCTAAATGTCCTACAAGGGTTCTTAAGGATATGCCTAAGTTTGTTAGGCCTGATTATTCCAAGGATAAGGAATGTTACTATGCTAGTGAAGGTGTGTCTGATGATGAAATTACATTTGTTTCTATTAAAGATGATGAGCCTATTCATGAAGAAAGAGCCTTAGTTTCACATGTTGAAAAGAAATTAGAATATATCATTGATAGTGGTTGTTCACATCATATGACTAGTGATAAAGATAAGTTTGTTAAACTAACTAGATATGATGGTGGTGTAGTCAGATTTGGTGATAACACTCTTAAGTTGATCATTGGAGTAGGATCAATTTATCTTGATGGTAAAACTAACATTGATGATGACTTGCTTGTTGATGGACTTAAGCACAACTTGTTAAGTGTTGGATATATTTTTGATAGGGAATATCACTTGTAGTTCAAGGATGGAAAGTGCACTATCAGAAGTTAATCTGGAAACTTGATAGCATCAGGTACAAAGTCAAGAGGTAATGTTTTTGAATTGAATACTACAAAGGATACTCGTGTTTTGTTGCGAAGATAAATAATAGTTGGTTATGACATAGGAGGTTATGTCATATAAATTTTGATAACATTGTGAAGACCATTAACATCAACACAGTCAAAGATATTCTAAAAAGTGTGAAGCCTTCTAACGCCATGTGTAGAGAGTGTGTGATGTGAAAAGAAACTAAGAGAAGTTTTCAGAGAAAATATTATTCACCGAGGGAGAAGTTAGATTTGGTACATATAGATCTCTTTGTTCCTACACAAGCAAGATCTTACTATGATGAAAGGTATTTTGTACTCTTTTTTGATGACTATTCTAAGATGATGTGGGTTGCATTTATTAAAGAGAAGTCTGCAACATTTGACAAGTTCAAGATTTATGAAGAAAAAGTTGAGAATGAATCTAGTCCAAAGATAAAGTGTTTGAGGTCAGATACAGGAGAAGAATTTACATCAAATGTGTTTAATGCTTACTGCGAAGAGGATGGGATATACAAACATACATATGCTCTTAGGACAACACTGCAGAATTAGATTGCAGAGCAAAGAAATAGAGCTATATTAGATGCTTTTAGGTCCATGTTGCTTGAAGGGAATGTGTCACATATGCATTGGAGAGAAGCTATTAATACTGTAGTCTACACTTTGAATGAAGTTTAGATCAAAGAAGGTACTAGTAAGACACCCTATGAACTTTGGTTTGGTCATGCTTCTACTGTAAAATACTTTAGAATATTTTGTAGCAAGTGTTATATCAAAAGAAATGATGAGATAGGAAAGTTTGATGCTAGAAGTGATGAAGGATTTTTCCTTGGTTATTCTACTAAAATTAAGGCTTATAAGTGTTTCAATATAGTATTAAGGAAGATGGTTGAAAGTGCTAATGTAAAAGTTGATGAGAGGTTTCAGATTTAGGAAAGAATGCATGACTATGATCAGATTTTAGAAGACATGGAGGTTAGTACAGGTCAAGTACAAAAGAAAACCCTTGAGATTGACAATGGAATTGAATTATGTTTGAATGATCCTACTGAAACTCCAAAGACACTTAGGTATGTTAAGAGAAATCATCCTAAAAATCATATTATTGGTGATGCAAATAAGGGCATGATGACAAGATCAAGGATTAGGAATGAAATTTGTTTGATTTTACAAGTAGAACCAAAGACTACTGAGGAGGCATGTAGAGATGAATCTGTTAGGAATGAATGCTAAACATGTCCTATGGGGGAGTATTAAAGTAGTTCTATAACATTTGTATGTTGCATTAATGATCGTGTTTGTCATTGATGTCAACACATTGATCTACTAGAAATTAGAAGAGACATAGACAATATTTGTATTAGTGCACATGGACAATTGCAGATCAAGCTATGTAGCATTGAGGACTTGTTCTTTATTGTGTCCTGAGACTATGGTTAAGATCACGTACAAAAATTCAATTATTCATGACAGTGATGAGTAATCTAGTGGAAACAATATTCTGACAGTGTTCCTGAGAAGCGGCTTGTGATAACCGAATTATATCTCCTAACTGAGATAGAATCTGGACATGCGAAGTTGTATAGAGATTGAAGACATTTTAGAGGTGACCTGGATGAGACAACATAGTCAGAGGTCACACGTGTGAAGATCTAATAAGTTTGGAAGCTGATAATTTTTATGTGGTTATGAAATATTATGTAAAGTGTAATGATTTATATTTTGTAATTGGTTAAACCTAGTTGGCCGACTCTATTGTAAATGATTTGAGTAAGGTAGAAAGGAAGGATTGTTTCCTTGATTTAATGTGATGAATAAAAAGAGAAAAAGGAGAAGTAAGATATGATGATATTGTAAGAGGATATGCAAATTTAGAAGATTGTTATTCCTAACCGGTTACTGAGAGGGGGGGGGGGTGAATCAGTAAATACTATTTCTATTATAATTAAACACTTGTTTAATTATTCTTCCAAGATAAGCAGAATGTAAAGAATCATTCACAAGCATAAATAGAAATACATAGATCAACACATGATGTATACGTGGAAACCCTTGGTTAGAAGGAAAAAACCACAGTGAGACAGAGCTCACAACTTCACTTCTACAGAAATAAAGACGCCCTGTTAGGAGCTTACAAAGAACTTGTGAAGGTGCTATCCGGTTCAAGGATTTGATAGAAGATCGGTTAAGATCTTAACTCTGTTATGAGTTGCCTAGTTAGAGGACTTTCAACATCAGGAAAGATGTTACCTGGTTAAAGGATTTTTATAAAGAACCGATTAGGGTTCACCATGATTGAGGGATTTCAATATGCTTTCAAACCTTATGAAAGCAATGATCTCAATTGACACAGATTGTCTAATTAGATCATACTTGTTGATCTCTTCCTTGATTTGCCTGGCTGTTGAATCTTTTCTACCTCTTTGCCTTTCACCTCTGGTGACTGTAATCTCTTTGTAGATATCTCTTGTCTACTCTCTCTATTCAACAAATATCAACAACATCCTTTCTTGCATCCTATGACCTGTATTTATATAAAAGTTCATCTCAATGAAACCCTTAATTCATAGAACCGCCAGGCTGTAAACTCAACATTAAATCAAGCAACTATCAATAAAGCTTTGCATTCTAATATGGAGTTTACCTTGAAACATCCGCTTAGAAATAAAACCAGCTCCTATTAGAAAGCTAACTTCAGTTCTAAACGGTGGATGCTCCGTATATTCCGATTTTATCCTCAACTGCTCCGCCAAATTTGGTGCGGACCTTTATGCAGTTATACCGGTATACTCTTATACTTGGTCCATCCCTGTATGTAATATAAGACTGGTACAATGTACTAAGTTTGGTCTACCTATGCATTTCCTCTGTTTTGTCTACCGGTGCATACACTTTATTTCTAGTCTACCAGTGCCATTAAAGTAATGTGAGTGAACTACCGGTGATCCTTTACCAGTGGGAATGATGTTTGCAACTAATCTATACTAATGACAACTTAAATTGGTAAGAATCTTCCCCTTTTTCATTGGTGGAAAAACTATAATCGCTTATCACATTTCATACTTTGTCCTGTAGACTTCTCTTTCCTTTCTTTTTACTTTCTCTTTTTTTTTCTCTTTTTTTTAGGGGGGGGCACACTTCCACTATTCCAGACTTCCCCTGTGCAAGTGCTTTAGCTCTTCTATTTTGTAGCTATTCTATCCTATTTATTTTCTGAGCTTCTTGTTTTCTGACCTTTCTACCCTTCTTTCCTTCTCACATGATCTCTTCCTGCTTCCCATTTCTTCTTGTTCTTCTTCCCCTTTTTTCCTCCATAGGACAAACGGTTTAGCTTCACTTGTAATTTTACATTTGTAGCTGTGTGAAGATCTCTTTATAAATATTCCTTGCTGAATGAAGAAATGGTGCTCATTGACCGGTTACATGTTCAATGTTCTTCTGTGTAGCTTTTATAGAAACAATAATGTTCTCCATGTCCTCCACACTTTTGTAGTCCGGTTCTTTGATCAGATTCTCCGCCAATGATGCAGTTTGGTGCATTGCATCAAATGTGGGGGCTAGAAGCAATTGAAATCCAATGATGTCTTGGATTCTCTTAGTCTTCTCTTCAATAGTTTTTCTTAGAATAAGAGAAAGACTTGTCATTTGTCTGCTGAAGTTTGTTGCAGAATTATTCTTGATGTCAAACTGAGAAGACAAGACTCTTATATCTTATGAAGTCTCTGCTGACTTCTCTGAAAGATCTTGCAAGAATATTTCAAAATTTGAAGTTCTTGTTAGAAAGTAAAGTCTACCAAGATAACTGAGAGGGGGGGGGGGGTGAATCAGTTATCAGATAATTATAAATTTTATCATCTTCAACAATATTAAACCATATAAGCAATATGATCACCAACCATAGAAAGATATTCATACACAATTACACAATAACACAATAACACAAGATATGTTGACTAGGGAACCTATTGATCAAAGAGTAAACCTCGGTGGGAATGATGCCCACAAAAGATGTGCTAATATGAATATTCCTTGTGAAAGGATGGACTTTGTTAGGAGTCTTATGAAATAGATTCAGTACATATAAATCTCTGTTAAGAGATTTTGAATCCCTGTTAAAAGATTCTAACCCTGTTAAGAGTTATGGAAGACAGAAGGACCCACTACCCAAACAGCTTCAGGGTAAGATCACTAAACTCACTATCCAAATAATCTTTGCATTATTCAATAGAATAATATGATACCTTTTCTCTGACTGTGCCAAACTACACTCACTGTTACATTAGATCTCAATTCCAGATCTCTGTACTTCGCATGTCTTCCTTCACAATTTTGCTCTCATACTTAGCTCTTTTATTCACTTCATGCATACCGCATCACACATCAACATTACAACAAGGAAAAACATTCCTTCCTTTATACCACACTCAAATAATTACAAATGAGTTAGCACACAATTACAAAATAAAATATTCCACATGCTACACCAAAATTACATAAAACTGTTGGCTTCCAAATACAATAAATCTTCATCGTGTGACTTCAAAGTTTGCGCTGTCATCCACATCACTATCAATGTGTCTCTAACTTTTTTTTAGCTGTGCAAAGCCAGATTCCATCCCAACTAGGAGATATCATTCGATTGCCAAAAACCGCTACTCAGGAACACTGCCTGAATACTACTTCCACCAAAATGATCATAACTTTCATGAATAAAAAAATTACTATCTACACTCTTAACCATAGACATATAACATATCAAACAGTATATCTTCAACATCGCATAGCTCCAACTGCAATATCCCACGTGCGCTAATCAAAACACTGTCTGCTTCTCTGCAAGTCTTCGGTAAAACACTATGTTGACATTAATGACAATCATAGTCATGAATGCAACAACAACTGCTATAGAATGGGTGCCAAACACTTTGTCATTCATTCTTAACAATCTCCCCCATTGGCGTTGATGGCAACATAGATGAAAAACGTCCAATGTTCCAAAAATCCAATACTGCAACACTGCTTCTTCAAATCCTTTTCATCAATCAAATTTTGCTTCGTTATCCTGTTCAGTTCTCTCATATTATGTTTCTCATATTATTTTTCATGCATACTTCTCCCCCATTGACATCAATGACAGAAATTTCATTACTATGTCAACAACAACTCAATGTCAAAAGACACTATTTAGAGGAAAAAATACATTTACTAGAGTCCTCATGACTCAGCTCAGATACACATACTCCCCCATAGAGGAAGTACAACATCCAATCCAGAAGAAAGATAGGGCTCATATACCACTAGATGGATGCAACCAACTGCATCATTACTCAAAAGTAGGCTGGGGCATAACCCCAAGCATACCTCTCAGATAATCAAATGTATCCTTAGGAAAAGGCTTTGTAAATATATCTGCTATCTATTCCTTTGTGCTTATGTACTCCAGTCTGACTTCTTTCTCAGCGAATTTCTCTCTTACAACATGATACTTGATCTCAATATGTTTTGTCTTAGAATGTAGTACATGATTCTTAGACATACTGACTGTACTGGTGTTGTCACAATGTATAACAACAGGTTCAACAAATTTAATTCCAATATACTTCAGCATCTGCTTCATCCAAATTATCTGGTTACAATTGTTTGTTGCTGCTACATACTCTGCTTCTGTTGTGCTCTGTGAAATACAATTCTACTTCTTGTTTAGCCAAGAAACTAATCTTCCTCCAAGGAAAAATGCTCCTCCACTGGTGCTTTTCTTATCATCAACACTGCCTCCCCAATCAGCATCTGTATATGCACATAGGGTAAAGTCATCAGATTTTTTGTACCACAATCCATAGTCCATTGTGCCTCTTAAATATCTTAGTATCCTCTTTACTGCTGCATAATGTGATTCTCTAGGTTTAGCTTGAAATCTTGCCACAATTCCAACTGAATGTGCTATATCCGATCTTCTGTGTGTCAAATACTGTAATCCTCCAATCATGGATCTATATTTCTTCTGCTCAACTACTAGTGTTTCATCTGTGCTAGATAACTTATGTCTGATTACCATAGGTGTGCCAACTGGTTTACAGTCCTCCATTCCAAATCTTTTCAGCAAATCATTCAAGTACTTTGTCTGACTTACAAAGATACCATCATTGTTTTATGTTATTTGTAATCCCAAAAAGTATTTCATGTCACCAATCATACTCATTTCAAATTCAGTCTTCGTTTCATCAGCAAATTTGTCACTAGCCTCATCTTCTCCTCCAAAATAATGTCATAAAAAAAAAAACTATAATCAACAAACCATTTTCAATTTCTTTTATGTATAGATTACTATCAGCTGTTCCTTTAGCAAATCTCAACTTTAACAAATACTTATCCAATCTTGCATACCAAGTTCTAGGTGCTTGCTTTAGTCCATATAATGCTTTTTTCAGTTTACATACCATGTCTCCTTCTTGAGTCAAAGGAAAACCTTCAGGCTACTCAATGTAGACTTCTTCTTCCAATTCTCCATTCAGAAGTGTTGACTTCACATCCATCTGATACACTTTGAATTTCTTAAAAGCTGCATAGGCCAAAAACATTCTTACTACTTCAATTCTTGCTACTGGTGCAAAAGTTTCTTCATAGTCAATCCGTTCTTGCTGTGAGTATCCCTTACATACCAATCTTGCTTTGTTTCTTACAACTTCTCCTTGTTCATTCATCTTGTTTCTAAATACCCATTTAGTTCCAATTACATTCTTGTCTTTAGGTTTAGGGACCAATTCCCATGTCTTGTTCTTTTCTATCTGATCTAGTTCTTCTCTCAAAGCATTAATCCAATGTTCATCTTCACAAGCTTCACTAGTAGATTTAGGTTCAATTTGAGAAATCAAACATAAATGTACCTTATTCCGAGTCATAACTCCTCTGTCCAAACTTCCAATAACTTGTTCAATAGGATGATGTCTTGATAAATACCTATTCGGTGTCATAGTCTCAAATGTTGCTTCAACTATAGATTCTTCTCTAGATTTCTCTCTGGTTTCTTTAGCATGACTTTCATTCAACAATTCACTGTCAGTTTCATAGAATAATTCAGTAGTTTCAGTGTTAGGCTTAGGATGAGCTTCTTCATCAGATTCATAATCAAGCATTGTTTCCTAAATTTTGAACTTTTCATCAACTTTAACATTTGCGCTCTCAACAATAGTTTTAGTTCTGTTATTGTAACATCTATATGCTTTGCTCTTCAAAGAATATCTAAGAAAAATACCTTCATCACTTCTAGGATCAAACTTTTCAATATCATCATCTCTCTTTATATAACATTTGCTTCCAAAAATTCTAAAATACTTAATTGAGGGTGCATGTCCAAACCATAATTCATAAGGTGTCTTGTCTGTGTCTACTCTGATTTGTACTCTATTCATTGTATATACTGTTGTATTCACTACTTCTCTCCAAAATGTCTTCACTAAATCATTCTCAAATAACATAGCTGTTGCTGCTTCAGTCATTGATCTGTTTCTTCTTTCTGCAATACCATTTTGTTCAAGTGTTCTAGGGACTGAAAACTGTCTCTTAATACCATTCACTTCACAAAAAGTGTTAAACTCTCGAGAAGTAAATTCACCACCTCTATCAGATCTCAAACATTTAATCTTCATTCTAGATTCATTCTCAACTTTGTTCTTAATGATCTTAAACTTATCAAATGCTTTAGATTTTTCTTTCAGAAATGCAATCCACATCATTCTTGTAAAATCATCAACAAGAATCATAAAATACCTTTCTCCATAGAATCCTCTAGTCCTGGTAGGACCGCTCAAGTCTGTATGAACAATCTCCAATTTGTCTGCCGATGTGAACTTCTTTCTAGGAAATGAACTTCTCTTCTGCTTGGCCATCACACATTCTTTGCAAATCATGTTAGTAGACTTCATAATTTTAGGCAAATCCCTTATTGCAATTGTAGTACTGACTTTCACAATATTATCAAAGTTTATATGACAAAACCTTCTATGCCATAACCAACTATCATAAATCTTAGTAATCAAACATGTCATCTCAGAGGATTCAACTGAAATAGATTACCTCTAGTTCTAGATCCTATTCCAATCATATTTCCATCTTTATCCTTTATCACACAAGTTTTCTTAGTAAACCAAACTTGATATCCCTTATCAACTAACTATCCAATACTAAAAAGATTATGTTTCAATCCATCAACAAAGTTAACATCATCAGTATTAGTCTTTCCATCAAGAGTAATAGATCCTATACCTTTAATCAAACAAGGTGCATTGTTACCAACTCTAACAACTCATCCATAATAATTGTTAAACTTTATGAACTTTTTCATATCTCCAGTTATATGATGTGAACAACCACTGTCTATAATCCAATCAACTTTCTTTTCAACTTGGGAAACTAAGGCTTTTTCTTCCTTAACATTAGTTTCATAATTTTCTTCTTTAATTGCTACAAATCTTATTTCATCATTATTCTCAGTATCACTTTCACTTAAAGTTCTTTCAATACTAGCTTCAAGGTCTTCATCATTAGCATAGTAACATTCCTTAGATCTTCTAAGCTTGAAATTATTTCTGTACTTCTTAACTCTCTTAGGACATTTAGATGCAAAATGACCATATTCTTGACAAGTCCAACATTTAAAATTTTTCTTACCATCTAGTTCTTTTTTCACAAGCAAGGCAATACCTTCTTCAATCTTCTTGTTTTCTTCATTTCTAGATCTGCTACTGCCAGCATAATCTCCGCTCACACTGATGCTTCTTGATAATGTATGGCAAACACTAAGAGCACTGAATGCTGTCTCCATTCTAGGTAAGTCTCTTGATAACCTCAGGTTCATCTCTGCTACTTCCAATCTTCCAAGAAGAGTCTCTCTTGTAAAGTTCGTAGTACAAGGTATAACTTGTTCAATCATCTGTGTTGTCTGCTTAAATACGGGAGTCAATTTCCTCATAATTTTCCATATCACTTCATTCTCTGTCTTTGTTCCTCCACAAGATTTTATCCCTGCAACAATTTTTGACATTCTACCAATATAGCTTCTAACAGATTCATCTTCTAACATTCTTATATCTTCAAATGCACATATCCAATTATGTAATCTAACTCTTTTTGCATGTTCATCACCTTCAAAAGTAGAGTGTAAAGCTTTCCAAATTTCATGAGACTTTTTCAAACATTTTACTTGACTATATTCATTCTCCGGAAGTGCTGTCAAAAGTGCTTCTCTTGCAAGTATGTTACACATAAATAAATCTCTCTCATCATTACAGCTTGTCTCAAGATCATCTTCTTCAATGATAGTCTTATCATTCTTTGTAGTCAACCAATAACTTGGTCCTAAACATAGTAGGTGTGTTTTCATCTTTTCTTTCCAGCTGTCAAAATTTACTCCATCAAACTTAGGGCTTTCTTTCCTAAAATTTGCCATGGATCTCCTTAAGTTGTTAAACTTTTCTTTCAAGGACCTGCTGCTCTGATACCAATTATTAGAAAGTAAAGTCCACCAAGACAACTGAGAGGGGGGGGGGGTGAATCAGTTATCAGATAATTATAACTTTTATCATCTTCAATAGTATTAAACCATATAAGCAATATGATCACCAACCATAGAAAGATATTCATACACAATTACACAATAACACAAGATATGTTGACTAGGGAACCTCTTGATCAAAGAGAAAACCCCAGTGGGAATGATGCCCACAAAAGATGTACTAATATGAATATTCTTTGTGAAAGGATGGACTCTATTAGGAGTGTTATGAAATACATTCAATACATATAAATCCTTGTTAGGAGATTTTGAATCCCTGTTAAAAGATTCTAACCCTGTTAAGAGTTATGGAAGACAGAAGGACCCATTGCCCAAACAACTTCAGGGTAAGATCACTGAACTCACTGTCCAAATAATCTTTGCATTATTCAACAGAATAATATGATACATTTTCTCTAACTGTGCCAAACTGCACTCACTGTTACATCAAATCTCAATTCCAGATCTCTGTACTTCGCATGTCTTCCTTCACAATTTCGCTCTCATACTTAGCTTTTTTATTCACTTCATGCATACCGCATCACACATCAAAAATACAACAAGGAAAAACATTCCTTCTTTTATACCACACTCAAATAATTACAAATGAGTCGACACACAATTACAAAATAAAATATTCCACACACTACACCAAAATTACATAAAATTATCGATTTCAAAATACAATAAATGTTCACTCGTGTGACTTCAAAGTTTGTGCTATCATCCATGTCACTATCAATGTGTCTCTAACTTCCCTTTAACTGCACAAAGCCATATTCCATCCCGATTAGGAGATATCATCCAATTGCCAAAAACTGCTACTTAGGGACACTGCCTGAATACTGCTTCCACCAAAATGATCATAACTTTCATGAATGAAAGAATTACTATCTGCACTCTTGACTATAGACATATAATATATCAAAGAGTATATCCTCAACGTTGCATAGCTCCAACTACAATATCCCACATGCGCTAATCAAAACACTGTCCGCTTCTTTGCAAGTCTTCGGTAAAACACTCCGTTGACATCAATGAATGCAACAAGAACTGCTACAGAATGGTTGCCAAACACTTTAGCATTCATTCCTAACAGTTCTTGACATCAAACTTCCTGCCACTTGAATCTTTTGTTGAAGAACTCTTGAGTTTGTTGTCACATTTACCTTTATATCTTCAACTTATTTGTGGAGAATCTCTATTCTCTTCTTTTCATAGTTATCTATTGCTATAGTTTCTGGATCTGTCAGGTCATCACTGATTGCTTGTGTCATTACTTTCAGATGATCTATAACAGGTTCATCTTCATCTATGTCAGCATCAGGTTGAAGTTGCACATAATATTCTTGATAGTTGTCAGGACCATGTCCTGTTTCCTTTTGGTTAGCTCCTTTAGCCGTCTTGTTGACATTTTGCTAATGTCAACCACAATATCGGTGGCCTTTCTCCTTTTGGATTCTATGTCCTCAGCAAATGATAACTTTCTTTTAGATGTGGAGAAGCTAGGTATGTGTGTCTGGACATTTTGGATTGGTTCCTATACCGGTTGTTCTGCAACAGGTATCTTATGTTCTTCTTTTGGTTGAACTCTTTGTTTTGGTAATGCTAAATTTTTTGGTTGAACTTATTCTAGTAGGTTTACTTTTGCTGGAAATTCTTCCTCATTCTGTACTTCCACCTCCAGGTGCACTTCAATTTTTGGTTGTGCATCCTCTTCTTGTGGGAGTTTCTCTTTTGGTGGGACTTCTTTCTTGTGATGCTCTTTAGCTATATGTAATTCTCCCATGGGTATATCATTTACCAACTCTTGTTCTATTGGTTAACTACCTGTTCAACATTTAATTTTTCACTAGATGTAAACTCTTCTGTTTGAACCTTTACCTTACCGGTTGTAGGTTCTTCACAAGTAGTGAATTGAACTGGTGGTGCTTGTACTATTTGAGTTTGATCTTGTGGACCTATCCTTTCAAGAGCATTGAAGTCATACTGCTGCCAAAAATCTAAAGTCTCCTTATAGAATTCATTTTCATATCCATTGAGAATCTTGGCAACTCTACACTTGGTATCCAAGTTCATTGATGCTTCTTCTAGTAGAAGCTTGATTCTCTCTTCACCGAGACCAGGTCTAACCTTAGACAACGTCTCCTTATTGATTCTAGTGTTGTTTCCTAGTCTAGTTCTCCAGTCATTCTGAATCCTAGAATTTAACTCAGGGGGAAACTTGGCCCTATAGTCCCTTGGAGTTCTATTGTAGTCCATAAAAGTTTCTACTAAAGCTACTATTATAGCCTATTTATCATCTTTGTCTAACAGACCATACCACTTAGCAACATTTTCCACTTCTCCAAAATCCATTACTTCATCAAAAATATCATTGACAAACATGGTGCGAGTCTTACATTTTTTTGGTTCACTGCCTTTATCATCAGTGATGTCTATGATTATCGGTTATGTAGGAATCCTTTCTTTGATTGGTACTCTAGCTCCAAGCACTCCTTTTCCTTTTCCGGTGTCAATGACTGGTGGAACTGTGGTCCTTTGGTGTGCTTCCTCTGCTTGCTATTGGGTCTGAAGAAGTTTGGTCCATATGGATACTACTTCCTCATGAACCTTGTCGGCTTATCCCATAAGCATCTGACTGATCCTCTTCTTTGTCAAGAAATCTTGTTGATGTAGTTCAGCTTGTTTAGTGGCTTCTTCCAGAGTGAGGTGGTTCTGAACGTCTAGCAGAGTTCGAATCCTCAGCTCGTTTTCTCTGTCCATTGAAGCTTTCCATATAGCTTCAAGAATTTGTAGGAGATCATCAGGTACAACCCTATGAAGCTTGGTAGGATGTAGATTATACTTGTGAATGCAGTACACTACCACTTCTTCAATCTTTCTCTTGTCTTCTTCATTTGCAAATTGATATCTTGTGTCCACTGAACTCATTCAACCAGTATCTTACAATTCTACCACAAATTCATCGATTGTGGGCTTTCTCCTTCTTGGTGGATCCTCCTTTACTAGTTTACCAGAGGTTCTCTTTCTGACTAGAGGAACTGTTTCCTCAGTTTCTGTCTCTTCTTGTTCTTCCCATTGGGTGTTGGGTACCAGTTGAGCTGTCTTCCTTTGAGCCTTGGGTTTTTCTGTCACCAGTTTCTTCTTTGGTGTGGGGGTCCTTTTAGTGTAGACATTTTTGATCAGTGCCCTCTTCTTTAGATTCTCTTGAATCTCTTCGAATGTACCAAACCGGTGGGTAGTGAGATCTAGATTAGCTTCGGTCAAGGCATCAACATATGCCTTCACAATCTTGGTGGCGATCTCATAACCTAGTTCAGGAGCATATCCTATTCTCGGTTCCACTACTTGAATGATGTAGTGATTGATGGAAACCAGAAAACATACATCATCCTTGTATGAGTCAACAGTAGTTGACGACATCCACTCCCTTACATGCATTCTCAGTTGAAATGCCTCAAAATATTCAGTCATTACTCTACCTAACTGGTTTCCCAGTTGGTTGGCCATTTCACTTATTTGATGCATGACCGGTCGGTCTCTTACCCATGTCACTTTTCCAATACCCCGAAAGAAATTTTGATAGTAGAAGTAGAGATATACTAGTAGGGTCCTGTACTTCATGGATTTCTTCTTGACGATGCCAAACTTCTTCATATTCTCAAATATCTATCCTCGGAGCATTTCATAGAGGTCATACTTGGCATTGTCATACATGATCCAGTGAGCGGTGTGAATAGCTCCTCTCGACATGATGTTCATATTGCTGGACTAGTAGATTTTATACCGTATCATCGTTGATGCGAACTGAACCCCTTGATTCTCAAGGTCATTTACTATCATAAGTTTACCATTATATTTAGACTTTTTTTAGCTTGGTGACAATCACATTGGAGATTGTTCTTAGGGTTAGCACTTCCCCTTTCTAACTATACCCAGTCACACGATGCAAATCCTCCTTTGTTGAGTAGCTGCACCATTTTGGAGCCAAAACCCTGGATCATGCACATGAATGAGAACCAGTTGAATCCAATCAGGTCGGAAGATGGTTGGATAGCTGGCTCCATTGATGAGACCGGACGAGACCAACTTCACATATCCATTAGAAAGCTTTCCATCCTCACATAAAGAGAGATACTCCCTCTGGATGAACATCTCTCCTAATTCTTCCTGCTTGGCATGAATGAATGCGGTCACGTCTTCCGTCATGAAAACACCATTGGGAACACTTGATAATGCACCATCCATGTCATTCACCCTGTTTTGAGTCACCATAATATCATAGGATGGTCGATCGAGTTGATTTGTAGGAATCAGCTAGGCGGTCGATGATAAAGATACCATTGCTAACAACCAGTTAATAGAAAGTAGCTTGATCGGTCTAACAGACACTATCTCTTGTTAATCAAAGCACAAGAATTTTACTCAAGCATGAAAATTGTTAATCACAAAATTGCAAAGTAAAAATGAATGAGTAATCATCCTTTCTTTATATAGGGTTAGGGCATAACAGTAATTACCAAATGGTAACTATTGTTTAAATGAATACAACATTAATTGCCTTACCTAACCTTTCTTTCCTTTTTCACCAATCGATATTCTGACTTTTTCGGTTGTGCATTTCTCAATTGATTAATGCTTTCATGTATGGTTATCCTTGTAGACTAAGTGAGTCTGATTCTCACCAGTCCTACTGAGAACAGTAGATGAGCTATCGGTTCCCTCTAAGCCCTGTAGGCTTAGTTTGCTGAAGATATATCACCATTGGCTGATGATGATCTTTCCTCTATCTTCTCCTCAGCGGAGCTCTTTGATTCCTTTTTGAACCAAATCTACCTGACTGCTTTCTCGATCTTTTGTTCTTTATTGTTCTTATTTGAGGATGAGGTCTTCACCACCGGTTTGACTGATTCCTTCCTTTTTTTCATTGATCGGTTCATGCAGTCTTTAGCTAGGTGTCCAACTTTGTTGTAGGGGTAACAGACTATCCTGGTTGCCTTCCATGGATTTACCCTTCTATTGTTGGGTGATTTACAACAAGAGTCATTATGACTATGCATCCCACAATTTTCACAGTTGGTTGTGTTCTAGTTTTTGTTTCTTTTGGGGAATATCGCTCTCAGTGGGGATATGAATGCCATTATCTTAGATCTACATTCATCAGCTTTGTGTCCAAACTTATTGCATGTGTACCAATAGCCCTTGAATCTTCCCATACTTCCACTAGACACAGTTGTGGGGCTCAACCAACATTCATTGGTCTGGTGGCCATACTTGCACCAATTTTTGCAGTAACTGTTGTTTGGCTTTAATGGTGCATTCTTGCAGTCATTTGTTCTATGGCCCAGTTTCCCACAATGATTGCAAGGGGTGTTAAAATTATTCTTACCTTTTTGTGCTACTAGCTTCTTCTTATCCTTCTTGCTTGTCTTAGCTTCAGAAGACTCACCCGTCTCTTTGGTGTCTTTATTGGTGAATCCAAGGCCGGTGGGATCTTTGTGCTTTCTTTGAGCTTTGAGTTGCTTATCAAGCTTGACCGAGATTTCATTGTATCTTATTAGGGTTTCATTTCTTTCTTCAATGTCTTTCATCTATTCCTTCAATTGATACAACTCTAATGCCAACCTTTTGCATGCTTCATCTCTATCATGCCAACCCTTTTGCAAGTTGGCATTTTCTTTAGTGGCAATTTGCATGTCTTCTTGAAGTTGCAAAATGACAAGATCTTTTGCCCCTACAACTTCCTCTACCAGGTTCCTTACTCTTTCAAAGGCTGTTAATGCCTTGACTGCTATGTTTCTTTCATCTTCAGCTTTCCTCTTTTTCTCAACTAGTTTAGTCATCCTTACGGTATTATCTTCTTGCTCCCTCTTAAGGTTGGAGATATGATTGGTTAGGATCTGGTTCCTCTCTTTGAGCTCAGAGACTGTCTCCTTAGCTTCATCAGATCCACTCTACCTAGAGATTTCATCAATAGTTTCATTGCTCTCACTCAACTGTAGAGCCAGCTCCTTCCTTTTAGCAAGTGATCTTCTCAGCCTATTCTTTAGAGAGAAAATTGTGTCATTGGCTTCCTCAAGCTGTTTCTGATACATGTAACCCTCCATGATCTTTTTCTCAAGTGGTTAAGCTTTATATATTAGAGAACTTGGCTCTGATACCAATTATTATTCCTAATCGGTTACTGAGAGGGGGGGGGGGTGAATCAGTAAATACTATTTCTATTACAATTCAACACTTGTTCAATTATTCTTCTAAGATAAGTAGAATGTAAACAATCTTTCACAAGCATAAATATAAATACACAAATCAACACATGATGTATATGTGGAAACCCTTCGTCAGAAGGAAAAAACTATGGTGAGACATATCTCACAACTTCACTTCTGCAGAAATAAAGATGCCTTGTTAGGATCTTACAAAGCACTTGTGAAGGTGCTACCCGGTTAAGGGATTTGATAGAAGATTGGTTAAGATCTTAACTCTATTAGCAACTTCCTGGGTAGAGGACTTTCAACATCAACAAAGATGTTACCTGGTTAAAGGATTTTTATAAAGAATCGATTAGGGTTCACCCTGATTGAGGGATTTCAATATGCTTTCAAACCTTATAAACGCAATGATGTCAATTGACACTGATTGTCTGATTAGATCATACCTGTTGATCTCTTCCCTAATTTTCTTGGCTGTTGAATCTTTTTTGCTTCTTTGCATTTCACCTCTGGTGACTTTAATCTCTTTGCAGATATCTCGTCTTCTCTCTCTATTAAAAAACTATCAACAACAACCTTTCTTGCGTACTATGACCTGTATTAATACAAAATTTCATCTCAATGAAACCCTTAATTCATAGAACCACCAGACTGTAAACTCAACATTAAATCATGCAACTAGCAGTAAAGCTTTGCATTCTGATTTGGAGTTTACCTTGAAACATCCGCATAAAAATAAAACTAACTCCTGTTAGAAAGCTAACTTCAGTTCTAAACGGTGGATGCTTCACATATTCTATTTTTATCCTCAACTGCTTCACAAAATCCGATCCAGACCTTTATGAAATTAGACCAGTATACTCTTATACCCAGTCCATCCCTGTATGCAATATAAGACTGGTACAATGTACTAAGTTTAGTCTGTCGGTGCATTTCATTTATTTAGTCTACCGGTGCATACACTCTGTTTCTAGTCTACCAATACCATTAAAGTAATGTGAGTGAACTACTGGTGATCCTTTTCCAGTGGGAATGATGTTTGCAACTAATCTACACTAATGACAACTTAAATTGCTAACACAGATATGGTATTGAGTTTTGGTAAACTATTTGGTGCGATTTAGGCAATGACAGAGGAGTGAAGATAAGATTGTTGAGATCATAAATTATTGGTATTATTCTATTTGGATAATAAAAAGATTAGTTGGACAGTGAGTTCAGTGATCTTTCCCCTGAAGCTATTTGGTCAGTGGGTCCTTTTGCCTTCCTTAACTTGTAACGGGGTTAGAATCTTTTAACATGGATTCAAAGTCTCCTAACAGGGACTAATATGTATTGAATGTATTGCATAGAATCCTAACATAGTTCATCCTCTCATAAGGAATTTTCATATTAGTACATCTTTTGTGGGTACCATCCCCACCGAGGTTTACTCTCTAATCAAGAGGTTCCCTATTGAGCATAGCTTGTGTCATTGTGTATGTTTACCTTTCTATGGTTGTTTTTTATGTTGGTTACATGTTTGAGATCTAATAATGTTATTAAAAGTTTCTTTTATCAGATAACTGAGTCACCCCCCAGTTATCTTGGTGGACTTTACTTTCTAACAAGTTTCAGAGTGGCAGGTCCTTGAAGGAAAAGTTTAACAACTTAAGGAGATCTATGGTGAGCTATTTCAGTAAATAAAGTCCCAAGTTTGATGGAGTTAACTATGACAGCTGGAAAGAAAAGATGAAGATACATTTTCTATGTTTTGGACCAAGATATTAGTTGATTACAAAAAATGAAAAAACTATTATTGAAGAAGACAAAATTGATGATTGCAATGATAAGGAAAGAGATCTATTTATGTGTGACATACTTTCTAGAGAATCACTTTTGTTAGCTCTTCTTGAGAATGAATACAGTCAGGTAAAAACTCTAAGGACATCTCATGAAGTTTGGTTAGCTTTACAATCTACTTTTGAAGGTGATGTACATGCTAAGAGAATTAGATTATAAAATTGGATATATTTATTTCAAGATGCAAAGATGATGGAAGATGAATTTGTTAGAAGTTATATTGGTAGGATATCATAGATTTTTGCAGCTACCAAAGCTTGTGAGGGAAATAAAACTAAAGATGAATTCATATGGAAGGTCTTAAACACATTGACCCCTATGTTTAAGCAGACAACATGGATGATTGGACAAGTTATCCCTTGTACTGAAAAGTTTATTAGAGAAACTCTTCTTGGAAGATTAGAAGCAGCGAAAATAGGTTTGAGACAATCTGGAGATTTTCATAGAATTGAAACAACATTTAGCGCAATTAGTGTTCACCATGCTTTGTCAAGAAGTACATGTGTCAGTGGAGATTATGCCAGTAGCAACAGATCTAAGACTGAAGAAGACATAAAGATTGAGGAAGGAAAATCCTTTCTTGTGAAAAGAGATCCAGAAGGTAAGAAAATCTTTAAATGTTGGGCATGTCAAGAATATGGTCATTTCGCAT
The DNA here is from genome assembly GCA_027943335.1 of Chamaecyparis obtusa. Classification (NCBI taxonomy): domain Eukaryota; kingdom Viridiplantae; phylum Streptophyta; class Pinopsida; order Cupressales; family Cupressaceae; genus Chamaecyparis; species Chamaecyparis obtusa. Next base: position 395,432 of record BSBK01000515.1, on the reverse strand, counting down.
CTAATTGCCCTAAGAGAGTAAAGAAATATTAGAAGAAATTTAAACGTAGAAAGTTTAAATAATGTTAATATGCTAATGATGAAGAATTTGAGGCTAGTATTGAAAAAATATTAAGTGAACGTGATAATGAAAGTGATGACATAGGATTTGTAGCAATAAAAGAAGAAAACTCTGAAACTGAAGTTAGAGAAGAAAAAGATTTAGTTTCTCAAGTTGAAAAGAAAACTTATTGGATTATAGACAGTGGTTGTTCACATCATATGACTGGAGATATGATTTTTTTTATAAAGTTTAACAATTATGATGGATGAATTGTTAGAGTTGGAAACAATGCACCTTGCCTGATAAAGGGAATAGGATCTATTACTCTTGATGGAAAGAATAACATTGATGATGTTTACTTTGTGAATGGATTGAAACATAATCTTCTAAGTGTTGGAAATTTAGTTGACAAGGGATATCAAGTTTGGTTTACTGAGAAGACTTGTGTGATCAAGGATAAGAATGGTAAGATGATTGGAACAAGATCAAGAACTAGAGGTAATGTATTTCAGTTGAATCCTATTGAGATGGCATGTTTGATTACTAAAATTGATGACAGTTGGTATGGAAGAAAAGGTTATGTCACATAAACTTTGATAACATTGTGAAAGAAAGCACTACATTTGCAGTAAGAGATTTTCCTAAGATTATGAAACCTACTAACATGATATGCAAAAAATGTGTTATGGCTAAGCAAAAAAGTTCTTTTCCCAGTAATAAGTTCACCACAACAACAAAATTGGAAATTGTACATACAGATCTGAGTGGTCCCACAAGGCCTAGAGGATTCTATGGTGAAAGGTATTTCATGATTTTTGCTGATGAATTTACTAGAATGATGTGGATAGCATTTCTTGAAGAAAAATCAGAACCATTTGAAAAGTTTAGATTAATTAAGAACAAAGTTGAGAATGAATCATGGTGGAGACAAGAGGAGTAAAAGAATCACTTGATCATAAAAACCCTCACATAGGAGACATTCCTTGAGATATTCAAAGCCCGATACATGTCAAAGCATTTCAGGCAACACCGTATCCATGAGTTCCATGACCTTCAACAAAGAGGTCTTTTTATAACACAATACAAGAGCAATTCTCTTGAGCTCCTTCCCTACATGGACTATATGAAGGATGATAAACTTCAAGTCACCTACTTTATTAAGGGGTTGAACCATGCTATTTATGACAGAGTGTGGATGGTACCTCCCAAAGATCTACCCTATACCATAGGGAGGGCGGTGATTGCTGAGGAGATCCATAATAGGTCACAATGCATGGGATAGGTCACAGAACCACAATCCCACTCCATAATCTTCTAGTTTCCAGAGATCCCACTGGAAGGGAAATTAGAAGAATTCGTTAGGATCATTCTAAGCACCTTAGCCACAACAACAACAATAGTCTCAATAGAGTCATAGATAGAGGCCTCCATAGGGACAACATGGCTCTAAGTCCAAGCTGTGGCATTCATAGGGTCCTTGATGGGATCAAAGATCTTAGACACAATACACATCTCCAGCTAGGACTCAACAATCTTCTAGAGATGGTTTCAATGGATCTAGTATGATAGGTGGATAACAATAGTCTAGACCTTAGGGGATTCAGATTCAGGCTAGAGGTCCATGTTACACTTGTGGTGCCATGGGGCACATTGCTAGGGATTGTCCTTTAGGTCATTTGACAGGTAGTCAGAGGGCAGCGTCTTTAGAGCCTCCAGTGGGTGACATGGGAATATCTCACCAAGTGTTTGCAGCAGTTGATAATCGCCACACTAAGCATCATGCCATGATGATTGAGGCTACATGTAGGATTAGAGGTAGTAGCATTTCTATTCTTTTGATTCAGGAGCTACTGATTCTTTTGTTACCCCTTTTGTATTGGAGTGGTGTGGGCTAGTAGTAGCTAGGAAGGATGTGAGTTGGGAGGGTGAGTTAGCCTTGGGTGCTAGGGTGTCAGTTAGCTCTTTGCTGAGAGGGTGTCAGATGCAGATTAGGGACATGACCACCATAGTTGACCTACGTATCACACCACTTGGATCCTATGATGTTGTTCTTGGCATGGATTGGCTTTATGCCCATAGTGCCAAGATAGATTTTAGATAGAAGAGAGTTGAGTGTGTGGATGATTTTGGTGTGCCCTCAGTGATTTCAGGAGTTTAGAGACCTATATCTCTTTGTATGATTTCTGCTATGCAACTTAAGTGGTGCATGCAAAAGGGTTATCAGTTGTTTTCATCACTATTAGTGATAGAGAGGAGGAGGTAGAGAATGAGCCTTCCCTTGATGAACATCCTATCTTGCAGGAGTTTGCAGATGATTTTCCTTCAGAGCTACCCAATATGCCACCACCTAGAGTAGTGGAATCCCATACTGATCTTGTGCCAGGAGTAGAGCCTGTATCTTGAGCACCTTATAGGATGACTACCCATGAGCTTAATGAGCTCAAGATTCAATTGGAGGAGCTCTTGGAGAAAGGGCATATCCATCCTAATGTATCACGATGGGGTGCACCTATCATCTTTGTTAAGAAGAAGGACATATCTCTTAGGTTGTGCATGGATTACTGACAGTTGAATAAGGTGACCATCAAGAATCGGTATCCACTTCCTAGGATAAATGATTTGTTTGTTCAGCTTTAGGGTGCCTATGTTTTCTCTAAGATTGACTTGAAGTCAGGGTGCCATCAGTTGAGGATTTTGGAGAGAGATATGCACAAGATTGCATTCCGTACAGGCTATGGCCATTATGAGTTTACCATGGTTCCTTTTGGGCTTACAAATGTTCCAGCTGTGTTCATGAGTCTCATGAATGGAGTATTCCGCTCATTCTTAGAAAAATTTTTGGTAGTGTTTTTGGATGATATTTTGATCTACTCTTGAGATGAGCATGAGCATGCAGAGCATTTGAGATAGGTTTTGCAGTGCTTGAGAGATAATCAAATTTTTGACAGCTTGTCAAAGTGTGCCTTCTTGAGATTGTAGGTTCATTATCTTGGCCATGTGATATCAGGAGATGGGATTTTGGTTGACCCATCTAATATTAGAGCGATTATGGATTGGCCACTACCTACCAGTGTGACTAAGGTCATGAGCTTCATGGGACTTATAGGCTATTATAGACATTTTGTTGAGGGATTCTCTAGAGTGGCTCAACCTGTCACTTCCCTTCAAAGAAAGGGGATGAAGTTTGAGTGAATAGAGAGGTGTGAGAGTTTTTTAGGAGCTCAAGAGAGCACTGACCACCACACCTATCCTTGCAGTACCAAATCCTTTAACTGAGTTTGTGGTTTGCATAAATGCATCTTTGGATGGTATTGGAGTAGTTCTTATGCAGGGTGGACGAGCTATTGCCTATGAGTCTAGGAAACTCAAGTCTCATGAGCTTAACTACCCTACCCATGACCTTGAGCTTGTAGCAGTGGTGCATGCTTTGGTGAGATGACGACATTTCCTATTGGGTCATAGATTCAAGCTTCACTCAAATCATTAGAGTTTGTAGTACATATTCACTCAGCCAAATCTTAATGCTAGGAAGAGGAGGTGGACGGAGTTACTTTTCGAGTATGAATTTGATGTTCATTACATTAAGGGTAAGGAGAATGTGGTTGCTGATGCCTTGAGCAGGAGGCATCACAAGATTTCAGCTATGTCTTCTAGCACTGATTTGAGTGGACATATTTTGCAGCACTTTCCTGAGGATGGATTCTATTTTGAGGTTTGTCAGATGGTTCAGTCTCAGAGACCCCTTGAGGGAAAGTTATCAGATTATACCCTAGAGTCTGATGGTCTTCTTCGCCATAGAGGATGAATTTATGTACCTTCTTACGGTGGGTTGCGTGAGTTCATTGTTCTTGAGGCTCATAGAGAAACTTATGCAGCACACCCCAGAGTTAAGAAGTTACATGCAAATTTGAGGCAGCTCTTTGATTGGTCGGGTATCAAGTTGCATATTGCATAGATTGTGGCTAGATGCTTGGAGTGTTAGAGAGTTAAGGTAGAGCATCGCCATCTAGGTGGGCTTCTTCAGCCGCATGAGGTACCCGAATGGAAGTGGGACATTATATCCATGGACTTTGTTATTGGTCTTCTTATGTCACCTCATCACCATGATGCTATTATGGTGACATTGGAAAGGTTGACTAAGGTATCCCACTTCTCACTTGTTCGTACTACTTTCACAACACCTGCAGTGGCACAGGTATTCTTGTGAGATATCGTCAGACTCCATGGCATTCCTCATAAGATTATATCTAATAGAGACTCTCTTTTCACATCATCCTTTTGGAGAGAGTTGCAGTCAGCTTTGGGCACCAGGCTCAATTTCAGTACAACTTATCATCCTGAGAAAAATGGTCAGACTAAAAGGTTTAACCAAGTGTTAGAGGATATGCTTCATATGTATGTGATGGATCACCAAACTAGATGGGAGGAGTACTTGCATTTGGTGGAGTTTGCCAATAATAATGGTCATCAATCATCATTGGGTATGCCACCTTATCAAGCCTTATATGTTAGACCATGCATAACACCTTTGAGTTGGGATAGTATTGAAGATAGAGTAGATGTGAGGCCGCAGTTGGTCAGAGAGATGGAGTAGCAGGTGGACTTGATCAGGGAGTGTCTTAGAGAGGCTCAGGATAGGAAGAAGAAGTATGTGAATACAAAGAGGACTGATTGTGTCTATATGGTTGGTGACATATTTTTCTTGAGAGTGTGACTGCATAAGATCCCAATCCATTTTGGAAAGGGTTCTAAGATTGCACCTCATTTTGTTGGACCTTTTGAGGTCATAGAGAGGATAGGCCCAATTGCATATCAGCTAGCTCTTCTACCTAGTCTGTCACATATCCATGATGTTTTTCATGTTTCTATATTGAGGAAAATATCTATGACGAGTCTCACATTATTGATTGGGATGCTTTACAGGTGGAGTCGGACAGACAAATAGCACAGGAGCCCATATGTATTTTGGCTCGCAGGATGTTGGCACTTCGAGGCTGAGAGCTGGACTAGGTTAGAGTTCAATGGGATTTTTATGATGAGGTCATTGCATCATGGGAGGATGCAACACATATGAGAGCACAATATCCCCATCTTTTTGATGAACTTTAGGAGGAAGTTTATGCCTAGGGGGGAGGATGTGAGGCCTCACCCCATGCCATCATTTCATAGTAGTTTATTTTCATCTTATGACTACCTTGTTGAGACTTTATTTTATCATGTTGGACTATTTTTATAGAGACATTACATTTTGATACTATGTGATGACCTATGATTATGTGTATGATGATTTAAGACTTTACTTTCATGCTTTGATAACTAGGTCCTAATTATAGTATTTGATGAATCTTTAATTAGAATATGATGCTTTGATTTTATCCTTATGCAAGAGAAGCTTATGTGAAATGATCATGGTTAATATGTTAGGTTAATTAATATGTCATTATGTTCTTGGATTAATATGCTTTAATTTAGGAAATGTGTTATTGAAGATTATACGATTTATGATGTGATGCAGTTGGAATTTTATGATGTGTATGAGTGTGATTATTAAGATGTATTTTTATATGTATATGTTATTTGTCTTTTCATGAGCTATTGATATTTTGTCAAGTGTGTAGGTAAGACCATGGTTTAAATAAGGGGAAATTAAAGATGGATGCATGTAAAAATCTCGTTAAGCCAAGGTTATCTCCAAGGGGAGAAATAACCTCGTTGTGATGTATATTTTATAAAGTAATGCTTGGTTGTATTATTTGAATATGTTTATTTTTATTTTTAAAATTATGTCTTTTTGGCGTGCCATGTGTGTAAGTGATATGTTGTACTCTTTTTGTGTTGTCAATTGACACATATATTGTGAGTTGGGATGACCAAGTGCATTGTAAATGAGTTTTCTTCCACTTTTGAGTCATTTTGTAGAATTCCAAGGTTAGTTATCTTGGTTGTTGAGCCTTGAGTGTGAATCTTTTTCAATTTTTGATGAGTCAACTCTTAGTGGACTTCTGAGAGGAAAAAAGTAACCCAAAGGGTTAGTTAAGGTTAAAAATAGACTACCCCATAGGTGTACCTTGGGTTGGGGGTCAAATTTTGACCAATGAGATGATTTTACACCATTTTTTCCCCTTCAAAAGATGCCATTTTTTTATAAGTGACAAATTTGGGATGTGTGCCAAGCCTTCTCCTCATTTCAATTTTGAATTTCCCTCTTGTTGAGAGAGAACCCTAGATGAGTGTGCCTAATCATCTTTGAGGTTAGGTAGGGTTTTCCTTTTTAGTGAGATGGAGAGGAATTTGGTAGGTTGATTACCCACTCTCCAATTTTGGAGACTTCTAGTGGACTTAGTAGGTTTGGTGGACTTTAGAAAGGAAGAAAGGCTTGTAGGAAAAGGGAGCTCTTCTCAACTCACTTTGCCTTAGCATGGAGTGAGGTTGGTGGTTTTTGTCATGGAAGGCTCTTGTTTTTCTTTGTATGTAATATGTAGATTTTTATTGTTATGTATTTATGAAGGTTTGTGAAGCTTCAAGTTGGTTTTCATAGCTTCCTTGTTATGTTTATTTTCTGGTTTTTCCTTTTGTGTTTGTATTTTTGGAGTGTTCAAGGCCAAACTCACTCTTGGGAGGGAAGAGAGCCTTCATGGGTGAAGGGCTTGAGTTGGGAATGTCCATCTAGTGTAGAGTCCTTCCTCAAAGAGGAAGGAGATGAGACATAGATGTATGGGTTCCATGTTTCCATTCTTGTGTATTCTATTTTGGGAGCCATAAGGGTTGTGTTTTTGTAAAGAAAAATGGAAGGGTTAATGGTTGTTGTTATGGGCTTGTCAAGGCAATGGATATAGATTTTTCTCCTTATTGAAGGCATGCATTTTATTGTAGAATGACTTCTCCTATTTGAGTAGTTTCCACCATCACCCCTTTTATGTGTCCAAGGTGACCCATTGTGTGTATACCCTTGGGATGAGAATTTTATGTATTTGTATACTTCCTGGTTTTTATATGTATGTGCATTGTAGTGTGATTGTAATCCTTCATCCATCTTTGTTTCCCCAAGCTCGGGGGTGGCCATGTAATGACCTAGGCTGGGAGGTGAGCCTCCATGGTCTTTTGGCCTTCTTTTTGCCGATTTTGCAAATGATAGATTGCTAGTTTTTATGGAGAAAATGCAGAGTTTGACTAGTTCCTACTTGTTATTTTGAGTTTTTGAATGACTATAATGCCTTATGTAAAATTTGAGTAACATGCCATGTAAATTCCTTAAGCATGTGAAATGCTTGTAATAACCTTGTATTTATTTGAATAAATGTTCTACTATTATTCCTTTGAAGGTTGAAGCAATAGAATGTATTGATAGTGTGTTCATTTTGCTTGAAAAATGAAACATTAAGTTGTTGGTTTGTTTTCTTCTTGTAAGGAAAAGAAAGAGAAAATTTCATTATTTTATGTACATGTAAGTTTCTTTTTTAGTTCATTTCAATTTCAAAAAAAGAGGAAAAATGTATCATATTTGTTATTGTTCTTAAAAGAATAGATTTCTTTTCATTGAAAGTGTTAGATTCAAAAAACATGTCATGTATATACATCTATGTATATATACTTGGTATATACACATAGATGTATATAGTGTTAGCATGTTGTCTCTATTTTGTATTTGAAGAAAAGAAACAAAATATCTATATCTATATTTCCTATGTTTAAAAAAATAAAAATTCCTTTCAAAATGTGTATATACTTCCTAAAAGAATATACTAACATGTGTATATACATGAGAATATATATATTTATATATTACCATATATAAATGTATATATATCATAATATATACACTTGTGCATATACAACATGAATATAGATTAAATAGTCATGCTTTCATTTTTCTCTATTCCAAGTTTGAAGATGCATATTCATAAGTATATATATAAATATAGACTTTTCCATTTAACTTTTATACATATAAAAAATAAAAAATAAAAAATAATATGTATATATATATCTATTATTATATATACATCATATAAAATATATATAATAATATAAAAAATATATATCATATTTTATATGCCACTTTTTTTATTAATATAACATAATATATATATATTATTATATATATATCATATAATATATATAATAATATAATATATATATAATATTATATATGCCGCATACTATATAGTGAAATTTATAATATGAAAAAAACACTTTTAAATTTATCCCCCGCGTTGTGCATTGAAGTTAAGGCCAAAGTTGAGCGAGTGGGAGGCTTTGCGGTCACCGCCACCTTTTGGTGGTACAGTGGTGCAAACTCTGCCACCGTCCCCCTTGGGAGGCGGTGGACAGGCCTCCCCCGCCACCCACTAAGGGGTGCGAATGGGCACAACCTCCGCACACCCTTAGTGTGCTGGCAGAGGGCCTTGCCTCCCCGGACAGTAGGGAATTGGGAGTAGGCTAGGAGCCGGACTGTGATAGCACCTAACAGTCCCAAATTTTAATAATTTTTTTTGTTTATATTAAACCTTGCTAAAAAAAATGATGTGATTCACATGCCTAAAATAAATCATTATTACAATAGTATTAGAACTGTAAATGTCAGAATACTAATATAAATAAAAAAATAGTAAACGGTTAATTTTATCTAGGTTAAAATGATAGTAAAATTTGTTGAACAGTGAACATAAAACTGAAAACATTAAAGAGTCCTACTCCCGTAGACACAGATTTAATGCCAAAAAAATCTATGGCATATTATATATGTACTTTGAGATATTAACATGGCTGGATAGAAATATAAACTAGTAGATTCATATTTCTTTCTCGAGCATGTAGATTAATGTTAATCAATAACATAAATTAAATCTAACTACTTAAATTTTATACCTTGATGATGATATGCTGAGGATGCTTGTAGAAGACCGATTTTCTGAATCTTTCCCTCCATTGTTGGTTAACCCTACATATATGCACAAGTATATAAGAGTGTACGTAAACACTTGAGTGTATATATACACCCTTGTATACTTGTTTGTATACTATATTTTGTATTTTTCTTCTACCTTGCTCATGGACCAATCTGCAAACTCAAAATGAAGAAATTAGGGTTTTGGCCATGTTTTTAATTTTGGGCCAAACCCTAATTTCGATATTAGGGTTAGGTTTGGCCCATGGAGCCAAAAACAATTTTATATATTTTAAATTTTAAAAATTTTATTTAATTCTGGGTTGTCAATTAAATACTGGTATCAATATTTAATGCAGTTGACTTTTCCCCCTTCTCTTTTTGAATTTTGATTTAAAATTATTATTTATTTTTAGCTCTTTGGAATCCCAAGATTCCTTTATTGAAATTTTAAAATATTGGGCCATTAAATATTTATTTGAATTATATGAACTTTTAATGTTGGAATATTTGTTTAGAAGGCCTTTATATTATTTTATTATTATTTTGAGATTTGAGACTTGAGATTTTTGAATTATTATATTTTAATATTACTTAAACATTATTAATATTTTATTTAAGGAAATTAATTGATTTTTATTATTTTTTTAACCCTTTTCTATTTTCTTTAAATATTAGAATTATTAGGGGGATGAATAATTTTATAAATCCTATGAGGGACCTAGGTAAGATATTTCACCCTAATAATAATAATATTTGTTTTAGTAAATATAACATAATTTAAATGTTTAAATCCCTTAGTTAGAATAATATCAATGTTTATTGAACATTAACTAAATTATACTTAAGTCAAGGGATATATTAATTTTACTTCAATTTATCGATTATTATTATATTTAATTTTAATAGTTTGTTAACCCTAGTATTGCGTTAGGGTTAATTGCATGTTTGCATTATAACCTTTTTGACCCTTTAAATCAAATTCCACATTTGACTCTAAATGGATACATGTTTTGATGACCTATTTGTTGACCTTATTATATTTTCTTAATTTGATTTATGGACTTGGGTTAATTGCCCCTTATCATTTTATGTTTAACCCTAGTTAGGGTTTCGTCTGACTAATGCACTTGACGAGCAAGGGATGTTGGCAAGTCAATGCATGCCATGATTCCCCTTTTGAGTTGTTATGTGTTGGTCAAAGCATTTCATTTTTGAGTTTGAGTGTATCTCATGTGTAACCTAGTTGGTGTTTTGTGCTTTAAAAAAAAATTGTTTTGTGTGTTTTGCCCTAATTTTTGGGCATGACAAATGACAAGAAAAACATTGAAAATAAGTAAAAGGTCTCTAATGAGAGCCATAGGAAGGTGTCAAAGAGTGGAAGATCCAAATAGCAATTAGTTATGAGAATTTTTCAGTAGACTACCATGAAAAGATAAAGCAATTGTTGAAGCTTTGAAATCCTCGATTCAAGAATTTTGGAAGAATAATACATGAGTATCTCTTAATCAAATAGATGTTGTAAGGAGGATTGGTAGTTTAATCCGTGTTCCACATCCAAAACATTTTTTGGATTAAACTCAGACACAATTCTTTATAAAATTTATACGTATGTATCCTTAAATTAAAATTAGTCAGAGATATTTTGAAATAGGTAAACCTTTTTATACGAAGATAAATCACACATGCACAACATTTTTTAGGGTACATATTGAATTTTCTAACCATTTTGATGTTTAGGAATATGTGTAGATTTGCACTCCAACAATGTTTTGCAAGATTGTAACATAATTGACCCACCTAAATCTTCAAGGGAATTAATATCTACCTTTTTATGTGAAAGAGTGGATGGTCAAAAATTTTACAAGCTCTCATGCTTGAATGGTACATGCATAGATTGCAGAGGTTTGTGACATTTGCCATTTTTTCAACATATGGAGAGTACACATGCAATCGGTAATGAAATAGTGGAATTAGAAAAATATAAGACTGTGACATACAATCTAAAAGTTAGAAAGGAGGCTAAAAGATGTGATTTAGTAGCTGAAAATATTCCAGTGTATTAGTTCATGGACATTTTTTGTGAAAAAAATATTTGAGTATGAAAGGAATACACATAGAGTGCGATGGTTGGATATGAAATTCAAGCTATGTGATGCAGGAGCATCCTGGGTGTAAGAGCAATCTTGCATCACCCAAAAATATTTCTATTTTTTAATTCAATAAGGGCTATCTTGTGCAGAGTTGCTATTTATGGAAACTTGCTATTTTTAGTAAGTTGGTCTTACGATCTTGAAATGTCTGATTTTACATATGGAGGTTCATCTCAGTCATATCAGCCTGCCAGCAAAGTTTCATGGCTAGATCAGGTGTAGTTTTGAAGATATTGAAGATTTTTGGTATTGGCAGCAGGGTACAAAAATTTTGAACTCAGTTTTGAAAGCTTTAGAGGCCTCGGATGAGGTTGAAAATTTGGGTGATGGGTGTTTTGCACAAGTCAAGCTTGTAGAGCGCTTCGTGGCATTTTCAGAATGGGGTTATAATAGCCAATCGGGTCAACGGGTGATGACTTATGGTCTTCAGAAGTTGGGTCACCTGAAATGGTGAAAAATAATTTTTCTTCAAAATTTCTGTTTGGGTTTCAAAACTCATTTTGAGCCGACTTTGATGTAATAAATTGTAAAATAAAATAATTCTAAGTTTGGTCGGCCCTAAGGGCTAAATTTTTAGAACCTTCTCGGGCGGTGGAAATTGCCTATATAAAAAAGGCCTGTAGTGTTGTTTAGGGCAGCTCTGGGTAGTAGATCTGGGTATTGATTCGAGGCTTTGTCCTACAGAATATTGTAAGGGAATGCCCATGTGGCTTTACATATTGTAATTTTGAAAGTTTGTAATTCCACATTTGTGGAGATAATAAGAAGCCAATTTTCTATTCTTGCATATTATTGTTGCTGTTTCTCTATTTCTGTTATGTGTTTGTGGTATTAAGGGGAGCACCCTTCATCAAGTGGTATCAGAGCCAGGTTTTCTTGAGTGTGTAAATAGATCGCTGACTGTGAGACAATTTGCACTAGGACCGTGGTTAGAGTTTCAGTGTGCATCGCGAAAATGCCTCCATGAAGAGAACATGGCGGAGGAGCTGGTGCTGTGACACCTGAGGTTAGAGAGCAGCAGAGATAAGTGCGAGCATTACAAGAAGAGATTCACAGAGGAATGAATCTTAATGTTAGAGACGAAAGCAAGGATGAAGCTGAAGAAGAATATCAAGAAGGAGAAGCTGAAATTGTGAACCAGGAGGAAGAAAGACTTTTTCGGACGATTTCCAAAATTGGGAAAAGACCTAAAATTGAGGTTCCTACATTTTCTGAAAATCTTAACCCAGAGGAATTGATCGACTCGATCAATTAATGTGAGGAATATTTTGAGTATGAAGATGTTGAGGATCCTGATAGGGTCAAATTTGCGAAGGCCAGATTGAAAGGTCATGCGAAGATCTGGTGGCAAGAAATTCAATTGGAGCGAAATAGAAGAGGGAAAGATAAAATCACAAGATGAGATCGGATGGTGGATAAATTAAAGCGACAGTTCATTCCTGTTGATTATGAGCTTGACCTACTAAAGAAAATGCAAAGTTTGAAGCAAGCAGGAAGATCTGTTCAGGAGTATACAGAGGAGTTCTATCGACTCCTCATTAGAACAGGCCATGCGGAAGCTGATAAGGAGAAAGTTGCCTGATACCTTAATGGGTTAAGGCCAAGCATTCAAGAGGAGTTGAATCTGGTTCGAATGAACAGTATTGAGGAGGCATACCAGTTTGCCCTAAAAGTAGAAGAAAAGCTGAACAAGAAGTTTGAGAGAAGATAAAATGGAAGAGGTCATGGTGGAAGATCTGGTGGACGGTCATATGGTGGCCGAAATGAAGATCTAAAAAAGAAGGATGAGGCCAGTAGCAGTCAGAATCTGAGAGGAAATAATTTCAATTGTTTCCAAGATCAGAGTAATAGAGATTAGAGAGGAAGAGGACAAGGATCTGGAAGAGGAGGCTTCTGTGGAACATGTTTTCACTATGGAGAAGAAGGTCATAAGGCATTTGAATGTCCTCAGTGCCAAGGCAGAACAGATAGGAGAAATGAAGGCCAGGTCAGAGTTGCACATCTAGATGAAAATGCTCGATCATCAAATTCTGAAGATGTTGAAAGAGGAGAAATGCTAATTAATAGAAGAGTCTTGCTGAGTGGTGAGAATGAACCTGAACAAAGGAGGAGCCTGTTTCGCACTCGATGCAAGTGTGAGGGTAAATGTTGTGATGTGATTATCAATAGTGGAAGCACTGACAATTTGGTGTCAGAAGAGATGGTGACAAAGTTGAAGCTCAAGAGACAGAAACATCCACATCCATATTGGATTGCTTGGGTGCAGGATGACCACAAGGTCATGGTCAGTGAACAGTGCCTGGTAAAGTTCAAGATCAGCGGGTACCAAGATGAAGTACTATGTGATATCATCTTTATGGATGCATGTCATATGTTGTTGGGTAGACGGTGGCAGTTTGACAAATGTGCTGTACACGATGGTCGTGCGAATACCTATTCCCTGACAAAGGATGGAGTGCGACATAAGCTAAAGCCATTGAAGGAGACCGAAGAAAAGGTATGTGGTAATGCAAGAATAACATTTGTTGATGGAAGAAAATTCCTAGATGGTATGAGGCATGAGCATGTGTGTTTTGCTTTAATTCTAAAAGTTGGTAAAGAAGAAGTAGAGGATGTACCTGTAGAGGTTGCAGATTTGTTGAATGAGTTTCAGGATATTGTATCTGATAATGTACTTGATGGATTACCACCGGTAAGGAAGATCAATCATTAGATGGATTTGATTCCAGGAGCCAGTTTTCCAAACAAAGCAGCACACAGAATGACACCAGCAAAAAGTGAAGAGTTGCACAGACAAGTACATGAGTTATTGCAGAAGGGGTTGATTCGAGAGAGTCTGAGTCCCTGTGCTGTACCAAATGTATTAGCACCAAAGAAGAATGGAGAGTGAAGGATGTGTACAGATTCCAGAGCAACAAACAAGATCACAATCAAGTATAGGTTTCCATTGCCACGAATGGATGATATTATGGATTGTTTGAGTGGAGCTGTGTATTTCTCAAAGATAGATCTGAAGAGTGGATATCACCAGATTCAGATCAGAGAAGAAGATGAATGGAAGACTGCCTTCAAGACAAAGGAAGGACTGTATGAGTGGTTAGTCATGCCTTTTGGGCTAACCAATGCACCGAGCACTTTCATGCGGCTCATGAATGAGGTTCTGAAAGAATTTCTGGGTAAGTTTGTCATTGTTTACCTAGATGATATTTTGATTTTTGGCAAGACATTGGAGGAACATATGATGCATATTCGTATGGTGTTTGGGAAGTTGAGAGATGAGAAATTGTTGATTAATTTGAAGAAGTGCAGTTTTGTGAAGAAAGAGTCAGTGTATTTGGAATTTGTAGTTTCAGCAAAAGGTCTAAAAATAGACCTAGAGAAGGTGCAGGCTATCCTTGAATGGCCTACTCCAAGGAGTGCTACTGAGGTAAGATCTTTTTATGGTTTGGCTAGCTTTTACAGAAAGTGTATCAGAAATTTTAGCAGTATTTGTGGACCCTAGACTGAAACAATGAGAGGGGATAGAAAAGAGTTTAAGTGGACTAATGGGGCAGAAAAAAGCTTTCAATTGTTGAAACAAAAAGTTACAAAACAACCTATTTTAGCACTTCCAGATTTTAATAAGGTGTTTCAAGTAGATTATGATGCTAGTGGTACTGCAATAGGAGCTGTTATGAGCCAAGAAGGTAAACCTGTTGCTTATTTCAGTGAGAAGTTAAATGATGCCAAGAGAAAATATTCTGTCTATGATCAAGAATTTTATGCTATAGTTCAGGCATTAAAGAAGTGGAGACATTATCTGCTTCCTAAGGAGTTTGTTTTGTATACTAATCATCAAGCGTTGCAATATTTGAATAGTCAAAGAAAGTTGAATCAGAGGCATTTGAAATGGGTTGAGTTTTTGCAGAGTTATACATTTGTTTTGAAACACAATAGCGGAAAGTCTAATAGGGTTGCAGATGCTCTTAGTAGAAGGCAACTATTGTTGACAGAGATGCAGATTGAAGTGGTTGGGTTCAAGGAACTCAAGAATTTGTATCTAGAGGATCCTGATTTTGGTGAAGCTTGGAAAGCTTGTACAGAACCTGTTACTCTAGATAGGATGAAATGGCTGGATTTTATCATCCAAGATGATATGATATTCAGAGGGAGTCAGTTGTGCATTCCATGAAGTTCTATGAGGGAGAATCTCATCAAGGAGAAGCATAGTGGAGGATTGACTAGACATTTTGGTCGTGATAAAACCCTTGCTTTGGTTGGTGAGAATTATTATTGGCCACAATTACAGCAAGATGTGAAGAAGTTTGTATAGTGTTGCAGAGTATGTCAGATGCAAAAAGGAGTGAAGCAGAATACAGGGTTGTATCAACGATTACCTATACCAGAGAAGCCTTGGGAGGATATCAGTATGGACTTTGTTCTTGGTTTACCGAGGACACAGCGGGGACATGATTCAATTTTTGTAGTAGTTGACAAATTTTTGAAGATGACACATTTCATTCCCTGCAAGAAGACTAATGATGCTGTTCATGTAGCATAATTGTTTTTCAGAGAAGTAGTGAGACTACATGGTTTGCCAAAGACCATAGTTTCAGATCGAGATACTAAGTTTGTTGGATATTTCTAGCGGACATTGTGGAAGAAGTTGAAGACAGATTTGAAGTTCAGTTCATCACATCATCCATAGACTGATGGATAGACAGAGGTGGTGAATAGAAGTTTGGGAAATCTGCTGAGATGTTTGGTTGAAGATAAGCCAACAGGATGGGATTTGATTTTACCACAGACATAATTTGCATACAATAATTCTGTCAATAGGAGCACTGGTAAATCACCATTCCAGATTATATATGGAAGTAGTCCAAGAAATGCATCTGAGTTGAGAAAGATAAAGGAGAAATAAGTAGTGCTGAAGCTGAGGATTTTGTAGAACATTTGAAGAACATCCATGAGGAGGTGAGGAAGCATATTACCAAGATGAATGTGCAGTATAAGGCTAAGGAAGATGAGAAAAGGAGGCATAAAGAATTTCAGGTTGGGGATGAAGTCATGGTTCATTTGCGGAAGGAGTGATTTTCGGTTGGTACATATAACAAACTGAAAATGAAGAAGTTTGGACCATGTAAGATATTGAAGAAGCATGATTCAGGAAATGCATATGAGGTAGAATTGCCTAGTGAGCTGAATATTTCACCAGTGTTTAACATTTTAGATTTGACAGAGTATCATGAAGGAGGTGTTGAAGATGAGGTTGCAGCAACACAGTGGAGTATTCCAGCAACTAGTTCAGATACCAAGGAGATTGAAGACATACTGGACAGTCGTGTTGGCAGAAGCATAAGGAACATGACATATGAAGAATATCTGGTCAAGTGGAAAGGATGACCTGTTGAAGATTCATCATGGCTAACAAAGGAGGAGGTTAACCGTCTTGGTTTTCCTCTGCACACCTGAGTCGTGACACGGTCACTTCTCAAATTACCCCGGGTGTCTGATGCAGGAGCATCCTGGGTGTAAGAGCAATCTTGCATCACCCAAAAATATTTTTGTTTTTGTATTCAATAAGGGCTATCTTGTGCAAAGTTGCTATTTATGGAAACTTGCTATTTTTAGTAAGTTGGTCTTACGATCTCAGAATGTCTAATTTTACATATGGAGGTTCATCTCAGTCATATCAGCCTGCCAGCAAAGTTTCTTGGCTAGATCAGGTGTAGTTTTGAAGATATTGAAGATTTTCAGTATTGGCAGCAGGGTATAGAAACTTCGAACTCAGTTTTGCAAGCTTTAGAGGCCCTGAATGAGGTTGAAAATTTGGGTGACGGGTGCTTTGCGTAGGTCAAGCCTGTAGAGCACTTCATGGCGTTTCCAGAATGGGGTTATAACAGCCAATTGGGTCAATGGGTGATGACTTATGGTCTTCAAAAGTTGGGTCACCTGAAATGGCAGAAAATAATTTTTCTTCAAAATTTTTGTTTGGGTTTCAAAACTCATTTTGAGCTGACTTTGATGTAATAAATTATAAAATAAAATAATTCTATGTTTGGTCGGCCCTAAGGGCTAAATTTCTAGAACCTTCTCGGGCGGTGGAAATTGCCTATATAAAGAAGGCCCGTAGTGTTGTCTAGGGCAGTTCTGGGTAGTAGATCTGGGTATTGATTCAAGGCTTTGTCCTACTGAATATTGTAAGGGAATGCCCATGTGGCTTTACATATTGTAATTCTGAAAGTTTGTAATTCCACATTTGTGGAGATAATAAGAAGCCAATTTTCTGTTCTTGGATATTATTGTTGTTGTTTCTCTATTTCTGTGATGTGTTTGTGGTATTAAGGGGAGCACCCTTCATCACTATGCAACAACACATTCACACTTGATACCATTGTTTCAATTGTGGACTTTACAAAGAACTATACACTACAACCACATAATGAGGTGCAAAAAAAGTATTATAGCTATCAACATGTTGCTATATTTGTTCATATAACATTCATGCATTCACCTGACAATATAGAGGAGAATAGGAAGATATTGAGGGAGTATCATTTTTACATCAGCAATGATCACTTGCATTCTACAAAGATTGTACATGATTTCTTTTAACTATTTTATGGTGATTTGGCTAATAGGGGCATATCATATCATCAACACATCATATGGTCAGATAATTGTACATCACGATTCAAGAGCTCTTAGATATTTTATTGGTTGTGCAGGATGCATAAGATCACTAGAATTTAATATATGTAGAATTTCACATACGCTGGTAATGGAAAGGGAGAGCATGATGGTGTAGGTGCATGTATTAAAAGATCCTTAGAACATGAATAATTAAAGTACAAAGAGCAAGAAATATTTTTAGATGTGAGATCTATTGTCCAGTGGTGTAATGCTACAATGGGTCCAGGTAATGAAGGTGAGTCTAAGATTCATAGATTTTTTTGGTTGATGGATGAAACTAACATTGCACCATATGAGGATTGTTGTGCATTGATAGGATTGAGTGAACTACACTCTTTTAGAAGCTATAATGCAGGTTCAGGAGTATCCACACATGACATATGACAAACTTTTATTCATCATGTGTAGATGAAGATTGAGATGTGTGCAAGTCAAAGGAATGGGTTTACGAATGGTATACATGTATTTTGAGCCCACTTGAATCCTATCGTCCCCATGAATCACTAAAAATGATATAAATGAAATTATCTATTAACTTTGATCACTTATCTGATCTAGGACAACCAAGTAAATTGTCCACATACAAATAATCTCAAATTTAGTACTTTATCATAAATATTCAGTAAATTAGTCTCCTCATTATGTTTATATCATTAAAAGCCCTTTTTTGTTGTTATTGCACTTAAAGACAATGAAGAAGGGACATATTATTATTTGTGTCATTGTGTTGAGGCCAAAAAGAAATTGGATCACTCGGTTATTGATGGTGAAGAATTAGAATACCCTATTGGAGCAGTGGTTGTAACTGGTACATGGCTTAGGTTGTATGGTATGAAGGACCCTAGGTTTTGGTTGTTCAGGGATTGGGAGACACACAGAAAGATTCTTCATTATTCAAACCTCATCGTTGCATCAAATGTCCACTTGATCAAATATGGGGGAAGATCACATAATAAAACTCTTTGGAAGGTTCACGAGTAAGACCACAAGGAAATACTTGAGACAATAAAGGGTAGAGAAGATCCAATTGGTTCATTGGACTAAATGGAGATATAAAATATTGTAATGTCAAATCTATTTGAATACATGTTCATATAACATGTATATTTATATAGCACTATAAATTTGGTGGACTGTAAATTGCTCGTGCATTACCTCATATGTATAACAGGAAGTTTGTAAGGTTTAATGAAAATGTTTCTCTTCTATTTTTTGGGGCAATACCAGAGGTTTTATCTGCTCATCTCTTTCCTCCTGGTGCTCCTAATGAGCTGAGTTGTAATAATGTTTCTCATTATTAATTAAAAAACTTTATGATGTTATGCCAATGACTTGTGGGCACATAATACTTGGAAGGCCATGAAAGCACCTTAGGAGGACTATTCATAATGGTTTCACAAATAAATATATAGTGCACAAACATGGAAACATGTACAATGTAAGCCCTCTACCTTGTGGTGATCAAAAGAAAGGTAGTGTAATTTGTTTTGGGGAGAAGATGATGACACCAGAGATCGAAGTATCCCTCAAGGTGCACATAGCATTGAACAATCTATGCCAACATCTCTGATTGACCTAGTAAATGCTAGTGGCAAGCTTATTTCATAAATACTAAATATATCCTATGGGGGAGTATTCTAAGCCATTCTATAGCTGTTGCAGTTGCAGTTGCATTCATAACTATGGTTGTCATTAATGTCAACACATTGATCTACTGGAGATTAGCAGAGAAGAATATAGTATTTGAATTAGCGCACATGGAGTATTGAAGATCAAGATATGCGGAGTTGAGGACTTACTCTATATTGTGTCTTGAGATCATGGTCAAGAGCACGTACGGAAATTCAATTATTCATTGCAGTTATGTGTAATTCAGTGGAAGCAGTATTTAGATAGTGTTCCTAAGAAGCGGCTTGTGATAATTGGATGATATCTCCTAATCAGGATAGAATCTAGGCATGTAAAGTTGTACAATTGATGAAGACACTTTGGTAGAGACCTGGATAAGATAGCATGGTTAGAGGTCGCACGTGTGAAGATTTATTGTATTTGGAAGTTGACAGTTTTATGAAATTATGAAATATTATGTAACGTGTAAATTTTTATATTCTGTAATTGGTTAGGCCTTGTATGACAACTCATTTTTAATTATTCTATTTGAGTAATAAAAAGATTAGTTAGACAATGTGCTCACTGATCTTGCCCCTGAAGCTATTTGGACAATGGGTCCTTTTGTCTTCCATAACTCCTAGCAAGGTTAGAATCTTTTAACAAGGATTCAAAGTCTCCTAACATGGACTCATATGTAGTGAATGTATTTCATAATTCTCCTAACATATTCCATCCTCTCACAAGGAATTTTTATATTGGTACATCTTTTGTGGGCATCATTCCCACTGGGGTTTACTCTCTGATCAAGAGGTTCCCTAGTTAATATATCTTGTGTTATTGTGTATGTTTATCTTTCTATGGTTGTTTTTTATATTGATTACATAGTTGAAATCTATTAATGGTGATCAAAGTTGTATTTATTTAATAACTAATTCACCCCCCCTCTCAGTTATCTTGGTGGACTTTACTTTCTAACAATTGGTATCAGAGCATCAGGTCCTTGAAGGAAAAATTTAACAACTTGAGGAGATCTATGGCGACTCATTTCAGGAAAGAAAACCCTAAGTTTGATGGAGTAAACTATGATAGCTGGAAAGAAAAGATGAAGACACATTTTCTATGTTTAGGACTAGGATATTGGTTGATTACAAAGAATGAGAAGACTATCATTGAAGAAGACAAAATTGAAGAATGTACTAATGAAGAAAGAGATAAGTTCATGTCTAACATACTTTCCAGAGAAGCACTCTTGTCAGCACTTCCGGAGAATGAATACAGTCAAGTAAAAATTCTAAGGACATCTAATGAAATTTGGTTAGCTTTATAGTCTACTTTTGAAGGTGATGTACATGCAAAGAAAATCAGATTACAGAATTGGATATGTTTATTTCAAGATGCAAAGATGATGGAAGATGAATATGTTAGAAGCTATATTGGTAGGATATTAGAAATTGTTGCAGGTATCAAAGCTTGTGAAGGAAACAAGACTGAGGATGAAGTGATATGGAAAATTCTAATGACATTGACTCCTATATTTAAGAAGACAACAAAAATGATTGTGATGAGCTGCATCTATTTTGTATAAATTGTATGACTTGAAGATTTATGATTTTAGATCACTGAGTTGTTGATTAGATATGTAAGATGATTAAATTAGTAATATGTTGTCATTGATGTCAACTAGTCTTGACAGTACTTATCTTGTAAGTTACTATACCCAAACATTTGTAGAAAGAAGAAGAAACAAGATGAAGAACATAATATATCTACGTGAAGAAGATAAAGATGACAGATAAGGATAAGAAATACATTGGGTAACTTATGAATGAGTCTATGACCTTATGTTATTGCCTTGATTATGTTACATTCATCTATGATTAAGGATAAGAGAAAAATGTACAAAGTAGTGTTGTCAGTTAAAGAACCATTTCAGTATACATCGATGCAGTGGAGTGTATACCGATCATAGTATAAATTGAGCTTGTGTTCACTGACACATTTCTTTGTTAACCGAGTAGAAGAAAAGAACTAAATGACTAGTTTAGCTGATGGAAGTTGATGAGTTGTAAAATACCTCAAAATTAGAGATGAAGATATTGTTTGTTACGAAGATCAATGGCTAACATAATATGGAGAAGATCTAATGGATTGAAACAAAATGTGTTACTGACACATCAGTCAAGGAAGGTTTATGCAGCAAAATCAACAAAGGAGATTAAGCGGAAAAATATGATGGATAGAATTAAAATGGTTTACTCATCTATTTAAGAGACTAGGATTTCATGATGAAATTATGCCAGAAGGAGACTGTAGAGATATCACATGGACAAGCTTCATGCATGCCTGATCATATTGGTTAAGGAGAACCGAACTGTAGAAATTACCAAGCGACAGTAAGTTACTGAACATTGATAAAAACAAAATTGATATATTGATCAGAGGATTTGAATGAGCTTAACATAGATCTGATAATCTGCAATTGAAATTGTGTTGTAATCAAATCATATACTATTACATTTTAACCATTGTAAATAGATAAATGATGAAGGGTGCTCCCCTTAATACCACAAACACATAACAGAAACAGAGAAACCACAACAATATGCAAGAACAGAAAATTGGCTTCTTATTATCTCCACAAATGTGGAATTACAAACTTTTAGAATTACAATATGCAAAGCCACATGGGCATTCCCTTACAATATTCTGTAGGACAAAGCCTCGAATCAATACCCATATCTACTACCCAGAACTATTCTGAACTGCCTAAGACAATAATACAGCCTTGCTTATATAGGCAATTTTCCACCGCCTGGGAAGGTTCCAGAATTTTAGCCAATAAGGCCGACCAAACTTAGAATTATTTTATTTTACATTTCATTACATCATAGTCGGCTCAAGATAACCTTTGAAATCCGAACAGAAATTTTGAAGAAAATTATTTTTCGCCATTTCAGGTGGCCCAACTTCCGAAGACCATAAGTCATCACCAGTTGACCCGATCGGCTATTATAACCCCATTTCAGAAATGCCACGAAGCGCTCTACAGGCTTGACCCGCGCAAGCGCCCGTCACCCAAATTTTTGACCTCATCCAGGGCCTCTAAAGCTTTCAAAACTGAGTTCAAAGTTTCTGTACCCTACTGCCAATACTGAAAATCTTTAATATCTTCCAATATACACTTGATCTGGCAATGAAACTTTACTGGCAGACTTATATGACCAAAATGAACCTCCAAGAAAGAAATCAGATCATTCTGAGCACATACAAAAATTACCAAAAATAGTAACTTTCTGTAAATAGTAGCTCTGCACAAAATAGCCCTTATTGAAAATAAAAATAAAAATATTTTTGGGTGATGCAAGATTGCTCTTACACCCAGGATGCTCCTACATCAGACACCCTGGGTAATTTGAGAAGTGACCCTGTCATGACTCAGGTGTGTAGAGGAAAACCAAGACAGCTAACCTCCTCCTTTGTCAACCATGATGAATCTTCAACAGGTCGTCCTTTCCACTTGACCAGATATTCTTCATATGTCCTGTTCCTTGTGCTTCTGCCAACATGACTGTCCAGTATATCTTCGATCTCCTTAGTGTCTGAACTAGTTGCTGGAATACTCCACTGTGCTGTTGTGATCTCATCTTCAACACCTCCTTCATGATACTCTGTCAGATCTGAAATGTTAAACACTGGTGAAATATTTAGCTCAGTAGGCAATTCTACCTCATATGCATTTCCTGAATCATGCTTCTTCAGTATCTTACATGGCCCAAACTTCTTCATTTTCAACTTGTTATATGTACCAACCGGAAACCGCTCCTTCCGCAAATGAACCATGACTTCATCACCAACCTAAAATTCCTTATACCTCCTTTTCTCATCCGCCTTAGCCTTATACTATGCGTTCATCTTGGTAATATGCTTCCTCACCTCCCCATGGATGTTCTTCAAGTGTTCTACAAAATCTTCAGCTTCAGCACTACTTATTTCTCCTTTATCTATCTTCCTCAATTCAGATGCATTTCTTGGACTACTTCCATATACAATTTGGAATGGTGATTTACCAGTGCTCCTGTTGACAAAATTATTGTATGCAAATTCTGCCTGTGGTAAAATCAAATCCCATCCCGTTGGCTTATCTCCAACCAAACATCTCAGCAAATTTCCCAAACTCCTATTCACCACCTCTGTCTGTCCATCAGTCTGTGGATGATGTGATGAACTGAACTTCAAATCTTTCTTCAACTTCTTCCACAACGTACGCCAGAAATATCCAACAAACTTAATGTCCCGATCTGAAACTATGGTCTTTGGCAAACCATGAAGTCTCACTACTTCTCTGAAAAACAATTCTGCTACATGAACAACATCATTAGTCTTCTTGCAGGGAATGAAATGTGCCATCTTTGAAAATCTGTCAACCACCACAAAAATTGAATCATGTCCCCGCTGAGTCCTCGGTAAACCAAGAACAAAGTCCATGCTGATATCCTCCCAAGGCTTCTCTGGTACAGATAATGGCTGATACAATCCTGTATTCTGCTTCACTCCTTTTGCCATCTGACATACTCTGCAACTCTGTACAAACTTCTTCACATCTTGCTGCAACTGTGGCCAATAATAATTCTCACTAACCAAACCAAGGGTTTTGTCACGACCAAAATGTCCAGCCAATCCTCCGCTATGCTTCTCCTTGATGAGATTCTCCCTCATAGAACTTCATGGAATGCACAACTGACTCCCTCTGAATAGCATATCATCCTGGATGATGAAATCCAGCCACTTCGTCCTGTCTAGAGTAATAGGTTCTGCACAAGCTTTCCAAGCTTCACCAAAATCAGGATCCTCTGGATACAAATTCTTGAGTTCCTTGAACCCAACCACTTCAATCTGCATTTCTGTCAGCAACAGTTGCCTTCTACTAAGAGCATCTGCAACCCTATTAGACTTTCCACTCCTGTGTTTCAAAACAAATGTATAACTCTGCAAAAACTCAACCCATTTCAAATGCCTTTGATTCAATTTTCCTTGACTATTCAAATATTGCAAAGCTTGATGATCAGTATACAAAACAAACTCCTTAGGAAGTAGATAATGTCTCCACTTCTTTAATGCCTGAACTATAGCATAAAATTCTTGATCATAAACAGAATATTTCCTCTTGGCATCATTTAACTTCTCACTGAAATACGCAACAGGTTTACCTTCTTGGCTCATAACAGCTCCTATTGCAGTACCACTAGCATCACAATCTACTTGAAACACCTTATTAAAATCTGGAAGTGCTAAAATGGGTTGTTCTTTAACTTTTTGTTTCAATAATTGAAAACTCTTTTCTGCCCAATTAGTCCACTTAAACTCTTTTCTATCCCCTCTCATTGTTTCAGTCAAGGGTCCACAAATACTGCTAAAATTTCGGATAAACTTTCTGTAAAAGCTAGCCAAACCATGAAAAGATCTTACCTCAGTAGCACTCCTTGGAGTAGGCCATTCAAGGATAGCCTGTACCTTCTCTGGGTCCATTTTTAGACCTTCTGGTGAAACTACAAATCCCAAATACACTAACTCTTTCTTCACAAAACTGCACTTCTTCAAATTAATCAACAATTTCTCTTTTCTCAACTTCTCAAATACCATACGAATATGCATCATATGCTCATCCAATGTCTTACTAAAGATCAAAATATCATCTAGGTAAACAATGACAAACTTACCCAGAAATTCTTTCAGAACCTCGTTCATGAGCCGCATGAAAGTGCTCGGTGCATTGGTTAGCCCAAAAGGCATGACTAACCACTCATACAGTCCTTCCTTTGTCTTGAAGGCAGTCTTCCATTCATCTCCTTCTCTGATCCGAATCTGATGATATCCACTCTTCAGATCTATCTTTGAAAAATACACAGCTCCACTCAAACAGTCCATAATATCATCCATTCGTGGCAATGGAAACCTGTACTTGATTGTGATCTTGTTTATTGATCTGGAATTTTTACACATCCTCCATTCTCCATTCTTCTTTGGTGCTAATACCGCAGGTACAGCACAGGGACTCAGACTCTCTCGAATCAACCCCTTCTGCAATAACTCGTGTACTTGTCTATTCAACTCTTCACTTTCTGTAGGTGTCATTCTGTGTGCTGCCTTATTCGGCAAACTCGCTCCTGGGATCAAGTCCATCTGATGACTGATCTTTCTGACTGGTGGTAATCCATCAGGCACGTTATCAGATACAATATCCTGAAACTCATTCAACAAATCTGTAACTTCTACAGGAACATCTTCTACTTTCTCTTTACCAGCTTTTGGAATTAAAGCAAAACATACATGCTCATGCCTCATACCATTTAGGAAATTTCTTCCATCAACAAAAGTTATCCTTGCATTACCACATACCTTTTCTTCAGTCTCCTTCAATGGTTTTAGCTTATGCCGCACTCCATCCTTTGTCAGGGAATAGGTATTCGCACGACCATCATGTACAGCACATCTGTCAAACTGCCATGGTCTACCCAACAACATATGACATGCATCCATAGATATGATATCACACAATACCTCATCTTGGTATCCGCCAATCTTGAACTTCACCAGGCATTGTTCATTGACCATGACCTTGTGGTTATCCTGTACCCAGGCAATCCGATATGGATGTGGGTGTTTCTGTCTCTTGAGCTTCAACTTTGTCACCATCTCTTCTGACACCAAATTGTCAGTACTTCCACTATCGATAATCACATCACAGCATTTACCCACACTTGCATCTAGTGCGAAACAGGCTCCTCCTTTGCTCAGGTTCATTCTCACCACTCAACAGGACTCTTCTGTTAATCAACGTTTCTCCTCTTTCAGCATCTTCAGAATTTGATGATCTAGCATCTTCATCGACATGTGCAACTCTAGCCTGGCCTTCATTTCTCCTATCTGTTCTGCCTTGGCGCTGAGGACATTCAAATGCCCTGTGACCTTCTTCTCCACAGTGAAAACATGTTCCACGGAAGCCACCTCTTCCAGATCTTTGTCCTCTTCCTCTTCCTCTTTGATCTTTATTATTCTGATCCTGGAAGCGATTGAAATTATTTTCTCGCTGATTCTGACTGCTACTAGCCTCATCCTTCTTTTTGGGATCTTCATTTCGGCCACCATATGACCGTCCACCAGATTGTCCACCGCGACCTCTTCCATTTTGTCTGCTCTCAAACTTCTTGTTCAGCTTTTCCTCTACTTTTAGGGCAAATTGGTATGCCTCTTCAATACTATTCATTCGAACCAGATTCAGCTCCTCTTGAATGCTTGGCCTTAACCCATTAAGGTATCGGGCAACTTTCTCCTTATCAGCTTCTGCATGGCCTGTTCTGATGAGAAGTCGATAGAACTCCTCTGTATACTCTTGAACAGATCTTCCTGCTTGCTTCAAACTCTGCATTTTCTTCAGTAGGTCAAGCTCATAATCAACAGGAATGAACTGTCGCTTCAATTTATCCACCATTCGATCCCATCTCGTGATTTTCTCCTTTCCCCTTCTATTTCGCTCCAACTGAATCTCTTGCCACCATATCTTCGCATGACCTTTCAGTCTGGCTTTCGCAAATTTGACCCTATCAGGATCCTCAACATCTTCATACTCAAAATATTCCTCACATTCGTTGATCTAGTCGATCAATTCCTCTGGGTTAAGATTTTCAGAAAATGTAGGAACCTCAATCTTAGGTCTTTTCCCAATCTTGGAAATCGCCCGAAAAAGTCTTTCTTCCTCCTGGTTCACAATTTCAACTTCTCCTTCTTGATATTCTTCTTCGGCTTCATCCTCGCTTTCATCTCTGACGTTAAGATTCATTCCTCTGTGAATCTCTTCTTGCAATGGTTGCACTTGTCTCTGCAGCTCTCTAACCTCAGGTGTCATAGCACCAGCTCTTCCGCCACGTTCTCTTCGTGGAGGCATTTTCGCGATGCGTGCTAAAACCCTAACCACGGTCCTGGTGCAAACTGCCTCACAGTCGGCGATCTGTTTACACACTCAAGAAAACCTGCTTTGATACCACTTGATGAAGGGTGCTCCCCTTAATACCACAAACACATAACAGAAACAGAGAAACCACAACAATATGCAAGAACAGAAAATTGGCTTCTTATTATCTCCACAAATGTGGAATTACAAACTTTTAGAATTACAATGTGCAAAGCCACATGGGCATTCCCTTACAATATTCTGTAGGACAAAGCTTCGAATCAATACCCAGATCTACTACCCAGAACTATTCTGAACTGCCTAAGACAATAATACAGCCTTGCTTATATAGGCAATTTTCCACCGCCTGGGAAGGTTCCAGAATTTTAGCCAATAAGGCCGACCAAACTTAGAATTATTTTATTTTACATTTCATTACATCATAGTCGGCTCAAGATAACCTTTGAAACCCGAACAGAAATTTTGAAGAAAATTATTTTTCGCCATTTCAGGTGGCCCAACTTTCGAAGACCATAAGTCATCACCAGTTGACCCGATCGGCTATTATAACCCCATTTCAGAAATGCCACGAAGCGCTCTACAGGCTTAACCAGCGCAAGCGCTTGTCACCCAAATTTTTGACCTCATCCGGGGCCTCTAAAGCCTTCAAAACTGAGTTCAAAGTTTCTGTACCCTGCTGCCAATACCGAAAATCTTTAATATCTTCCAATATACACTTGATCTGGCAATGAAACTTTACTGGCAGACTTATATGACCAAAATGAACCTCCAAGAAAGAAATCAGATCATTCTGAGCACATATAAAAATTACCAAAAATAGTAACTTTCCGTTAATAGTAGCTCTGCACAAAATAGCCCTTATTGAAAATAAAAATAAAAATATTTTTGGGTGATGCAAGATTGCTCTTACACCCAGGATGCTCCTGCATCAATAAATCTCTTAACAGAGTGGACTAGAAAGTCTTGTAATGTCATTCATAGAGTGTACATTTGTTATCCTGTCAACCCCATAGTGAATGCTGGTTGGATGATAACGATTGGTCTAAAATCCTCTAACAAGGTCACACCTCACAGTGTGTTTGTAACCTTTAATAGAGTTGGGTCTTCATCGACCTCACTTCAGAAGAGTGAATAATTTTTGGGATGCCGGTCTTAGGTGGGTTTTCCCTTCACAGGGTTTTCACGTTAAATCTCTTGTGTTATGTGTTGATTGTGATGTTTGTTTGATATCATACTTTACATATTGCATATTGGATTTTATCGGTAATCATTATATGTTATTAACTGGTAATCAGTAAATGCACAGACATAATACTATTTTAGTTTACTGAGCTGCAGAAGTTTTAGTAAATTATTTTTGGATATATATTTTGTGATTGGGACTGTGGATAACTAATTCACCCCTCTCAATTATTCTAACAATTGGTATCAGAGCATTGGTTTCTTGGAACAAAGTTTTAAGGACTTCAGCACAAAGATCTCAAAATGTATAAGAGGGAAGTGCTAAAGGTGAACAAAGATAACTTCACAGTATGGCAAAGCTGAATGAAGTTGCATGTATCTAGAATTGAGAATTCTTCCCTTACACTAATGGAGAATGGCTATATTGCACCACCCACTGGTCCCTTGACCCTTGATCAACTAAGAGACAGACATGAACATAATGTTACTATGATGGAGATTTTTGCTGCCTGTACCGATGTCGAATTTGAAGATATTAAAAATTGCACTACTGCTAAAGATATGTGGGATAAACTTGCTCAAGTTTATAGTGGTGATGTGAATGTCAAAAGAGCCAGAGCTGAAAGCTTAAGGGGTATATTCAATGATATGAAGATGAAGGAAGGTGAAAATATTGTGTAGTACACAAATAGACTAAAATAGGTAGTACATGCTATTAGAGCATCTGATGGTGTTATTGATGAAGAGACAATGGTAAGCAAAGTTCTCAGAACCTTATTGCCAATTTATGCAATCAGAATATTTGCAATTCATGAAACAAGGTCTGCATCTGGTAACAACCTTACTCTTGGTAATCTGATTGGTAATCTTACAACCTTTGAACTGAATAAATTTGATAATAGTGTTGTACTGTCTATTGAATATGCTTTTATCTCTTCTCTGAATATTAGTAAGTGTAGTAGTAGAAATAAGAATGATGATAGTGATAGCAATACTGTGATGATGAGCTTGATGAACTTGAATCTCTTATGGCTAGAAGGCTATCTCAAGGTAAAGGAAGGTATATAAGTAAATTACCTTTAGCATGCTTTAATTGTAAAGAGGTTGGTCATATTGCTGCTAGATGTCCACACATGAAAGATGATGATAGAAACAAAGATCGATCTGGTGAAGGAAGCTATGGAAAAAGAGGCAACAAAAGTTATCGACACTACAATAGAGACAACCGAGACAATAATGATAAAGGCAAGAAGGTGTGCTACATTGTAGAAGAAGATGTCACTGATACCGATACTGATGAAGATGTGGAGGTATTATTTGTTGCAATGAAGAATGAATCATAAGAAGATGAAAGGTATGTAGAGACAACACTTATCTCTAAGGTTAATAAGAATGATACATGCATTATAGATAGTGGCTGTACACATCATATGACTGGTGATGAAGAGAAATTTGATCATCTTGAAGAACACAATGGAGGATCTGTAAGAATGGGTAATGATGCACCTTGTATGGTTAGAGGAAAATGATCCCTAATGATAAATGATAAAATAAGATGTGATAATGCTTATTGGGTAAAAGGTCTAAACTATAATTTTCTAAGTGTGGCACAGCTGAACAATTCAGGCCACTGAGTTTCTTTTGAGAGCAAGAAAGTGAAGATATATGATGATGGAGGAAGACTTATTGGATCTAGAGCATAATCAAGAGGTAATCTATTTTATCTTGATAATGATCAGTCTTTTTGTTTAATGATGAAAGATGAAGATGCATGGTTGTGGCATAAGAGGTTATGTCATGTGAATTTTGATAACATGATTAAGATCAGTAAAAAGAAAAAGGTTAGAGGTTTGCCTAACTTATTTAAGCCTGATCATGTTATGTGTCATGAATGTCAGAAAGGTAAAATGACAAAGTCTAGTTTCAAAAGAAAAGATTATTCAACAAAGAAATTACTTGAGTTAGTGCATACTGACCTATGTGGTACTATGAGAACTCAAAGTTACTATGGAGACAGATATTTTATTCTTTTTGGAAGATTGCTCTTTAGAAGATCAGATGATTGTCGCAAAAGCATGAAAAATAAACCTCGTGCATCTTCACCCTGCGAACATGTGACAACCATTGATCTTGTCCGAACTTTAACCGTGTTGGAAACGTTAGAAGAGACAAACCGCAAGCACTCAGTGACTATGCAGCTAACCATCACCGAGTCACTGGATGTTAGTGGATAACCGCCAATCTTTCAAAGATCACGCGACTAATAGTCACCGAGTCACTGGATAGAAGATGTAACCTCTTGGAGACTTGGAGAATCAGCGACAAGAAACTTTGAAGGACTGGGCTCCACCATCCATCGCACCTACGCAGTTAAGACCAAGGTCAAAAACACACAAGATTTTTGACACAAAGAAAGACCGAAAACACACAGAGTTTTCGACGCCAAAGGATAAGCGCACAAAAATAGGAAGCAGAGGGTCGAAAATAATGAAGGCCGAAAACACACAGATTGAAAACATCATGGACTTTCAGAAACACTGTGGGTTTTCAACACTGTGGCAAATTTTGAGACAATTTCTAGCAGGCCTAAAAATTTTAATAACTTTTTGGATTTTATGATTCAGCATGTGCAAATTAGACCAGATCTGGGAAACAACACGAGGAACACAGGGCAGGGCACAAACCATGAAACAATTGTAGGGAGGAGGTCATTTTCAAAGGATTTTTCTATGACAGAAAAATGGCCCAACAAAGTCAGTAAGAACTACAATAATGGACAGAGAGGGAGATGAAAAAATGAGTTCACTATTACTTGTTATCAATGTGGTGAACATGGTCATAGAAGTTTTCAATGTCCTAAAACAAGAGTTGCACTGACTACCGAAGAAGACATTGATAATGTTGCAGAAAAAGGTGAATTTTTTATCACTAGGAAGTTGGCTACATGTGTCTAGGAACCAGTACATAGAATAAATTTGTTTAGAACCAGATGTAAATGCAAGAATAAGGTATGTAATTTTATAGTTGATGGTGGTAGTTCTGAGAACTTTCTTTCAAAAGAGATGGTTAGTAAATTGAATTTGGAAAGAAGGAAACACCCTAATCCTTATCAGATCAGTTAGATACAAGATGTGTCTAAGGTTAGGATTGAAGAGCAATGCTTTGTTAATTTTCAGATTGGATCATATCATGATGAAAAATTATGTGATGTATTGCCTATGGATGCTTGTCATCTGTTGCTCAGGAGACCTTGTTAATTTGATAGACATGTTTTCTGTGATGGTCATGGAAATACATATGTGGTAATGCATGGTGGATCCAGGCATAAGTTATTACCCTTGCAGGAAGTTGGAGCTAAGGGATGTGGAGTTATAAGGTGTTGTCCTTATGAAAAACATCGAGAGTAGAGAGTTGATGAACCTATCCCTATGGATGAAAGGAAGCTGAGTTTGAAAGGAAGAAATGATGATACAGTTGAGGAATTTATAGAGATTAAGAGGCAGATGGACTTTCTGAAAAAGATAGTGCAACAAATGATGGCACTAGTGACAGAGAGGACTGTAGATGATGCCGAGCTGATTAGTAAGTCTGGAGAAGATGTGATTCACTGAAGTGCTCATGTAATTAAAAGTGGAAAAGATGGTCAGAATCAATTTCTATCAGTAGTAGAAAGGAAAGATGAGGAAAGTGAAGGGCAAGATGATTTGCTGAGTGTGACAGTGGATAAAGTAAAGACAACATGAAATGAAGGACAAGAGGAGATATGAGTTAAGAATAGATATGGCATACCTATTCTAATTCCCTTGAAATATTCATGAGAACATTATTTTTATTTACCCAGGGTGTTTGATGCAGGAGCATCTCGGGCTTTGAGCAATCTTGCATCAATAAAAAATATTATGTGTTTTCTATTGTTTGAATTATAATTGTTGCATTTATTGGTTTCATATTGTGCAAAGCTTACATGATGTTGAGGACCTATTTTGGAATCTTCTCCTATGATCGCATAAGGATTGGATGAGTCATTTCAAAGTTAGAGTTGTTTTTCTTGCCGTCGGAGCTGTATTTTCCTACTTTTTGGGTGCTAATTATGCATCGTGTAGCCATCAATACTTAATGAATCAGACTTTTTAATCTTAGGGCTTTTAAGAGGACCTAAAGTACTATCGTATCATAAGACCAAAAGTCCTAATTCATTATGAGTTAAAAGTTATGGCCATTTTTCTCGAGTATCAATTTTCAGCTAGTTTCATGTGAAACGTGGAGTTTTTCATCTTGCATGGTTCCGTATGTTGGAATTGGATCTTGCTAAGTTAGGGACTTAGGCTAGACCAATAATGTAATTAAAGCCTGATTGGATGACTTGTGGCTTAGCTGTCTATATATTGAGAGCTTGGGTAGATGTTTGGGGTAGATTGGTAGTAGAATGAGAGTATAATCATAATTGGATCCTGCGAGATTGTGTAGATCAGATGTTTTATCTGATATTGTAACAATAGAGCTAGTGGTTTGCATGCTTGGAGACAAGGAGATTTCTTGGAGGCTTGCGAGCTCAAGTTTAGATCTACCTTAGTGTTTCCATTAGTTGTTGTTGTGTTTCAGAGCTGGACTAGCTTGGATACTTTTTAAATTCATTATATAAGGCCGCAACCCAGAAGGCCTCATAGCTAGGCATGTTAATTGAAATTCTATTTTGAAACATTATCTTGTTGTATTTTGTTGTGCTTGTTGTTGTTATAACTAGCAGTGTAGGCTTGGACTATCCATTTTAGGATCCTCCATCCCTGCCCTGCGTCAAGTTCTAACACGGAATAAGGTACAAGAAGAAATATGTTTGATTTTTCAAGTTGAACCTAAAACTATTGATGAAGCTTGTAAAGATGAGAATTGGATTCAAGAAATGGAGGAACTAATTCAGATTGAAAAGAACAAGACTTGGACTTTGGTCCCTAGACCTAAAGATAGGAATGTTACAGGAACCAAATGGGTATTCAGAAACAAGATGAATGAACAAGGAGAAGTTGTAAGGAATAGAGAAAGATTGGTATGTAAAGGATACTCACAGCAAGAAGGAATTGATTATGAAGAAAATTTTTCACCTATTGCAAGGATTGAAGAATAATTTTTTTAGTTTATACAACTCATAAGAAATTCAAAGTATATCAGATGGATGTGAAGTTAGCATTTTTGAATGGAGAATTAGAGAAGAAGTCTACATTGAGCAGGCTGAAGGTTTTCCCTTAACTCATGAGGTAGACATGGCATGTAAACTGAACAAACCTTTATATGGACTTAAACAAGCACCTAGAACCTGGTATGCAAGACTAGATAAGTATTTGATAAAATTAGGATTTTCTAAAGGCACAACATATAGTAATTTGTATCTGAAAGAAATTAAGAATGATTTGTTGGTTGTAGTTATTTTTGCTGATGATATTATCTTTGGAGGAGAAGATGAAGCTAGTGATAAATTTGTAGATGAAATGAAGACTGAATTTGAAATGAGCATGATTGGTGACATGAAATATTTTTTAGGATTGCAGATAACACATAACAGTGATGGTATTTTCTTATGTCAGACAAAGTATTTGAATGACTTACTAAAGAGATTTGGAATGAAGAATTGTAAACTAGTTGGCACACATATGGTAACAGGTCATAAGTTATCTAGCACACATGAAACTCCTACAGTTGAACAAAAGAAGTACAGATCCATTATTGAAGGTTTGCAGTATTTAACTCATACAAGACCAGATATATCACATGTAGTTGGAATAGTTGCAAGATTTCAAATTGATCCTAAAGAGTCACATTATGCAACAGTAAAAAGAATACTAAGGTACTTGAAAGGCACAAGTGAATATGGATTATGGTATGAAAAATTTGATTATTTTACCCTATGTGCATATACAGATGTAGATTGGGGAGGCAATGTTGATGATAAAAAGAGTACAAGTGGTGGAGCATTTTTCCTTGGAGGAAGATTGGTCTCTTGGCTAAGAAAGAAAAATAATTGTATTTCATAGAGCACAGCAGAAGCAGAATATGTAGCAGTAGAAAACAATTTTAATCAACTAATATGGATGAAACAAATGTTGAAGGATACTGGAATAAAGTTTGATGAGCCCGTTATCATACATTTTGATAACACCACTATAGTAAGTATGTCGAAGAATCCTATATTGCATTCTAAGAAAAATTATATAGAAATAAAGTATCATGTAGTAAGAGAGAAAGTTGCAGAGAAAGAAGTTAGACTTGAGTATATAAGTACAAAAGAGAAGATTGTAGATATATTTACAAAGCCCTTACCTAAAGATACATTTGAGTATTTGAGAAGTATGCTTTGGGTTACGCCCCATCCTACTTTTGAGAAGTGATGTAGATTGTTGCATCAATCCAGTGGTATATGAGCTCTATCTTTTCTGGAATGGATGTTGGTACTTCCTCTATGGGGGAGTATGTGTTTTTGAGCTGAGTCATGAAGGACTCTAGTGAATGTATTTTCTGAACAGTGTCTTTTGACGTTGAGGATTGACATATTGATGCCTTATTTTTCATTGATGTCAATGGGGGAGAAGGATACATGAAAAAAATACATTGATTGGGATGAGAAGACTATGATTGTGAGAAAATGAAGCAAGATTTGATTGATGAAGAGGATTTGAAAATATTTCAGAGCAGTAGTGTTGCAGTTTGGTATTTATGGAACTTGGATTCTTTTTCATGTATGTTGCCATCAATGCCAATGGGGGAGATTGTTAGGAATGAATGCTGAATATATCCTATGGGGGAGTATTTTGAGCCATTCTGTAGCCGTTGTAGTTGCATTCATAACTATGGTTGTCATTGATGTCAACACAGTGATCTACTGAAGATTAGCAGAGAAGCATACATTGTTTGAATTAGCACACATGGAGTATTGAAGATAAAGATATGTAGGGTTGAGGAATTACTCTATATTGTGTCCTGAGATCATGTTCAAGAGCGCGTACAAAATTTTAATTATTCATGACAGTTATGTGTAATTCAGTGGAAGCAGTATTCATGTAGTGTTCCTGAGAAGTGACTTGTGATAATTGGATGATATCTCCTAATCAGGATAGAATCTAGGCATGCAAATTTTTAAAATTAATGAAGACACTTTGGTAGAGACTTGGATAAGACAATGTGGTCAAAGGTCACACGTGTGAAGATTTATTATATTTGGAAGTCGACAGTTTTATGAAATTATGAAATATTATGTAACGTGTAAAGTTTTATATTTTGTAATTGGTTAGGCCTTGTATGCCAACTCATTTATAGTTATTTGAGTGTGGTATAAATGAAGGATTATTTTCCTTATTTTAAGCATGAATGGTAATGAGAATTTTAGAATTGCGGAATTGAGCAATATATGTTGTAAGAGGATATGCGAATTGCAGAGATCTGATATTGAGATCTAGTGAAGCAGTTGGTGCGGTTTGGCACAGGCAGAGGAGAAAAGATAAGTTTTTATTATTTTGGTATTATTCTATTTGAGTAATACAGAGATCAATTGAATAGTGTGTTTAGTGATCTTGCCCCTGAAGCTATTTAGACAATGGGTCCTTCTATCTTCCATAACTCCTAGCAGGGTTATAATCTTTTAACAGGGATTCAAAGTCTCCTAACAGGGACTCATATCTACTGAATGTATTTCATAAGGCTCCTAATAGATTCTATGCTCTCACAAGGTTTTTTTGTATTGGTACATCTTTTGTGGGTATTATTCCCACCGGGGTTCACTCTCTGATCAAGAGGTTCCCTAGCTAACATATCTTGTGTTATTGTGTCATTGTGTATGTTTATCTTTCTATGGTTGTTGATTATATTGATTACATGGGTGAAATCTATTAATGGTGATAAAAGTTGTATTTATCTAATAATTGATTCACCCCCCCTCTCAATTATCTTGGTGGACTTTACTTTCTAACAATATTTATATAGCACTATAAATTGGGTGGACTGTAAATTGTTCATGCATTACCTCATATGTATAACGGGAAGTTTGTAAGGTTTAATGACAATGTTTCTCTTCTATTTTTTGGGGCAATACCAGAGGTTTTATCTGCTCATCTCTTTCCTCTCGGTGCTCCTAATGAACTGAGTTGTAATAATGTTTATCATTATTAATGAAAAAAACTTTATGATGTTATGCCAATGACTTGCGGGCACATAATACTTGGAAGGCCATTAAAGAATTTTAGGAGGACTATTAATAATGGTTTCACAAATAAATATATAGAGCGCAAAGATGGAAACAAGTATAATGTAAGCCCTCTACCTTTTGGTGATCAAAAGAAAGGTATTGTAATTTGTTTTAGGGAGAAGATGATGACACCAGATATCAAAGTATCCCTCAAGGTGCACGTAGAATTGAACAATCTATGCCAACATCTCTGATTGGCCTCTAATGTTGCCGACTACTCTGGATCAAAATTTCCCTCAAGGTGCACTCAACATGAAACCAATGATCCTTACGAGTCATATCTTAGAGCTCATACAAGGTATCATCAAACTGTTAGGTGATACAAGATCATGTTGTTGAGGCCTACAATAACCTATCTCAATTTTTAGAGATTGAAATTCATTTAAATTTGGCAACACAATCTAGGTTGATGTCAAAACTTGCAGTGTTCCTCAGTTGAAATGAGCAACATTGCTTATCTTTCAAACTGTCCATCTTCGCATCAAACCATCTACACCAACATCTTTGATTAGCCAGGTAAATGCTAGTGGAAACCTCATTCACACACAGACTCACTCGAATGCTGTCGACCACTTCAGACCGAAGTGTCCCACAATGTGCACTCAATTTGAAATTGGAAATCTTTACAGGGTCATATCTCAGAGCTCATGCGAGGTATCATCAAATTATCAGGTGCTAAAGGATCGTGTTTCCAAAGCCTAAAATAATCTATCTCAATTTTTGGAGATTCAAATTGGTTAAAATTTGGAAACACAATCTCGGTTGATATCAAAACTCCTAGTGTTCCTTATTTGAAATGAGAAAAATTGCATATCTTTCAAACCATCTATCGTCACATCGAACCGTCTACATCAACAACTCTAATTGGCTAGGTAAATGCTAGCGGAAACCTCATTTTGCACATAGACTCACTCGAATGCTATTGACCACTTTGGACCAAAGTGTCCCTCAAGGTGCACTCAACATGAAATTGGAAATATTTATGAGGTCATATTGTGAGCTCGTGTGAGGTATCATCGAACCATCAGGTGATACAGGATTGTGTTTCCATCGCTACAATAACCTATCTCAATTTTTGGAGATTCAAATTCATTTAAATTTGACAACATAATCTTGGTTGATGTCAAAACTCGTAGTGTTCCTCAGTTGAAATGAGAAATATTGCGTATCTTTTAAACCATCCATTCTCACATTGAACTATCTATGCCAACATCTCTAATTGGTTGTGTAAACGCTAGTGGAAACCTTTTTGCACATAGACTTTCTCGAATGGTGCTGACCACTCCGAATTGAAGTGTTCCTCAAGGTGCACACATCAAGAAATTGAAAATCTTTACAAGGTCATATCTTAGAGGTTGTGTGAGGTATCATCAAACCGCTAGGTGCTACAAGATTGTGTTGCCAAGGTCTAGAATAACCTATCTCTATTTTTAGAGATTCAAATTTATTTAAATTTGGAAACACAATATCGGTTGATGCCAAAACTTGTAGTGTTCCTCAGTTGAAATGAGAAACATTGCGTATCTTTCAAACCATCCGTCATCGCATCAAACTATCTATTCCAACAACTTTGATTGGTTGGGTAAACGCTAGTGAAAACCTTATTTCATATATGAACTCACTCAAACTCTACCAACCACTCGGGACTGAAGTGTCCCTCAAGGTGCACTCAACATGAAATCAATGATCTTTATGAGGTCATATCTCAGAGCTTGTGTGAGGTATCACCAAACCGTCAAGTGCTACAAGATCCTATTTTTGAGGTCTACAAGGTCATTTATTTGATGTAACATGGCCTTGGAGCCATTTGAATGTAATAGGATGATGCAAAATATGTATAGTTACAAAATAGGCATTAATGTAAAAGATTGCAATGTTGTCAATTTTGATGTAATAGGCTTAGAAGGGCAAGATTAGGTCTATAGACAAATTTCAGGGATTTTATATGTTATTAGTGTCCTAAAGGGACAAAGTATAGAGTTAGGAGTCATTAGGAGTTTATTTAAATAAGTTTGTAAATTTGAAAATTTGAATTCCAATGGTTACATGGAAGTTGGATCCTTGATTTGTTTGGGGACTCATTTGAAATAATTTGGAGAAATATGCAAATTTCTCACTAGATAGGGCTAGTAGGACAAGCCTAAAGAGAGGAGTTTGGTTATGGGAAGATAACCACTAAAGATTATGAGTTTGAATAAGGGAGATGAGATGTTTGGAGTATGTTGAGAACCTTTGAAGGTTTTGGAACACCCATCATGAGATTCAGGGGTGCTTGAATGGTTACTTTGAGAACAATCACAAGACATGAAATATGGTTGAGCAATTGTGATGCAAGGGCATTCTAGGGTACTTGGTGAATCTGCATGGGGGTGTGTTGTTTTGGTTCTATGTTACTTGGTTGCATCTTTAATTGATGGTCTTGGTTATTGAAGGAAGCTCAGTCGCTGAAGGAACTTGGTGAAACCTTTAGTGCTTGGTGGAACTTGTGCTCAGTGATACAGGTGTTACTTGGTGTTGTTTGGCTTGGTCGATTGTTTCATTGGTGCTCTATAGTTTTGGTTTATAGACTAGAGTTCTTGGAGATTTGGTTCGTCGAATTGGTGCATTTATTGTTGGTAACTTTTGTTGTATTCTCCTATGTAGATCTAGAGGCCGACATGGAGAATTAAATATTTGTAATGCTATTTATAAGATGATTGTTGTTGCATTTAATATTTGTTTGTAATAGAAGCCGACTTGGCTTAGGAGTTAATTGTTTCTTCCAGCTGACTTGTGGCTGAAGATTAGTATTTAAGGAGTGTTTGGGGTAGTTGTTTAGGGAGTCAGTGGAAGCAGATGGATAGAGTTTAGACTTGGATCCTACGAGATCTTGAAGACTAGGTTGTTATCTGATAGTTTTTAATAGCAAAGCTAGTGGTTTGCATGCTTGGAGACAATGAGATTGCTTGGAGGCTTGCAAGCTTAAGTTCATATCTAACTTAGGGTTTCTATCAGTTGATGATTGGTTCAGAGATGGACTAGCTGGAAGCTTTCAGAAATACTTTGATTATATTTGGCCCTAACCTATAAGGCCTTACAATTGGGCATGTTAATGAAAATTTAGTTGAAAACATTATCTTGTTGTGTTATTCCGCATTGTGGTGTTTGGCTACATGTGACGACTGTCCTTAATTGGATTCTCCTTACCTATCCTACATAAGGTGGTATCAGATCTTGAGGATCTTGAGTTTGTAAACCGATTTTTGGTTGAGGCTATTTGCACCAGGACCTTGTTGGTGACTTATTTCTTTGGGTTTTCAAAATCTTTAAGGATGCCTCTGAGAAGATTGGACCCTAGAGAAATTGCAGATCTCTGTGATGCTATGGAATCAAAGATTACAGAGAAAGTAAAAGTTAATTTTAGATCTAAGATGGAATAATTTCAGATCTGAGATGGAATTGATGAAGAATGACATGATCATTGAGGTAATGAGAGCTATTGCTGGTATGCCAAGGAATCTCAATACTGATGATGGTTATGAGGAAGCTACTAAAAACTTTGAAACTGCTAGATCTAGTGGTGATGGTCAGAGAGATAGATTTGGTGAAGATAGAACTGGTCGGTTACATAGATCTGGAGCTCGGTTAAGTACTAGTTACCGAATGGAAGTTTCTACTTTCTCTGGTACTTTGAGACTTGAGAACTTGACTGATTGGATTGGTGAATTAGAAGACTTCTTTGAGCTTGAAGAAATTGAAGATCCTCTTAGAGTAAGATTAGCACATACTAAGTTGAAAGGACATAATGCTCTTTGGTGGAAATAATTACAAAGAGATAGAGAAGATGAAGGTGAAATGAAGATCAATTGGTGGAGGTCGATGGTGACTAAATTAAAAGCTAAGTTCATACCTACTGATTATGAGCTTGACTTGTTTAAGAAGTTACATAATCTAAAGAAAAAAGATTTGACTGTGGAGGACTATATCGAAGAGTTCTATAAATTAATTATTTGTTCTGGACACAAATAACTTGGTAAAGAAAAAGTAGCTCGGTATGTGAATGGGTTGAGATTCAATATTTAGGATGAGCTTGGTATGCTAAAGATTGATTCGGTTGAAGATGCTTATCAGTATGCTCCTAAGGAAGAAGATAAGTTGAAAAGAAGAAAACATAGTAATCCTCAAGGGAAGGAAAAGATTGATCACTTGGTGAAGAATAAATTGATTGTTGAAGATGAACCGAAACTTGTGGAATTGAAAAGGAAGACATGTAGAGTTATCTTTAAGGGTACTTGTTATAATTGTGGTGAAGAATGACACTGTTCTTTTGAGTGTACACAGAAGAAGTTTGGTGCTCGAAGAACTGTTGTGATAAATGAGAACATTAAGAATGAACATGAATTTGAGAACTTGCTAGTTCAAAGAACATTGCTTAGTGAAAAGGAGGAACCTTGTTAGAGGAGTAACTTGTTCAAAACTCGGTGCAAGTCTAGAGGTAAACTTTGTGATGTAATTGTTGATAGTGGTAGTACTATTAACCTTTTTGCTAAGGACATGGTTCAAAAACTTGGTTTGAATAGAATGAAGCATCCTCATCCTTATAGGATTGGCTGGTTACAAAATGTTCATGCTTTGGAAGTGAGGGAGCAGTGCTTTGTTGATTTTCAGATTGGCTAGTATAAGGATCTAGTGTTGTGTGATATTGTGGAGATGAATAGTTGTCATATATTGCTCGGTAGACCTTGGAAATATGATTGCAGAGCCATGTATGATTGTGTCAAGAATGTGTTTACTATTGAGAAGGATAACATGAAGCTTTCCCCAATGCCTTTGCTAGATACAACACTCAATAGGAGAAACATGAGCTTTGGTAGCCGAGATGAGTTGGGAAATTCTAAAAGGATGGATCAGTACAGAGAAAAAGCCTGTGTTATCAAGGAAAGACTTGAAGAGATAGAGGAAGCTGAAGTGGAAGAGTATGCAAGGTGAAGAGTTGGAGGACTTGTATGTGATGAACCAGTTCAAGGTTTATGTGCTGAATCCTAGAAGATGTTCTTCCATCCTATGAGAACATCTTTTCGCACCTAGGGTGTCTGATGCAGGGGAATTCTAGGGTACTTGGTGAATCTGCATGGGGGTGTGTTATTTTGGTTCTATGTTACTCGGTTGCAGCTTTAACTGATGGTCTCGATTATTGAAGGAAGCTTGGTCACTAAAGGAACTCGGTGAAACTTGTAGCGCTTGGTGGAACTTGTGCTTGGTGATACCGGTGTTACTCGGTGTTGCTTGGCTTGGTCAGTTGTTTCACTTGTGCTCAGTTATTTCTCTAGCACTTGGTAGTTCTAGTTTATCGACTAGAGTTCTTGGACATTTGGTTGTTCGACTTGGTGCATTTATTGTTGGTAGCTTTTGTTGTATTCTCCTATGTAGATTTAGAGGCTGACATGGAAAATTAAATGTTTGTAATGATATTTATAAGATGACTGTTGCATTTAATATTTGTTTGTAATAGAAGCCGACTTGGCTTAGGAGTTAATTATTTCTTCTAGCTGACTTGTGGTTGAAGATTAGTATTTAAGGAGTGTTTGGGGTAGTTGTTTAGGGAGTCAGTGGAAGCAGATGGATAGAGTTTAGACTTGGATCCTGTGAGATGTTGAAGACCAGGTTGTTATCTGATAGCTTGTAATAGCAGAGCTAGTGGTTTGCATGCTTGGAGACAAGGAGATTGCTTGGAGGCTTGCGAGCTCAAGTTCAGATCTGCCTTAGGGTTTCCATCAGTTGTTGATTGTTTTAGAGATGAAGTAGCTGGAAGTTTGTAGAAATAATTTGATTGTATTTGGTCCTAACCTGGAAGGCCTTACAGTTAAGCATGTTAATAAAAATTCAGCTGAAAACATTATCTTGTTGTGATATTCTACGTTGTGGTGTTTGGCTGCATGTATGGACTGTCCTTAATTCGATTCTCCTTACCTATCCTGCATCAGATTTGGTATGAAGATGTGGGAGAGAATCTAAATTTGTGGAGTCTAGTGGGTTGCAAGATGTTGAGTTTGATCTCTGATAGGTCTAGTATGTGGGTTGGGTCTTGGATTTAATCCTTGGTTCAAGGAAAGATTAGAGTTTTGTTACAAAACAAAGGAGAAATATGATATTCTCCTATGAAGATTAAAAATCCACCACTAGCCTCTGCATCAAAATGAAACATACATATTCTAATAAAGTATAAATTATATAGTAACAATATACATCAATAAACATACAAGCATAGCTATAAGGCATGTGAAATTTACAAAGCATAAGACATCCACATAACCATAAATTAGTATACATCAATACACCTGACACATGGATTGCATACCTAAAACATAAACTATATATATTCGTAGGGCATGAAGCCAAATATATATGTCCAATAACGTTTGTCATACATTGACTATATCCAATACAATTAAACTGGCTTCCTCAAAGCCAAATGGATGTACAATGTGTCATTTATACAATATACAACAAATATGTCCACTAATGCCTTATAGGCATCCAATCTATATCCCTAATCTAGTCCTTTCTTGCCAGGGGAAGAAAACAAATCCTGAGCTATCTTCAATCGTCACGTCAATGGAGATGTAGTGGATGTTGTAGTCTTCTGAGTGCGCTCAGTAGTCCTCTTATCTAGACACTTCTGCATCTCGTGTTGATTTAAAAAAAGTATAAGTGTCAATAACTAATATACATCAAAATTATATTATACAATGACATAAAATAGAATATTCTCTTAGCGCTAGCAAATAGTCACTATGTACATCCACCGAAGGTGGATGCTGATGATTTGGAGTAATAAGTCCCTACAACAATGATCAAAATAATAATTAAAATACATACATGAATATAATTAAAAATTTAAATACAAACTATTAAAATACAATTAAAATTAACTAATCTCTTTCATAACTCAGTCAGTGCTTCAAAACTAGCTACTACTGCAGCTACTCCATGATCCAAAGTATCACAAATAGGAGTCTCTGATGTCAATAACTGAAAACTAAATAATAAAAGTATTATGTAGTTGTCAAGAAAGTACATATATTTTTTACAACCCTACTAATGAATAAATGGTACCTCTATGATGGTTCCACCATGTCCTTCACTATGCGGTGTCAATATCTAAGCTCCAACATTAAACTAGCGCACATGTATATAGAAATTTATAAGAAAATCATTCATATAAGAATGTACTATTGACATGTTAATTATAATTCATTATTACATATATACTTGTGGACTCAATGATGATGTCACAAAGCTAGGTGAAGGAATGTGATCACCATAACGACCACTTTGCCTATAGATTTTTATCATAATTTGTCTAGTAATTTAGTTATTCATTCATTTTTTAATTTAAATATAATCAATTAAATCAAATTAACATGCAAATAAAGATACCTCAAGGAAAGTGGCATGATGCCCTTTCCTATCTATTGTGAATGTCGATGGTCCACCAGTGAACTAATGCACATGCACAATAAGTTATGATACAATCATTCATATAATTACATAATAATTAAATATATTAATTAAAATGTTTTATTCAATGTACATACTTGTGGAGTTGAAGAAGTGTAGAAGGAGACTAGAGGATCATTGCCACTACCACCGATATTCTTTCACTAAATTTTGATCATAATCAATAGATACTAAATTAATTAGTTATTCTTTTATAAGTGAAATATGATCAAATAAATTTAATGAACTTGCAAATATTTACCTGCGTGTCAATGCCAAATGTCATATTTAGAAAATCATCGGTTATCATTCCATGGTCCTCTTCCTCTCTCTTGGAAATACCAAATGTGCACAAGGATCCACATGACCGAAAAATATGCCCCCTTGAAGACTGACCATGTTGACCCTCAACTAAAGGAGTGACACACTGAATGAGAGT
Source organism: Chamaecyparis obtusa (assembly GCA_027943335.1). NCBI lineage: Eukaryota > Viridiplantae > Streptophyta > Pinopsida > Cupressales > Cupressaceae > Chamaecyparis > Chamaecyparis obtusa. Next base: position 350,765 of record BSBK01000515.1, on the reverse strand, counting down.
CTTTGTCAGAGTACTAATTGTGCCTAGTGTGTCCACCTCTACATGTTTCTTCACAACAAAAGGAATACTAACATGATCCACTCATGGCTTTCCAATAGGAACCCTAGGTGTGTTAGGGTTATGATGTGGCCCCTCTTTATCAAATGATGACCCCCCTCCTCTACCCTGAGAATCTAGAAAGTAAAAATAATTTGGCACCTCCTTGAGTACACACTTGCAATAGAGTTTCCTCAACAAATATATAGGAACCTCATGATTGTTACAAGAATAGGAATCAAACACCTTCCACCATCTCTCCCAAAATTTGTTTTCTATGTCTTCATTCAAGCTCCAATGAACTGGGAACCTTTTTGTTATAGTTCTAAGAGTATCAGTGGCCCCTGGCTTTTTAAAGAGTTTTCAAACATCATCTTTTGTAATTTTTTTTCTTTTTATGTCCTCATATGACAATTTATTTTCATAATATTATTTTTGTTCTTCTCTTTTATCATGACATAAATTAAGTTTCCCACTAACTAAGCCTGTGTGGGTCAAGATTGATTCCAATGATTTTGCAAGTCTTTCCCTTCCAGGATTTGTAGCAATAGAATCTTTTAGCCTCCTAATTAAATATTCTAATTCTATTTTCCCTCTTTCAATTTGGTTGATCAAATTTTCCTGTATTCTAGGAGGAGGTTTCTCAATTGGTGGAGGTGGTTCAGGTTTATTTTATCAGTTATTCTATTCATTCATTTGTTCATGAAGATAAGATGGAGGGTTTTCTTTAGGGAGATCATTTCTTCTTGAAAACCAAAACATAATCTGACACAGGGCAGAGGAGGAGGATCCAAATATGGAATAGTCCAAACCTAAACCAGCAATTACAACAAAAATATGCACAACGTAATACAACAATATAATGCCTTGAAACATAATTTCATTCAACATGACCGACTGTGAGGCCTTTCAGGTTTCGGCCTTATACAATGAAATTAAAAAGTATCTCAATAATCTCCTAGCTAGTCCAGCTCTGAAACATATCATCAACTGATGGAAACACTAAGGCAGATCTAAACTTGAGCTCGCAAGCCTCCAAGCAATCTCCTTGTCTCCAAGTATGAAAACCCCTAGCTCTTCTATTACAATATCAGATAAAGCATCTGATCTTCAAGATCTCACAGGATCCAATTATGATTCTAGTCCACTCCAATAACTATTACTCATCTAATACTCATCCTTCACTACTTTACATCAACCAAGGCTCTCAATATATAACCAACTAAGCCACAAGTCAGCTAGTTAGGCATTAAATACATTATAGGTCTAGCCTAAGGAGAGATACCAAAACTAAAGATAGAAATAACAAAACATGATGCGAAGATAGATTTAGGTCCACACAAGATCCAAGAACAGATCCCCAACTGTGCAAGCTCCAATTTTCACGTACGGATCCGCACAAGTTAAAATACCACACATTTCATGAGCGAAACTAGTAGAAAATTGATACCTAAGGAAAATGAAGATAACTCCTAGATCTGAATGAATTAGAACATGCGATCTTAGGAGAATTCTCACAAATAGGTCCACTACACTGCATTAACTTCACAAGTCAAGAAACAAATAGCAGAAATGACTACTAAATAAACATCAGATAGATATAGGAAACATATAATGTTTTTGGTGATGCAAGATTTCTCAAGACCCAAGATGCTCCTGCATCAGACACCCCAAGTAAATAAAAAGAATGTTCTCATGAACTTCAGAAAGGAATCAAAATAGGTATACCATAACTATTCTTAACCCATATGTTCTATGCTCCTTCATTCCATGTTGTCTTCACTTTATCCACTATCATACTCAGCAAAGTATCTTGTCCTGCACTTTTCTCATCTTTTCTATCTGCTACTGACAGAAACTAATTTTGACCATCTTTTCCACTTTCGATTACACCAATGCTTCGATGAATCATATCTTCTCTAGACTTACTAATCAACTCGGCACCATCTACATCTCTCTATGTCACTAGTGTCATCATTTGGTGTACTATCTTTGTTAAATCATCTGCCTCTTAATATTAATAAGTTCCTCATCTATATCATTCTCTTTTCCTTTCAAACTCAGCTTCCTTTCATCCATAGGAATAGGTTCATCAACTCTCTGCTCCTGATATTTGTCACTATCACAAGGACACCACCTGATAACTCCACATCCACTAGCCCCAACTTTCTGCAAGGGTAACAACTTATGCCTGGATCCACCATGCATTACCACATATGTATTCACATGACTATCAAACAAAACATGTCTATCAAATTGCCAAGGTCTCCCAAGCAACAGATGAAAAGCATCCATAGGCAATAAATCACATAATATTTCATCATGATAAGATCTAATCTAAAAAATAACCAAGCATTTATTTTCAATCCTAACCTTAGAAAGATCTTGTATCCAACTAATTTGATAAGGGTTAGGGTGTTTCTTTCTTTCCAAATTCAACTTACTAACCATCTCTTCTGAAACAAAGTTTTCAGAATTGCCACCATCAACTATAACATTACATACCTTATTCTTGCACTTACATCTAGTTCTAAACAAATTTCTTCTTTGCACCAACTCCTTACCACATGTAGCCAACCTCCTAGTGATAAGAAACTCACCTTTTTCTACAACATTCACAATGTCTTCTTTGGCAGTTAGTGCAACTCTTTTTCTAGGACATTGAAAAATTCTATGACCCTCTTCACCACACTAAAAAAAAGTACCAGTGAACTCATTTCTCTTTCTCCCTCTCTGTCCATTATTGTAGTTCTTAGTGACTTGACAACTGCCAGATCCTTCATAAGTCTTCTTAGGAATCTCTATCATATTAGCTTCAATAATTGTTTCACCAGTCTTACCACCTCAATTCCTATTATTTTTTCTTCCTTCAAACCTTTTGGTTAGCTTCTCCTAAATCTTTAATTCCATCTGATAAGCATCTCCTATAGTTTTCATCCGAACAGTAACTCTTCTTGAATACTAGGTCTCAAGCCATAAACATACCTAGAAACCTTCTCTTTATCAGCTTCAAAATGACCAGTCCTAATCAGGATTCTATAAAACTCCTCAGTATAATCCTACATTGATTTGTTTGTTTGCTTCAAGGCTTGCATATTCTTAAACATCTCTAACTCACAATCCACTAGAATGAATTTATTTTTCAACTTGTCAACCATTATGTTCCATCTAGTGATCTTTTCTTTTACTCTCCTACTTCTTTCCAATTGAACTTCTCTCCACCAAATATTTGCATGAGCCTTCAACTTAGTCTTTGCAAATCAAACTCTATTAGGATCTTCTATTTCTTCATACTCACAGTACTCATCTATCTCATTAATCCAATCAATCAATTCTTCTGGCCTAAGGCTTCCAGCAAATGTAGAAACTGAACAATCTTAGGTCTTTTCCCAATTTTAGACATAGCCTTCAAGATTCTAGTCTCTTCTAGATCCCTGGCTTCTTCTATAGCTTCTTCAAAGTGATCTTTTTCCTCAGACTCATCATCACTATCATCCTTCAATGTAGTCTTCTTTCTCAATTGATCTTGTAGATCTTGCACTTGTTTTTACAAAGCTCTAAAATCATCAAGATTGAATTCTCCAGCAGGTTCTTCCTCTGAGATCTCACGAGATTTTCTCAGAGGCATCTTCAATCCAAGGTCTTGGTGCAAAATGCCTCACCCTCGATGATCTATCCACACTCAAAATCTTCAAGCTCTGATACCACTTGACATAGGGCAGAGGAGGAGGATCCAAATATGGAATAGTCCAAACCTACACCAGTAATTACAACAACAATATGCACAATGGAATACAACAATATAATGCTTCAAAACATAATTTCATTCAACATGCCCGACTGTGAGGCCTTCCAAGTTTCGGCCTTATACAATTTAATTAAAAAGTATCACAACAATCTCTTGGCTTGTCCAGCTCTAAAACACATCAGCAACTAATGGAAACACTAAGGCAGATCTAAACTTGAGCTCACAAGCCTCCAAGAAATCTCCTTGTCTCCAAGTATACAAACCCCTAGCTCTGCTATTACAATATCAGATAAAGAATCTAATCTTCAAGATCTCGTAGGATCCAATTATGATTCTAGTCCACTCCAATACCTATTACGCATCTAATACTCATCCTTCACTACTCTACATCAACCAAGGCTCTCAATATATAACCAGCTAAGCCACAAGTCAACCAGTTAGGCATTAAATACATTATAGGTCGAGCCTAAGGAGAGATACCAAAACTAAAGACATAAATAAAAAAACATGATGCAAAGATAGATTTGGGTCCACACAAGATCCAAGAATGGATCCCCAACCACGTAGGCTCCAATTTTCCCATACAGATCTACGCAAGGAAAAATACCACACATTTCATGAGCGAAAATGGAGGAAAATCGATACCCAAGGAAAATGAAGATAACTCCCAAATACGAATGAATTAGGACATGCGATCTTAGGAGAATACTCACAAATAGGTCCACTACACTGCATTAACTTTGCAAGGCAAGAAACAAACAACAACAATGACTACTAAACAAACATCAAATAGGTACATGAAACATAGAATGTTTTTGGTGATGCAAGATTGCTTAAGGCCCGAGATTCTTTTGCATCATAATAAATTTTAAAATCCTAACTAAACTTAAAATCTAAGAAAAGAAATTTTGACAAAAAAAATTGCTTCAAAACTAAAATTTCAATACAGATAAGAGGCACAGGATGTAAAAACACTTACCTCTTCTTGCGGTTCAAACTTGATGACATCGTGGAGCCATTCTTTATCTAATTTGAGGAATCAAAAAACAATAATTCTTTGCGTACGCAATATGGGAAGCTCTCCTTGGCTGTAAACAAGAGTTTATGGAAGAACAATGAGCCTTTTAAAGGAATGTTTGAATTTTTATATAATTTACATAGCGTGTGCATACACACTATGTTTTAAATTCAAACCATAGTGCGTGCACACTATGTTTTTAATTGCTCAAGCCTAAGGCTTGGGAAACCCAAGCCATAGCACGTGCATACACACTATGGTCATTAGGGGGCTAAAAAGGAATGTGGCACCTTTTTAATCCCCCATCTTTGTGCATATACCCATGTCCTCCTGGTAACAACTTAACTTTGGAAGGTTTAGTTGGTAGGCTTATTGCTTTTGAGTTGTCAAATTTTGATAATTTCACTACTCATAATATTGAATCTACATTCAAGTATCAAATGGTTCTTCAAAAATCTAAGAAAGGAAAAGAATTGTGTGAACATTAACAGTGACAGTGACACTTTTGATGATGATCTAGATGATCTTGAGGCACTTATGGCTAGAAGAATACCGAGAGGAAAAGGAAAATTTCAAGGTAAACTTCCTATAATTTGTTTCTCATGTAACAAAGTTGGTCATATTTCAGCAAGATGTCCTAACATAAATGACATGGATGAAAGAAGGGAAAACAAGTACAAAGAGAAAAGGGATGAAAAAGATTACAAAAGGTATAAGGACTACAAGGATAAATGTAAGAAATATTGTTATATTCATGAAGAAGAAACTGATAATGAATCTAGTGAGTTTGATGATTATGATGTAGAAGTTCCTTATGTTGCTATGAAAGATGATTCGGATGAAGATGAGAAAATTGCACTTATTTCATATGCGACTAAAGGTGATAGATGGGGAATTAATAGTGGTTGTTCACATCACATGACTGGTGATAAAAGTAAGTTTGAAACCTTAAATCATTACAAAGGTAGTAGTGTTAAGTTTGGTAATGACACACCTTGTCTTGTGAAGGGAAATGATCAATAAGATTGACTGATAAGATCAGACGTGATAATGCTTATTGGGTTGAAAGACTTAACTATAATTTATTCAGTGTTGCAAAAATGAACAGTCTAGGTTACCGAGTTGAGTTTCACCATAAAAAGGCTAAGATATTTGATGCCACTGGTGAACTAATTGGAAGTGGAGAGTAGACAAGGGGTAATTTTTTCTATCTAGATCTATTTGAAGAACCATGTTTTTTTGGACAATTTGATGATGTATGGTTATGGCATAAGAGGTTGTGTTATGTGAACTTTGATAATTTGGTAAGCATTAGCAAGATGAAAAGAGTTAGAGGATTACCAAGATTGAAGAAACCTGATAATGTGATGTGTAAACAATGTCAATTGGAAAAAATGACAAAGTCTAGTTTCAAGAGAAAAACATATACTTCTGATGATATTTTGGAATTGGTTCATACTGATCTTTGTGGACCTATTGGTGTGCAAAGTTATTGTGGTGATAATATTTCATTCTATTTATTGATGACTACTCTAGAATGATAACTGTAATGTTTCTTAAGGAAAAATGTGATGCCTTTGAGTTGTTTAAGTTGTATTTGGAAAAAGTTGAGAAAGAAACACGTAAAAGCTTGAAATGTATGAGATATGACAGAGGAGGAGAGTTCATATCTAATGAGCTCAACATATTCTTCAATGATAGAGGAATTAAGAGACAGATGTCAGCACCGAGGACCCCTCCACATAATGGTATAGAAGAAAGAAGAAATAGATCAATCATGGATTATGCTAGAACACTGATGATAGAGAAGAATGTTGTACAAAATTATTGGAGAGAAGTTGTAAGTAAAACTCTCTATACCTTGAACTGAGTACAAATCAAGAAAGGTACAAATGCTACACCTTTTGAATTATTGCATGGTTATGCACATAATTTGAAATACCTTAAAGTCTTTGGAAGAAAATTTAATATACTCCAGGACAATATGAATGGAAATCTTGATGCTAAAAGTGATGAAGGCATATTCCTAGATTATTCCACTAAGAGAAATTTTACAAGTGTTTGAATTCTAACACTAAAAAAGTTGTGGAAATTGCAAATGTTAGAGTTGATGAATATGCAGAAAAGAATGAAGTTGAGTGGAAGAAGGAATATGAAGATTACAGATCTTTTGTAGACATAGAAGAAGGAGAGACCATCAATTTATCTAAACCAGCTTACAAAGTTGTCGAGAAACACCAAGAGCATGTCGAGTTACAACAAGAAGATGCCCAACAATAGGAGGAAACTGTCAAGTAATCAAAAGATGAAGTGCAAAGATACAAGATGAACTTGAAGATCAAGAGCAAGAAGAAAGGAGACAAGAGCCTACATTAGCATAGTATGTAAGAAGACATCATAAGCCATATCAAATCATTGGAGCAAAAGATTCAAGAGTCATGACAAGAAGTAAGTTGAAAAACCAAACATGCTTATTATGTGAGTTTGAGCCTAAAATAGTGAAAGATGCTTTACATAATGAAGATTGGAGTCAAGCCACGAATGATGAAATTGAGAAGATATAAAAGAACAAAACTTGGACACTAGTGCCTAGACCAAAGGAAAAGAATGTTATTAGAAAAAAGTGGGTGTTCAGAAATAAGCTGAATGAAAATGGAGAAGTCACAAGGAAAAAAGATAGATTGGTATGTAAACAATATGCATAGGAAGAAGGCATTGACTATGGGGAGACATTTTCCCTAGTTTCTATATTGGAAGGAGTTAGAATTATACTTGCATATGTAGCTTACAAAGGATTCAAAGTGTATCAGATAGATATAAAATCTACATTTCTTAATGTAATACTAGAAGAATAAGTGTACATTGAACAACCATAAGGATTTTTTGACCCAAGAAAAAGGAACATGGTTTGTAAACTACATAAAGCACTGTATGGATTGAAATAAGCCCCCAGAGAAAGATATGAGAGATTGCATAATTACTTGGTAAAGATTGGATTTGCAAGAATAAATGACAACAATAATCTATATTTGAAGACTTAAAAAGGTAAATGGATATTGTTAGCTGAATTTTTTGTTGACGATATCATATTTAGAGGAAAAGATGCCCTATGCCAAACATTTGCAAAAGAGATGCAAACTAAATTTTAGATGTCTATGTTTGGAGAGATCAAATTCTTTGTTGGTTTACAAGTTTATCAAATGAAGAAAGGTATTTACATTACTCAATCTAAGTATATCAAGAAGATACTAAGAACTGGCATGGAGGACCCTAGACTAGTAAGTACACCCATGGATAATGGACATAAACTATCAAAGAATGATGATATAAAAGAAGTAAATCAAACCTTATATAGGTCAACGATTGGAAAGCTACAATATGTTGTTCACAATAGAATAGATATTTCATTAGCAGTTAAGATTTTCGCAAGATTTTTTCCAACCCTAAGTACAATCACATGATGGAAGTGAAAAGGATCTTGAGATATCTAAAAGGAACAGAGGATTATAATATGTACTATAAGAACAATGAAAAGTTTGAACTAAAAGTTTATACTGATGCAGATTAGGTAGGAAATGTGGATGATAGAAAGAATATAGGTGGTGGCACATTATTTCTAGGAAAGATATTAGTCTCATGGACAAGAAAGAAACAAAATTGCATTTCCCAATCTACAACACAAGCTGAATATGTAGCAATAGTAGTTAATTGTTCAAACTTAGTGTGGATCACGCAAATTTTGAAAGGTATGAAGGAAGAAATCATTGAGCCAGTTGTTATTTTATGTGATAATACAAGTGCTATCAATATATCGAAGAACCTTATGATGCACACTAAAAATAAGCATACTACTATCAAGTATCATTACTTGAGAGAGTTAATTCAAGAAAAAAAAGTGAGATTGGAGTATGTTAATACAAAGGAATAATTAGCATATATATTCACTAAAGCATTCCTTAAGGATTCTCATCAGTATCTAAGAGATAAATTAGGGGTGACTCCTAGAATCAAATAGGAGTGTTGCATAAAATGTATTACTTAGAATATCTAACAAATTGATGCAAGGAGGTCATACTTTAGGAGTTTCCTAAAGCTGTGAAGAGTAAAGAACAAGATGTTGATCAGTCATAAGAAAGATGATAGAGGGAGTATATAGTTCAAAGAGTTGACATGAAGATATCTACATGGTGAAGATGAATGTCTTTGGAATTGTTGTCAAAGAGGGATAGATTCAGAAGAAGTTACCATAAGAAAATGAGGGAGAGATTTAGTAACCTATGAATGAGTGAAGTTTCCATGAATAAGATGAGGGAAAGATTCAGTAAACTTATCAACAGATAAAGAGGGAGAGAAATCTATCCAAGAGGGAGCTGATATTTGGATGAGAATCAGAATGAAGATAATGATATTAATGAAGATCAGAACACAGAGAGAGTTGACATAAGTTGCTTCATTACATACTTTTTGGATTGTATTGTAACTATGCATATGAAATTTATGGTGTTGCCATCAATGCCAAAGATGGAGATTGTTGGAAATGACAATTGAAATAATTTTTATATTTTCATTGATGTCAAACCTTAATTGGTGAGACAATTTCTATCTAGTAAAGTATGATCTCTTTTTATTGATGAAGAGGATTTGAAAAGAGGAGATAACAAGAAGACCTAGTGGGAAGGTTAAGTTATGAGAAACTACAATAGGTACTTGATTAGTTGGTACATTGGCAAGGTAATGAGTTGTTTATCTATAACACTAAGTGAATAAGTTATTTATTTTGAAGCTTAGAATAAATGAGGAAAGAAAGTCTGAAAGCTTAGGCTTAACCAAGCAAAAGAGCAGAAGATTAAGAAACTTTAGTGTAAGCCGAGTGATGCTAGTGTTGATCGAGCACCAGTATAAGCTGATAAAATTTAGTGTTGACCAAGCATCATTAATTATAGAGCATCAGATAATTAACCGAGCAAAGATAATGATTGCTGAGAAGAACAATTTTAGTGATGATCGAGTTATTTGATGATGACCGATCAGAAGAAGATAGTGATGACCGAGTGTCAGTAATTTATAGTTTATGAAGGAATTGAGATTCCCAACCGACATGGTTTACTCCACCCCCTAATCTTGGAAAAATCTATAAATAGAAGGCAAAAATCAGGAGAAATTGACTTGATTATCATTTTATAATTACATCCTTATTATAGTTAATTGGATTTGCCAACAAAATTTTAGTATATTTTGAGCAAGATAGGCTTTATTTGATCATTTTAGAATAATATTTTTATTTTAGAGTTGTCTGTAATGGATTCTTGCTGAGATAATTTCATTAGAATCTTTAAATAGGGATCCATGAGATGTTTATTGATTTTTAATTTCAATTCAATTGATTTCAAGGTTAAATTTAGCTTAATTTGAGTCAAATATTAGAAAACTAATCTCATGAAGGTATTTCTTATACACAATAACTTGGTAACCAAATCCTCTAATGATAGGATATTTGAACTCACACTGTCAATGATGACCTTACAATATTTTCTTGCAACTTTACATCTTATCTTGAACAAACTCTTCCTTAACACCATTTCTTGATCAGGTTCTTTATTACATAAGACTCTTTGGACCATCAGGTTTTCTCCATCTTCTAGTTTATTCATAGATTTAGGTGACTCTTCTTTCACAAATGCATTCCTTCTATTACTACCAATCTTCTTTCTTGAATTCCCATGAGTACATTCAAATTCTCTATGAAATTCTTCTCCACATTTGAAACAAGTTCCTTTAAACTAGTTCCTTTCCTCTCTTTTGCAACCATTACCTCTAGGGTAACCTTCTCCTCTTCTCCGATATGAGCTCTCTTCTTTCCATTCAGACTTTCCTTTATCTTGAATGGAGTAAGATCTACCTCCTCTAAATTATCTACCTCTACCTCTTTGAAATCTACAACCTCTTTCTCTCTATCTATGTTGATGCCTCTTGTTCAAATTTTCCTCTTCTTTTAGGGAAAATTGATAAGCTCCTCAATACTATCTATTTTGTAAAGACTAATTTCATCTTGAATAGATATCCTCAAGCCATTTAGGTATCTTACAATTATTTAAACTTTACCCTCCATATGCCCAAATATGATATCCAACCTATAGAATACTTTAGCATATTCCTTCACACTAGATTCTTTTTGTTTTAGATTTTGCAATTTCCTCAAGAAACTAACTTTATAATCACCAAGTAAGAATTTACCCTTCAACTTGTTTATCATTTTATCTCAAGATTTGATCTTTTCCTATCCTGTCCTTTGTCTATCTATCTACAAATATTCTCACCATAGAGATGCATGTCCTTTCAACTTAGTGCTAGAAATATTCACTTTCTTGTAGATGCATTAGTGCTCTTATATTTAAAATACTTATCCATCTTTGTGATCCAGTCAAGTAATTCGTCAGCATCAAGTTTACCATCATAATCTAGTAAATTGAAATGTGATCTTGCATTCACTTTAGTTAGATCTCTCAAGAATTTTTCATCACCTTGTTCCAATTTAGGTTCATTATTTCCAACTAATACCCCATGTTCATCATTACCTACATCCTCACTAGGTCTACCTCTTCTTTGGGAAGTCTCTACTACTTCTAATCTAGCTGCAATTTGTCTCAACATATCCATCATGCTTGGATCTGCTCCTCTCCTTCCCTGAACTATTTTTTTGTCCACCCTCTCTGATTATAGGTTAGGTCTCAACATTACCATCCTACAACCAAATCAACTTAGGTCTTCACAAAAATCAGGTTCATCAATCAACTCCACAAGGAACACAACTTAGCTTTGATACCACTTGGCATAGTCATCGATGGAGAGACATCAACGACCTTAAACCATAATTCTAAATATTATCCTTGATTATAATATTTGGTTAGAGACCTCAAACCCCTATTATAAAGATTATCCTTGATTACTAACTGAGATCCCCTTTCAGATAAGTATTACATTACATAAATAGGCATCACAACATGGAGGTGAGCCCAAGAACAAAGATCATTCCCTAAGAATAGGAAACATGTTAAAGAAAATAGGACATGTACTAAATCATAATGAACTCAATCCATAAACCATGCAAGGACCAAAAAACTAAGATTTAGGGCCAACAAATGATCCAAGAATAAATATGTATGCTCCATTGAGCTTCACAAGCCCTATATTTCCATTGCAAGATTAGAATTCACCAATAGGTCGCAAACTAGCAAGAACATACAACCTGAGAGAGAAAAAAATCATAACTTGAGCAACAAAGAACCAAATGAGCTGAGAACTTAGGAACATGGTCCAAGATAGGTCCTGGATATAATATGATAATCACATAAGCTAACTTGAACATATGATGAATCGCCAACTTGATCTCTCAAATTGGAAAACAAGAATAATATTGAATAGGAATATTTTTGGTTCATGCAAGATTGCTTCGAACCCAAGATGCTCACACATCACTAATATGGCTGATTTCTAGAGGGATCACTAAAAAAAATGATAATAAATAAATAAAATATTTTAATTGTTACAATTGCATCTCACATATACATAAATTATAGTTCCACTGAAGCTCAGTAGATAGATTCTGCATAGTTCATTAGATTATGTTCAATTACTCCGCACTTTGCAATATCTGACTCCTTTTCTATATTAATATCATGTCATTGTATCTCATTATCTCATTACCGAAAAAGATATATCCTATATATATAAATCTATAAATTCTTTAGGTCAGCTTCATACACTATTTAAAATTTGTGTTAGCTCCAAAAATACTTCACACATTTCATTTAGATGAGTCAACATAAGCATAGTAAAAATTTAAGTTAACTAGAAACCACATGATACAATCAATCCTTAACCTTACCCCAAAATTACAAGGAAAAATATTGTCTTCTAAATAATTGTAAACATCTTGAAGACCCTATTTTGTACCAAATAATTTGGTAGATAAAACTTCCAAACTTTATTACTTTCATACCATAGAATGACATCACATGAAAAATTGAATTTAAGTACTACTATCATTCATAAACATACTATCAAATTTGTAAAGAAATGTCTGTAAACATAGAGGGGTGCAAGCCAAAAAGTGAACATGGTCATATACTTAGCTAGGCAAAACATACAAGATCACTCCAAAAACTATCGAAGATGTTCATGCTCATGTCTCTTGGAGAAATACAAGATTAATGAAAAGATTCCAACATTCTCCTCCTTTGTCATTGATGGCAATATGCACAATTGTTTTTCACAATAAACCATATATCTGACTACTCCATATACTAGTCCCCCTTTGACATCAAGCGTAAATGGATTGTAAAAAAAAGTCTTATGTTGATTTCTACTGAATGCAATGAATTATCCCCCTAAATAGAATACAAAAAGATTCTATAAAAATATTAATTGACACACTTATGCAAATATTTTTTCAATTAGAGAATTTTGACCCTTGAAGATTTTGCATATGTTCTAACTAGACATTATTATTATCATTCTAGACTTGTAATGCATATTCAATAAAAGTGTCCTGAATATCTAACATATTCAATATACTTTCACCTTCTACAATAGTAGTATGAACTATATTATCCCATTCAGTCTATTGTACTTTGAGAAGAGCACAAGAAACTAGGGATACATTTTCATTTATTTAATCCCTTATTTTTTCTAAAGGTAAAATGACATTCTCTATCTATTATTGTAGTTCAAAGAAGCTCCTATGAAAATATTTAATATTAGAGTCCTTATTGATCTAGGCATGTCAAGTTATTCCTGTCAAAGGTATGATAAGTTGTATTAATTTGACACTCAATGGATGTTGGAGTACAAAGAACATTAAGAGTGGGGGAGGACAGGGGGAGGGGGGAAGGTGGATGAATGAATGTTATTAGACAACTTCAATTTTAATTTAACATTTTTAATAATGTATCAAAATTACATATGAACCGAGGATATAATATTTTAATAGAAACAAGTATAATAAAAAAAATGACACATCAACATGAAAAATGAAATGCTCATAGTAGTGTCATGAAAATATAATTTTCATGAGTGGAAAACCTTCATAGGGATGAAAAAACCACTTGAAAGTGCCTCGCTAGCTTAATGAAAAAAGTTTAATTGGAAAAGCGACACGAGCTTTTATTTTCAAACTCAATGATGAATATGCCTCACTAACAAAAAGTCGCAACATAGTTCACAATAAATTTTAGATTATACATGCACATAATATCATCTTTGTTTTAATTGAGAATATTCCCTGAATATCTCATTATTATTGATATTTAGAAGCAATAGTCTGTATGTAGCACAATACAAAGCTCTGTTTTAAGAAATATGATCATATTATATATACTAAGTAGTGAATATGATAAATTGCATTAATTCAATACTCTATTTTTAACAATATGACCAAATTGTATCATATAGAGAAATGCAAAAAGCTCATTTATGACTATTTTGAAATATGCAAAGAAACCCTTCAAAAAGACACCTGAGATCTCCTCTATATAGACTTATTTATGATAAAACCCTTTTAACAATTTTTACTAAATCTTAAGCTTTGTATACACAGACTCTACATCATCTCTATGTCTAGGTCCCCTCTTTATGTACTAAATAAACTTTCAATATTTTAAATGGATAAATGAAACCAAAATTGCTACTACTAACTACCATTTCATCTTCAGAAGTATAACCATTTATTAGAGCCATAACTTATTCAACCTTTATCTAAAAAATCTTTCTTTGACAAAGAAATTGATTATTTTAATCTCTAACCATTATTTATCAAGAGAAAAAGTTTGTTACCAAAAACATGTGTTTGTGTCAAAGTAATCATGTCAAACCTTGTAACTCACAACAATGAACCATAACCATTTATAGCTCCAATTCCATATTCCAAAAACCACCTTGACTCCTTGTTGTTGCTAGCCAAATCTTGTGCCCATGTCAGCTATGGTTTGTGGAAGAAATGATTTTTAAAAAAGAAAACTATTTGAAAATGATAAATTCAAAACCCTACACATTCAAATACTTCTTCAATACCAAAAGTTAAGGAGTGACTTTTGATGGGATTTGATCCCAAATAATATTTAAATGATAATGCAACAATGAGAAACCAAACCAATGTTTTTGATGCTAAAGACCACAATGATGTATGTGTCTCATACAAATGATGCCAATAGTTATACAATGACCAAACATGTTTTTTTTCCGTTCTTTGTGAATATTATGCCAAAAATAATATCATTACTTGTATATGCCATAATTTAAAATTTTCACTCAAATCCCATTATAAAATAATTATCCTTGAGTATCTCAACAGTTTATTCACATCTTATCCCTTGAAGCATAGTAGCCTTATATGCATAGTAACCTTATAAGATCATATCAATGAAGCATTGACAAGGTATTAAATTCTTATTAGAAACAAAAAACCTGATGTAGGAGCATCCTGGGTGTAAGAGCAATCTTGCATCACCCAAAAATATTTTTTGTTTTTGTATTCAATAAGGGCTATCTTGTGTAGAGCTGCTATTTATGGAACTTGCTATTTTTAGTAAGTTGGTCATATGATCTTGGAATGTTCTGATTTCACATGTGGAGGTTCATCTCAGTCGTATCAGTCTGCTAGTAAAGTTTCATTGACAGATCAAGTCTAGCTTTGGAGATATTGAAGATTTTTGGTATTGGCAGCAGGGTACAGAAACTTTGAACTCAGTTTTGAAGGCTTTAGAGGCCCCGAATGAGGTCAAAAATTTGAGTAATGGGTGCTTGCGTGAGTCAAGCCTGTAGAATACTTCGCAGCCTTTCCAAATTGGGGTTATAATAGTCAATCAGAGCAACTGGTGATGACTTATGGTCTTCGGAAGTTGAGTCACCTGAAATGGAGGAAAATAATTTTCCTTCAAAATTTCTGTTCGGGTTTCAAAAGTTATTTTGAGCTGACTTTGATGTAATAAATTGTAAAATAAAATAATTCAAGTTTGGTCGGCCCTTTGGGCTAAATTTTTGGAACCTTCTCAGGCGGTGGAAATTGCCTATATAAAGAAGGCCCGTAGTGTTGTCTTAGGCAGTTCTGGGTAGATCTGGGTAATGATTCGAGGCTTTCTCCTACAGAATATTGTAAGGGGAATGCCCATGTGGCTTTGCATATTGTAATTCTGAAAATTTCTAACTCCACATTTGTGGAGATAATAAGAATCCCATTTTCTGTTCTTGCAAATTGTTGTTGTTTCTCTATTTCTGTTATGTGTTGTGGTATTAAGGGGAGCACCCTTCATCAAAACCACACAAGAAATTAATGTGTGATGCAAAACAAGATACATAAGATATCAAATAACAAGAAGATGAATCAAGTATGCATGTAATAATAATATGTCATATCAATCAAGAGAGATATATAAAAGAGATTGTTCAATCTGTAACCGTGATGTCCAATTTGAAACATTGTTTACAATCTGTCCACTGATGAATACCATATGGAATAATAATCAAATAGACATGTTGAATGTATCACCATATATCTGAATCTATTTTCATACAAATACCTATTATATATGTGTATTAAATATGTACGTATATTCCAATATCAATAATGATATGCCACAAGTATCACTTTCAATATAATTATATACCAATCATTCATTCCAACCAAATATGTAAATGTCAATATCAATGTTCAATACATGACCTATACTTGTGTACCATTAATTTCCTTTGTACCATCATACCATGACATATGCCTTTGTAACATAGTGTCTATATGTAAATACCAATATCAATATCCAATACATGACCTATACCTATATACCTTCAATATCACGTATACCATCAATACCAAGATGTATACCTATGTAGCATAGTATCTTTTTACAAAAAGGACAACAAAAAATAAGGGGCAACAATGGACTCCATTTATTGTTTTGTACTCTTGGTAGCTTCAAGCCATTGAAAACTATACAAATTCAAAGTCTGGGCCTCTTTGAGATAGTTCTTTTCCTTAGTAAGCAACTCTAGAAATATATATATATTTTTTCTGTAAGACCACATTTTCCTTTTAGGTCAGACATTCTCTTTTCTTTCTCCTTTTCAATTTCTTTGGACACTTAATTCTTAAGAACAAAGGAGTAAGATTTTAAATAATTTATCAACAATTTAAAAATTTTAGTACCTGAGAGAGATGGATTCATATTAGTTCCAAGTGTGACATTATGTAGTGTTTCTATTGCTTATTCTAGCAACTTGTGATTCTAGAAAAGTGATGTCATTTTGAAATTTCTCTACTAGTTTTCTGGGAATTATTTCTTTTTATTTCATATGCTATTGAAATATTGTAAATAAAGTATAAACACTTCTTCTCTATTTATTATATCCTTAAGCCATTGTAGATGAGGGAAATGAGGACTTATATTTTCAACGGCTTCCAACATCCAACAATGGAATATCTGCCAAACACACACATATGCAAATAAAATATCTAATATAACCCACACATACATTCAAATTGATTTTTGATTCTATTTCTCTCCTATTTGTTAAGGTCTTGTGCACAAAAATGGATTCTCTCAAAAGAACATGAAAAAAAAGATATGAAGAATAGAGATTGAGAGATGAATAATAAAAATATATGCAAAGATGCAAGAGGAATCTAAAATGCAAATAAAGCTAAAATGAAAGAAATGGATGTATACAATATGCAAGTGATGAATAGAAATGAGAAGAGGCAAAGTTTAAATAGATTTCCTTGGGAGGCAATCACATATAAGGATGGATGTGGGATAAAAGATGCGGAAGGGAATTCTAAGTGTAAATTCTACATTGACCAAGTGAATGCAAATGATAGAGGTGAAAGAGGATAAATAGAGGAATGAAGTGGGTATGAGAGAGATTTAGGAATTTATGGATTAAATGGAATACTAATAGAATATATTTATTTAATGAATTTAATAGAGAAATAGGACAATGATGTAAATATAAATATTAAATATGGGATATTTTGTAAATCATGAAATTTGTGAAGAGAATTACTATTCAAATAATCCCAAAATGGCTAGGGCTAAGAAGGATACTTATATATTTTTAAAGGATAAACCCCTAGGTTCAAAAGATGTTCCTTCAAGGGATGATGGTGGGGTTCACCTTAGTAAATTGAGAAACCCAGAAAGTGTAGCCAAGGCCCACCTCAAATTTTTTTATCTTTGATGAAGAAGACTCTAATTATACTCCGTCAATTGAATGTGTACTAGATTCATTTATCTTGAGCACATATATTAAATGAAAAGGAAAGGTGGAGGGAACTTCCTTTGTTTGAAAAAAAGTGTAAGGGAAGGATTTTTTGGTCACACTTTCCCATGTGAAAAAATTAAAACAAGATCTTGTTATGAGGATCCCACTTTGTAGACTCCACCCATTATTGATAGTAATTTGGACTTTCATGTTGGAATTCATAGAAGCGAGACTCCTTTCGAAAAGGAACCATCAGTTTATGATAGTGTTAACATTAAAAATAATGTTATGGAGATGTTGGATGACCACTATTCTCTTTTAATGTGGATTGTCTAAAAGATAAATGCTCTAAAAGATAGAGGGGTTCCTACTTTGAATAATCAAAAAGTTAAAAAAACTTTTGACCATGACCTAGGATCTTTCTAATGGGGTTAAGGACATCAAATACAATCATGAGCAGAGAATTAGGGCTTTGGAAGATCTGATGTCTCAAAAGTCCATGACAAATTAAAGGTTGTGCTTTGGAAGAAGATGGACTTAGGAGGCTTAATGCCCAGGATGATATTATCCATGGTTTGTCTAAAGGTGTTGCTGACTCCCTGTCTGGGAGTATTAAATAAAAAAAATAGATTGTTGATCATAGAGTTATCTCAGATTCTTTTTGAAGACTTGCCATAAGACTCAGAAGCAAAGAAAAGGGTGGTATGCCTATCGATAGTGTGGTTAACAAGATGTGGAACATAAAGGATGAAGTAATCAAGAAGAAAAGTTACGGGGATGCAATCCCCTATTTTTTGTGCTAATGCTTTGTTGTGGGTGCTTGGTTGGTTAACTATTAGTTCTTTTTGTGAATTTTTTTTCTTTGTAAGCGTTTTAGGTCCCTTTAAAATCTATAAATGAAAGATTTTTTTGGCAATATGCCAAATTATAGTACAGCTATCAAAATTCAACTACATAATTTTTAAATCAAACTCATTCTCAACCAATATAATCCATATAAATTACTCTTCAATTCAATTACATAATTTTTAATCAAACTCATTCTTTAAAAAAAAATCCATCGACAAAACTTAAAACAAAATTATAAGAAGACAAAATATGGATCAAACATTAATTAAAAAAAAATATAACAAATTCATAAAGGTAAAGACTATTTGACGCTCTTTTGGTCTAGAATGAAAAGCACAATTTCTCTCTTTCCTGAATCATAGGTGACCTAATTTTTCTTAAAGACGTATATAACAATGATACGGAGCTATTTCCTGTTTTTGGTTCACTTACCTAAACTTTCGGTAATGACAATGAGAAGGCTTATCACTCAGCCGAAATAGTACTAAATACATCTTCAGGCACAGAGGTCTTTGCAATAGCAAAATAATGGGAAAACGAAAACTACAGTCATGCCCTAATTTTGTCTAAAACGAACCTCTAATTTATGAGATGATGTTTACCTTCAAACCAGTTGTAAAAGGAAAGGTTACATAGTATATTGGGCAATTCTGATGTATTGCAGAGTATGATTCTAACTTTTTATTTAAAATTATACAGTGAAAATAAGAAACAACAACAACAATTATATCATGATTTTTGAAAATCTAATATCATTAAATATCAGAAAATTACGACAGGGGAGAAGTTCTGAGCAATACAAAATAAATGATACGCCATGGTGGACCATTGCTTGCTTGAACGTCCTCCTCTTAGACAGTAGGAGCGTAGCTACTAGATCCCTCTACATGATAGTGGTCTTCTGTTATGGGTCTCTGGTTACCTTCAGTGCAGAAGAGATTTAAGAACCCATTTCTTGTTATCGGGACTGGGTTCATCTCAGCTTGATGTTTTCTGTACTTTTGAAGATAAGTATGAAGGGCCTCTGCATAGACTTCCAAGCCAAGAGAAGCCATTGCCGATAGCAGGTCTTCACCAGTGATCGTCTTCCTATTGTCCTTCCCACACTGGTGAGAAGCCTCTGAAGTGACAAAACTGACAAACTCTGAAACACATTCTTGCATGGTGGCCTTGGCCTCCTTAGAGAGTAAGGCCTTGGGAGGGAGGATCTTGCGCATGATGTTGCCCACGTTTGCCATGGGCAGCAGCCTATCCTGTTCTCTTATCTCTCCACCTGCACTGTACTTGTTTAGATCAAGATCAGATGGACGATTGCTGGTATTCAGAGTATTGTCTCCCATTGTTTGTATCAACACCGCACACAAACAATTCTCTTGTACATACGCAGTAGAATATAGGGTTAAATAAACGGGTTTTTGTGGGGGACAGGATATTCTAAAATTGGAAAGGAAAGGTGTCATTAAGTTCAGATCATTCCACTTGTCATCACTTTAACTCTCCCATACTATATTTGATTGAACTGCCTTTATTCTTTTCTTTTTTTGTGTTAATAAAAAACAAGTTGATGTCCTGACAGTGGCTGAATGGGTAACAACTTCCTGATATGCTGGCCTGACATATAAATATATCTTCTATTTTTTACACCTTATTGCTCGAGTGGAGGTCATTATTCTGCAACACAAGTGAAATTTATGTGCTTGGCATTACGTAATTGGACCAAACAGTCATCGCTTATCTATCCAGTTTAGGTAGAAGCGTCTTTCATCATGATTTATGAATGAATCCTCCAGCAATCATAATCTTAATTTTAATGGCATAATCATTGCCGACAACTATAAATTTGAATGATCTTATTTTTATTTGTGTTGTTTGTTTAGTTAATTATTCTACGTATTTTTTTTAATTTTAAAGGATTTTAGATCAATATGATAAGTTTGTATGAGGTACAATTTTGTTTTTCTAATACGTTAATTAAAAACCATTCAACTTAGCTAGGATATGGTAGACTCATTGACATAAATTTATATTTTTGAAAGGGAAAACTAGTATTTTATATAATTTAAGTAATTTAGTAGAATTATTTTTAGTCAGAAATTAAGTAATACTATATAGAAATTATAACCTTATTGAAAATGATGATAATTAAGGAATAAATTTTGTTAGCTTTCTAATAAAAAATAGATTATTTTAAATTAAAAATTATTAGATCCTTATGCTTTAGTTCTTGGAAAAATTTTAAAAGGTGGTGTATGTGGATTGAAATTAGAATATTCTTCTTTATTCTATGCTAGACCAACTTTGTGGTTTTGGATCTAATTCTTAGGCATGATAACACTTTATAATTAGTAGCTTGAACTATCATAATGTCTAAATATCTTCTTGTGTTTTCTTAAGTAAATGAACTTCTTGACCTAGTGATATTTTCTATCAAATTCTTAAACAAAATTGTCAAAAAAATACAAGGATTGAATAAAGTTTTGTAGTTAACAAGATTGAAACATCTTCACATGAATTCAATATTGTTCAGATAGTTAGTTAAATAGTTTTATCATTAGTAAGTCCTACTTACCTACTAATTTTTCAAGGAAGAGCTAAAAAATCTAATTCTAGATATTGTAAGTTGATGAGACATAGTACTATTTGTGTGACTACATATGCTATATCTATACTTGATTTTCATATAAATCAGATTGAATAGATTATAGAATATTCCAATATCACATGTGTCATGATCAAATAAATATATATGAATATTATTTATATATCAACACACTACCAAATTTAGTGATTGAAGTTATTTTCTTTGTGCCCATTTTCTTGGGGGTTCTAATCCCGCCAAAATCTACTTGTAAAGGGTTTTGGGCTCCCTTCAAAATCTATATATTCCTTAATAAAAAACTATACAAGTTTAGCATATGATCAAATTTAAAAATGAGGTTAGTTGGTTAAATATTTGATAATTATTATAATATAAGAAGTAAGAATTTGATTGTAACGATTACGTTAAATATACTAGTAATAAGGGGTAATTTACATGTTGCAATTCTATGTATTATTCATGTTTCTATAACACTCTTATTGAGTTTCCTTTTATTCTTAAAATGGATTCATAAATTAATTTGTGATTCATATTTTTTAATGAATGAAATTACATACATAGGTACACACACACACACACACACATGCATCTATGTAGATAGATCGATATATAGATACACATATACATATACATATACATATACATATACATATACATATACATATACATATACATATACATATACATATACATATACATATACATTGTTAGGAATAGCAGTCCACAATACAACTGAGAGGGGGGGGTGAATCAGTTGTATAACAGAATATTAAACTTTAAACTTTAAGGTCCACAATATTAGATCCAATGAACACAATAAATACCAACACAATAACACAATATTTTGGTCTCGAGAAAACCCTGTTAAAGGTAAAAACCCCGGTGGGAATTAGCACCCACAAATGATGTACTGAGAGTATAGTTATCCTTGTTAGAAGATATAGCTCCGTTAGGAGCTTATTGAAACATTATAGTACATAGTCCTTGTTAGAGGAAAAACCCTGTTAGGAATCAAGAACAAAAGAGAGGGCTCACTTCCCAAAGAAGGTTAAATCCACCTTTAGAACTCACTAGTTCATAACAGGTGTATATAAAGAAATACACAATCTTTTGAACTATTTTCCAACAATTGTCTTTGCTTGATCAGTTCCAATGAAGTCCTCCAGTAAACCTCTGCTCTACATACAAAAGACATGAGCTCACAACTTTTCCAACTTCTTTATATCATCAATATTCCATCTATATCTTTTCAAAGAAAAGACCTTTTATTTATACCTTATTACAATTTACCATGATCAGGTCGGCTCATGAGGCCTTTCTAATTACAAAAATTACATAAACCCTTGCTAAGATACAAAAGGTATCTAGAACAAGTCTACAATGATCACTTTACAACAATTAAGGACCAACGTCCTTAATTTATGCTTGCCAAATAAAAAACATGCTTCATTCCCTAAGTCAGCTCCAAAATAAGCCATTGCCAGAATGATGCCATAGATGACATCATCAATAATTATGTACCTTGAGTTCACCAATGAAAATACTTAAGTACCATGTCTATCATCCTTCAAGCTCGCATACCTTGAGTCCAAATCCTCTGAAAGATATACTAGAAACCCAGAGACTAGCTCTGTCAATTCTCACTGTCTCAGTCTAGTGACCAGTCTCTACCAAAATAGTTGTAACTCTCTCAATATGAAACATCTAGTGATGCGATCACAGATATAAGATCACAACATCCATCTAAACTCTCATCTGACTTCATAGCATCTGAAACATCCGTATAGTATCCATACACTTTGATTACCCGTCTGTTTTCTTCATAGAAACATATGTTGACATCAATGAAAAAATGCAAATGACAACAATATGAGTGTCCATTCAGTAACGTAGTGATTAAACATATTAAATGTCTTAATCACCTCCCATGCATTAGCAATATCCAATAATCTCCCCCTTTGGCATTGATGTCAACATATGGGAAAATCTTAATCCAAAAGTTATATCAATCCAAATTCCTCTAGTCAAACAATATTTTCATAGAGTAAGGATTTTCTCATAGCAACACTCCCCCTTTGACAACAATGGAAAAGGGTGCCATGAGGCTTTGGTTTCCTTCACAGATAAACTTTCATCCATGATCATTGCCCTTGAGGAGTAGATCCATGCATCCAGTCCAGATAGTGATAAGGCTTTGAATACCTCTAGACTAATGCATCTCTGCACCATTTAGTTCTGACTAGGAGGGGCTTGAACCCCCAGCATACCTCTGAGATATTCAAAGGTATCTTTAGGTAGTGGCTTTGTGAAGATGTCTACAATCCGCTATTTTGTACTGATATATTCTAATTTGATTTCTTTTTCTGCCACCTTGTCTGTTAAGAAGTGATACTTGATAGAAATATGTTTAGTCTTGGAATGCATCACCATATTCTTTGACATATTCACTGTATTGGTGTTTTCACAATGAATAATCACAGTCTTATCAAAAGTTATTCCAATGTCTATCAGCATTTGTTTCATCCAAATAATCTGAGTGCGGTTTATAACAACAACAACATATTCTGATTCAATAGTAGATTGTGCTATACAATCTTGTTTCTTACTTAGCCAAGAGACCAACTTTTTCCTGAGGAAAACTGCACCACCACTAGTACTTTTTCTATCATCAATATTCCCTGCCCAATCAGCATCAGTATAGGCATGAAGTTCAAAGCTATCATTTCTGTCATACTATAAGCCATAATCTATGGTTCCCCTTAGATACCTCAGTATCCCTTTCACAACAGCTAAATGTGATTCTTTGGGTTCTTCCTGATATCTAGCCACAATTCCAATAGTATTAGCAATATTTGGTCTGGTGTGAGTCATATATTGTAGTCCTCCAACCATTGATCTATACAAAGTCTAAAAAAAACCCTTTGATTCATCATCAATTATTAGCTTGCTGCCAATCACCATAGGTGTTCTTACTAGTTTACAATCTTCCATTCCAAATTTCTTAAGCAATGCTTTGAGATACTTGGTCTGAGAAATGAAATACCATTCTCATTCCAAGTTATTTGCAATCCAAGAAAGAATTTCATTTCACCTATCATGGACATCTCAAATTCACTTTCCATTTCTTTAGAAAATTTCTTACATAGATTATCATTACCTCCAAAGATAATGTCATCCATAAATACTTCTACTATTAGGATTCCATCTTCATTAGTTCTTAAATACAAATTACTATCTGCATTACCTTTTCTGAATCCAAGCCCAAGTAGATACTTGTCTAACTTTGTATACCAAGCCCTAGGATCTTGCTTCAACCCATACAGGGCTTTCTTTAATTTGCACACCATTTCCTTGTCTTTGCATAGAGGAAATCCATCTCAGGGTTGTTCTATATGTACTTCTTCTTCAAGATCTCCATTAAAAAATGCAGATTTAACATCCATTAGATACACTTTGAAGCTTTTATGTGTAGCATAACATAGGAATAATCTTACTGCCTCTATTCTAGCAACATGAGAAAATGTTTCATCAAAGTCTATGCCTTCTTGCTGTGAGTATTCCTTACATACAAGCCTTGGTTTGTTCCTTACAACAATTCCTTCTTCATCCATTTGGTTTCTAGAAACCCATTTTGTTCCTGTTACATTTTTATTTTTAGGTCTAGGAACCAATTCCCAAGTATTACTCTTCTTTATCTGATCCAATTCTTCTTTCATAGCATTTATCCAAGATTCATCTTTAAAGGTTTCATCTGTAGTTTTTGGCTCAACTTGAGAAATCAAACAAATTTCTTCTCTAACTTTTGATCTAGTTAGCACTCCCTGACTGGTATTGCCAATAATTTGATTTTTAGGATAGTTATTTTTACATACCTTGGAGTTTTAGGAGTCTCAGTAGTCTTTCTTGTACCAGCATCACAAGCCTCTTTTTCACTTTCTTCCTCAACAAGTTCTTCTACAGCTGTAGTGGTTTCTTTCATCTCTAAAATTTGTTTACTGTCATACATTCTTTCTTATATCTGAAACTTCTCTTCTATTCTCACATTGTTACTTTCAATCATCTTCCTCAATCTTAGATTGAAACATTTGTAAGCCTTGCTTTTAATAGAGTAACAAAGGAAGATTCCTTCATCATTTCTAGCATCAAAATTCCCTATCTCATCATCCCTTTTGATATAGCATTTACTACCAAATATTTTGGAATATTTTACAGTAGGAGTATGATCAAACCATAGTTCATAGGGAGTCTTACTTGTACCTTCTCTGATTTGAATTATGTTTAATGTGTATACTATTGTTCCAACAACCTCTCTCCAATGTACATGAGATACATTTCTTTCAATCAACATTGTCCTAGCAACATCAAGTATAGTCATGTTTCTTCACTCTGCTATCCCATTGTGTTGTGGAGTCATAGGGGAAGATGTTTGTCTCTTTATCCCATAATCTTCACAATATGAATTGAATAAGTCTGAAGTAAATTATCCACCTTTGTCTGATCTTAAACACTTGATCTTTAAACCTGATTCATTTTCTACTTTTTCTTTGAACAACTTGAATTTATCAAATGCTTCTGATTTTTGTCTTAAATAAGTAACCCACATCCTTCTAGAAAAGTCATCAATAAAGAGTATGAAATACCTTTCACCATAGTATGAATTTATTCTTGTAGGTCCACATAGATATGTATGTACTAGATCCAACTTTCCTTTTGATGTATATGATTTTCTCTTATGACTACTTCTAGTCTACTTTCCCATAACACATTCTCTGCATACAGTGTTAGATGGTTTCACAATCTTCAGTAGATCTCTTACTACATTATCCATAATTGCCTTCACAAAGTTATCAAAATTAACATGACAAAATCTCCTATGCCATAGCCAACTATCATCTACCTTCACAACAAAACAAGAGGCTCTAGATGTGTTTAGTTCAAATACATAACCTCTAGATTTTGAACTAGTAGCAATCAGTTTTCCTTCCTTGTTTCTGGTAAAAAATTTACCATTAACAAAGCTCAACTGAAAATATTTATCCATTAACTCTTTGACACTCAACAAATTATGTTTTAGTCCTTCAACAAGTAGTACATTGTTTGTATTAGTCTTTCCATCCAGAGTAATGAATCCTACTCCTATGATGGATTTAGGGAGATTGTCCCCAAACCTCACAACACCTCCATCATAATTCACTAATTTAACAAAATTATTCTTATCACCTGTCATATGATGAGAACATCCACTGTTAATTATCCATTCAATTTTATTGTCAACATGATATATTAATGCTTTTTCCTCATGTACTGGTTCATCTTTAATAGCAACAAATCCAATCCCTTCATAATATAAATAATCATCATCAGAGATTCCTTCACTAGCATAATAGCATTATTTGTCTCTTCTAATATTTGCATAATCAGTTTTGTACTTACAAACTCTTGTAGGACATCTAGATGCAAAATGACCTACCTTATTACATGAAAAACATTTCAAAGGTAACTTGCCTTCAAACTTTCCCTTACCTCTTTTTTCTCTTCTACCAATCAGTGCAACAAGTTCATCCATCTTTTTTTCTTCTGCCATTATCTTTTCCCATTCCTCAACATACTCACCAAGCTCTTCTTTTAGGTCTTCTTTGCTTGTGCTCAGAAGTGCAGATGATTTCTTGTGAGCAGATTCCTTAAATGCAGATTCAACTTTAGGTATTGTTGGTTGTGGATTATTCCCTTTGATCTTCAACTTGCATATTTACACTTTGATGGATAATGTAAATGAAACTCCTGACTCTATCACCTCTCCAAAGTCCACAAGGAAGAGGGCCAACTGACAGGGATCAAAGGATCCTTCTACTCTTTGAACTTCAATGCTCAGGCAGGTGTACTCTTGACTCACTTCTTCAAAGGAGTCTCAAAATGATGTATACAATGCTCAACACAAGTCAATAAATGACTTACCAAATGAATGTTTATGTTTGTGTGGTTGTTAACCATGACTTCAAGAGAAGGGACCAGTGCCTTATCCTAGGGCTAAGAGTCACCCAACTGTATACTTCAACTAAATACCTTAAGTCAAACATAATGGAAACCAGGGTAAGTGCTTTGCTTATTACCCCTTTCCCTCAAGCACAAGGACATCAAATTCTATACGTGGCTACAAACTCACTGAATTCACCTAAAAGGCTTTAATCCTAACTTTGTTAGAAACTCAGAGATGAATTCAAAATACTCTTTATTTACCATACATTAACAAACTTTGTGACATTAACATATATGAGCTCAGAGACAAGCAAGAAGACATACACAAGATACAAGATTGGGATTCAAGAATATTTTCATTAACAAATCCAGAATTAGCATACAATTAGCATGACACCAAGCTAAGGAAAAGACACCAAATCAAACCTCTATTAGTGTATTACAGTAAAAAACTAGGGACCAAAAGCAACAATATTTTAGAACCCTTGTAAAATCAAAGATTCTGCAACTTATACCCCTAGCTGCCTTGGGATCCTCAAGATCAGATGCAACAAGCTTCAGACAGCTAAGGTTAGGGTCTCAACCACCCAACCAATTCAAACAATCACAAAATTTACTGTGGGGGCAGGAAACACAAGCAGCCTGGAGAAAAAAAATCTCTAGCAAATCAACAATCATGAAAATCTGTGAGCTCAGCATAGTACACCAGGAATGCCATTAAAATTAGTCTAATCATTGCCTACAAATAGTTCCTCGAGCACAAAACCATACTCCACCAAGTACAAAAACTCCTTTGCAATTAACCGCATAGACCCTGGACCACATCACAACAACCTACCGCCATCAAACCAGCAAGAAATCCACCCAAAAAGCATTAAAACCAGGTACCTTTGGTCGCAGGAAACCCTCTGCAAATTTGAATTTGAATTCCAATGGTCACTTCATGGCTTTAGCGACAAAACGGTGGCCATCGTTTAAATCTTTGTCAACATTAAGTCCTGACCATAGATCCTCTTTTTCTTTCCCGGGCTTCACAACTCTAACTCATCAGATACTCCGGGCTAACTCCACAACTGCGATATCTCAATAGTTGTCGCATGATCGCATAGCACGGAGACGGGCTACGTGATCATGCGACAACCCACCAACACTACAATCGTTGCCTGCCCCTAAGTATCAGACCCACCTCATGCATCCACCTCAGCACCTACCGGCTAATGAAAATCATGTACATCACCCCACCTAGGAAATGGATCCATCGCCCGTCAACTCTTTTAAACACTGCTAGATCGGACAGTTGTCGCATGATCGCAAGGGGAAAGAATATTCCTTGCGGTCATGTGGCAACCGTAGGATTGAAAGGGCTCTGACAACTGGGCCCACCAGAAGCCACATGCCACCAAACCACACTGGCAACCAATCAAAACTCAGCACGTCACCACCGTGGTCACCACAGAACTGCAACACCAACTACGAAGAGCCAGGACCCACGAGGACAAATGGCAAGCGGTCGCATGTCAAAAATTTTTGACATGCGGCCATGCGACATCCAATAAGAACATGCCATCTGCTACCCCTCTGACACCGGGCCCACATCACGCTCACATAAGAAAATCCGACGGCCGTCACAAAGGTGCTAAGGATAAACACCATGCAACTTCACCAGGCGACCAAGCGACGTCCATAGGTCTTGTCCGAGCTTTAACCGCACTGGAAGCATGAGAAGAGACAAACTACCAAGCACTCAGTGATTGTGGAAAACTTAACCACCAGCCAAGTCGCCAGATGCTAGGGACTTAAGCGTCAGGATTCAGCGACAAGGAGAAAACTACAAGTCGCCAGGTAGCCAAACACAATGAAGAGCTGGGACCATGCAAACAGGTGGCAAGCAGTCGCATGATCACATGTCAAAAAAGTTTGACATGCGGCCATGTGACAGCTAATCAGGAAGAGCTTTTGAAGGCCCGGGCCTACTTGTCATCGCACTTGCGCACTTAAGGAAAGCCGACAGATAGGGAACTAGTGCGAGGTTGAAAACACACAATATTTTCAACACAACAGAAGACTGAAAACACACAGAGTTTTCGACGCCAAAGGATAAGCGCACAAAAGCAGGAAACACAAGGTTGAAATAATGAAGGCCGAAAACACACAGATCGAAAACATCATGGACTTTCAGAAACACTGTGGGTTTTTGACACTATGGAAAATTTTGACAACATTTCTAGTAGACATAAAAGTTTGAATAACTTCTTGGATTTTATGATTTAGCATGAGAAGATTAGACCAGAGCAAGGTGACAACATGAGGAACACAGGGTAGGGCACAAACCATTAAACATTAAGGATTCATCGCAAGTCAAGATTGAGATTGCAGGCACAGCAGGACAGCAAAATAAAGACATTGCATGGAATAGGCCAACTTCACAAGATTTTGCAATGATAGAAAAAGGGCCTAATAGTGGCTCTGTCTGGGGATGTATGCCTCCTACAGGCATAGCAAGGACTTAGAATCACTAGTAAAAGTAGACCATCCCATAGGAAAAAATTACAGAGCAAGGAACAAGCAGGGCAAGACAAGCAACAGGACCGAAAACTGACAGACCAGGGCAAAACAGGGTAGGGGAAAGCAACTTATATATAGAGATTTACAAGATGTACAACCCTAACTATTGTTCATGGACTTCAATTGAAGTACTGCTTCAAGAATTGTCCATGAACTAGCAACTCTTGAATACCACCATTAGAATCCTTGATGATGTAAGAATCTTGGCCCCATTTCTCATGAATCAGATATGGCCCTAACCAGATGGGATCAAATTTACCATGTTTCCTCTTATCCTCCAATCTAGCATTCCAAACTAACACCAAATCACCAGGCTCAAACTTTCTGTCAATAGTCTTTTTATCATATAGATTCTTAACCTGCAACTGCAATTTGGCATTCCTTGCAACTATTTCTCTTCTAGTTTCAT
Source organism: Chamaecyparis obtusa (assembly GCA_027943335.1). Taxonomy (NCBI): domain Eukaryota; kingdom Viridiplantae; phylum Streptophyta; class Pinopsida; order Cupressales; family Cupressaceae; genus Chamaecyparis; species Chamaecyparis obtusa. The sequence goes on along the minus strand of BSBK01000515.1, from coordinate 320,314 downwards.
GGAACCTAACAAGGTCCTCAATTCTCAACTGCATCTCATCATCAATGTCATCATCATACAACTGCACAAACTTGTACATCTCCAACAAATTATTCTGAGGCATTCTAACATGAATTCCATACACCAGGTCAAATGGTGTACAACCAATTTCCCTCTTCATAGTTACCCTATCAGCCCATAAAGCTAATGGCAGCTTTGAATTCCATGCCCTCTTATTCTTCTCCAGAATCCTCTTCAAGATTTTAATCAGACTCTTATTAGTAGATTCTGCCTGACCATTTCCTTGCGGATGATAAGGTGAGGAATTAGAAATCTAAATTCCCAAACCTTTGCAAAAGTCCTTATATTCGGCTGACCTGAAGCACATAGCATTGTCACTCACTATCCTCTCAGGGCACCCAAACCTTGTAATAATATTATTCATCAGAAAGTCAATTACCACCTTGCTAGTTGCATTCCTTGTAGGTACAACTTCTACCCACTTTGTAAAGTAATCAGTGGCAACTAAGATCCATGAGTGTCCTCCACTTGACTTGTTTGGTATCTCCCCTATGAAATCAATTCCCCACTGTTGGAAAGGAGTCTGAACTTCTAATAGTTTTAATGGTACATTACCTAAAAACTTAAGCTTACCAGAGAACCTTTGACAAGCATCACATCTCCTTACCAACTGTTCTGTATCCCTGAAGATTGTGGGCCACCAAAATCCTACTCTCAAGATCTTATGAGCAGTTGTTTTACCCATATAATGTCCACCACAAACTCCCTCATGCGTCTCCTTCAACAATAGATTAGCCTGATTCTCATCTACACATTTCAATAGTATGCAATCCAAATTTTTTCTATACAACTTACATTTCGCAATTACATACTTGATGACCTGTAACTTCAATGTCCTCTTTTGATTATCATTCATACTATCTGGACACCTCATGTTTCTCAAATAGTAAATAATATCCTGATACCAAATACAATCATCCATATCACATGTATAATCAATTTCAGAATGATTTACCTAGTTTGCATCTAGATTGGATTGGGCCATCAACTTTGCCAATCCTTGTCCTCTAACCAATTTAGTGATCTGGATCTCAACATTGAATTCCTGGATCCTATTGATCTATCTACATCTTCTTTCAGACACCTCTTGCTGTGAGAAATTATCCTTCACAGCTGCACTTGGCACAAAAGCAATCACAACTGCTCCCATCAAGTAACATTTAAAAGCCTTGATTGCCTTCACAAGTGCATAAGCTTGCTTCTCATTTATGTCATACTTTAATTCGGCAACCTGCAAAGATTTACTAAAAAATGCAATAGGCTACTCAAAACCATCCTTATTCTTTTGTAACAAAATTGCAGCAATAGTATGAAAAGATGCAAAAGAAAAGATATGCATTGGGACACTATAATCAAGTGCCTTTAGCACTGGTGCATCTTTGATAGCCTGCTTGATATTTTTGAAAGCCTCATCAGGCTCACCCTCCTAATTGACTACAGATCCTTTCTTTAACATCTTGGAAATAGGTCTAGTAACCTCTGCAAAGTTTGTCACAAACCTCCTTAGAAAATTGACCTAACCAAAGAAGGATTGAATCCCTTTAACATTCTTTGGCCTCTGAATTTTATCAATGGCTGCTACCCTCTCAAGGTCAATTCTCACTCCTTGCTTCCCAACCAAGTGGCCAAGCAACTTACCTTCTGTGACACCAAAATCACATTTCCTTGGGTTTAATGAAATAACAAATTCTAAGGCCCTCATAAATATTTTCTCTAAATGAGCACAATGGTCCTCTTCCTTCTTGGAATAGGCAGTTAAATCATCTTGATACATAACAAGAAAATCATTAATAAAATCTGAAAAGGCAACATCCATTGCCCTCTGAAAAGTAGCACAAACATTTGTGAGACCAAAAGGCATTCTCACATAAACATATATTCCCCAAGGTGTTGTAAAGGCTGTCTTGAATTGTTCTGATTCCTTAACAATGACCTGATTGTAGCCAGAGAAACCATCCATCATTGATATCAATTCTACTTCGGTCACTCTCTGTAACATAGCCTCCATATTGGGCAAACAATAGTTATCTTTCAATGAGCTGATATTCAAATTTCTGAAGTCCACACAATGCCTGATGTCACCATTCTTTTTTCTTACAGGAACAAGGTTTGACACCCAAGAAGAATGCCTTATGGGCTTGATAATGCCAGCATCTCTCAACTTAATTAATTCTTCTTGCATCTTGGGTGCCAAAGTAGGATTAATAGGCCATTGCTTTTGCCGGAAAGGTTTAGCATCTTCTCTTAATGGAATAACATGCTGAAATAAATCCTCTCTATAAACCTTTAGGTCATCATACGACCATGCAAAAAAATCTTTGAATTTCCTCAATAATTGAACCAAAGGTCTCCTTACCTTTTGAGATTTATCTCTACCAATGTATACTTTCTTAGGTGCCTCATGTGATCCAAGATTTATCTCCTCAAGATCAACAAGATCTTCTCCTTTGATATTCTTTTGAACTTTATCTTGGTTGTCAAAGACAGTCTCCAAAAAAACAAGCCCCTTGGGCACCTTGTTAGTTCTAAGTTGAATGACCTCATTGCCTAAGACAACCTCCCTTCCTTCTATTGAATCAACCAAGGCTGAACAATCAAGTTCCTGACCATGATACTGATCCTTGCAATCCATAAACTTCAAAATATCATTATCATCATCAAAAACTTGCCAATTCTCAATATTGTCTGGTATACTAGGCCTAGCCTGAATTTCAACTTTAGAAATACCAGAGAATGTAACATCATTAGGATTGATTGCAATATTGGCCAACAAGTCAGCCATCTTGTTGTTACTCCTATCTCTCCACTCAATATTAAAGGCATCAAAATGCTCAATCAAATCCCACACTGCATTCATATATTGTTTCAACTTTCTATTCCTGGAAGCATATACTGACCTGACTTGGGACACCACCAACTCAAAATCACCAATAACACTTATACATTTTATACCATGCTTTTGTGCCAACCTCAATCCTAACATCAAGGCCTCATATTCTACTATATTGTTGGTACAAAAGAAATTCAATGTGAGAGAGAACTTGTAGGTGTTTCCATCGGGAGAAATAAGTAAAATAGCTGCTCCTGCACCATCTTTGCAGTTTGCACCATCAAAGTACATGACCCACAAATCACCCTTCATAGAGTTAGCACCTACCTCCATAGAAATAGGTGAAAAAACAAGCTCATTTTCAAATACAGGGATCTCTACCCTAAAAGCATTTACATTAGTATCCACAAAATATGTAGTTTCATCATCTATGTTTCTCTCAATCACGTGGCATACTCTTGGCTCTCGTTCAATCTTAAAAAATTGATCATCAATCTTGAAAGTTGCATAGGACAAATCACACTGTAAACACCCACCCATGATAGCACTCCATCTTCTAGATAGCAACATCCCATAATGAGGAGGGATATCCACCACCAAAACACTCATTGTTAACTCTTTCTTTGGATATGCTGCCAACCTATATGGCATTACATTGATAGTCCCAATGACTGGTACCTCCCTCTAATCCATTGCACAACACTTGCCCTGCACTGTATCAACTTTAAGGCCCAACCTCTCCATGATTTTGAAAGGCATGACAGTATTAGAGGCACCACTATCAATCATACAATTTCTTAACTTCATCCCATTCACAAGAACACTTAAGAAGAATGGGTCAATATTTTCAAGGCTGGCATTGACAGAATTGTCCAAATATATTGGAGGAATTTGAGACATAATTCCCTGAGCAGCAACATCCTTCAAAGCTTCATCCTCAGATCCATTGCATGAAGTATCATTTTTGTGAGTATTACCAACCCATGCAATAGCCTTATCTTTATGTTCAGGGATCCTCAACAATTCTGACAATGGAACCTTAACTGTAATTTGTGACAATACAAATAACATGTCAACAGGGGTAGAAGCAGGAATCTCAATCTGCACTGCCTTAACATCCTTTTGCTTGTTTGACATATTAGGTGTATTGACCACCTTCATTTTTTCAATCTTAGCCATTGTGTTAACTGGCTTCTCAATCTCACAAGAGATCTTTTCAATTCCAACTCCCTTAGGCTCACAATGCTTACTTTTTACATTCTTTAATTTTACCATGTGATCAACCTTTGATTTGTTCTCATTAGGTTCTCCAGAGTTGGTACTCTTTATAAACATTCCTATAGCTTTCTCACTTGTATTCCTTGCCACCATGCCTCTAGTTTGCACCTGGGCAATCATTTCTGTAGTAATCCTCTCCATCTCTTCTCTGGAAGGTCTTCTCAAATTTACTGGCTTGGGAGAAGAGTTCATGTTACATGTTTTGTGATCAACGCACTCACCATCAGAAAAAACCTCTTAATGAAAAAGGGCCTGATTATATCTTTTCACATTCACATCTACCTCTTCATCAAAATCAGAGTCATCTTCATATGCTAGATATGAAGAAACCATGTTGCATCCAACATCATCTTGTTCTTCTTCTTGTTCTATCTCCTCATCGCCACAATCTTGATTTGCAACCATAGATTGTGCAACCACACAATGCTCTATAGAATGAGGGGACTGGCATGCAACACACCATGTTACATTCTCCATGACATTTATTGAAGCTTTATGTAGAGGGTCAGGGACACCTCTGTCATTGTTTCCTCTTGCAGTAGGGACAATAGGCTTGCCATCCTTCCATTGGTTGTTGTAAGGGTAATTCTACAGTCTATTCTGCTTACTAAAATTATTGTTGAATCGAGGCCTCTCATTGGTAGGAGCACTGGTGTTCCTATTTGTAGGTGCCTTCAAATCCTTCAATGCATTAATCACCTTATCCAATTTATCCTCTTCTTGCCTCCTAGATCCAACATTCTTATCATTTTCTTTTTTGTATGTCCCCAAACAAATTTGGGTCATCTCTCTTTCCACCCAATTTTTCTAATATTTTCATGTTGTTCTCAATATTGACAACAATCCTAAAAGCATCCCTAAGAGTTCTTGGTTCTTTATCCCTCAATAAATATCCCATCTTCCCATCAAATGCATTGAAGTATGTAGTGAGACAGACATTGTCATCCAACCGCATGACTTGGAACAACTTGTGCATACCTTTCTGAAATCTCATGTTGAATTCAGCTGCAGACTCATTCTAATTTTTCCTTATGGTATTGAATTCATTCAACATGAAGCTAGCATTAGGCCTATCACCATACTGCTCCTTGAAACATTTCTCAAAAGAGTCCCAAGTATCAATACACTTATCAGGAAGCCTCTTAAACCAATCTCTAGCATCCTCCATTAGAGATTGAACAAACAATTTCATGACAACATCCTCATGCTCTACCTCATAATCATTAAGCATATCAACAAATAACCTAAGATGCTCCTCACAACTTATAGCATTATTTCCACAAAACATAGGTACCTTATCTCTAATATCATTTGGAAAAGCATTTGGATAGCCAGGAATTCTATCAAATCTTATTTGCCTATAGCCTTCTAATTGCATAGGTCTTCTTTGAAAGCTCAAACTAGTGTTAAGCATAGGATCAACATTAGCATCTACATTTATCTGTGCATTTGACTGCTGCCTAGGATCTGCACCTATCCTAGTAGATGTAGAAGGAAAAGAACTAGTAGCATTACTAAGTGGAAAAGTAGTAGTAAAAAATGGCACACCTAGTTTAGTAGCAGATGGGCCAAGAGCATTAGCTAAAGAAGCCCACAAAAATTGGATCTTCCATTTCTTTTCTGCAATGGCAGCGTCAACCTTAGCTCTCTCTAGTTCTCTTGCAAGGTCCTTGTCTTGTTTTCTCCTTCTCTCCATTTCAGTGTCCTTATTTGAATTAGGTGGTGGGATCCCTAGTATTGTCACTGGTTTTCTTGCTTGGTCACCCACCATCTTCTACTTTCCTTTCTCATTTATGATAACAGTAGGTCTGGTAATCCTATGCCCATCTTTATCTTTAGGCAAAGGGACATAGGTTTGCACTTGTCTAACCACAGGGCCCTCATTTTCAAATTCATGATCCTGCAGTAAGCGTTCTTGCTCACTCCTCAAGTCATCAAGATCACCAAAAATATCATGCTACAATGTTTTAGGAGCAGAAGCAAGCATTTTGTTTCTCTCCTTCATTTCATTTATTTTTCTAATAAGAGACTGCCTCTTTATCAAAGTATTTACCTTTTCAGCCTCTCTCTCTTCTTGTAATCTTTTATGTATGGCATCTTGCTCTACCAACTGCAACCTCAGTGCATTCAAATCATCAGGATCTACCATAATGTCATTAGAACCAGATGACACATCCATATTAGGAAGATTTTGATATGGGATATGGACCTACCTTTGTCTCAAGGGTTCTCTTCTGAATTGATCTTCATCGAGATCCAAGTCAACCTCTAAACCCACATCTCTATTTTGTTCATCATGACTTGTAGGAAAAGGACCCTTGTCCTGAAATGCAACCTCAGGGGTGTCATAGAATCTCTCTTCAGAGTGACCACCTTCTGATCTAGAAACTCTATTTTGTGAACCATCCTCACTTGAGGATACATGTGGTCTTCTGGCTCTAGCATTTCTCTATTCTCTTATGGGAGCACTGGTAGGCTCACCATTCCTTCTAATCTAGCTCTTTTTTCCCTGTCTAGGTAATTTCTCTAGAGTGACCTCTAGATTCATTCTAACATATGACCTAGTATTTCTCCTCTTATCCATGCTTCTCTAATATGTTGTACTGGTTCAAACCTTTGAGTTGCCACCCATCTAGATGGGAAATCTTAAAAACACATAGGAAAACAAGAACATAATATAACCTTTCTCTTTAGATTCTCCACAATAGAATCACTGACTCTTAACAAATGCATATCTTCATAGTTGTCCCCAGCAGAGTTGCCATTTTTTTGGTTGTGGATTATTCCCTTTGATCTTCAACTTGCAAATTTACACTTTGATCGATAATGTAAATGAAACTCCTGACTCTATCACCTCTCCAAAGTCCACAAGGAAGAGGGCCAACTGACAAGGATCAAAGGATCCTTCTACTCTTTGAACTTCAATGCTCAGGCAGGTGTACTCTTGACTCACTTCTTCAAAGGAGTCTCAAAATGATGTATACAATGCTCAACACAAGTCAATAAAGGGCTTATCATATGAATGTTTATGTTTGTGTGGTTGTTAACCATGACTTCAAGAGAAGGGACCAGTGCCTTATCCTAGGGCTAAGAGTCACCCAACTGTATACTTCAACTAAATACCTTAAGTCAAACATAATGGAAACCAGGGTAAGTGCTTTGCTTATTACCCCTTTCCCTCAAGCACAAGGACATCAAATTCTATACCTGGCTGCAAACTCACTAAATTCACCTAAAAGGCTTTAATCCTAACTTTGTTAGAAACTCAGAGATGAATTCAAAATACTCTTTGTTTACCATACATCAACAAACTTTGTGACATTAACATATATGAGCTCAGAGACAAGCGAGAAGACATACACAAGATACAAGATTGGGATTCAAGAATGTTTTCATTAACAAATCCAGAATCAGCATACAATTAGCATGACACCAAGCTAAGCAAAAGACACCAAATCAAACCTCTATTAGTGTATTACAGTAAAAAACCAGGGACCAAAAGCAACAATATTTTGGAACCCTTGTAAAATCAAAGATTCTGCAACTTATACCCCTAGCTGCCTTGGGATCCTCAAGATCAGATGCAACAAGCTTCAGACAGCTAGGGTTAGGGTCTCAACCACCCAACCAATTCAAACAGTCACAAAATTTACTGCAGGGGCAGGAAACACAAGCAGCCTGGAGAAAACAAATCTCTAGCAGATCAACAATCATGAAAATTTGCAAGCTCAGCATAGTAAACCAGGAATGCCATTAAAATCAGTCTAATCATTGCCTGCAAATAGTTCCTCGAGCACAAAACCATACTCCACCAAGTACAAAACCTCCTTTTCAATTAACCACATAGACCCTAGACCACATCGCAACAACCTACCACCATCAAACTAGCAAGAAATCCACCCAAAATGCATTAAAACCAGGTACCTTTGGTCGCAGGAAACCCTCTGCAAATTTGAATTTGAATTCCAACTGTCACTTCATGGCTTTAGCAGAAAATCGACGACCATAATTTAAATCTTTGTCAACTTTAAGTCCTGACAATAGATCCTCTTTTTCTTTCCCGGGGTTCACAACTCTAACTCATCAGATACCCCAGGCTAACTCCGCAACTGCGATATCTCAATAGTTGTCGCATGATCGCATAGCACGGAGATGGGCTACGCAATCATGCGATAACCCGCCAACACTACAACCACTGCCTACCCCTAAGTATCAGACCCACCTAATGCATCCACCTTAGCACCTGTCAGCCAATGAAAATCATGCACATCACCCCACCTGGAAAATGGATCCATGGCCCATCAACTCTTTTAAACACTGCTAGATCAGATGGTTGTTGCATGATCGCAACGGGAAAGAATATTCCTTGCGGTCATGCGGCAACCATAGGATTGAAAGGGCTCTAACAACTGGGCCCACCCAAAGCCACATGCCACCAAACCACACCAACAACCAATCAGAACTTAGCACATCACCACCACGGTCGGCACAGAACTGCAACACCAACTGTGAAGAGCCAGGACCCACATGGGTAGATGACAAGTGGTCGCATGATCACATGTTAGAAAATTATGACATGTGGCCATGTGACAGCCAATAAGAACATGCCATCTGCCACCCCTCTGATGCCAAGCCCACATCATGCTCACATAAGAAAATCTTACAGCCGTCACAAAAGTGCTAAGGATAAACACCATGCAACTTCACCAGGCGACCAAGCGACATCCATAGATCTTGTCTGAGCTTTAACCGTGCTAGAAGCATGAGAAGAGACAAACCGCCAAGCACTTAGTGACTACGCGACTGTGGAAAACTTAACCGCTAGCCAAGTCACCAGTTGTTAGGGACTTAACCATAAGGATTCAGCGACAAGGAGAAAATTGTAAGTCGCTAGGTCGCTAGAAGAAGACTAACCGCTAGGCAGCCAAACACAATGAAGAGATGGGACCATGCGGACAAGTGGCAGGTGGTCGCATGATTGCATGTCAAAAAAGTCTGACATGCGGCCATGCGACAACCAATCAGGAAGAGCTTTTGAAGGTCCGGGCCCACCTATCATTGCACTTGAGCACTTAAGGAAAGTCGACAGATAGGGAACTAGTGCGAGGTCGAAAACACATAATGTTTTCGGCACAGCGGAAGATCGAAAACACATAGAGTTTTTGATGCCAAAGGATAAGCGCACAAAAGCAGGAAACATAGGGTCAAAAATAATGAATGCCAAAAACACACAGACCGAAAACATCATGGACTTTTAAAAACACTGTGGGTTTTCGACACTGTGGCAAATTTTGACAACATTTCCAGTAGACATTAAACTTTGAATAACTTCCCAGATTTTATGATTCAGCATGAGAAGATTGGACCAGAGCAAGGTGACAACACGAGGAACACAGGGTAGGGCACAAACCATGAAACATTAAGGATTCCATCGCAAGTCAAGACTGAGATTGCAGGCATGGCAGGACAACAAAACAAAGACATTGCATGGAACAGACCAACTTCACAAGATTTTGCAATGACAGAAAAAAGGGCCTAACAGGTACATCTTCTCCTAATTCCGCAGCTTCAAAGTAGTTAGCTTTGCAATCAACATCTCTCTACTAAAGTTTAGAGTCAGAGGTATAGTTTCTTCAATAGACATAGCCTTGAACTTGTAAGCATGAGTTAGAGATCTGACAATATTTGCAATAACTTCATCTTCATCATAAGTACCTCCACAATTCTTGATTCTGACTATAGCTTCTGTAACTCTTTGAACATAAGCCCTAATGCTTTCATCTTCATTCATTTTCAACTTCTCCATCTTTGTCTTCCAATTTTGTAACTTTATTTGTTTGGTATACGTGTCTCCTTCATAAAGTGCCTCTAATCTACTCCAAATTTCATGTGCCGAATCCAGATCCTTAATTTTAGAAAACTCACCCTCAGATAGTGCATTGATCAATGCTTCTCTTGTGACCATGTTGCATGAGAATAACTTCTTCTCATCATCAGTGGCTGACTCCAAATCATTCTTAGCCTTTAGAGATTCCTTCTTCTTCACAATCATCTAGTAGTCCATGCCCAAACATAGCAAATGTGTTCGCATCTTATTTTTCCAACTGTCAAAGTTTTTGTTAGGCCTTTTTCTGTCATTGCAAAATCTTGTGAAGTTGGCCTGTTCCATGCAATGTCTTTGTTTTGCTGTCCTACCGTGCCTGCAATCTCAATCTTGACTTGCAAAGGAAATCCACTTGGTTTCATGGTGTGAGTGTCCTGCCCTGTGTGTTTCATGTGTCACCTTGCTTCAGCCCAAGTTGCATCTACTAATTCGCCAAACCCAGAAAGATATTCAAATTCTAAAGTCTGCTGGAAATATTGTCAAAATCTGCCATAGTGTCAAAAACCCACAGTATTTTCAAAAATCCATGATGTTTTTGATCTTTGACCAATAACCTATGTTGTTTTCAACCCTTTGTCTTCCAGCTTTGTGCGCTTATCTGTTGATGTGTCAGAAACTTTGTGTGTTTTCGATCCTCTTTCAACAAAGACATTGTGTGTTTTCAACCTCGCACTAGTTCCCTGTTTGCTAGCATTCCCTCAACTGTGCAAGTTTGACGTGGGTGGTGGGTCTAGGCTCTTCTTGATTGGCTATCGCATGGCCGCATGTCAGACTTTTCTAACATGCGATCATGCGACTGCTTGCCACCTAGCCATGCGAGTCCCAGTTTCTGTTCAGCTGCCTGGCGGTTTGCTCTGCTTTAGTGTGCAGGTACAATGGATGGTAGAGTCCAGTCCTTCAAAGTTTCTTATCGATGATTCTCCAAGTCTTCGGGTGGTTACATATTCTATCCAGCAACTCAGTGACTATTAGTCGCGTGATCTCTAAAAGATTAGCAGTTATCCGCTAACATCCAGTGACTCAAGGACGGTTAGTCGTGTAGTCATTGAGTGCTTGGCAGGTTGCCTCTTCTCATGCTTCCAGCACGGTTAAAGTTCGGATAGGATTGATGGTTTCCGCAAGTTCATAGGGTCAAGATGCATGAGGTTTATTTTTTGCACCTTTGTGACAACCGTCCGATCCTCCAAAAGGGTAAGGCTTCTTTGGCAGTGGTCCCAGAGACGATGTGGCAGCCTATGATTGGCTGTCGCATGATCACATAGCCTAGTTTTTGGCTATGCGATCATGCGACCACATGTCACATGTCCTTAGGGCCCCTTGGCGGAAAGGGGTGTGGTCCTGGTAGCAGGTAGTGATGAGGCTTGCTAGGTAGCTCTTATGTGACACGGTGATCTGAGTTGGTGGGTTTTCATTCATCTGCATGGTGATGACTTGGCTTGTCAGAGGTGCCCACATTGAAAGTTTTTAATCTAATGGTTGGCATATGATCTCAAGGAATATTCCAAGCCTTTGAGATCATGCACCATTCGTCAGATTTTATTCCATTTTGCCAGGTTGCCTGTTGTGCTCAGTGGGACCATCTACCATGTGGTGCTTAATTGCTGTGTTCCTATTGGTCGACATGGATGTGCTCAGAACTGGGGCCATTGTTAGAAGGGTCTATGACAAGGATAGATCTAATAGTCGGTGTAAGTTCTCATGTGATTTGTTAGAGCCATGAGATCTTACACTAGCCTTTCATTTCAAAGGCTTAAGGAAAGTGGGTCCCGTGTTAGTATGACCAGATGTGAACTCTAAATGAAATGGCGACGTGTGGCATCTGGGGGGCCCAAGTGCAGTCTAGTGTTTGGCAGAGTGGATAAAGAAGTTAACGGTGCTGATAAATTTAATGTGTTTGCGCATTCACGAGAAGAAAGGGAGATTCTCTAGTTTGTCTGGCGATTGTGCGAATGGTAGTCGGGAAGTCGCTAAGTGTTTAGCGAAGGCATGAAGTGTTTATAGAATTGGCGAGGGTCCTTTGTCGCCAGTTCGCTAAGTTTGGTGGGGCCACTTTTAGAGGAAAATCATAAACCCGCGAAAGAAATTGATCACATGGCTATGTTTTAAAGCTGGTCTCAGTTTAAATGTGGGCCATCGTTTCTCTGCAGGCACCATAGAAGTGGCTGTTGGTATTCAAATTCAAATTTTTTTGAGAGCTTCGAGTGCCAGAAAGTATGAAATTTATAGATTTTATTACAGAAATGACCTTGTTTGGTGAGAAATGACTGGTTTTCTCTTTGCGGTGTGGTCCAGGGTGTGGTGGGATCATTTGCAGAGCTTGTACCATGGTGGTTGTGTGCTCAAGACATGTTGTAGGGTGTCTTTTTGAGCCTGATTTTATGATCCCCTGTACTTGTAGAGAAGACTTTCATGATTGAGGATCAATTCTGGTTTCCTGTGTTTCCCACCCTTGTAATAACTTTTAGACCGTTTCTAGTAGGTTGGGTGGTTGAGACCCTAACCCTAGCTATCTGAAGCTTGTTGCGTCTAATCTTGAGGATCCCAACGCAGCTAGTGGTATAAGTTGCAGAATTTTGGATTTTGCAAGGGTTCCAAAATCTTGTTGCTTTTGGTCCCTCATTTTTGACTATAATATACTGATAGAGGTCTGATTTGGTGCCTTTTTCTCATCTTGGTGTCATGCCAATTGTATGCTGATCCTGATTGTGTTAAGGAAAACATTCTTGAATCTCAATCTGGTATCTTGTGTATGTCTTCTTGCTTGTCTCTGAGCTCATATATGTTAATGTCACAAAGTGTGTTAATGTATGGTAAACAAAGATTATTTTGAATTTATCTTTGAGTTCCTAAAAAAGTTAGGATTAAAACCTTCAAGGTTAATTCAGTGAGTTTGCAGCCAAGTATAGAATTTGATGTCCTTGTGCTTGAGGGAAAGGGGTAATAGGCAAAGCACTTACCTTGGTTTCCATTATGTTTGACCTAGGTATTTAGTTGAAGTATACGGTTGGGTGACTCTTAGCCCTGGGATAAGGCACTGGTCCTTTCTTTTGAAGTCATGGTTAACAACCACACAAACATAAACATTCATTTGATAAACCTTTTATAGACTTGTGTTGAGCATTGTATACATCATTTTGAGACTCCTTTGAAGAAGTGAGTTAAGGGTACACCCACCTAAGTATTGAGGCTCAAAGTGTAGAAGGATCCTTTGATCCTTGTCAGTTGGCCCTCTTCCTTGTGGACTTTGGAGTGGTGATAGAGTCAGAGTTTCATTTACATTATCCATCAAAGTGTAAATCTGCAAGTTGAAGATCAAAGGGAATAATTCACAACCAACAAAATGGCGACTCTACTGGGGAGAACATAAGAAAAACCTATTAAGGAGCTCTGATTATGGTTACAAATTTTGCAGTATCATATCTTTTGACCAGATTGGTTTGGCCCATCCGAGTCACCAACAAAATGGCAACTCCGTTGGGGAGGACAACTATGAAGATATGCATTTGTTAAGAGTCGGTGATTCTACTGGGGAGAATGTAAATAGAAAAGTATAAGTGTGTTCTTATTTTCCTGTTGTTTTGAAGATTTCCTATTTAGGTGGGTGGGGACTCAAAGGTTTGAACCAGTGCAACATATTGAAGAAGCATGGAAAAAAGAAGAAATACTAGGTCATATGTTAGAAAGAATCCGGAGGTCACTCTGGAGCAATTACCTAGACAAAGAAACAAGAGCTGGATTAGAAGGAATGGTGAGTCTACTAGTGCTCCCATGAGAGAACAGAGAAATGTTAGAGCCAGAAGACCACATGTATCCTCAAGTGAGGATGGTTCACAAAATAGAGTTTCTAGATCAAAAGGTGGTCACTCTGAAGAGATATTCTATGATAACCCTGAGGCTGCATTTCAGGACAAAGGTCCTTTTCCTATAGGTCATGATGAATAAAATAGAGAGGTGGGTTTAGAGGTTGACTTGGATTTCGATGAAGATCAATTCAGAAGAGAACCCCTGAGACATAGGCAGGTCCATTTCCCATATCAAAATCTTCTTGATATGGATGTGTCATCTGGTTTTGATGACATTATGGTAGATCCTGATGATTTGAATTCACTGAGGTTGCAGTTGGCAGAGCAGGATGCCATACATAAAAGGTCACAAGAGGAGAGAGAGGTTAAAAAGGTAAATGCTTTGATAGAGAGGCAGTCTCTTATTAGAAAAATAAATGAAATGAAGGAGAGAAACAAAATGCTTGCTTCTACTCCTAAAATGCTGCAGCATGATGTTTTTGGTGATCTCGATGCCTTGAGGAGTGAGCAAGAGCCCTCACTTCAGGATCATGAATTTGAAAATGAGGGCCTTGTGGTTAGACAAGTGCAAAGCTATGTCCCTTTGCCTAAAGATAAAGATGGGCATAGGATTACCAGACCTGCTGTTATCATAAATGAGAAAGGAATGCAGAAGATGGTGGGTGACCAAGCAAGCAAACTAGTGACAATACCAGGGATCCCACCACCTGATTCAGATAAGGACACTGAAATGGAGAGAAGGAGAAAGGAAGATGAGGACCTTGCAAGAGAACTAGAGAGAGCTGAGGTTGACGCTGCCATTACAGAAAAGAAAAGGAGGATCCAATTTTTGCGGGCTTCTTCAGCTAATGCTCTTGGCCCATCTACTACTAAACTAGGTATGCCATCTATGACTACTGCTATTCCACTTAGTAATGCTACTAGTTCTTTTCCTTCTTCATCTACTAGGATAGGTGTAGATCCTAGGCAGTAGTGAAATGCATAGATAAATGTAGATGCTAATGTTGATCCTAGGGTCAACACTAGTTCGAGCTTTCAAAGAAGACCTATGCAATTAGAAGGCTATAGGAAAATAAGTTTTGATGGAATTCTTGGCTATCCAAATGCTTTTCCAAATGATATTAGAGATAAGGTACCTAAGTTTGCTGGTAATAATGCTATTAGTTGTGAAGAGCATCTTAGGTTATTTGTTGATATGCTTAATGATTATGAGGTAGAGCACGAGGATGTTGTCATGAAGCTATTTATTCAATCTCTAATGGAGGATGCTAGAGATTGGTTTAAGAGGCTTCCTGATAGATGTATTTATACTTGGGACTCTTTTGAGAAATGTTTCAAGGAGCAGTATGGTGATAGGCCTAATGCTAGCATCATGTTGAATGAATTCAATACCATAAGGAAAAATCAGAATGAGTCTGCAGCTGAATTCAACATGAGATTTCAGAAAGGTATGCACAAGTTGTTCCAAGTCACGCGGTTGGATGACAATGTCTGTCTCACTACATACTTCAATGCATTTGATGGGAAGATGGGATATTTATTGAGGGATAAAGAACCAAGAACTCTTAGGGATGCTTTTAGGATTGCTGTCAATATTGAGAACAACATGAAAATATCAAAAAAGTTGGGTGGAAAGAGAGATGACCCAAAGTTGTTTGGGGACAGGAAATACAAAAAAGAAAATAATAAGAATGTTGGATCTAGGAGGTAGGAAGAAGATAAATTGGATAAGGTGCTTAATGCATTGAAGGATTTGAAGGCACCTGCAAATAGGAACATTAGTGCTCCTACCAATGAAAGGGCTCAGTTCAACAACAATTTTAGTAAGCAGAATAGACTGCAGAATTACCCCTACAACACCCAATGGAAGGATGGCAAGCCTATTGTCCCTGCTGCAAGAGGAAACAATGATAGAGGTGTCCCTGACCCTCTATATAAAACTTCAATAAATGTCATGAAGAATGTACCTTGGTGTGTTGCATGCGAGTCCCCTCATTCTACAGAGCATTGTGTGGTTGCACAATCTATGGCTGCAAATCAAGATTGTAGCAATGAGGAGATAGAACAAGAAGAAGAACAAGATGATGTTGGTTGCAACATGGCTTCTTCATGTCTAGGATATGAAGATGATTCTGATTTTGATGAAGAGGCAGATGTGAATGTGAAGAGACATAATCACGCTCTTTTTCAACAAGAGGTTTTTTCTGATGGTGAATGCATTGATCAGAAAACATGTAACATGAACTCTTCTCCCAAGCCAGTAAATTTGAGAAGACCTTCTAGAGAGGAGATGGAGAGGATTATTGTAGAAATGATTGCCCAGGTGCAAACTAGAAGCATGGTGGCAAGGAATATAAATGAGAAAGCTGTAGGAATATTTATAAAGAGTACCAACTCTAGAGAACCTAATGAGAACAAATCAACGGTTGATCACATGGTGAAATTAAAGAATGTAAAAAGTAAGCATTGTGAGCTTAGGGGAGTTGGAATTGAAAAAGTCTCTAGTGAGATTGAGAAGCCAGTTAACATAATGGCTAAGGTTGAAAAAGTGAAGGTGGTCAGTACACCTAATGTGTCAGACAAGAAAAGGGACGTTAAGGTAGTGCAGATTGAGATTCCTGCTTCTACCCCTGTTGACATGTTATCTATATTGTCACAAATTATAGTTAAGGTTCCATTGTTAGAATTGTTGAGGATCCTTGAACATAAAGATAAAGCTATTCCATGCATTGGTAATACTCACAAAAATGATACCTCATGTAATGGATCTCAGGATAAAGCTTTGAAGGATGTTTCTTGTTAGGGAATTGTGTCTCAAATTCCTCCAATATATTTGGATAGTTCTGTCAATGCCAGCCTTGAAAATATTGACCCATTCTTCTTAAGTGTTCTTGTGAATGGGATGAAGTTAAGAAATTGTATGATTGATAGTGGTGCCTCTAATACTGTCATGCCTTTCAAAATCATGGAGAGGTTGGGCCTTAAAGTTGATACAGTGCAGGGCAGGTGTTGTGCAATGGATCAGAGGGAGGTACCAGTCATTGGGACTATCAATGCAATTCCATATAGGTTGGCTACATATCTAGAGAAGGAGCTAACAATGAGTATTTTGGTGGTGGATATCCCCCCTCATTATGGGATGTTGCTATCTAGAAGATGGAGTGCTGCCATGGGTGGAAGTTTATAGTGTGATTTATCCTATGCAACTTTTAAGATTGATGATTAGTTCATCAAGATTGAACGAGAGCCAAGACTATGCCACCTGATTGAGAGAAACATAGATAATGAAACTACATGTTTTGTGGATACTGATGTAAATGCTTTTAGGGCAGAGATCCCTATATTTGAAAATGAACATATTTTGTCACCTATTTCTATAGAGGTAGGTGTTGACTCTGTGAAGGGTGATTTGTGGGTCATGTACTTTGATGGTGCAAACTGCAAAGATGGTGCAGGAGTAGGTATTTTACTTATTTCTCCTGATGGAAACACCTACAAGTTCTCTTTCACATTGAATTTCTTTTATACCAACAATATAGCAGAATATGAGGCCTTGTTGTTAGGACTGAGGTTGGCATAAAAGCATGGTATAAAATGTATCAGTGTTATTGGTGATTCTAAGTTGGTTGTGTCCCAAGTCAGGTTAGTGTATGCTTCCAAGAATAGAAGGTTGAAATAATATAGGAATGCAGTGTGAGATTTGATTAAACATTTTGATGCCTTCAATATTGAGTGGAAGGATAGGAGTAACAACAAGATGGCTGACTTGTTGGCCAATATTGCAATCAGTCCTAATGATGTCACATTCTCTGGTATTTCTAAAGTTGAAATTCAGGTTAGGCCTAGTATACCAGACAATATTGAGAATTGGCAAGTTTTTGATGATGATAATAATATTTTGAAGTTTATGGATTGCAAGGATCAGTATTATGGTCAAGAACTTGATTGTTCAGCCTTGGTTGAGTCAATAGAAGGAAGGGAGGTTGTCTTAGGCAATGAGGTCATTCAGCTTAGAACTAACAAGGTGCCCAAGGGGCTTGTTGTTTTGGAGATTGTCTTTGACAACCAAGATAGAGTTCAAAATAATATCAAAGGAGAAGATCATGCTGATCTTGAGGAGATAAATCTTGGATCACATGAGGCACCTAAGAAAGTGTACATTGGTAGATATATATCTCAAAAGGTAAGGAGACCTTTGATTGAATTATTGAGGAAATTCAGGCTTGTTTTTTCATGGTCATATGATGACCTAAAGATTTATAGAGATGATTTATTTCAGCATGTTATTCCATTAAGAGAAGATGCTAAACCTTTCCGACAAAAGCAAAGGCCTATTAATCCTACTTTGGCACCTAAGATGCAGGAAGAATTAATGTAGTTTAGAGATGCTGGCATTATCAAACCGATAAGGCATTCTTCTTGGGTGTCAAATCTTGTTCCTGTAAGAAAAAAGAATGGTGACATCAGTCTTTGTGTGGACTTAAAAAATTTGAACATCAGCTCATTGAAAGATAACTATTGTTTGCCCAATATGGAAGCTATGCTGCAGAGAGAAATCGGATCAGAATTGATGTCAATGATGGATGGTTTCTCTAGCTACAATCAAGTCATTGTCAAGGAATCAGAACAATTCAAGACAACCTTTACAACGCCTTGGGGAACATATGTTTATGTGAGAATGCCTTTTGGTCTCACAAATGCTGGTGCTACTTTTTAGAGGGCAATGGATGTTTCCTTTTTAGATTTTATTAATGATTTCCTTGTTGTGCATCAAGATGATTTAATTGCCTATTCCAAGAAGGAAGAGGATCATTGTGCTCATTTAGAGAAAATATTTATGAGGGCCTTGGAATTTGGCATTTCATTAAACCCAAGGAAATGTGCTTTTGGTGTCACAGAAGGTAAGTTGCTTGGCCACTTAGTTGGGAAGCAAGGAGTGAGAATTGACCCAGAGAGGGTAGCAGCAATTGATAAAATTTAGAGGCCAAAGAATGTTAAAGGGATTCAGTCTTTGTTTGGTCAGGTCAATTTTATACGAAGTTTTGTGACAAACTTTGTAGAGGTTACTAGACCTATTTACAAGATGTTGAAGAAGGGATCTGTAATCAATTGGGAGGGTGAGCCTAATGAGGCTTTCAAGAATATCAAGCAAGCTATCAAAGATGTACCAGTGCTAAAGGCACCTGATTATAATGTCCCAATGCATATATTTTCTTTTGCATCTTTTCGTACTATTGCTGTAGTTTTGTTACAAAAGAATAAGGATGGTTTTGAGCAGCCTATTGCATTTTTCACTAAATCTTTGCAGGCTGCAGAATTAAAGTATGACATAAATGAGAAGCAAGCTTATGCACTTGTGAAGGCAATCAAGGCTTTTAGGTGTTACTTGATAGGAGCAGTTGTGATTTCTTTTGTGCCAAGTGCAGCCGTCAAGGATATTTTCTCACAGCAAGAGGTGTCTGGAAGAAGATGCAGATGGATCAATAGGATCCAGGAATTCAATGTTGAGATCCAGATCACTAAGTTGGTTAGAGGTCAAGGATTGGCAAGACTGATGGCCCAATCCAATCTAGATGCAAACTAGGTAAATCATTTTGAAATTGATTATATATGTGATATGGATGATTATATTTGGTATCAGGATATTATTTACTAGTTGAGAAACATGAGGTGTCCAGATAGTGTGAATGATAATCAAAAGAGGACATTGAAGTTATGGGCCATTAAGTATGTAATTGTGAAATGTAAGTTGTATAGAAAAAATCTGGATTGCATATTGTTGAAATGTGTAGATGAGGATCGAGCTAATGTGTTGTTGAAGGAGATGCATGAGGGATTTTGTGGTGGACATTACATGGGTAAAACAACTGCTCATAAGATCTTGAGAGCAGGATTTTGGTGGCTCACAATCTTCAAGGATGCAGAACAGTTGGTAAGGAGATGTGATGCTTGTCAAAGGTTCTCTGGTAAGCTTAAGTTTTTAGGTAATGTACCATTAAAACCAGTAGAAGTTCAGGATCCTTTCTAGTAGTGGGGAATTGATTTCATAGGGGAGATACCAAACAAGTCAAGTGGAGGACATTCATGGATCTTAGTTGCCACTGATTATTTTACAAAGTGGGTAGAAGCTATACCTATAAGGAATGCAACTAGCAGGGTGGTAATTGACTTTCTGATGAAAATATTATTACAAGGTTTGGGTGCCCTGAGAGGATAGTGAGTGATAATGCTATGTGCTTCAGGTCTGCCGAATATAAGGACTTTTGCAAAGGTTTCGGAATTCAGATTTCTAATTCCTCACCTTATCATCCGCAAGGAAATGGTCAGGCATAATCTACTAATAAGGGCTTGATTAAAATCTTGAAGAGAATTCTGGAGAAGAATAAGAGGGCATGGAATTCAAAGGTGCCATTAGCTCTATGGGCTGATAGGGTAATTATGAAGAGGGCAACTGGTTGTGCACCATTTGACCTAGTGTATGGAATTCATGCTAGGATGCCTCAAAACAATTTATTGGAGATGTACAAGTTTGTGCAGTTGTATGGTGATGACATTGATGATGAAATGCAATTGAGAATGGAGGACCTCATTAGGTTGGATGAAACTAGAAGAGAATCAGTTGCAAGGAATGCCAAATTGTAGTTACAGGTTAAGAATTTATATGATAAAAAGACTGTTGATAGAAAGTTTGAGCCTGGTGATTTGGTGTTAGTTTGGAATGCCAGATTGGAGGATAAGGGGAAACATGGTAAATTTGATCCCATCTGGTTAGGGCCATATCTGATTCATGAGAAATGGGGCCAAGATTCTTACATCATCAAGGATTCTAATGGTGGTATTTAGGAGTTGCTAGTTCATGGACAATTCTTGAAGTAGTACTTCATTTGAAGTACTCTGTTTTCCATGAACAGTAGTTAGGGTTGTACATCTTGTAAATTCTTGTATATAGGTTGCTTTCCCCTGCCTTGTTTTGCCTTGGTCTGTCAGTTTTTGGTTCTGTTGCTTGGTCCTGCCCTGCTTGTTCCTTAATGTCTGCATTTTATCCTGTGGGATGGTCTACTTTAACCAGTGATTCTAAGTCCTTGCCATGCCTACAAGAGACATGCATCCCCAAATAGAGCCACTATTAGGCCTTTTTTTGTGATTGAAAAATCTTGTGAAGTTGGCCTGTTCCATGCAATGTCTTTATTTTGTTGTCCTACCATGCCTGCAATCTCAGTCTTGACTTGCAAAAGAAATCCACCTAGTTTCATGGTGTGAGTGTCTTGCCCTGTGTGTTTCATGTGTCACCTTGCTTCAGACCAAGTCACTTCTGCTAATTCGCCAAACCCAAAAAGATATTCAAATTCTAAAGTCTGTTGGAAATATTGTCAAAATCTACCACAGTGTCAAAAACTCACAGTGTTTTCAAAAATCCATGATGTTTTCAATCTTTGACTGATAACCTATGTTGTTTTTGACCCTTTGTCTTCTAGCTTTGTGTTCTTATCTGTTGACGTGTCAGAAACTTTATGTATTTTCAATCCTCTTTCATCGAAAACATTGTGTGTTTTTGACCTCGCACTAGTTCCCTGTTTGCTGACATTCCCTCAACTGCGCAAGTCTGACGTGGGTGGTGGGTCCAGGCTTGCCACCTAGCCATCATGCGACCACTTGCCACCTAGCCATGCGGGTCCCAATTACTGTTCAACTACCTGGTAGTTTACTTTGCTTTAGTGCACAAGTGCCACGGATGGTGGAGCCCAGTCCTTCAAAGTTTCTTGTCATTGATTCTCCAAGTCTCTGATTGGTTACATATTCTATCCAGTGACTTGGCAACTGTTAGTCATGTGATCTCTGAAAGATTGGCAATTATCCACTAACATCCAGCAACTCGGCAACGGTTAGTCGCGTAGTCGCTGAGTGCTTGGCGGTTTGCCTCTTCTCATGCTTCCAACATGGTTAAAGTTCAGATAGGATCGATGGTTGCCGCAAGTTTGCAGGGTGAAGATGCATGAGGTTTATTTTTTGCACTTTTGCAACAACCGTCTGATCCTCCGAAAGGGTAAGGCTTCTTTGGCAGTGGTCCTAGAGATGATGTGGCAGCCTGTGATTGGCTGTTGCATGATCGCATAGCCTAGTTTTTGACTATGCGATCATGCGACCGCTTGCCACGTGTCCTTGGGGCCCGTTGGTAGAAAGGGGTGTGGTCCCGGTAGCAGGTAGTGATGAGGCTTGCCAGGTAGCTCTTATGTGCCAAAGTGATCTGAGTTGGCAAGTTTTCATTCATCCGCGTGGTGATGACTTGGCTTGTCAGAGGTGCTCGCGTTGAAAGCTTTTAATCTAACGGTCGGCGTATGATCTCAAGGAATATTCCAAGCCTTTGAGATCATGCGCCATCTGTCAGATTTTATTCCATTTTGCCAAGTTGCCTGTTGTGCTTAGTGGGGTTCCTATTGGTCGACATGGATGTACTCAGAAGTGGGACCTTTGTCAGAAGGGTCTGTGACGAGGATAGATCTAACGGTCGGTGTAAGTTCTCATGTGATTTGTTAGAGCCATGAGATCTTACGCCAGCTGTTCATTCCAAAGGCTTAAGGAAAGTGGATCCCATGTCAGTATGACTGGGTGTGAACTGCAAATGAAATGGTGACATGTGGCATCTGGTGGGCCCAAGTGCAGTCTAATGTTTGGCGGAGTGGATAAAGAAGTTAACGGTGCCAACAAATTTAATGTGTTCGTGCATTCGTGAGAAGAAAGGGAGATTGGCTAGTTTGTCTGGCGATTGTGCAAATGGTAGTCAGGAAGTCGCTAAGTGTTTAGCGAAGGCACGAAGTGTTTAGCTAATTGGCGAGGGTCCTTTGTCGCCAGTTCACTAAGTCTGGTGGGGCCACTTTTAGAGGAAAATCATAAACCTGCGAAAAAAATTGATCAAACGGTTATGTTTTAAAGCTGGTCTCAGTTTAAATGTGGGCTGTCATTTCTCTGTAGGCACCATAGAAGTGGCTGTTGGTATTCAAATTCAAATTTTTCTAAGAGCTTCCAGTGCTAGAAGTACCAAATTTATGGATTTTATTGCAGAAATGACCCTGTTCGGTGAGAAATGACTGGTTTGCTATTTGCGGTGTGGTCCAGGGTGTGGTTGGATCATTTGCAGAGCTTGTACCATGGTGGTTGTGTGCTCAAGGCATGTTGCAGGGTGTCCTTTTGAGCCCAGTTTTATGATCCCCTATACCTGCAAAGAAGACTTTCATGATTGAGGATCAATTCTGGTTTCCTATGTTTCCCACCCCTGTAATAACTTTTAGATCATTTCCAGCAGGTTGGGTGGTTGAGACCCTAACCCTAACTGTCTGAAGCTTGTTGCATCTGATCTTGAGGATCCCAAGGCAGCTAGTGGTACAAGTTGCAAAATTTTGGATTTTGCAAGGGTTCCAAAATCTTGTTGCTTTTGGTCCCTAGTTTTTGACTGTAATATACTGATAGAGGTCTGATTTGGTGCCTTTTCTCATCTTGGTGTCATGCCAATTGTATGCTGATCCTGATTGTGTTAAGGAAAACATTCTTGAATCCCAATCTGGTATCTTGTGTATGTCTTCTTGCTTGTCTCTGAGCTCATATATGTTAATGTCACAAAGTGTGTTAATGTATGGTAAACAAAGATTATTTTGAATTTATCTTTGAGTTCCTAAAAAAGTTAGGATTAAAGCCTTCTAGGTGAATTCAGTGAGTTTGCAGCTAGGTATAAAATTTGATGTCCTTGTGCTTGAGGGAAAGGGGTAATAGGCAAAGCACTTACCCTGGTTTCCATTGTGTTTGACTTAGGTATTTAGTTGAAGTATATGGTTGGGTGACTCTTAGCCCTGGGATAAGGCACTGGTCCTTTCTTTTGAAGTCATGGTTAACAACCACACAAATATAAACATTCATTTGATAAACCTTTTATAGACTTGTGTTGAGCATTGTATACATCATTTTGAGACTCCTTTGAAGAAGTGAGTCAAGGGTACACCCGCCTGAGCATTGAGGCTCAAAGTGTAGAAGGATCCTTTGATCCTTGTCAGTTGGCCCTCTTCCTTGTGGACTTTGGAGTGGTGATAGAGTCAGAGTTTCATTTACATTATCCATCAAAGTGTAAATCTACAAGTTGAAGATCAAAGGGAATAATCCACAACCAACAGTTTTTAGGATCAAATTTAGGACTATCCTTCCTATAGAATGCCATCTCCAAGATCACCTCAAGCTGTTAAGCTTTCTCTCTTAGGACCACAAGCTCTGATAACAATTGTTAGGAATAAAAGTCCACAATACAATTGAGAGGGGGGGGTGAATCAGTTGTATAACAAAATATTAAACTTTAAACTTTAAGCTCCACAATATCAGATCTAATGAACACAATAAATACCAACACAATAACACAATATTTTGGTATCGGGGAAACCCTGTTAAGGGTAAAAACCCTAGTGGGAATTAGCACCCACAAATGATGTACTGAGAGTATAGTTATCCTTTTTAGAAGATATAGCCCTGTTAAGAGCTTATTGAAACATTACAGTACATAGTCCTTGTTAGAGGACATACCTTGTTAGAAGTCAAGAACAAAAGAGAGGGCTCACTTCCCAATGTTCACTACCCAAGGAAGGTTAAATCCACCTTTAGAACTCACTAGTTCACAATAGGTGTATATAAAGAAATACACAATCTTTTAAACTATTTGCCAGAAACTATCTTTGCTTGATCAGTTCCAATGAAGTCCTCTACTAAACCTCTACTCTACATATAGTAGATACAAGCTCGTAGCTTTTGCAACTTCTTTATATCATCAATATTCCATCCATATCTTTTCCAAAGAAAAGACCTTTTATTTATACCTTATTACAATTTACCATGACCAGGTCGGCCCATGAGGCTTTTCTAATTACAAAAATTACATAAACCCTTGATAAGATACACAAGGTATCTAGAACAAGTCTACAATGATCACTTTACAACAATTAAGGATTGACATCCTTAATTTATGCTTGCCAAATAAAACACATGCTTCATTCCCTGAGTCAGCTCCAAAATAAGCCATCGCCAGAACACACACCACAAATGACATCATCAATCATTCTATACCTTATGTTGACCAATGAAAATCCTTCAGTATCCTGTCTATCATCCTTCAAGCTCGCATACCTTGAATCCAAATCCTCTGAAAGATATACCAGAAACTGAGAGAATAGCTCTGTCAATTCTCATTGTCTTAGTCCAGTGACCAGTCTCTACCAAAATAGTTGTAACTCTCTCAATATGAAACATCTAGTGATGTGATCATAGATATAAGATCACAACATCCACCTAAACTCTCATCTGACTTTGCAGCATCTAAAACATCTGTACAGTATCTGTACACTTTGATTACCAGTATTTTTTCTTCATAGAAACATATGTTGACATCAAGGACAAAACACAAATGACAACAGTATGAGTGTCCATTTAGTAATGTAGTCATTAAACATATTAAGTTTCTTAATCACCTCCCATGAATTAGCAATATCCAACATACATATACATGCATACATACATTGAATAATCGAGCATATTTAATGTTATTAGTGTGTCCTATTTTATTTTGGTAATGTATTTTATACCTAACATGTGATATCAGACATCATAGTCAAGCTACCTGTCAATGATATCATATATTATTTTATGCAAGTTATGTTTTCTATTCACAATTTATTTAGTAGTTATAATTACTACTTTGAAAGAGTTCATTTATTTGGGGAAGGGATTTATAAATTCTATAATTGTGTAATGAAACTTTATTTTAGAAATTAAAGATATGAGATAGTAATTTCCTAATATAATTTTTTGTGTGCGTAAGTATTTTGGAGTTCTATTAGAGTGATGAGATTAACAGTGTGTAAATTAATATAAACTTGTCATATTCCTCAAATGGTTCTTTCTTTAAATAATTTTTCTATAAGTCCTATATTGACATGCTTCTCTACATTAATTCTCGTTACTAATTTATGAAATGACATGATTTCACTTTACGGTAAGCTTGTTTAATACATAAATTTTAGATCAATATATATTTATATAAGACTTTATTCTTGTAAATTCTTGTGCTTTTCTTTGCCTTGTGTTGGATGATACTTTTCTATTTTTAGCATATGTATTGTGTTAAATATTCTTATTAGTAGTTGTCTTGTGAATGTATTTCCTTCCAACATCTATTAAGTTGTAACCTCCATGCATGTCCTTTAAATAGAATAAGGTATAAGAGGTATGTACATTGGGTTCTTTATTGATGTCTTGTGTAGCTATAGGTAGGGAGAAACCATGTTTCAATTTGGTGCATTACCCTATTTCCCTTTTTGCATTCTCCTTCTCCTTTTTCCCTCAAAGTGTTATCTTAGGTGCATCCTGAGCTCTAAAAAAATATTTCCTCATCTCTTTGCACTCTTTGCTAGATGGCAAGACAACTAAAGATAATGATGAAGTCGGGGATGTTTTGCTCAACTACGAGATTTGTCATTCCAGACAATGATGGGTTCTATTTATTTTTTATGCTTCATTCTCTCATCCATGGGTTTACTTTTAATGAATCCTTTTAGTTACTCTCATAACTTGTGTGGGATATGTACTTTACTATTTATGAATAAAACAAATAAATTTTGATGCAAAAACTTGTATAATATTTATTTGTAAAATATTTGCATAAAAATGATATGTTGCACTTTATTAGAATTTATTTTCTAGTATGAATACTTAATATAAAACAAATGCGTACCTTCACAAATCCACCTCCTTTAAATTGAGTTGTAGTGAAAATTAGGTAACAAGAGGTTTTTGTTTATTATTGTCAATTTGTATTTTCCTGAAATTGTCTAATTTAGCTCATTTTTGTAATTTATTTTGCATCATTAGATTAATTTCTCAAATCTATTTTATTTTTAATCATAAAAAATAAAGCATCATTGAACTCAATTAGCACCTAACTCCTATGGAGAAGGTGGTGGTTCATCTTTCTTTTAAGTGTATAATAAGAAAGAGGGTGGACTATTATCTTGCATACACCTTAGATACTATTGTTTCCTATTGTTTTATGTACACTTTCCTAAATGTAAAGTTAGAAGCTTTAGATTAGTTCAAGATAATCAAGGATATGGTTAAAAATGAGATAGATATAAGAATAAATTGTATAAGGTATAATAGAGGAGGACAATTTTATCCTAATGATTTTAATGCTTTTTGAGATAATCGTAGGATTATGAGGCACTTATCCCCTCCTAGAATATTGTAGTAGAATCATATAATTAAAATAATGAATACAAAAATTCAAGAATCTTTTAAAGAACAATGATAAATAAAGAAAACCTATATGAAGTCTACTAGAAAGAGGCAACACAACTGCAATATACAAACTTAACGGGGTTTAGATCAAAAGAAACTTTAGAAAGATTCCCTATGAGTTATGGTAGGGAAGGACCATTATTGTGAAGTATTTGTTGATCCCTAAGTTTTGTTGTCTATTAGTGTCTTACACTTAGTCATTTTCTAGGCAATGTTGGTTGGTCATCACTACGACTGAGTCATCATGTATAGGCTGAGTCATGTATATTGTACATTTACCAAGAAGTAGTTACTACTGAGCAAG
Source organism: Chamaecyparis obtusa (assembly GCA_027943335.1). Lineage (NCBI taxonomy): Eukaryota > Viridiplantae > Streptophyta > Pinopsida > Cupressales > Cupressaceae > Chamaecyparis > Chamaecyparis obtusa. The sequence goes on along the minus strand of BSBK01000515.1, from coordinate 292,832 downwards.
TCAGAGGTCACCGAGTACTTCAGTATTAGCCGAGTAAGTTTATGTTGAGTTGTGTAGCTATATTAGTACCGAGCACCAGTAAAGGAGAATAATAAGTGCTGAGTGCCAGAGATATCAAATGTCGAGTAAGCCAGATTTGACATATGCATTTGTAATGGCACAAACACTTAGGTAAACCATTTTGGCCAAAATCTACGTGATACCTATTATTTGTTGAGAAAATCATGGAATTTGTTATGCCTGACAATTGTAATCATTAATCCTTATGTAATTCATGTAACCAATCAAAATTAGGGAATGCTTAAGCGACATAAGTAGACAATCTAGATCATAAATCTCAATTCAAGGAATTGATATATTGTATTTATAAGATGAGATCTGAACCCTAAAACATATCAAGGGAGCATAAAAGAAGAGTATGAGTATGAAGGAGATCTCACACATACAGAACATAGAAGTATATTGATTATCAAAAATAAAGTTCAGTGACCGAGTAGAGTAGTGAAGGATATAAAATAGATATATTTGATAGAGAAGATCAAATCTATATTGTAAGGAGAAGATCTGTTATTAGCAACATAGTACAAACTAAAGGATCACACACTGAGACATTCTAACACATGAATTAGGGTAAATCTCTTAACAGAGTGGTCCTAACAAGCCTAAGTAAATCTTGTAACTGAGTGCTTAGTTTATTTTAAGTTTAAATCCTTTTGCAAGGTATATTGTATAAGTCTATAAGCTCTTATCGAGGCAGACCCCTCACAGGGTAGATCATTATTTTATGATCAAACTTGTAGCCCTAATAGGAAAACTTTAATACTATAGTAGTGAAGATTTGTGGGTGTCATCCCCAACCCTGTTTTACCTTTCAAGGGTTTTTGGGTAACCAAAATTATTGTATTATGTTTTATTTTCATGGATGATGATTATATTTTTAGATCTGTTATAGTATTAAATTTGATGTTTATGTTATGCAAGTTAGTGAAAAATAAATATTGGTTGATATCTTAAAGAATTCTAACCACTTGTGAGTCAAAGATCTTGAGATGGAGGTTTATAAGTTGGGAAAAATTATAGAGAATCAAAATATTAACATTCAGCTTGCACTACATCAACTTGAAGTAGCTAGATGTGAACTGAAGAAATCCTTAAGCAGAAGAAGAGAATTGGATATACAACACAATGAAACTCAATATCAAGAAGAAGATACTAAAGGACTATTTGATAGTGGAAACTCTGTTGAAAGTGACAAGACTATAAAAGATCTGGTGGAGAAAAACAACACACTGAATGAGGACATCAGAAATATGAAGATAGAACAAGAAATACAATCGGTAAGATATTGTGAAGTTGTTGAACAGAAAAAGAAAGTTGAAGAAGACAAGACAATGGATGAAGAAGATAAAAGATAATTATCTATAATATTAGATGAAAGGACATGTGACATGCAAAGGCTGACAAACAATCAATTAGACATGGTGAATCAACTATTACTTACTAATCAAGAACTGAGTAGAAAATATGTGGAGATCACAAATCTGAGATCAGAAAACAACCAAATGAAGAATGAACTAATATCGATGAAAGAAATCAATGAAAGAATGAACAAGCCTAATGAAGCTATGAGATACTTTGAAGAACTGTTTAGGTCACCTAGAAGATCCAGTGATACTTCTGGACTTGGACATGTCAAGCACCTGTCATCCACTGAGGAAGGAGAATCATCAAAGAGTGGAGAACAGAGAAATGCAAAGCCAAAGAACAACAAGCCTACATGCCATCATCGTAGAAAACTAGGACACACAACTAATATTTGCAGAAGAAAATTTCGTAAGTCTGATCCTAAACCAAAATTCAATGGATATTATTTTAACTATAAAAAGCATGGACATCAGACACATGAATGGAGGACAAAGGTCAATAATCTACCTACATCACCTATATTTCAAGGACATTATTTCAACTATCAGAAATATGGACATAGATAATATGAATGTAGATCCAAAGCTAAGTTGACATCCAATTAGCCGACAAAAGCTCCAAAGAAAAGTAATACATACAATTGGGACTACAATACATGGTATAGTTATCATTATTGTGGAAAGTATGGTCATATCAGAGTAAATTGCTTAAAGACACATTTTAGAGGTAAATCCAAGAGTTGGATGAGTGGAAGTATGGTATAGAGACATGGTTTCTAATTTTAACCTTAGGTGTTTATACTTTAATTAATTATCTTAGTGAATGCAAGATGGGATGTAAGTTGTATAATATTTTTTTTTGTCTAGATAAGGTGTGGTGTCATCCACTTCTCATTCCTTTCCACCATAGGAATGTTAGTCCTGACCTAATTCAAATTATGTTTGGTTACTTTCTTAGTTGATTGTGAGAGATTTTGCAATTTATGAAGGATGATATAAATAAAGGAGTAATTTTTGAGGAAAAGGTGTAGAATGTTTGTATACTTATATAATTTTTGTGCAACTATGCATATGTGATGGGGATGGATGAAAGAGGATTTGTTTCCTTGTATGTATAAAGTAGTGCAAAATATGGTTTAGAGTAGTAAGGACTTTAGTACATGTTAGCTACAAAAAGGAGTGAGCTGAAATAATCTATAGATCACTCAATTGTGTTAAAATTATGCATCAATAGTGGATGGATTCTATTTTATCCTTCTTCATATAACCAATTAGCCCTCTGATAGTGAGCCTTCTTTCTTTAGGCAGTGAGACCTTTGGTAATGAGCCTCTAGTAGTGATAATTTATTTGTAGAAACTATCTTAAAGGATGTCACCCTAATAGGTGTTCATATATTTGAGAATTAATATTATTCGTAATTTTTCCCTTAATAGGGTGTTCCATGTAAATTTAGTGTTCCTTGTGTATGATGGTTTATGTTCTCTTACACGTCTATATCTTTCTATGGTTAATGAATTAAGGATATTTTCCATATAATTGATTAAAAAAGACAATTTAAAGGTTTTATCGACAACTTATTCACCTCCTCCTCTTAGTTATCTTATGCATTTGAAACTAATAGTGTGAGAGATTTCCCAAAAATTATAAAACTAGCCAATACCACATGCAAAGAATATCAACTTGGAAAGAAACTAAGAGACAGATCCAAGAGAAAGAAATATTCAACATCAAGACCATTGGTGCTAATTCATATGGATCTTTGTAAACCCACTAGAATGAAAGGACTTGGTCAAGAATTGTACTTCTTGTTGCTTGTTGACAATTATTCTGGAATGACTTGGGTTTCTTTCTTAAATGAAATATCTAAATCTTTTGAAAAGTTTAGTTATTCAAATAATTGTCTAAAAATCAAATAGATTGTAGAATCAAGTGTTTGAAGTTCAAAAGAGACAGTGAGTTTGTTTCAATTAAATTTATTGAATTTTGCAAATAAAATTGGAAGACAATGGTCTTCACCTAGAACTCCACAATAGAATGAAGTGGTTGAAAGAAAGAACAAAACTATGGTTAATATAGATAAAATAATAAATAATCATACTAAAATACACTATGAATTTTGGATTTTGAGACCACATACTATGAGGTACTTTAGGATCTCTAGAATCAAGTGCTACATCAAAAGATATGAGTATGATTTAGGAAAAATTGAGGACAAAGTAGATGAGGTTCAAATATTTTTGTGATATGGTTTAAATAAAAAATCTTATAGGTTATATAACAATATATTAAACAAGGTAGTTGAAAGTGCAATGTGAAATTCCATTAGAATTTTGACATGACTATTAAACATGCCAAAAAATAGAGGGGGATGAATCCGTTATAATAAAATAATTTCCTTAACCTTATTTAATCTGATGAATACTTTAAGAAATCAAAAACTTAGAACATATATCAACATGAAAGATCAAAACATCAAACACCATGAACACCATAATTTCCATGGAAATCCAAGATGGGAAAATCCACAAAGAAACTAACTCTCATGATATAACACTAGTTAAGGTTATTTTAAAAATATCTCATTTCCAATTTTCTCATTGTAGGCATGGCTCATTTTTTATAGGCTCACTATTATTTGGGATAACTACCCAAAAGTAATAAGGCTCACTGCCAAAATATAATAAATGAAAAGGAATCCACCAATCAAGTCATGGTCACCAATAATCTGCAACACAAGAATGATATTATAGGCTGGTACTGGTTGCAAAAACTTACATTTACATCAACATATAGATATTTCCTTATTAGATTCATATTAACTTTGCATATTACTCACATACATAAGCACACCTTATCAAATAGAATTACCACTCTTTGATATCATGCAATGCCAACAACTAGGTTGGCCTAATACAATTTGAAATAGGTCACATTAAATAATTCCCACCATGGTAAGGAATAAAATATGGACCGCATAGATATTCCAAACTCAAATAAATATGCCCCTCACAATAGCATGCTACACAATCATCAAGATCTTAAGAACCAAGACATAAGATCTATATGTTATAATGCAAATACTTTAACTAAAGCACAATGACCACTTTATATATACTATCAAACTAAAAGAAATGAACCACATTAAGTTTCAAGATGAATGGGACCATCATGAACATGGATAAATATATATCTTAACAATACATCATATGGATCATATTATTTTAGATCACCAAAGCATTAATTCCACATATAAGCATAAGATATTTTGACATCAATGATAACTATTAATGAAAACAAAAATGATAGAATCAACATCACATTCCAACAAGGACTTCTTCAATATCTCATATTGAGTCTATGTTATAAGTTAATCTAGTGGTTACAAAGAGAAAAGGTGATCCAAACAATAAAGAATTAAATAAAGAAGGAAATAGGAGAAGCAAAATTGTTGCCTAAAATACCAAGTATGCACGTAGAAAAAATATTTTCAAGATTAGATCATACGAAACAAAAGTAAAGGTGTGCAAAAAAAAAAGAAATTATACGAAGGCCAAAGAACAAAGAAAGAGTGAGTAGAGAGGAACAAATATGCATTCAAAGTATATTGAAATGCATGAAAATAAACTTGGAACAAAACAAATCAAACCACAATGAAGACATACTTGTTGTAATGATTTGTTCTTTGATAGATGATTTGACATTTTCTCTTGATTTCAACATAATAAGGGTTCTCAAATTCACAATAGTGATAAGAAAATGACATAACATGGCTTAAAAGTGATGCATAATGGTTGTTAATAATAGTCTTATTAGATATCAACAACTTTGTTGAATGAAGGATTGTGAGTGATTTCTTGAATGAGTGATTGAGTGATGAATTATGTAATGAATGAATGAATTAAATGAGAGAGATTTCTTTCATGGAATCAGGGAATTCATTTATCTCTCACAATTCATGAGAGGTTGAAAATTTTCAACTTTGGAGAGATATTGGATGAAAAGTGTTGAGGGAAAGTTAGGATCAAATAAGTGTCTTCTTCAGGGGAAGGCCCCTGACAACCCAAGTGGTTATCCATGACAAGTATCATCTTGAGGGACCTATTACTTCAGGTTGGTGGTTAATTTACCTAAATTATCATATTAGAAATGTGTACATAGTTTGAGGAAGGATAGGGTTAGTAGAAGGAGGGTAGGGAGGTAGCTAATATAGGGGGATAGTGACATGTAGAGGAATTTTTTAATTAAAATAAATTTCAATCACAAAATTAGAGGAAAAAGAAAATTGAATAAAATTAAATAAATTTTGGTCATTTATTCAATTTAACAGTGAAAGGTGAGAGGAAGAATTAATTTAATTAAAATAATGTGGGATATTCATTTAATTAAATAGACTATAGAGTACCTAGATAGGCTAAATAAATCAACTCATCTAGTGATGGATGAATAACATTAATTAATTAAAGTATAACAAATTATTTAAATAATTACACTTTTTGATCTCCTTTGACAACTATAATGGATGTAAGAAGATATTACACACATAATTCAAATAATTTCATCCAAACAACTTGTGATTGTTCTTTCAAAATTGAAATGCTTAGACATATAAATGATCTAGTACTTGGACTCTTTTAAATGTCTTAACATCAATGATAGATCTAGATAACACATTTGACAATAATGAAAATATTTTCGCAACAAAAATAATTTAGAATTGAAAGGAATGATGAAAATATAATTTTAGTATTCTCTCTAAGCTACATTCAAAATATTTAATATTTGTGTCTACTATCTATTATACTAAGGGTTCTCTTAGCACTCATTTCACCATGACATCTTTGGATGATTGAATTTCTTATTTTTTCTCACATGGGGCCACGATGAGCTAATCCAAGTGGGAACTTTTAAATCATCTAATTCACATTCCTTGGCTTTCAAACAATAGATAAAAGAACAAAAAGGTCAAATAATTAACAATAATGATTAAAAAGTATTCTAAAGGAATGTTTATATGTCTATTATTATTATAGTTCAAGGATAGGTGAAATCATAGGTGAAAAGAAGAATTATGGCTAACAAGGTTTTTGGGGGGTTTGAAATGTTTTTAGAAATAAAATAAGAGCTAAACGTGATGTGGAATGAAGATCTCCATTAATATTTCTTGATATTGTAAACTTGTTTATTTCTATTTAATGAGTAAAATATCTCTTATTGACCAAAACAAAAAAATAAGGATAAAAAAAAAGTTCCCCAAATCCCGTTAATGAGACCCAATTTTCTTATAGTAGAAAGCTTGAGAAAGAGGGAGTAAAATGTTCTTATTGTAAAGGCCCATTCATGATGAGAATGTTTTTTTTAAGAAACAATTTGATCACTAGGCATGCATTTTTTAAAACAATAATATCAATGTTCCTAAGTAAGTTAAACAAAGGTCAACTAAGATGTATATCAAGGATAAATAAAATTACAATGGGAAGGAAAGGGTAAGGACCTTATAGCATTGTCTTAACCACCATCTAATTGGGTTCTTGATTTGGGTGATTTACACCACATGGATTCATCAAATATTGAAATTATATCTTTGGAGCGATGTGTTATGCCTTCTATTGTATTGAGTCATGAAACTCCTATTGAGGCATGCAATGTGAGTGTATTTGTGAGGTACATGGAATATTTCATGATGTTATTTGTATGTCATCAATTTCAACTAATATCCTATCAATATATTAGATCACTGACATAGGTTCACAAAATTTGGTTGGGCTCTCTCTTGTTGTAAAGGGAAATTCATCAGTTTTACAACATGATTATATAGTTTCATTTGGGAGAGAAGATTATTAGTGATAATTTATCTATTTCCTCAAATTTTTCTTGAGATTCTATCTATTTTTCTTTCTCATTTAAATAAAGTGAGTAATTTGTAGCATCAATAATTTGGTTACTTGAACTAACACTACTTGTAGCAGCTAAATCAAAATGACATGGTTACAAATTATCTTTATTTCACTTTTATGATGGTGTTTGTTAGAGATTCTCTATTGGAAAGCATCTAGAAGAGAAATTTTAGAAAGGAGAGGCTTGGAGAGATTTTTTTTTTTTAGTTTGTATATAAGGATCTTTTAGTACCATTTCAAAATACATATTTTAGTAAATATAGATATTTTATGACCTATATTAACAATTTTTTGGAATACCCTTCTATATATCTTTTCAAACATAAGTATCAAGTCTTTGATTTATTCATGGACTTCAAATAACTTGTACAAAAGTAACCTAGAAAATCTATAAAATTTCTACATATAGTTAATGGGGAAAATAAACCAAAAATAGTTTTGAGTTGTTGTTTGCTTCATAGGGAATTAGCCTACAACATAAAACACCCTACAATGCTCAATGGAATGGATGTTTAAAATGAAAAAGAATAATTACATGAAATAAATGACTAGATATATGATGAGAAAAAAACAAATATTTTGCACCATTCCACTAAGTACAAGCCATTAACTATGTTTGTTTTGTGCAAAACTAAGTCCCCTAGAAATTTGTAGAGGTAAATCCCATTCAAGCATATTATCATAAAAAAACCTTTGTTAAGAACTTCTAAAAAATTTCTTTGCATGGATGAGCCCACAGTCCTATAGATAAAAACAAGGCAATAGATGCAAAGTGTTCACCTTGCATACTATTTGAATACCTAGATGATATTGAATGCTATAGGACTCTATATCCCACCACTCATGAATTTTTCTTTAAGACAAGTATTCATGTGGAGGAGAGTAATTATAGTTCTCATAAATTTTCTTCATCCATTTCCATGTTGGATACATTGCATCATGATGGTGTCTATTCAAAGGATATTAATTCTCCCAATCTTAATGAGGAGTCTTCTTCCTCCACTTTGCATTCCCCTCTTGATCATAATTTAGAAGCACATGATTCCACTTTATATTTCCTAACCATAGAACATCTTTGGCCAGGCTTTCCAAATATATGATTTAGTTGATGACTAAGTTGGTGATACCTCAACTACTAGAAAATACTAGTCGCAATTTTAATAGGCTATATATAAATTCATTCATTCAAATTTTATTCTATATTTTTGTAGGAAGCTTCTAGTATCCATGACATTGTTAGAAAGTAAAGTCCACCAAGATAACCAAGGCGGGAGGGGGGGGGGGGGTGGTGAATCAGTTATCTGATAAAAATAACTTTTGTTAACCTTATTAAATCTGAAACATGCAATCAACATAAAAAAAACCACATAAAGATAATCATACACAATGACAAAAGATATGTTAACTAGGGAACCTCTTGATTAGAGAGTAAACCCCAGTGGGGATGGTACCCACAAAAAATGTACTAATATGAAAATTCCTTGTGAGAGGATGGATTATGCAAGGAGTCTTATGAATTACATTCAGTACATATCAGTCCCTGTTAGGAGACTTTGAATCCATGTGCAAAGATTCTAACCTTGTTAGGAGTTAAGGAAGGAAAAAGGACCCACTGTCCAAACAAATTCAACGGAAAGATCACTGAACACACTATCCAAATGATCTCTATATTATCCAAATAGAATAATACCAATAATTAATGATCTTAGCAACTTCTCTTCTCTCTTCTGACTATGCCAAAACTGCACCAAATGCTTCACCAAATCTCACTACTAGATCTGCTCACTTCACATCATACATCAATCACTATTTCACCTTTTCATCATATACTTCTCATATCATCCACACACAAAATTAAGAAAAAAAATCCTTCCTTTATACCATGCACAATATTTCATAATTGAGTTGGCGAATTAGGTTAACCAAATACAAAATATATATGTTACATAATATTTCCATAACCACATAAAAATATCGGCTCACAAACTTAATAAATCTTCACATATGAAACCTCTAACTATGCTGACTCATCCAGGTTACCTCTAAAATGTCTTCAACCTCTGTATAACTTCTCATGTCCAGATTTTGTCCCTGTTAGGAGATATAATCTGATTATGACAAACTGCTTCTCAGGAACACTGATAGAATACAATTTCCACTAAATTACCCATAACAGACACAAATAATTGAATTTTTGTACACAGTCGTAACCATGATATCAGGACACCATAAGGAACATGTTCTCCACTCCGCATAACTTTATCTAAAATTATCCATGTGCACTAATTTAAACTTTATCTGCTTCTTTGCTATCTCTAGTATAATCAGTGTGTTGACATCAATGACAAACATAGTCATGAATGCAAGATGCAACTGCTACAAAAATACTAAAATACTCCCCCATAGGAAATATTTAACATTCATGCTTAACAAAGATATCAATAAATGTATATGAAGAGTTTAGCTCCTTAGATAAGAAGCACACATGAGATCTTGTGCCTTCTCTTATGGGTATAAACATTGTTTAACACAAGTGTCCATCTATTGGACAAAATATGATATATATGGTCGAGTTGATAAACATAACACTCAACTAGTTTCCAGAGGATCTATTAGACAAAATATGCTATATATGGTCTATTTGATAAACATAACACTCACCTAGTTGCCAAAGGATTCTGCTAGGTTTGACTGACTACTCTAGGACATTTGCACTAGTCATAAAAATAAATTTTCTCTCACGTGTCCTCATTATTGTTACATCTCATAAATGGGAAGTTCATTAAATTTATTTAAAAATTTACATTCTTTATGGTGACCTCTAGAATAAGATATGCACAGATAATCCACATGGATTTGTAAAGGATCACTTACATGTATTTCATCCTTAGAAGTCTCCCTATGGCCTCAAATAGGTCCCTTGCATTTGATATGTATTTTGACCACTAGATTAAATAATTGATACATTATGATATAAATTTACATAATATATAACAAGATGATAATATCGTATTTTGGTTCTCTATGTTTATTACTTTGGTCATAGGAAAATATTCATCCACCATTTTGATTGTGAAAAATACTCTTCATGATCATTTTTTGATGTCAAACTTAGGCCTATTACAATACTTCTTAGAGATTGAGATTACACAATATTCTTTAGTTACATTCATTGCACAACCTAAGTATTGTGTTGGTATGCTCTCCAAATTTTTTATCATTCACTATAAGACAAAAATTACTCTATTTTTGTGTAGGAAGAAAATAACGAGAGAAATAGTGTTGGGTGGGAGTTCGTGTAGAGCGATGCCTAGGGTTTTAGGCATGCCTATTTTAGATGACAAAGGGCCCTTTGAGGATGAGGATGACGATGGTGGAAGGGGCTCCTCTCTTCTCTGGTCAGAGTCCTTCCTATATGATCTGGATTGTGTCTTCCTATGGAGATTTAATATTTTGCATGGATGAGCATTTGTCCAATGTTTGTGGGTGAGGTGTTTTCTTTGGTGAAGGGTTTCCAAGACATGGTTTGGTTTAGGCTTGGTCCAGATGTATTTTTCCTCTGGTTCCCTTTCCACGTCGTGTCTCTCTACATATTTCATAGTTTTTGATAGGTAGTGTTTAGTTTCTTCTTTGACATTGGGGATATGGTTTTTTAATTTATTTCTTCATGATCCTCATGTTGGCACTGGGCCTACTCTTTGGGTTAGAGTAGTGCTCCCATGTTTAGGGTTTGTGTTCCTTTATTGGTGCTACTCTGGTCTTCAAGGGTCTTATTTTTTTGAGAAGCATTATTTTTGCATAGATGGATAGGAAGGCTTTTCCCACGAGCCCAACTTGGCTATTCTTGGTTTTGGGCTTTGGGTGTCTTTTATTGAAGCCCATTTGCTCATCTAGTCTTATCTCTTTTTGGGATAGTGTTTTTCATGGCTAGTTTCATCCTTGTGGGAGGTTTCATCATTATTTCACTTTCTAAACAAAGGTGTTGATCTCTATTGAGGTGGAGTCGTACTATATGGCTTGGGGGATGATGATGGTTTCTCTGCTTCTCTTGTCTTCATTCCTATTTCTTATTAAGGTGGAAGATCCTATTACGGTAGAGGAACAACCTATTGAGGTGGTTTATTGTTGGTTATATGAGGTGTACAGTGGTAGCTGGTGGGTTCATCTCTTGCTTTGTGTTTTGGAGGTGGGCTCGATCTTGTATGGGACTCTTCTTCCTTCAACACATCTCAGCTATCCCTTTTGAGGTCAGTTTCTCTCCTATAGAGGTGGAGAGGACCTTTACTATTAGGTCAAGTTTTTCTTGGAGGGTTATGCTGGCTTAGATTAAGGTTCTAGGTCAAAAGCCATTATTTTTTTTAGGCTAGTGATCTAGTAAAGTCTTATCTTTGTGGTGGTTTTTCTGAGAGATTTAGGAGCTTTGCCATTTTTTTCAATACTTCCTAGGATATTCTCTCTTGGATATTTTTTGATCCTCTTGGTATGGTTGTTTATGTTATGGTTGAGGTATCCCTCAAAAACCCTCATTTAGTGATTTTATTTTTCCTTCCAGATTGTCATTATGGAGTTGTCTATCTAATGAACTCTCAGAAGGCTTTGCTAGTTAAGGGATCCTGTCAAAACCCCTTGTTGGTTTTGGGTACCATGTTAAACCCTTGCCTATGTTGGGAAGGAGGTTCTCTTTTCCTTCAGTTATTTGTTTCTTCTTTCATTGACCAGATGGATGTTGATAATTTTTAAAGGCCCATTCTGGTGGTTGATTGTTTCTGGTTAAGGTTGTTCGCAGGTTTTGGGACTTTCCCATCCCTTGATAGAATCCAAATCTCCTCTTTCTAAATGCTTTGGTGGAATTTCATGATTTGTATTGATGGTTCTGGGAGCCATAAAAAAACATCATGTAATGGTTTGGTGAGCCTTAAAACCCCATGTATCTCTAATTTGTAGAGATTGGCTCTTTGATGTAAGGCTTTTTCCTTAGGTGGTGTGTTTTATGTGCACCTGTGCTTTGTTTGCCTACTCTTTCTAGGCTACAAATGTTTTGTTGGAGTTGGGTCGCTACACTATAATTTTAATATCTATGGCAGTGTTTCATCTTTGTGTTATTCTGGATCCCCTTCAAAATCTAGTTGTTAGGGGTTTCGGGTCCCCTCAAAACCTTCTTTAATCTTAATAAAAATATAATTACTCTATTTTTTAAGTTTGAAAATGTGGCATTTTTCTTCACCTTTCATTAATGTAACTTTGTATTGATAGATTATTAAATCATCATTTGCATAAATTACACAATACCTTACATTTCATATGTTGTAGGCATGGTCTCTTGATTAATGTAAGAAAATTTTGAGTAGCACTAGAAATGAGTTAAAGTGGATAATTTATTATATTTAGAGTAGTCAAACTATGGGATTCAAATTATGAAGAGGAATGTGTGGATTTTTACTTAGTGGAACATAGATTTAGATTGGGCAATCCATACTTAAGATTAAAATTCTACTTTAGGATATTGCTTCTCTCTTGGCTTAGGTCTAGTTTATTGGTCAACCAAAAAGAATTATGTATCTTATCTTTCATCTTTCAAGGATTAGTTTAAAAAAGCAATTAATGTTGTTGACGTGACATGGCTAGAGATAACTCTCATTGAGTTTTGTATTTCCTTCCAAAAAAAAATAAATCATCTTTTGTGGAAACTAGAGTGTTATTTAAATATGTCACAATTTAGTCCATCATCAAAGGACTAAACATATTGAGATCTACATGGAATACATTTGGAAAATGAGTTAGAAGTATATAATCAATCTCTACCTCTATCTAACATTAGAACATATTGTATACCTATTCACCAAACCTTTCACTAAGAGAAAGCTCCTTCTTTTGCAAATTTTTGGGGGGCGCACTAAGTGTCCACATTAGGGGGCTTCTTTGTCCTCTTTAATATATTTCTTTTTTTTAAAGTTTTCTCTCTCTATCTGTTAAACGAATTTCTCTTCCCTGGTGTTGGCGGAGGGGTGAGGTCCTCTTTAGGGAATAGTTCTCTGTACATGGGTATCTAACATAATCTTATTTGTAAGGACCTGACATATTTGGTCCCACCTAAACTACAAATAAGGGAGGGTGTTAGTTTATATTTCTATTTCCTAGTTGATTATTATATTTTGTTATTTGTAAAACTTTCCTACTCTTATAATTAAGCAATCTTAGGATTAATAATGTGAGTATTAGTGTGAGTGATTAAGCGAGCTTAGGATTAATAATGTGAGTATCAGTGTGAGTGAGTGGAAGGTTTTTGCATCATCCATAGGAGTTGCACTTGCTAATTTTAGGCTATTGTAGTGGACTCTATTCTTTTATTTTATTTTCCATCTCTCCCATCATACATTCTCTATATATACTCTCATCGTAGCTAGTATTTGGTATAGTATGTTTTAGCTATTTTCTTTTTTGTTTGTCTAATGCTATTATAGTTTTGTAGAATTTGTATTTCTCAGTTGGAGACTAAATTTGCATTGTTATTTTGTTCTTACATATCACTACAATTTACAATTTTTTTCGTATTCTTTTGCACTACGTATTTTGGGTTATTCATTATTTCAAATTCTTAATTTATGAATCTAGTTACATGCAACACCAATAATAGATTTTAAAGGCATCTTATTATGTTGAATATACCCTAATCATAAATTGAAGTGATAAACAACAAAATAACTTAAAAATATATGGTAAAAACTAAAAAGTATGTAACATTTGATTTTAAAAATTTACTAATATTTGATTAATTAAATCAGGTTTGAATTTATGGTGTTTTATTACAAATGTAGCTCCTTGAGCTTATGTTAATTCATTTGATAAGGATTTAATCCTTGAATTTTTATTTTGATTGATGTGATACAAAACTTAAGTAATGTTTTTAATGAATATTAAAACTTTTGATTTAGAGACATTTCATTAAGGAGTCTCTTAAATTTATTATTGTTATTTTTAAATAAAAGTGGTATGAGCTACTATTTAAATATTAATAAGAAAAAGGCTTCAATGTTGCGAAAAGAGGATGGAGAAAAAGCCATCTCCTAGGATAGAAAAAGAAGAGTCCAACAACCAACCCAAGACAAAAATCCAAAGGAGAAGCCCTACCCTTTGTAGAAAGAATAGACATAAGATTAAGATTGAAATCTCCACTAAGTATTTGTGTTGTCTTTAGGAGAGAATTGTTTTAGGGAATGTGATAAGAAGCGGTAGTTCCCTCACACCAGCCGAAAGACCCATGAGCTTTTAAATGCTAAGAAATCAATCTAAAGCCACAACCATAGAAATTCTTGTAAATTTATTGTCAACACCATACAAAATAATAAATAATTTTATACCTTTATCCTTTAGATTCCCTATCAAATGACCTTCAGAATTTGATGTCGATGCTAATTAAACTTCATATTCATCTCATATTTTTCAAAGACACCTTTCTATATCTATATTAGGCTACTAGATGTTAAATTAGTATTAGATTAGGTTAAAGGATGCCACTTAAAATGTGTGAATTGACTTGTTTATATAAAGTATGTTGTTGGGAGCATAAAGTTCTTTAGGTGTTGTACGTTGGAATCTAGCCTTTGACCGTCAACATGATCTTACTAACTAGGTGCATTAAAAAATAATTATAAAGTAATCTTAAACCCCACATAGATCAAATCCAACAAAGCCGACTAGTGATGATTCTAATTATTTATGTTCATTCATAAAGTCTCACTAATTCAAGATTCTCCTCCCAATGGCTTGAGTTGGTTACTTTTATATAGCCACACGTCTCCAACCTATATGCCCATACAACTTTTTACGGCACTTTCTTAAAGAATGCATATTTAACTAAATGCTTGAGTATTTATTTATTTATTTGCTTTTGAGAACAATAAGGCTCTTTCGTCGAAGGCATGAAAGCCTAAGATACTCGATTGCTTATACTCATAATTTCTTTCAATTGGAAGAGTTCGAAAACAAAGGAGAGAATAATAAATATAATAATATTTTATCTAGGAAACTTTCCTCTTGTATCATACCACTTTTTATGATAGTGCAACAAGGCATGTGCATGGATAATGGGGATTAAATATTCACTAAAACGGTGCTTTGAGACCATATAAGTATGTGCTTTTAAAAGCATTATTGATTCAAAATAAATTTATTATAACTTTGTGTTTTATACATAATAAGTTTGTATTATAATAGATGTATATTATAATATAATTATATATTTTTTTATTAAATTTTATTTGTAGATTGGGATATTGAGTTTTTGAGTTCATGTTTTGTAAATAAAATAACACATTCATTTTCTTTATTAGAATTTATACATTTTACAAGAAATTTGTATAAGATCATCATTTAAATATCAAGTTTCTTATCTTTTTTTTATTAAAGATAAAGTAGATTTTGAGGGGGCTAAAACATTTTCTAAAGACAAAAATATGATGTACAAGAAAAGTTATGCCAAAGAACGACCATATATCCTATAAGGGAAAGCTAATTCTTGCAAACTAATAGCCAACTAGTCACACGTGGGTTTTTAAGGTTCCTGAAACCCTTTAGAAATAGTTTAAAGTTATTTAATTGATAAACAAACAATAGTAAGAAAAGGACCAAAATATGAAAACTAAACCACCTTTTAAAACTTTCAACTACCATGAGAACCCTTAATCAATGATAGAGAGGTATGTTTATGCTTTAGAAGATCTATCTTCCTTTTCTTCTCAACCACTTAATAAATATCATCGTTTGAATGTCTAGATCAAGGTGAAGCAAGAGGACTACTTACCATAGACTCTGAAGGAAGAGAGACATGAACAACCATAGCCAAATTATCACGTAGACAGGCCACATTAGGAACTGGAGGAAGTGTCAAATCGATGTACTATTCAAAAAGACCGTTGGAAATCTGTGAAGTTGGCACATCCATCAAAACCAAATTTAGACCATTAGGAATCTCAAATATAGTTATAGCCTTTGAAACCAAATTATCATCTACATAGTTATCTTCAATATTAGAAAAATCTCTCACTATAAGATAATCACAAAGATCATTTTTCCATAAGATAGCATCACTATGAGGAGATTTTCAACAATTGGTAATGAAGTGACCAATAGAAAAATATATCTTGCAATGGAAAGAGAGAGCCTCATAGACAGAATCTAAGACCATTACCTATCCATCAAACAATAGAGGTTTAGGTACCTTTTGTAATTGCTATAGTTGAACATAATAAAGCTGAAGTTGTTACAGAGGTTACAACTAATGATGAAATTGTAGAGAAAGGAGAAGGGTAGGAAATAGTAGTACATATTTTGTAGGTATCAATAATGATGAGGATTATGATAAACTGAAGACATATGGATGTCAATGATCTGAGCTCAAGTGAGATGATAAAGATTTCTTCTATTTTGAAATCTAAGGCTCAAAATCAAGTGATTAAGGAACAAAGGAAAGATGCCCAAGTCAACAAGAGATGTATTGGCATATTTGATGATAGATGTTGATTGTGATGAGTATACCACATTTATTACTAAATCTGATAGATTGGTGACTGTTGCAAAAGAAAAAAATGTAATGTGTAGAGGATTATAAAATGTATTAAGTCTAAAAGGATATGGACATCAAAGGAAAAATAAATTAGTTCAATCCATTGTATTGGAAAGATTCAATTTATCAGTGAGTGTGAACCAAGTCATGTAGCCTTATAGGGAGGTGGTAAGATTCTTGCCACTATTTGTGATTTTTCAAGTTTGTTGAGGATGTTGAAAAGAAGAAAATTGAGACATAGAAATAAATCAAGAAGATGCTAAGGTTTACTTTGATCTACCAGATGTGTGTGTATTTGATGCACTAAAAGGAGTAAGTATTTTTTCTTTAAGGATAGATTGTTTTAATGAAAAGCCTATTGAAGAACTAGAAGGATGATCTTCAAGAATTTAAGACTAGGGGAGTAGATTAAGATGCAGTAAAAGTTTTGAGTTGTAGCTCATATACATTCAAATCGGTAATAAGTGATCAGCTAAGGTCAGAATGTGATGAAGATAGAAAATAAAGACTAAGATATGTTGTTCCTTTGACATTTTTGTCAAAGGGGGAGAAGTATCACAAATAATCAAAGGATAGAAGTATTAGTAAAGGACAATAAAGAGTTCACGAAAATAGATGATTTATTTTCTGGGTATTGTTGGTGTTGTCATTTGGTATTGCCATCAATGCCAAGTTATGATGTAACTGATGCATAGATCAGATAAGTATGTTTTGACATGTGTTTGATGCAGGTATGATGATAGGATGATCATTTATAATGTTGTCATTGATCTCAACTTAGTGGTTGTTGGTTGATAGTGTTTCTATTATGATGAGGTATGTTGAAGAGGTTGAATCTCACACTATGGTAAGAGTTGGAGTGTACGATCTTGAAGGAATATTAAGTGTTAGTTTAGATGATAATTGTATGACCGCAAATCTTGAATGTATAATTTGCATAAGTTATGATTGTTAGAATTATGATAGGATAGTTGATAGAACACTTTGTGACTAATAATGAGTGATTTGATTGGTTCATCAAATCTATGATGAGTTAGGTTGTGTGATCATATAATTGTGTTTTTTATACTATTTTGAACTCATGGTTATGACCATGACTGATTTGGATGATCAATAAGCATGTTTTGTGGTTACAGAATTTATTTCAGTGAATGGCATAGGAATTCTTAGATCCATCGGTTAGATCCTTAACCTACGATGTTGCATTGTGTTGTGATAAGTTGTTATGTGTTCGAAGGATTGTGGTGACATGTCTGATCGATGTGAAATGATGAGTTGGAATTTACAAGATCGTGGTGATCATATTTCTTGAAGTTGTGCAAGTGCATTTGAGAGTGTGATATGGTTTAAATTTCCTTTGTCAAATTAAGTGTGCAATGAATCTGGAGGCCGACATGAAGTTGAGATTCTAATTGTGGATTGGTATTATGTTTTAGGGTTTCAATATTGAGTGGGAATTAATTGTCAGGATGTAATTTAGGTCTTAGGTGAGCTAGTTAGTGAAAATGTATTTATATAATTTATGATGCATCATAAAATGTGAGTGTGAGAGGAGAAAGATCAATGTGTGTGTATTATCTTAAAATGGAAGCACTTCCATGTTAAGAGCATTTAGCCCTCTGAGTGAGTATTCTGGATCATGTCAAGCACCTTGAATCAGCCCTTTGCTCAGATCTGGCTTGTTCTCCCTATTCTGCTTCTCTCTGTCCTTGTTTTCAATATATTTCTGCATTTCCTAGCATTATGGATTGAGGTCCTGAGGTTTTTAACCTCAAGGTCAAAGTTGACCTTGAGGGTAAAAGTTGATCTCGACCTTGACCTAGGTCAGGGATGACCTCAACCCTGACCTAGGGTGGGGTCTACCTCATCCTTGACCCAGGGTCCAAAATTCAGGATCCCATGATTTCTGAATGTTGGGTTTCAAAAATATTTGTTTTCTCACTTCTGGGTCGGCCATTTCGGGTTTCAAAATGGTAAATCCTTAAATTGCATTTAATATGGGTCAATTTCTAGGGGTTAAGGTTAATTAGGATTTAATTCCCTAATGTTGGCCTTCTCTAGAGGTTTGTGCCCTAGATCACTATAAAATGAAGCCTTCCTCTCTCATTTTATCATCCATCATTCACATCTCCTTTTGCCATCAAGCACTCAAGTTCTCAAGCAAGATCAAGAAAGCATTTCATCAAGCATTTTCAAGGAAGCATTCAAGTCCTCTTCTCCATTCAAGTTCTCCATTGAAGATCAAGGATTCAAGCATTCAAGCCTTTGAAGGGATTTGGCTCAAGTGTGCAAGATTCATCATTCAAACCCTAGATCTAGCCATCATGATGGTGTGATCTTCCTTCAAGATCCTTTGTTCATCTTCTAAGATCCATTCATTCTTCCCTCAAGGTGGATTCCAAGCATACAATCATCAAGGTTTTGCATTTACTTTCATGGTTTTGACTTACATTTTCCATTGTTATGTTCAAACTTTCATATCACCATACTTGATTACATTTCAAATACAATTGCATATCTATTGAATTACATAGCTTCATTGTTAGATCTACTTCTACTACTTGCTAGCACTCTCAATTTCAATTTCAATATTAAGGTTGATTCCAAACCAGGGTTTGACCAAGGCAAACCCCTCAAACAAACAAAAAAAAACCTCTTTTTCTTGCAGGTACAGGTGTGGAACTGCGGATCTGAGCTTGGATTTGGATACCCTTTTCGACAAACATCCAAGACCTGCAAACAAAGTCAATGTTGACCTTCAAAATATTAATGTAGCCTTTGACCTTTTATCAAGGTCAAAGACTACCTACTATCAAAATGATAAAAGTTTTCTAGGTTTTCTTCATCTCGACATTTCTAGTCCGAAACAGGTTGTAGAATTGCCTGAAACTACACACAGACATAAAAAATTGGCATTTTCCAGATCTGCCCTATTTTGAGGTTATTACTTGCCTTTCAATTATTTTAGATTTCAAGAACATATTATCCATATGGAAATATAATTTTTTCTTCCTCTTTCATATTCTCCCTAAATTGATTCAATTGTGCATTAACCTTTCGGTTGATCAATTTGGATCTCTCCTTTGGGAATTTGGATTTAGAATTAGATCTCATATTTCCCCCATACATTTTAGGGTGGATACTATTTCACCCTATTCATTTTCGTGAACCCGATATACTTACCCCTTTTTCTTTTGTGGATTTAGATGCCTTATTGTGTTATATTTTATCCTTTCTTGCATCTAGTTTATGCTCTTGCATTTTAAATTCAAAAATACATAAAATTCTACATATTCAATAAAATATAAAAACATTTCTTGCATTTCATGGAGATTGTTAGGATGCTTTGGTGTGCGGTCATGTTCCTTATTACCCTTCTTTTAGCATCTCTTTACAATACCTATGATGTTTATGAGAGTATTATTCACTTCATTATGTTGATGACCCTTCACTTTGCTCTTGCCTATGCTTTTGTGAAGTTGACCGACACTAGTCTTCCTACATTCAAAACTTTCATTAAAGATTTATGTCGTAGCCTTATTACTCTTTTGGATTATGTGAAGAATTTGGTAGATGATACACCATCTCCTATCAATCCTAATCCTAATCCTAATCCTATCAATCCTAATCCTAATCCTAATCTGATACTTGATTCTCCATCCGTTCATCCTCACTCTTCCCATACTTATGATGGGATTCAAGCTATAGTTCAGGATGTTGATGTGCAAGATTTATTTGATTTACCTTCTCCTCCGATTCATGATGATATTAAAGGAAAGGGTAAAGAAAATTCTTCAAAACCTATTATTCCACCTTATACAACCTTTAGTCATGAACATGATAAACAATCACCTCTTGTAGAAGCTTTACATAATATGTACACTACTGGATATAATATGGTGACTAAACAAGGTTATAAAGGTTTAGGGCTTGGAGTTAATGAGCATGGTATTAGGTTTCTAGTTCATATACCTCCTAAAATGGATATGTATGGTGTTGGTTGTTCAAAATCTCAAGTCAAGGTAGGTGATGTTAAACTGCATCCTCCTCTTCACATTATTCTCCCCACACCTATATTAGATAACCCTAATACTCGTCAAGAAGTGGCTAAGAAGATATATTTGAACTAATGAATTCCAAGAAAGAAATCTTTAGACCTATGTGGATGGATGCTTTATACAAATATAAATGTCCTTTTCATTATAGCAATATGCATTTACTTGCTGATTGTAAACATTTCAAGTTATATGTTAGAGAAAGAGCTACTTTAGGAATTATATCTCACTCTCGTGCAGTTTTACAGTTCCTTCATAATTTTGATATAGGGGATTCCCCTCCTTCTGATATAATGTAGATTTTATTCCCCTCTTGTCTCATGACTGGGAGGGAGAGGTGTATCTTCATCTAGTTTCCTAGGATCCATTAGGCTTTTAGCATATATTATGTCTTGAGCTTAATTGGTATTCTTGATCTCCTATTTTTCTATGGTTTTGCATTATGCTTATTCAAGATATCTTTCCTAAGACATTTTTTTTAACAAAGATACCCCTTGTCTCTATCCCTGGGGGCCAAGGTATGTCCTTTCTCTTTGTCTAGGGAACTTGTTTTCTTAGCTTAGTGGTCATTGTTTATATTGCAATATTATTTCATCATATTGACAGATGTTTTGGCTATGGATAACTTTCTTATATGAGAAGTTGTTGACCTAAGTTTCCAATGCTTCTCTATGTTGAAAATTATGTTCTTTATAAACTCTCACCCTTTCTTTGGTGTTAAAGTTGTTTCCTTCATTCCAAAGATTCCTTTTCCTCTTGTTTGTAGGGGGATTGGTGATTGAATCTTTATTCCCACTATTGAAAGATGATATTTTATCTAAAGCACTCCTCTTTGGTGGGGGTCTTGTTCTCCTTCTTTGAGGATCCTTTTCCCATGAGTGACATATTCTTTTCATGCTTATCTATGCTCTTGGATGTAGGGGTCACTATCCCTCACTAAGAATAT
Organism: Chamaecyparis obtusa; assembly: GCA_027943335.1. Taxonomy (NCBI): domain Eukaryota; kingdom Viridiplantae; phylum Streptophyta; class Pinopsida; order Cupressales; family Cupressaceae; genus Chamaecyparis; species Chamaecyparis obtusa. Next base: position 270,950 of record BSBK01000515.1, on the reverse strand, counting down.
GGTATACATTGTTGTAAACAAGATATCTCCTTGCATTGTGAAGAAGGTATCCTCTTCCTCTTCCTTATCCTGTCTAGTAGAATTCCATGATAAGGAGGGGGGCATATATAGGGTCTCCCTTGTACTATAGTTTTTTATTTTTACATGACAAATCTTGGAAGGTAACACAGATAAGTTGCTAAATCTTGAAAAGACACGCATTTATATGCTAAATCTTCCGAGGATAACACAAATAAGTTGCTAAATCCTGAGGAGACGTATTTTTCAAATGTTTCAATATGCTAAATCTTGGAAGGTAATGCACATAAGTTGCTAAATCTTGAAAAGACACGCATCTATATGCTAAATCTTCTGAAGGTAATGCACATAAGTTCCTAAATCCTGAGGAGACATGCATTTCATATTCATAGTGATATAGGAAGGTGGATCTATGGGTATTCCAGAAGCCATCAAAAAATGCATTACAATTACAAACATAGTTTATGGGTGAACTTGTTGGGCTCTCCCTCCAAGGTGATTCATGGTAAGGTGGGAATCTTACTAGGTGAGATAATCACTCTTTTCCCTTTCTCTCTTTTTGCTTTCATGCTAGTAGGACTGGATCATGAAGCTATGTTATTTATAGTGTTGCTCTTTTCTTTCTTATGTAATCATTTATGATTTTATGATAGCTTTCCAGATGTGATATTAGTATGATAAATGTGTCTTCATGAGGTTTCTTATGCTAGTTGATTTGGGTTTGTTCAATACTAACCCCTCTTTTGTGTCTTTTTCCTTTTTTGTTTTTGCGCCCTCGTGCACGTATGTTGAGTTATAATCCTTCACCTGGGGGCTTGTATCCTTAGCTAAGTTTTATCGTATCTTGTTTCGAATCAACTTGGACCTTTTCTTCCTTCTCCTTTACCAAGAGTTTGCATCGAATCCATACTCTTGCTAAATTAGGGGCTTAATGTATCATCTTAAAATGGAACCACTTCCATGTTAAGAGCGTTTAGACCTCCGAGTGAGTAGTCTAGGCATGTCAAGCACCTTGAATTAGCCCTTTTCTCAAATCTAACTTGTTCTCCCCATTCTGCTTCTCTCTATCCCTATTTTCAGTATATTTCTGCATTTCCTAGCATTATGGATTGAGGTCCTGAGGTTTTTGACCTCAAGGTCAAAGTTGACCTTGACCCTAACCTAGGGCTAGCTCTATCTCATCCTTAACCTAGGGTCCAAATTTTAGGATCCCATGATTTTCATTTGTTGGGTTTTAGAAATATTTGTTTTCCCGCTTATGGGTCAGCCATTTCGGGTTTCAAAATGGTAAATATTTAAATTTCATTTAACATGGGTCCATTTCTAGGGGTTAAGGTTAATTGGGATTTAATTCCCCAATGTCAGCCTTCTCTAGAGGTTTTTTCCCTAGATCACTATAAATGGAAGCCTTCCTCTCTCATTTTATCATCCATCATTCACATCTCCTTTTTCTATCAAGCACTCAAGTTCTCAAGAAAGATCAAGAAAGCATTTCATCAAGCATTTTCAAGGAAGCATTCAAGTCCTCTTCTCCATTCAAGTTCTCCATTGAAGATCAATGATTCAAGTATTCAAGCCTTTGAAGGGATTTGGCTCAAGTGTGCAAGATTCATCATTCAAACCCTAGATATAGCCATCATGATGATGTGATCTACCTTCAAGATCCTTTGTTCATCTTCTAAGATACATTCATTCTTCCCTCAATGTGGATTCCAAGAATACAATCATGGAGGTTTTGCATTTACTTTCATGGTTTTGAATTATATTTTCCATTGTTATGTTCAAGCTTTCATATCACCATACTTGATTACATTTCAAATACAATTGCATATCTATTGAATTACATAGCTTCATTGTTAGATCTACTTCTACTACTTTCTAGTATTCTCAATTTCAATTTCAATATTAAGGTTGATTCCAAATTGGGGTTTGACCAAGTCAAACCCCTAAAAAAAAAAAACCCTCTTTTTGTTGCAGGTACAGGTGCGGAACTACGGATCTGAGCTTGGATTTGGATACCCTTTTCAGTGAACTTCTGAGATCTATGAACAAAGTCAAGGTCGACCTTCAAAATATTAATGTACCCTTTGACCTTTTATCGGGGTCAAAGACTACCTATTGTTAGAAAGATAAATTTTTTTGGGTTTTCTTCATCTCGGCATTTCCAGTCTGAAACAGGTTGCAAAATTGCCTGAAACTGCACACAGACATCGAAAATCAGCATTTTCCAGATCTACCCTATTTTGAGGTTAGTACTTGCCTTTCAATTATTTCAAATCTCAAGGAAATATTATCCATAAGGAAATATAAGATTTTCTTCCTCTTTCATATTCTCCATAGATTGATTCAATTGTGCATTAACCTTTCGGTTGATTAATTTGGATCTCTCCTTTGGGAATTTGGATTTAGAATTAGATCTCATATTTCCCCCATACATTTTAGGGTGGATACTATTTCACCATATTTAGTGTGGTGCTTCTATTATTGTTACAATGGTTTATGTGAATAAGAGGTGTTACTGAATAATTGAAGAAGTATTTCAGAGAAGACAATTGATTGGGGAATACACTAGATCTATCATGCATTGAGTACAATTATCTGATCACTATTTACTTGTTGATTTTAGTAGGTTGAAAAGAGAAATCCCTTAGCTAGGTTACTCCTTACAGGCTGAGAAGGATCCTAATACGTCTGAAGAACTAAATCCTCTAAAAAGGTGACTTCTTAACTGGAGTTTGAAATCCTCTTGCGAGGCAAACCCTAATAGGTCTTTGTTGTAAGCTCCTAACAAGGTTCAACACTATTAACTGGGTGGATGTAATGCTCCTAACAAGATCACTTATTACTATAGTAGTGATGATTTCTTGGTGCTAATTCCCACATGTAGCTTTTCCCTCTAACAAGGGTTTCGATGATAAAATATTTGTGTCAAAGTGTTACATTCTTTTGATTTTTTTTTACTTTGGTACTATATTTCTATTTTCTTTGCATGCTATACTTAAAGAAAGTTGGTAGTGAAAATACTTAGAGATTTTCTTACACTAATTCATCCCCTCTCTCAATGTCATCTAGCATTAATATAAACTAGCTTACTTTCTTTCCAAGTCTCTCTTTTAGGCTATTAAATTCTAGATTTTCTCAAGAGTTTTGGCCACCACTCATGTGTACTATTCCTCTTGCTGGGCTCCATTGAAAGTCTCCTACAAAAAGCTTGAAAATATCCTATGAGATTTTTTATAAGCTTATGGAGTTGATTATCATTATTTTCATAGAGTCACCTGGGAATATTGTTACCTTCTCAAGGAGTTTGGAGGCATTGGACTTCTTTCTACCCAAAAGAAAGGGTTGGCCTTATGTTCAAAATGGGTTATCTAAGCCTTTTCTGATGATGAATCCTAGAAGGTTCTTCTCAGTAATTGTATTTTGTCTAGGTTTCCAGTTCACAGACCCACTTGGAAGGGTATTAGTGTTAAAATAGTTCTGGTTATGAGAGAAATAGTCTAGATTCAAGGTAATTTTATTGCCAAAATCATTTGGCATGCCTCAGAAGCTCTCAAACCTTGGCTTCAATGGGCTAGGGATGGTATTTGTGATGGGCTCTCATTTAGTGAGCATAATATCTAGTAGCCTCCACTAATTCACTCTCAAGGTCTTCCTCTTGCTATAGTCCTAAGAATTTGTGCTCCACGTTTTCATAAACATGGCTTCCACACTACTAGAGATCTTTTCTCTAGAGATAATATGAATCTTCATCCATGGGATGACCTTAAGATCTAGTTTCATCTTTCTTTCTTACAACAACAGACTTTAGATCTAGTGGTATAAGTTGTACCTATCAATATGCTAGATAAACTAGGTATTCACTTTGTTAAGCCCTGGTGGAAAGACTATAAGTGGTACCCATGTAATTTCTACAACTACATGCCCAATATGGGCTTGTTAGCATAACTGATATAGTGATGCTAAGTGTTGCATTGATGAAGAATGGTACAAATTTGATGAAAGGAGAATAAGTTATTAGGTCTTCATTGATGTCAACTGAATGACTTAGTGTTTTCAGTATGTTACCAGATATTGTGTAAGTAAATCATGAGTTGTAGTATGTTTTTGAAGTTTCTATTCTATTGGAAGAATATATTATGTGTTTTTACTCTAAGTTTGTAACTGTGACTTTTGATATGAAGTATTGAGTTGGTTATGTTTGAATGAAATCAAACTAGGTAACTCCTAAATCATTCAATGATAGACAATAAGTGATTTGGATGTTATTTCAAATCAGTAAAGTATTGGATGGAGTAGTCATAGGATATGCTTGATAACAATTTCAAGATACTACGTTGAGGATTGCAACTTGTATTGTTAACCACTAAAGATGGTTTAATTGATTGGAAGCAGTATAAAAAAATGAATAGGAAAACAAGATAGAGTTCTTGAACATGCAATGAAGATTTGTGAATTGTTGAAGAAATTTGAAGTGGAAATGGGATTTGTGATGTTTTTAGTGAAGTAGTAAGGTAGTTCCATGATTTTTGAAAATTATTTGACATCATATTTCCCGAAGTATGCATTTGATGTGGATTCTTCAAGAAGTTTCTTTTGGTCAAACAAATGTTTGAAGATGGTTCAATTTCCAAGGTGAAATTCATATGGTAGGTGATGGGATTAGATAAAAATGGTATATGAGTTTTTAGATACATTGTATCTTATCAAACACAATCTGGATTATCCGTATCTTAGATCTAGGGTTATTTTAAGGTGGTGGAAAAAAACTATATATTAGAAAATTGAAAAAGAAGTTATTTTCTGATTACGAATTGTAGAAAGATTCAGTGACAAAGCAAGTGAAGGAAGCAAGTGTTATCAAGCTAGGGAAGAGTATAGTGTGTGGAGAAGAGTTTCAAAGATTAAAAATATTTGATTATGTAGAGGTAGTACAATTTCACAGATCATTCTATATGTTTCTTTCTAACTATTATAACAGTGGAATCCCTTAACAGGGTGGATCCTAACATATCTTTTTTGTAAATCCTCTAACAAGGTGGCATTCGTATTGAATGTTGAAAGTCCTCTAACAAGTTTTATTCTAACAGGGAAAATATCTTAATAGATCTATAGGAAAATCCCTTAACCGGGTGCACCTAACAATGCTTTTGTAAACATTTAACAGGGTAAGCTCCTCATAGGATCTATTCTAGAAGAGTACAGATTTAGTGGGTACCAAATCCTAGATGTGGTTTTACCCATTTGGTTTTCCATAAGAAAAATATGGTTTCTTCATTGTGTGATTGATTATTTGTGAATGCATGCTTTAAGTTTCTATATATATATATATATATATTAGTTTTATTGAATTTTATGGTTCATAACATTTAAATAATTTGAAATCAGTGAATTTGTTGATTACTGATTCACCCATACCCTCTCATTAATCAGACCTATGGGTATGTGGAAGATCATCGTATGCCAAAAAAGTGGCAATGTGAAAAAGAATTCCTGATTGATAGACTCTTTGAAAAAATACTATAACTTTCAAACAATGTAACATTTTTAAAATCTAAAATATACATCACATTCTATGTTTCACCTAATACAATAATAATAAACAATTATTTCAATTTGATGAAGTTTAGACTAAGTTAAGGTGGTCAGACATGAGAGTTTTTATATTCAGGAAACTTTGTAGCAGAAAATTCATAATTAAATATTTACTTGGAAAAAAAATACAAAAAAATACACATCACATTTGGACATGATTCTACTACTTCTATCTAGAATATAATAAAAATATATTATCATTTGATTTTGTTTAATGTGGTCAGACATACACCTACTTATTATCTTTCTAGTCATGATTGATAGACTTATTGAAAAATAGCTATAACTTTCAAACTGTATAACATTTTTAAAATCCAAAACATGTGTCACATTCTATGATATTCCTACTATAAGAAAAATATATAAAAAAATCAATTTGATAAATTTTAGACTAAGTTAACATGGTCAGACACGAGAGTTTTTGTATTCTGGAAAATTTATAGAACAAAAATCATAAATTAATTATTTACTTGAAAAAAAATTACAAAAAAATGTGTCACATCTAGACATGAGTCTACAACTTATATCTATAATACTGTTAAAAAAAAATAATCATTTGATTATGTTTAAAGTGGTCAGACATACACCTACTTCTTATTTTTTCTGAAATTTGCATACTACTACATTAAAATTTGAAATTTTCAACATATAGAATAATTGTTTTCGAAAAGGCCTAGTATCTTAGAAACTAAATTAAATTTTCTACAAATTCTCTTCTTACATATTTTTGATATAATATTTATTACTTTTTCAAATTTTTATGTGAACTTGCCTAAACCTAATTTTCTGAATTTTCATTGCCACTTAAGGGCCTAGTTTGGCATAGCATGATCCTAGACATACCCCTATATTAACAATTAGTATTAGAGAATAGCTCCTCTTGATGATAATATTAACAGCTTGAGGGAAAGATTTTAATATGTATTGGAAGAAAGCACCTAAGTTCACTAAGGATATTTTCTCTACATGGGTAAGCAAGATGAAGCTACATCTAACATGCATTAGAGATCAAGAATTGGTTCATCTCACAAACAAGTATGTTCAACCTAATGGAACTCTAACCGATGAAAAAACAAAGAGAAAGTTGAAGCATAACTCTGTAATGATAGAAATAGAAAGTGGTCTATATGATGCTAAGTTTGTGGATATCAAGGATATGGATAATGCTAAAGACATGTGGGACAAGTTGATAATAGTTTTGTATCATCTTAAAATGGAAGCACTTCCATGATAAGAATGTTTAGCCCTCTGAGTAAGTGGTCTGGGGTCATGTCAAGAACCTTGATTAGGTCTTTGCATGGATTTGGCTGTTTCTCCCCTATTCTACTTCTCTCCCCCTGTTTCCAGCCTCTTTCTGACAACTTTATCTGAGAAAATGAAGATTTTGACTTTCTCGGTCAATGAAGACCTAATGGGTCAAGGTCAACCTCAACCTTGACCTAGGTCAAAGTCAACCTTGACTCTGACCTAGGGTAGAGTCGACCTTGACCCTAACCCCAGGTCCAATTTTCAAGTTCTGAGAGTTTCAAGATATTGGGCTTTGGAAAGTTTTATTTTCCTGCTTTCGGGTTGGCTGTTTCAGATTTCAAAATGGTAAACTCTTAAATTGTATTTAATCTAGGTCCATTTCTAGGGGTTAAGATTAATTGAGATTTAATTCTCCAATCTCAGCCTCTCTAGAAGTTTGTGCCCTAGATCACTATAAAAGGAAGCCTTCCTCTCTCATTTTCACATCCATTATCAAGCAAATTTTTGACATCCACTTTTCATGATCCATCATCAAGTAAGCAAGAAGGAGAATGAAATAAAAAAATAATTCATTCATCTTCAAGCATTCAAACATTCAAGTATTCATCAAGGAGATCTATTATTAGCCATTAAATGATTCAATCTCTATGGAGCCCTCTTGTTGAAGATTTCTCCATCCACATTCATCTAAGCCTCTTCCTATGCTAAGATCCATTCAAGATTGGTGTTGAAGATCTAATGCCATTGATTTGAGACATCCTCCATACATTCCTACATTCATTTGGAGCATTGATAATTGTGGATTCAAGGATTCGAATCCTCTACAAGGATTTCAACATAAGCAAGGTACAGGTACAGGACAACAAATTGAAGTTCAGATCTGGATACCCTTTTCAGAGAACTTCCAAGATTCATGAACATAATTTTTGTCGGAGTTGTTTCGGGTCAGGGATGACCTTCAGTGAGAGGTAAGATTGTGCCCCAAGGTAAGATTGTGCCCCGCTATCTGGGTCAAAGTCGACCTGACCTTAGAAAGATAAATTTTTTGGGGGTTTTCTCTATCTTGGTGTTTCTATTCTGGAGCAGCTTGCAGAATTCCCCGAAACTATGCACAGACATCAGAAATCAGCATTTTATAGATTTACCCAATTTTGAGGTTAGTATTTTCCTTCTATTCATTTAAGATTTCAAGCATATATTTTCTATAGAAAATTATAGGATTTCCTCCCTTCTTCATATTCTCCATTCTTTAATTTATTTGTGCATTGATCACTTCTTTGTGATTAATCAACTTGGATCTCTCTTTTGGGAACTTGGATTAGGGATAGATCTTGTACTTTTCCCCATTTCTCACATAGATACAACAATATATTTTGTAGTAAGGGTAAAGATAGATCCCCTACATCTTTATCCATGACTACAAGTCTATGGTAGTGATGTTCATGTTTAGAAAGAAAAGGTGGATAGTCTCAGAGGAAAGTATGATGAAATGGAAATGCATGAAGGTGAGAACAGTTCTCAATACAACTATATAATAAAGGAGGTTGTTGCTGAAATCAAAGGATCCAGTGGACAACTTGAAGAAGATGATATGGTAATTAAGATCTTGAGAACTCTACTACCACAACATACTATTAGAGTATCTGCCATACATGAATTGAGATCTATTAATGATAACCTACAACTGATTGAATATCTTGATGAGCTGAATGGAGAAGTGCAAGATAGTGATTAGAGATCACCAAGCTACTAAATTTTTATGTAATGCAATTAAATCAGTCAATGTATTTTCATTGATGTCAACTAGTTTTGAATGTACTTATCATGATAGTTACAAACATTTGAAGAAGGAAAATGATCAAGGAATAAGATATCTAAATGAAGATGAGATGGATATGGAAGATATGGCTAAGGTATAAATTGGGTAATTTATTAATGAGTCTATGGAATCATATTGTTGACTTGATTGTATTACGTGAATTTTTTATGTATTGAAGATCATAACTGAAAAAGTTTATGTGGTTAGTAATTGAAAATTTTTGTATACACCGAGCTAGTCTTGTGTATACCGAGTAACAGTAATAATCGAGTTAGTTATCATCAACACATTTTGTATTAATTGAGTGAGAGAAACAAATAAATTTTATAAGAAATGGCTAAATTGATGAGATGACAAATTTTTCTTATGATTCCAAGGTAAAAGACAAAGTTTGTTATGATGATCTAACAAATGACAAAATTCAAGACGATCAAATGAAAAAGGCTGAAATGTGTTATAGACACATCTATCAAGGAATCTTGAAGCAGAAAAAGGAACAATGGAAATTAAGAGGCAAAATCCTAGAGATGATAAGAAAATAGTTTTTGAAGTCTATTTAAAGAGACATGAGACTCATTATTGTTTCTGGAGCTTATTGACACTGCAGGAGAATTCATATGAAAGGAATATTTTAATGCACCACTGATCAAATTGGTTACAGACAAAACTGAGATGAACTGTAGGCATTATTGAGTGTTAGAGTATTATTCACTGAGCTGAATCTATTGAAGGATATGAAGGATTGAATTAATATTGATTAGAGGAGGACGTATTTTGGGCTTGGCATAGATCTAAAAATCTAAAAATATAAGTTGTATTTGAATCAGATCACTACTGTATCAGTTTAACCATTGTTACAACAAAATCTCTTAACTGAGTGGACTTAACAGTCTTTTTGTATTTTAATATGACATTCAATGAATGTTGTTGGTTTTCTTTTTGACCCCATAGTGAATGATGGTCAAGAGTTAATGTTAGTGATAAATCCTCTAACTAGGTCATACCTCATAGTGTGTTTTGTAACCTTTGATAGGGTTGGCTCCTAACTGAGCTCACTTCAGAAGAGTGAATTATTTTTGGTTACTGGTACCAGGTGTTTTTTCCCTTAATAGGGTTTTCACGTTAAAAAAATATGTCGTATGTGTATTTGATGTGATTGGATTGTTATTTTACTTTACACATTTTATATTTAGTCTAATTGGTAAATATAGTATTGAAATGATTGTCAATCAGTAGATGAAGAGAAACTTATTGTTGATAGCTTACCTAGTTGATAATTTTTTTGAAAATTTTGAATATATACATCTGGGATAATTGGGATTGTAGAATAACTAGAACTATCTGATTCACCCTTCCTCTCAATTATCTAACAATTGGTATCAAAAAAGATTGGTTGTTTGGAAGGAAAGTTTTAAGGAATTGAGCTAAAGATCACAAGATGTATAAAAGAGAGGTGCCTAAGATGAACAAAGATAATTTCTCAACATGGAAAAGTAGAATGAAGTTGCATATATCTAGAATCAGTGAATTTCCATTATTCTACCTGACTAATGACTACTTGTACGACTGGCAATTGGACCTTTGACTATTGATCAACTGAGAGACAAACATGAACATAACATCACAATTATAGAGATTATTGTTTCCTTATCAGATGCTAAATTTGAAAATGTCAAGACATGTACAAATGCTAAAGCAATATGGGAAAAACTTGCACTATTTCATGGAGGAGATGTAAATGTGTTGAGGGAAAGAGCTGAAAGTCTTAGAAGAAGGTTTGATGACATGAAGATGAAAGAAGGAGAAAAAATTTCACAGTACGGTAACCAAATCAAGGAGGTTTTCAATGCTATCAGAGGAGGAGAGGTGTTATTGATGAAGACATTATTGTATGTAAAATTATTAGAACCTTGCTACCTGTCTATGCTATTAGAATCTCTACAATCCATGAGATGAGATCTGCACCAGGTAATGTTCTTACATTTGATAGCCTAATCGGTAAATTGACTTCTTTTGAGTTTAATAACTATGATAACAATATTGTACCAAGTGTTGAGTCTACATTTATGTCATCTTTGAAGATTGGTAAATCAAGTAGTAAACAAGTGATAAGAAATGAGAGTGACAATGACAATGATGAAGATGAACTTGATGAGCTTCAAACACTAATGGCTATAAGACTAAAGAAAGGTAAATGAAGGTACAAAGGTAAATTACCTCTAGCATGTTTTAACTGTAAATACATTGGTCATGTTAGTACCTGTGAAAGTTTTCATGGCTCTAGTATTTTTCTGCCGGTCTCTGCACTTGTTTTTAGGTCTCTGGCTCAAACCCTAGGTGAAATTTTTGAAAAACTAGCCGTTGTAGTGAAAAGCCCTAAAAATGCCTTGGCCTTGTTCTAATTTTGTGTTACTTTATTCAAGCCACTTAAAACTCTAAATGCATGTGCTTAATTGTTAACCCCTTTGTCGCATGATCGCGTGAACCTTTTTTATGTTATGCGATCTTGCGACTAATGTTTTTCGGGCCCCTTTTAATAATTGTCAATTTGCCTAAGTCTCCTAGGTTACTTTTTCCTAAGTCTACAAGCCCAGCGGTGCTTTATTTTTTCCTAAGTCAGTGCCTTAATATTTCCTATATTTTCAGCTTGATATTTCCCGGGCCTAGGCTCTCTGACACCATCTTAATCCTATGGTTGTTGTAAGTTTGCAAGGGTTTTGTCAGAGGCTTGCGATCTTACGCCAACTGTTGATTCTCTTTGTGACGTAGCATTTTAGATAGGTGCGTCCAAGGTGACACATATGCACAAATGGTGGTCTCTAATTGGTCCATGAGGATCTACGATGGTAGTTGTTAGTGGGACCTAGTTTTTGAGTTTACCAGAGGGTCCTGACATTGTCAGTCGATCAATGACGGCCGTATGATCTTATGGGATGTGTTAGAGGTTTAATATCATGCACCAACCATTGATTTCATATCCTGTTAGAGGGTTGTCAGAGTAGGGAAAGATTCTCCATCCGACAGTTGTCTTATGATCTAAAGGAATCTTGGAGGTCTATGCGAAGATAAGACAACCGTCAATCTTCTTGATGCAGGCCCAGTAAATTTTCTCAGTCTTTTTGGCGGTTCTGACAAATGCTTGCTTTGTTCGCTGGTTCGTGTGATGTTTTGGTGAGGGGTCTAAAGAATTAGCGATTTGGCGAATAGTGTTCAAGTAATAGACAAATAATTTAGTGGTGCTCTCAAAGTTCTCACGAATGGGCAAAGGTTTTTTCAGTCGCGTATTTGCCAGATTCTTATAAAGTAAAAACATAACTCGGGAAAAGGAAAAGCATCTAATGGTCATGATATAAACCAAGTTCAGATTTGAATGTGGGCTATTGATACGTCGGTAAGCACCATAAAGTAGTCATTCTCTGTAGATTTGAAAATTTGAATGCTTTCCAGCTACAGAAAGGACTAGAATTGAATGTTTCGATGGCTGAACTTAATAGAAATGATTTGCAGTTGTTGTGGTGTGGTCCAGTGAGCCTGTGATTACTTGTAGAAAAGTTTTGTACCATGAGGGGATGGGTTTACTTGCTCGAAGCATGTTGTAGGGGTCAAATCAGATGAATTTGTAGGAGTTTCATGATCTTCAGTACAATTCTAGAACAATTACCATAAGTGAAGATTAAATTTTGGATCTGATTGCTCAGGGTTGCTTGGTTTTCCCTCCAATGTATTAATTTATGATCTGTTTGAATTGTTTGGTGGGTGGAAACCCTAACCCTTACCCTATTTATCCGTAGCTTGTTGCATCCTAACCTATTTTGGATTCCAAGGTAACTAGGGGTATATAGTATTGAATTTTTTATTTTGTAGAGGTTCTAGTTTCAAAGTTCAAAATAGTCCCGAGTTTCTAGTCCCAAGGTTTTGTAATAGTTTTTGATTTAGTGTTTGTTAATGAAAGAAGAAAGTTGCAGGTCTAAGCTGTAGTTTGCAAGTAGGGTGCCTTGTGATTCATTGTATACATAGAAGGAATTCATCATACTTAATACAAATATCTGATTCTTATCTCTCCTTTGTGTCAAGTCAAGTAAGCTTTGAGTTTTCTAACTCATTACATATTATTTTTATGTATGTATCTTCATTCTTGAGTTCTGATCTAGGATTGGATTAAACTATGCTCTAGGTGGGATATGGGTTTTCCCTTGTCTATGTAAGGATGTCTTGTAAGTAGTAAAGATTAGGATAAATGTATTTATGGCTATGAATTCTCAGATATTCTCAAAATTGTGTGTCATTATGTCTAAGGAATCTTGCCCAATGGATGAGGTACTGGCCTAAATGAGTATTCCTCTTATTAACATACACTGGTTGAAGTTATTGCATCCCAAATATTGAAATAAATAACCTTTCTAAGATTTAAGTAGTTGGTTGTGTGGTTTTGTCACCATATAGTAATGGAGAGTCAATGAATGTGATGTTAGCATTTAGTACTTTCTTACTATCAATCTATTGTTTAGACCCAGTCTTTGGTGTGTGAAGTATAGTTTTCACTGGGTTAGGTGCACCTACCTTGGTTTTGCAAAGCCAAAAGTGAAGAGGGCAGTCTTGTCCCTATAGTTGGTCTAGTTACCCTAAGATCCTTATACATTTTGGAACTAACCAATCCTAAAATCAACCTGAGGGTATATTGGCAGCCTAGGAGCATAAGCATCCATTTTGAAAACCAACAAGATGGCGACTTTGGTGGGGAAATGTTACACAAGTCTATAGTAACCAATAGGTGATCATTGGAAGAAACAAGGTCATTCTTATCCTTTGTCTTATCAAGTTCAAAGGATATTTGTTAGTGAGGAAATAGTATTGTAAGATTCCCAATATTTTTAGGTGGCGACTCAAACATCTCTGCAGCAGTGCTAGTCAGTAGATTTTTATAAGATGAGTTATAGAAGTACTAGGTCTTGGAGAAAGGATCATCCTAAAGACATAATGGAAGAAGGTATTCCAAGAAGTTCTAGGCCTAGTCAGATAAGGGGAGGAAAGAAGAAAAGAAATGTCTCTCATACTTGGAAAAGTAAAAGGGATACAAGACAAGAAACTCAAACCAAGCTTGGTCAAGAAGAAAATATTTTAGAATATGAAGAGGTTTTTGATTTGGGATTGAACCAGTATGAGGATGAATTTTAAGTGGGAGATGATGAGTTAGAGACTACTCTCCCAAAATTAGAAGAAATCTTTGAAGAGCTCTATGAGTTGGAAAGAAGAGTTCAAGAACAAGTTGCTATCAGACAACAAAGAGATAAAGATAAAGAAGACAGAGTAAGACAAGCCATGATAAGGGCTGATTAGCTAAAGAGGTAGTTGTTAGATTTGGAGGCAATTAATTTTGTCCCAGAGCCTGAAAGAGCATAAGAACAGCCTATTGTGTAGAGAACATATGAGATAACTAGGCCTAGGGATAAAGGAAAACAAAGAGTTGTTGGAGTTCAAATCAATGAACAAGTTCATGTGGAAAACCCATTAGAGCAAAGGTTGAGACTAGATGTAGACCTTGAGAAGGCTAGAAAGGAAAAAGAAATATTAGATAAAGAATTAGAGAAGGCAGAATTGGAGGCCACTACTGCAGAAATAAGGAAGAAGATTGATTTTCTCAAGAATACCTCAAGACCTTCAAATGCTACTGCTTCCTTTTTGGGACAAGGTGGAAATCATGGTAACATTGCAACTCAAACAAATGGCATTCCAGGTGCTACTAAAATTCCTGTAGTTTCAAACACAAGGACATCTACATCTCAAGGAATTGACCCACCTCAAGGAGTTCCTATCCATGAAAGGTACAAACAACTTATCTTTTTTGGTATTCCTGGTTATCCTAATGAAATTCCTGATGAAATTAGAAAGAAGCTCCCAAAGTTTGCTGGGAACAATGTCATCACATGTGAGGAACATCTAAATTTTTTTATGGATGTAATAGATGATTATAATGTTGAGCCTGATGATGTTGTAATGAAGTTATTTGTACAATCTCTGACCGAGGATGCTAGGGATTGGTTTAGAGGATTGCCCCATGCTAGTATAGGATCTTGGAATGAATTTAAGAATTGTTTCAAGGAGCATTATGGAGATAAAACAAATGAGGGTTTTATTTTGAATGAATTCAATAACATAAAGAAAAATTAGAATGAAGAGGTCCTTGAATTTAATATAAGATTCCAAAAGGCTATGCATAGGCTTCAAAAAGTTATTAGATTAGATGATAGAGTGTGTCTTGTGACATACTTAAATGATTTTGATGCAAAGATGGGTTACCTTTTAAGGGATACGAACCCTAGAAATCTTGGGGAGGCTTACAAGTTGGTTATCAACATAGAAAGTAATAGAAGAATATTAGAAAAATTAGGGAGAAGAGATGATTATAGGCCTCAAATACAAAATAAGAAGGAGATGGGAAGGTCTGCTAATTTTAAGCCAAAGGAGGAGGATAATCTAAAGTAGATTCTAAGTGCTTTAGAGGATCTAAAGGCTGATGAAAAAAGAAACAATAGGGTTGCAAAAAATGACCAGCTTGTTTCAAGTAATTTTAGCAAGCAACCAAGAATGCAAAATTACCCATACAATACTCAGTGGAAGGATGGCAAGTCCATTTTTCCAGTTAAAAGGGAAAGGCCTGATGATATGATTCTGGATCCTTTCCAAAGAAATTCAATTAACATGAATGATGATATCCCATGGTGTGCTGCTTGTCAATCTCCTCATAGTCTAGAGCATTGTGTTATTGCTTTGAATTTATCTGAGAACCAAGAACAAGATAAGCAATATGATCAGAGTGGTTTTGTAATGACTTCTTCGCATGCATGGGATGAGGTTGAATCTATTGATGATGAGGAAGAAGAGTTTGATGATGTTGGATGTGGTGTAGTAAAGTGTGAGGAACATGTTTCCTTAAGGAGACCCTCTGATGAGGAAATTGCTCAAATCATTGCAAACATGGTCACTCAAGCCAAGAGTAATTACAATTTGAGAAATAGGACAATTGGAAGCACAAATGGTAAACCAAGTAGCATGTTTATCAAGAAATCAAAAAAGAGTACACAACAGCATGAGGAAAAGGAGAAAGATGCTAGTGTTGTCAGTAAGGTTAAAGTAAAAAAGAAGATGGGACATGCTACAATACCTCAAGGTAAAGCAAAGACACCAGATATAGTTGTTCCTATACCTCAGAAGGATGATGAGTTTCTACACAAAGGTAAATCTGACTTGACCATCAAAGTAGAAGATAAAGATGTCACTGAGATTAAGGAAGATATGGGTAACCATACATATGTCCCCATAGATATGACTAAATTGCTTTCACAAATAACTATTAAAGTTCCACTTTTGGAAATGATGAGAATAGAAGAGCACAAGGTCAAGGCCTTAGATTGGCTAAATGGTGCTTCTTGAAAAAAGGTCCATGAAATGAACAGAGATGACAAGCATGTGGTTCCTTTAGATGATACACCTGACAGTAAAAATGAAGAAATTATCTCTAAGATTCCTCAGATATTTTTGAATGGAAATGTTGTAAATGGTGCATCAAGGATAGTTGATCCTTTTTTCTTGTCCCTTATGATAAATGGCAAATTACTGAACAATTGCATGATTGACTCTGGAGCATCAAACACTGTCATGCCTGCAGAGATCATGAAGTCATTAGGGCTAAAGGTTGATACACCTCATGGGAGATGCCAAGCTATGAACTCAAGAGAAGTGCTATTTATTGGTACCATTAAGGCTTTGCCTTATAAATTAGCAGCATTTCCTGATAAGCAACTAACTATGAGTGTTCTTATAGTTGATATTCCTCCTTAGTATGGAATGCTATTATCTAGAAAATGGAGTGCTTCTATGGGAGGAAGTATTCAATGTGACTTGTCTTTTTCTACTTTTAGCATTGAAGGAGAAAGTGTGAAATTTTCAAGAGAGGCTAGAACTCCACATATGATTGAGGAGGATGAAGAAAACAATATGAATTGTTTTGTTGACACTGACATTGGTTCTTTCCAAGTTCAGGAGAAAGAGGTGCAAGAAAAGGTCAAGCCTATCCTTTTGGTTGAAGATGAAAATAACATGGAAGAAGGTAATGTCTTATGGACCCTATATTTTGATGGAGCAAGTTTAAAGGAAGGTGCTAGAGTAGGAGTGCTATTGATATCCCCAAGTGGTAAGACTTTTAAGTTTTCTTTCACTCTGTTGTTCCTTTGCACAAATAATGTTGCTAAATATGAGGCCCTACTAATTGGTTTGAGACAAGCATCAAAACATGGAATCAAACATCTTAGGGTGATTGGTGACTCTAAGTTAATAGTTTCTTAGATTAGATCAAGGTATGCATCAAAGAATCAAAGGCTGAAACAATATAGAAATGCTATTTGGGATGAAATTGAAGGTTTCAGTGCCTTTGGTATTGATTGGGTGGATAGAAGCCAAAACAGGATGGCTGACTTATTGGAAAACATAGCACTAAGGCCAGAGGATATTAATTTTGTAGGGATATCTAGGATTGAGTGTAAGTCTAGGCCTTCTATCCCAGACAATGTTGAGAATTGGTAGGTATTTTCTAATGATCAGGATATAATAAGGTTTTTACAGTGTGAATCTCATTTTGATGGTCATGAGATGGATTTTAGCACTTATGTTGACATCAGAGATGGAAAAGAGAATGTTCTTGGGAAGGGAGTATTGCAATTAAAGTCAAATATGATCCCAAGGGGACTGGTTGCTCTTGAGAGGGCATTTGATGATAAAGAAAGCACTTGTTTTCCTAAATTTGTTGATAAGATAAATGATTTGGAGGAAATAAATTTAGGAACAAGTCAAGTACCCAAAAATGTTTACATAGGTAAATGTTTATCCCAAAGAAATAGGAATAATTTGATTGATCTTCTCAGAAAATTTAGACATGTCTTTGCATGGTCTTATGATGATTTGAAAGCATATAGAGAGGATCTATTCCAGCATGAAATACCATTGAAGGAAGGTACTAAACCTTTTAGGAAAAAATTAAGGCCTTTGAATCCTACCTCAGCACCAAAAATGCAAGATGAACTCAAAAGGATGATGGATGCTGGCATCATCAAGCCTGTCAGACATTCTACTTGGGTGTCAAACTTGGTTCCAGTCAGAAAAAGGAATGGTGACATTAGGTTATGTGTTGATTTTAGGAAAGTTTGAATGTCAATTCTTTGAAGGACAATTATGGTTTGCCTAATATGGAAAATATGCTACAGAAGGTTACTGGATCAGAATTAATGTCTATGATGGATGGTTTCTCTAGATATAATCAGGTCATGGTCAAGGAATCAGAACAGTTCAAGACTGCATTCACTACCCCTTGGGGAACATATGTTTATGTTACAATGCCTTTTGGTCTAACAAATGTAGGAGCTACTTTTTAGAGAGCTATGGATGTGGCCTTTGCAAACTTCATAAAAAAATTTCTAGTGGTATATCAGGATGATCTCATAGCATATTTGGATAAGGAAAGTCAACATTGTGAGCATCTTGAGAAGATTTTTATTAGGGCTTTGGAGTATGGGATTTCTTTGAATCCAAACAAGTGTTCTTTTGATGTTGTGGAAGGCAAGCCCTTAGGACATATTGTGTCCAAGGATTGAGTGAGAATTGACCCTGAAAGGGTTATGGCTATAGATAAGCTTTCACCACCTAGAAATGTTAAAGAAATATAGTCCTTCTTTGGGTAGGTAAACTTTCTAAGGAGATTTGTTACAAATTTTGCAGAAATCAGTATCCCTATCTCTAGAATGTTGAAAAAAGAAGCAAAGATTGAATGGAATGAAGAAGTAGATGATTCTTTTAGAAGTATCAAAAAGGCCATCAAGGATGCTCCAGTTTTGAGGACACTTGATTATGGTAAGCCCATGCAAATATTTTCTTTTGCTTCTTGTCATACAGTTGCATCAATTTTATTGCAAAAGAATTCAGATGGATATGAACAACCCATATCATTTTTTAGTAAATCCCTACAAGCAACAGAATTGAAGTATGATATTACTAAGAAATAGGCTTATGCCTTAGTTAAAGTAGTCAAGGCTTTTAGATGTTACCTTGTGGGAGATAAGGTGGTTGCTTATGTTCCTAGTGCTGTAGTTAAGGATATATTGGTGCAACAAGAAGTTTTAGGGAAAAGATGTAGATGGATCAATAGGATCCAAGAATTTAATATTGATATCTAGATTACAAAGTTGGTAAGAGGCTTAGGTCTTGCAAAAATAATGGCACAAACCAATTTAATTGCAAATCATGTGAATATGTTAGAAGAAGAAAAAAGGCCATATGTTTGTGATATGGATCATTGTGACTGGTACAAGGATATTATTGGTTACTTGCAGAAATTGATCCTTCCCCTTGAGATGGATGAAAAAAGAAGGAGAACTATCAAGTTACAGTCTGCAAGGTATGCCATTATACACGGTAAGTTATGGTGGAGAAGCAATGAAGGAGTATTGCTAAAGTGCATAGATCATGAGAAATCTAAGTCTCTATTAAAGGAAATGCACCAAAGTGTTTGTGGAGGACACTATATGGCAAAGACCATAGCTCACAAGATCCTTAGGTCTAGATTTTGGTGGCCTATAGTTTTTAAGGATACACATCAGTTTGTAGGAAAATGTGATGCATGTCAGAGATTTGCTAGAAAGTTGAAATTTAATGGGAATTTACCAGTTAGGCCTATTGCAGTTCAGGATCCTTTCCAGAAGTGGGGTATTGACTTTATTGGAGAAATTCCAAATAAATCTAGTGGTGGACATTCTTACATACTAGTGGCAATAGATTATTTTACCAAGTGGGTTGAAGCTATCTCTACTAGAAAGGCTACTAGCAAAGTGGTGACAGACTTTGTGATGTAGAACATCCTTACCAGGTTTGGTTACCCAGAGGTAATTTTGGTTGATAATGCAATGTGTTTTAGATCACATGATTATAGTGATTTTTCTCAGTAATATGGGATACACATTTCATTTTCTTCCCCATATCATCCACAAGGGAATGACCAAGCTAAGTCCAGTAATAAAAGTCTAACCAAGATTCTCAAGAGAGTATTGGACAAGAATAAGAAAGCCTGGGACTCAAAATTATGGTGGGCACTATGGGTTGATAGGGTAACTATTAAGAAGGCCATAGGTTGTGCTCCATTTGATTTGGTATATGGAATAAGTGCTAGATTGCCTCAAAATAATCTATTACAGATGTATAAGTTTATCCAGGCATATGATGAAGATTTGAATGATGAGATGAGAGTAAGAATGGATGAACTAATCCAGTTGGAGGAGGTAAGGAAAGATGCACATGGAAGAAATGAGACATTGCAGAGGTAGTGTAAGAATTTATTTGATAGAAGAGCTATTCAAAGAAGTTTTGAAATTGATGACCTTGTCTTGATGTGGAATGCAAGGTTAGAAGATAAGGGGAAGCATGGAAAATTTGATCCAATTTGGTTGGGCCCTTATCTTATTGAAAGAAAATGGGGGATAGATTCTTATGTCCTGAAAGATTTAATTGGTGGTACTTTGGAATTGCTTGTTCATGGACAATTCCTAAAGTTTTACTTCTGAAGTATCTTTTCCATGAGCAGTAGTTTAGGTTTTCCCTTGTGCAGTCATCTATTTTTTCTTTTTGGGTCAAAATTTTGAGTTGGTCTGCTCTTCCAAGAGATTCTAGCTTGCTCATTGTATTTGCAGGAGATACATTTCCCTGAGTATGAGCCACTATTAGCACCTATGAAATTTTTCATGGCTCTAGCATGTTTCTACCAGTCTTTGTAGTTCTTTTTAGGTCTCTGACTCAAACCCTAGGTAAAATTTTTGAAAAACTAGCCGTTGTAGTGAAAAGCCCTAAAAATGCCTTGGCCTTGTTCTAATTTTGTGTTACTTTATTCAGGCCACTTAAAAATCTAAATGCATGTGCTTAATTGTTAACCCCTTTGTTGCATGATTGCATGAACCTTTTTTATGTTATGCGATCTTGTGACTAATGTTTTTCGGGCCCCTTTTAATAATTGCTGATTTGTGTAAGTCTCCCAGGTTATTTTTTCCTAAGTCTACAAGCCCGACGGTGCTTTATTTTTTCCTAAGTCAGTGCCTTAATATTTCCTATGTTTTCAGCTTGATATTTCCCGGGCCCAGGCTCTTTGACACCATCTTAATCCTATGGTTGTCATAAGTTCACAAGGGTTTTTTCAGAGGCTTGTGATCTTATGCCAACTTTTGATTCTCTTTGTGATGTAGTGTTTCAGACAGGTGGGTCCAAGGTGACACATGCATAAATGGTAGTCTCTGATTGGTCCATGAGGATCTACAGTGGTAGTTGTCAGTGGGACCTAGTTTTCAAGTTTGTCAGAGGTTTAAGATCATGCACCAACCATTGATTTCATATCTTTTCAGAGGGTTGTCAGAGTAGGGAAAGGTTCTCCATCCGACGGTTGTCTTATGATCTGAAGGAATCTTGGAGGTCTATGCAAAGATGAGACAACTATCGATCTTCTTGATGCGGGCCCAGTAAATTTTCTCAGTCTTTTTGGCGGTTTTGACAAATGCTTGCTTTGTTTGCTGGTTCATGTGACATTTTGGTGAGGGGTCTAAAGACTTAGCGATTTGGAAAATAGTGTTCATGTAATAGCCAAATAATTTAGTGGTGCTCTCAAAGATCTTGCCAATGGGTGAAGGTTTTTTAAGTCGCGTATTCGCCAGATTCTTATAAAGTAAAAACATAACCCAAGAAAAGGAAAAGCATCTAATGGTCATGATATAAACCAAGTTCAAATTTGAATGTGGGCCATTGATACATCGGTAAGCACCATAAAGTAGCCATTCTCTATAGATTTGAAAATTTGAATGCTTTCCAGCTACAGAAAGGACCAGAATTGAATGTTTTGATGACCGAACTTAATAGAAATGATTTGCAGTTGTTGTGGTGTGGTCTAGTGAGTCTGTGATTACTTGCAGAAGAGTTTTGTACCATGAGGGGATGGGTTTACTTGCTCAAAGCATGTTGCAAGGGTCAAACTAGATGAATTTTTAGGAGTTTCATGATCTTTAGTATAGTTCCAAAAGAATTACCATAAGTGAAGATTAAATTTTGGATCTGATTTCTTAGGGTTGCTTGGTTTTCCCTCCAATGTATTAATTTCTGATCTAATTGAATTGTTTGGTGGGTGGAAACCCTAATCCTTACCCTGGTTATCCATAGCTTGTTGCATCCTAACCTATTTGGGATTCCAAGGTAACTAGGGGTATATAGTGTTGAATTTTTGATTTTGTAGAGGTTCCAATTTTGAAGTTCAAAATAGCCTTGAGTTTCTAGTCCCAAGGTTTTGTAATAGTTTTTGATTTAGTGTTTGTTAATGAAAGAAGAAAGTTGCAGGTCCAAGCTATAGTTTGCAAGTAGGGTGGCTTGTGATTCATTGTATACATAGAAGGAATTCATCATACTTAATATAAATATCTAATTCTTATCTCTCCTTTGTGTTAAGTCAAGTAAGCTTTGAGTTTTCTAACTCATTACATATTGTTTTTATGTATGTGTCTTCATTCTTGAGTTCTGATCTAGGATTGGATTAAACTATGCTCTAGGTGGGATATGGGTTTTCCCTTGTCTATGTAAGGATGTCTTGTAAGTAGTAAAGATTCAGATAAATGTATTTATGGCTATGAATTTTTAGATATTCTCAAAATTGTGTGTCATTGTGTCTAAGGAATCTTGCCCAATGGATGAGGCACTTGCCTAAATGAGTATTCCTCTTATTAACATACACTGGTTGAAGTTATTGCATCCCAAATATTGAAATCAATAACCTTTCTAAGCTTTAAGTAGTTGGTTGTGTGGTTTTGTCACCATATAGTAATGGAGAGTCAATGAATGTGAGGTTAGCATTTAGTACTTTCTTACTATCAATCTGTTGTTTAGACCCAGTCTTTGGTCTGTGAAGTATAGTTTTCACTGGGTTACGTGCACCTACCTTGGTTTTGTAGAGCCAAAAGTGAAGAGGGTAGTCTTGTCCCTATAGTTGGTCCAGTTACCCTAAGATCCTTATACATTTTGGAACTAACCAATCCTAAAATCAACCTGAGGGTATATTGACAGTCGAAGAGCATAAACGTCCATTTTGAACACCAACAGGTCATATTGCAACTAGATGTCCTAATAAGAAAGGAGATGATAATGACTATGATCGATCTAGTGAAATAGAGTTTGACAGAAGAAATAATCGAGAACATAGAGAAAACTAACATTATGATAGAAGAAGTAACCAAGACTAAAAAGACAAAGGCAAGAATGCCTATTACCTAGTTGGAGATGATGATGATGACATCGACACTAACACTGATGAAGACATTGAGGTGGTATTTATTTTCAAAATGGTTAGTGATCCCCTTGGGATTCGTGACATAGCTTAACCACCTCATGTGTCTTCTATAAGTCTAGTGGTTGTATCAAGCATTAAAAGGTCGATCTTTTGGTCCAACGACAACCACTACTTGTAACAAGTGGTATCAGAGCTTGGTCACAGGTTTGAATCCCCCTTAGTAACGCTGAGGGGGATATTTTTGGTGAAATGGTCAGTCTTCCCCTTGGGATTCGTAACATGGCTTAACCGCCTCCTGTGTCTTTTATAAGTCTAGTGTTTGTATTGGGCATTAAAAGGATAATCTTTTGGTGCAATGGAAACCACTACTTGTAACAGTATTCATAGCTCTAAAAGAAGAAGAAGAAGAAGAAGAAAGGTATGTTGAGACAACACTTATTTCTAAAGTTAGCAAGAATGATACTTGGATTATTAATAGTGTCTATACACATCATATGACTGGTGATGAAAAAAAATTGAATACCTTGAACATTATAATGGAGGATCTATGAAAATGGGAAATTGTACACCATTTCTAGTAAAAGTAAAAGGATCTATCTTATTGAACAATAAGATTAGATGTGAAATACATATTGGGTGAAGGGACTTAACTATAATTTTTTGAGTGTAGCACAACTCAAAAACTCAAGTCACTGAGTTACATTTGAAAATAGAAAGGTGAAAATCTATGATGAGACTGGAAAGTTGGTCAGTACTGGTGAACAATCAAAAGGTAATCTATTCTATCTTAACAATACTGAAACTTCTTGTTTAATAGCTAGAACTGAAGATGTGTGGTTGTGGCATAAAAGGTTTTATCATGTAAATTTTGACAACACAGTTAAGATTAGTAAGAAAAGAAAAGTTAGAGGCTTACTAAGCTTATCTAAACTTGACCATGTCATGTGCAAACAATGTCAAATTTTAAAAATATCAAAATCAAATTTTAAGAGAAAGATCTATTCATCAGAAGCTATTTTGGAGTTGGTTCATATTGACTTATGTGGTCCTATGAGAAATCAGAGTTACTATGGTGACATATATTGTATTTGATTTGTTGATGAATACTCTAGGATGATGATAGTAATGTTTTTGAAAGAAAAATATGAAGCTTTCAAGATGTTTAAATGGTATAAAGCTAAAGTGGAAAAGAGTTAAAATTATTAATATGTGATGGAGGAGGTGAGTTTATTTTTGATGAATTCACTAACTTTTGTAATGAGCATGGAATTAAAAGATAGGTTTCTGCACTAAGAACACCACAATAGAATGGAATTACTGAAAGGTGTTGGATTAGAAGAGATAGGTTACTGAGAGGGGAGGGGTGAATCAGTGACCACAAAAACTTTAACACATCAACCTTTCAGATCTACAACAACAAACAATAGTAACCTTGAAAAATAACTTGTATCTAATGCATGTCTCATTCATTCATTTAACTTGTAAAAGTAAACAACATGAAATCAACAATATAACAGTCTCATAACATAAGTATTTTGGTAACACAAAAACCCTTGTTAGAAGGTAAAAACTGTGGTGGGGATGACACCCACAAATTATTCACTACTACAGATAGAAAAGATTTGAATGTTAGGGCTACAAGTTTTTATCACTTCTGGTGATCTTACCCTATTAGGAGTAACATATTAGATCATCTAGATCTACCTAGTAATAGGATTTTAGCAACACTACTTGAGTGTGCACTCAGTTAAGAGATTTACAAAAGACTGTCAAGTCTACTCTGTTAGGAGATTTTACCAAAACTCTATTACAATTATTAGAAAGAAATAGGTAACTATCTGCTAATGACAACTTAATTGTCTGATACAGACCAATAAAGTACTGATAAAATATCACCTTTACTATGGTGGATCTCTGCTCTGAACTACTCAGTTAGCTTGCTCTGATTATCTTTGAATACTATTCTACTCTATCAACTGATAATCTTGAAGGTTGGCTAGTGTTTCAAGTGATTCTTTGCTCATATATCATTTCATGTCAAAAAATGATGTAACATACAAATATATAAAATACAAATTTATGCATCTTATACAAAATTAGGTTTCAACAACTTAGATAAAAACCCTAATATCTACGGTGTACAAAAATAACCTAGATCAAACTATTACATAAGATCTTCATCGTATCTCAACAATAAATTGTTCTCGATCTTGGTAAAATGTTTTCTAATTTGTTGTAACCATTTTCATAGAAGAATGTTCCATTCTTGATTACTATGCCATTTTTTGTGATCCTTGGTAAACACTATATAAACTAATCGGTGTTTATTCTGATGCTCAGTGTTTACTGTCGCTCGATATCAGTGTCTGTTGATGCTTGGTAAATTGTTTGATGCTCAGTGTATATACTTAACCAATTGGCCTATTTTGCTTATAGTTATCGACTGGGTTCATATATGTAACCGGCCGATATTATTGACAACCTTTGATACTAATGTCAACCTTTAATGCTCAATAGAGATAACAATCTCCCCCTTTGGCATTAGTATCAAAACCTTAATGTATACAGACAAAATTCCTCAAAAATTATATCTTCGCCATATACATATACTTAACAAAATTTATAAACTCCCCCTCGGTGCATGCTCCCGGTAATGTTTAGTATACCTAGCATCTATGTACATATTTGGCATATACATTGATTTCCCCTTTTTTGATATTAATGCCAAATACAAAAATTGTATACTTACAGCTTGTCAAAAATGTGTTGATGGGTTTTCTTCAGTGACTCCAAGAGGCTTTCCCATTCCTCTTTCAATTTGGTGAGAGCAATGTGCTCAAGACCGACTTGTGCATGCATATCAAAGATGTTATCCAACATAGAAATCACTGGTGTTGCAACAAGCATTTGTGCCTTGACTATATGCTTCTCAAAGATTTTTCAGATAGGCAAGCAACTTGGTTTGCAATTCTATGACTTGTTCACTGATTTTTTCTTCTTATTTCCTGAGATCTGCTATCAACCTCTAGAGTTCCTGAACTTGGATTATGTGCTTAGCAATATCTTGTGGCTCGGTTGTAGTGGCTATTGCACTTGCTTTGATTTTGGCTTCAAATTGTTTTATCTTTTCACTGATCTTAGTAGTGAATGTTTCCACATTTCATATCTTATACAAGATTTGGCAGATTAAAGTTGTAATAGACTGAATTTCAGTTATTACCTCTGAAAGCTTAACCTTGTTGATTGCTACTTCTTGGATTATTCTTTCAGATAATTTATCTTGTATCTTTGACTTTACCCACTCTTCAATTATTTTTTTAGAATCAACATCTGGGGCATTGAGTCCTTTAGCAAGAGTAGCAAGTTGGTCCATAATCAGTGTGTCCCTATCTACATGTATCTTAGGGATGACCTGTTGTAAGATGTTTCTTACATTTTCCAGTATCTCCTTCCTCTTACTCTCTTGTCTCAATTTTTCCTATCCTGCTTTCTTGGTACATAATTCCACATATTTTTTGAGTTCCTCGGGGCTAAGGGTCCTCAGATCACATTCGAGTATTACAATCACTTCATCTAGATTGACCGACCCTTTTCCTTTATTCTTATTCTTATTTTTCTTCTCGAGCTCTGTTGGAATTGCTACAATAGCCTTGTCACCTATTTCCCTTAGTGTATTCTACCTGGTAGACACATTATCATCCCTTTTTTTTTCTCCTCGGTAACCTGTGTATTGGTTGACTGAGATGGAGCTTCTGAAGTTATGTGAACAGTGGGGTTGCCTTTGTTGCTTTAGTCTCTTCTTTTCCTTTAGTTTTTGATTTATCTGCCTCTTTTCCTTCAGGCTTGTTTGTGTCTACATGATGTTCATTGCTTGGTTCCCCTATTGTGTCTCGTGGTTGCTTAGGGATAGAGCCTTCAGGTTGTTCCTTTGTCAAAATGTCTACAGCTTCAAAAAGAACTGGAAGCACACACAATGAAGATGTGAATGCACACTCGGTAAGTGGAGCTTCATCTTGTGCATGTGCAGGTTTAGTGTTCACATCCTCATCATTGTCCCTATTATCAGGATCACCATTTGTGATGTCCTCAATCAGTACATCATTGTCATCTTTTTCTTTAATCTGGATCTATGCAAGATCTAGTGCATCCTATGAACTATCATGAATTTCCTATACAACTATATTATCAATTACCTTGGTAAATGATAAATCTGCTTCCTGTGTCTCCTATACAAAATCATCCTTAATAAAAATTCCTTTACCTTTAGACTTGAGTCACTTCTTAGATAGATTTTGAAATGCAATTTTCTACTTTTGTTCTTTCATAGCAAGTAGAGATGTCTAGATGATTTCACTAGACTCATAAAGATCTGTAAGGTTCTCATCTAGTACTTTTTGGAAACTGTAATTGAAGCAATTGTTGTGTTGTCATTGATGTCAAATCTTAACTGATAAGACTATTGCTACTTAGGAAAGTACTATATCTATTTGAGTGATGCTAAGGGGATAGGCAAGGTTGGTAACAATAGCACCTAAGGAAAGGTTGAGTTATCTTGATACTACAAAGTGTACCTGACTATGTTGTACAATGATGAGACAATGTATTATTTATCTTAGTAAGATTGAAGACTAAACTGGTAGGCTTGACTGAGAAAAAATGGAGAAATCATGTTCAAGCTGAGTAATGTTAGTGTCGACCGAGTCAGTCTATGCCAAGAAAAATTCTAGTGTCGACCGAACATCAGTTAATTGTCGAGAAAGACAGTATAAGCCGAGGAAACATTTTTTAGTAATGACCGAGATTTCTACATGAAGACAGAGTAGTTGATGACAGTATTGACTGAGCATCAACATTTTTATATTTGAAGAGAATTTAGATTTGGAGCCGACATTGTTGAATTCTTGGATTATGTAAAATGTGTTGACTTTATTTATTGATTGTTTGAAAGCATTAAATGCACTGAAAAACATTTTATTATAAATCTTTAAGAGATTTGAGATGTTTCTAAAAAAGGAGCCGAAGAACATAAAGATGGTAGATTCAATTAATTTGACTTAACTCTAAGACCTCCGAAGGAGATTGAGCAAAAAAAGATGAGTTAACCTAATTGATGAAGTATTAAGGGAACCTAAGCATAAGGTATGTGTGTGCATGGGTGAAAAGAGGATGCTAGAAGATCAGTAGATGTTATTGACTATAGAAGAAAAAAGGCTAAAGGAGAAGTGGGGTGATTGCTTGAAGAAAAGTTCCGAGAAGATCAGAGATGGAAATGGAAAAGTTTCAAAGTTAGTAAACTAGCATTTGTGTATAGAATTTGGATTTGATATTTGGGAAGTGAGTTGTATGTTTTACAAATCATTACTGCTACTACTTTCTAACCATTGTAACAGTCAAAATCCTTTTAACAGAGGTTGACCTATGTCATATGTTTAAATCCTTTGAACAAGGTTGCATTCTAATGGAATGTATGTAAGTCCTATAACAAGGCTCACTTTTAATAGGGTGATTGAAATCCTTTAACCGGGTCACACCTAACAGTGTGTATTGTAACCTTTGACAGGGTTGGCTTTTGACCGAGCTCACTTCAAAAGAGTGAAAATAATAGTAGCATGTTACAAAGTGGTTTTTTCCAGATTGGGTTTCCACTATAAATCCTAGTGTCAATGCTTGTGTGAATGTTTTGGTTTGAACATTTCTATGTTTTACAAGTTAGATACAGCTGGGTAGTGGACTGCAATGTTATATGTTTCTATTATTGAGTTAGTGATACCCGAGTTGGTTTTGGTTGTTAGATCTGATTTAAAGAAAAGGTTTTGAAGTTTGTTTTATACATCAGGACCTAAGAACAAATGATTCGCCCCCCCTCTCTATTGTTCTAAATCATATTAAAAATTGTTATAAGAGCTATGTTGCTTATTATTGGTGTTTACAGAAATCAAGTTTAAAGGGACTTGAAGCAAATGATCAGGATGTATAAGAAGGAGGTACCGAAGCTGAATAAGGAAAACTTCCCTGCATGGCAAAGCTTGATGAAGCTACATCTGGCTGGTATTGGTGATTCTACAAAGTACTACATTGAGAATGACTATGTCTCACCTGTTGCACCTTTGACTACCGAGGAAATGAGAGCTAAGCAAGAACATAATCAAGCAATGCTAGAAATTGCATCTGCCCTAGGCTATCTGGAATTTGAGGACATTAAGGATTGCACAAGTGCTAAGGAGATGTGGGACACTCTTGCAAAGATCTATGGTGGTGACTTAAATGTATTGAAAGCTAAGGTCGAGAGTCTTAGAGGTAAGTTTGATGAAATGAGAATGCAAGAAGGTAAGAACATTGCACAATATTGTGGTAGAATAAAAGAAGTTGTGAATGCTATTAGAGGAGAAACTGGGACTATTGATAATGAAACTATAATTGGAAAAGTACTAAGAACTCTATGTCCTATATATGCTATTAAGATCTCAGCTATTCAGGAATCTAGATGTAACTCTACAAATGTGCTTACTTTGGAAAGTTTGGTTGGCAAGATGACTACTTTTGAACTCTCTAACTATGATAACTTCACTGTTGGTAGTATTGGAAATGTTGAATCTACTTTTAAGTCACAATTAGTTCTGGACAAGCCAAAGAAAGAAAAAGAAAGATGCATCAGTGAAAGTGAAAGTGAAAGTGACAGTGACACTTCTAATGAAGAACTTGAAGATCTAGAAGCTCTTATGGCTAGAAGACTAAGAAGGGGAAAAGGAAAATATAAAGGTAAAATCCCCATTATATGTTTTGCATGCAATAAAGTTGGTCATATAGTTGCTAGATGTCTTGACAAGAATGATAAACATGAAGAAAGAAAAAGAAAACACAAAGATAGAAGAGATGATAGAAGCTACTGAAGGCACAAAGACTACAAAGGAAAAGGTAAGAAATCTTGTTACATTGCTGAAGAAGAAACTGACACTAATAGTGATGATTTTGAAATTGAGGTAGTTTATGTTGCAATAAAAGATGAATATGATGAGGATGAGAAAACTGCATTGATCTCCTATGTGAACAAGAATGAAAAATGGATTATTGATAGTGGTTGTTCACATCACATGACTGGTGATAAGAGTAAGTTTGAGACCTTACATCATTATAGAGGTAAAAGTGTAAAATTTGGTAATGATGTACCATGTCCTATTAGAGGAAAAGGTTTGATTAAACTGACTGATAAAATCTCTTGTGAAAATGCATATTGGGTTGAAGGTCTAAATTATAATATGCTAAGTGTTGCTCAAATCAATAGCACTGGTTACCGAGTAGAATTTCATCACAAGAAAGCTAAAATATTTGATGCTACTGGTGAACTGATCGGAAGTGGAGAACAAACTAGAGGTAATTTGTTCTATCTTGACCTATCTAAAGAAGCATGTATGGTTGCACAACTTGATGACATTTGGTTATGGTATAAGAGGCTATGTCATGTTAACTTTGATAATCTGGTAGAAATAAGTAAGAAGAAGAAAGTAAGAGGTCTACCTAGATTGAAGAAACCTGAGAATGTGATGTGCAAGGAATGCCAGATAGGAAAAATGATAAAGTCAAGTTTTAAGAGAAAATCATTTACTTTAGAAAACATTTTAGATTTGGTTCATACTGACCTTTGTGGACCTATGGGTGTACAAAGTTACTATGGTGCTAGATATTTTATCTTGTTTGTTGATGATCATACCAGGATGATGCATGTAATGTTTCTAAAAGAAAAATATGATGCTTTTCAATTCTTTAACTGGTATTTGGCTAAGGTTGAGAAAGAGACAGGTAGGAACTTGAAATGTCTTTGATCTGACTGAGGTGGAGAACTTACATCAAATGAATTCAATCTATTTTACAATGATAGAGGGATCAAAAGATAGATGTTTGTACCTAGAACCCCTCCATAGAATGGTATAGCAGAGAGAAGAAATAGATCTACCTTGGATTGTCCAAAGACATTATTGATTGAAAAGAATGTGGCACTAAAATAATGGAAAGAAGCTATAAGTACAGATGTCTACACTCTTAACTAGGTACAAATCAAGAAAGGTATAAAACTAACACCTTACAAATTATGGCATGGGCATGCACTGAGTGTTAAATACTTTAGAATCTTTGGAAGCAAGTGTTACATTTTAAAAGACAATAGGAATCGAAAGTTTGATGCTAAAAGTGATGAAGGCATATTCATAGGGTATTCCACAAAAAGAAAAGATTATAAGTGTTTGAACTCTAACACTAACAAAATTGATGAGTATGCAGAAAGAAATGAAGTTGACAACAAAAGAGAACTAGAAGATTATAGATCTTTTGTGTATATTAAAGAAGAAGAAGAGGCAAGTAACAGATTTTCTCCTGATGCTGAGTCTCAGGAAAGTAATGTTAAGTGACAGGAAGATGTTGTTGAGCATTAAGAAAATAGTGTCGAAAGAGAATAGGAACATGCCGAGCGACAAGATAATGTTGCCGAGTATTAGGAAGAGGTTGCTAAGCATTCAGAAGCTGATTCTGACAATCTTGTTGAGGAACGTGATGAAATAGAGGAGAAAAGAGCTGAACTTGTTTTGGAAAAATATGTAAGAAGACATCACAAGCTTGAACAGATAATTGGACACAAACATACTAAAATTCTGACTAGAAGTAAGACAGGTGATCCAACATGTTTACTGTGTGAATTTGAACCTAAGTCAACAAGAGAGACATTAGAAAATGAAGACTGGATACTAGTAATGAATGAAGAAATTGACCAGATAGAGAAGAATTATACTTGGACTCTGGTACCGAGACTTGAAAACAAAAATGTTATAGGAACAAAGTGGGTGTTTCGGAATAAGTTGAATGAAAAAGGTGAAATAACTAGGAACAAAACTAGGATGGTATGCAAAGGCTACACATAAGAAGAAGGAATAGATTATGGAGAAACATTTTCCCCTATAGATAGATTGGAAGGAGTAAGAACTCTTCTTGCATATGCTGCTTATAAAGATTTCAAGGTTTATCAAATGGATGTCAAGTCTGCATTCTTAAATGGTATACTAGAAGAAGAAGTTTACATAGAACAGCCAGAAGGTTTTATTGATCCAATAAAAAGACACATGGTTTGCAAACTGAACAAAGCACTATATGGACTAAAACAAGCTCCCAAAGCATGGTATGAGAGACTGCATAACTACTTGATACAGATTGGGTTTTCAAGAACAAATGACACAAGCAATCTTTACATGAAAGATGAAGAAGGTAAAGGTATTTTGTTGGCAAATTTTTTTGTGGATGATATTATTTTTAGTGGACAAGATGTTTTGTGCAAAAGTTTTTCCAATGAAATGAAAATTGAATTTGAAATGAGCATGTTTGGTGAGATCAAATTCTTTGTTGGTTTACAAGTATATTAGATGAAGAAAGGAATTTTCATTACACATTCTAAGTATGTTAATGAAATACTGAAAACTTTTGGGATGGAAGATTCTAGACTAGTGAGTACTCCTATGGCTACTGGACAAAAGTTATCTAAGAATGATGATGCTGTAGAAGTGAGCCAAACTTTGTACAAATCCATGATTGGAAAATTGTAGTATGTTGTACATAGTAGACAAGATATTGCACTAGCTATTGGGATTCTGGCAAGAATCTTTGCCAATCCTAAGGAAACACACATGATGGCTGTGAAAAGAATTATGAGATACTTGAAAGGGACTACTGACTATGGGCTATATTACAAGAAGGATGAAAAATTTGAACTAAGAGTATATACATATGCTAATTGGGTAGGAAATGTAGATGACAGAAAGAGTACTAGTGGTGGAGCTTTCTTTCTTGGACAAAGATTAGTCTCCTGAACAAGCAAGAAACAAAATTGCATTTCCCAATCTACTGCTGAAACCGAGTATGTTGCTACTGCAGTAAACTGTTCAAATTTGGTATGGATAAAACAATTGTTGGTATGCATTAAAGAAGAAATCACTGAACCTATTTTTATTTTCTATGACAACACAAGTGCTATCAACATTTCTAAGAATCCAGTGATGCATACTAAGACCAATCACATAGTAATCAAGTATCACTACTTGAGAGAATTGATACAAGATAAAGAAGTCTGAATGAAATATGTGAATACAAAGGAACAGTTAGCAGACATATTCACTAAAGCTTTACCTAAAGAAGCACATGAGTATTTGAGAAGTCAATTAGGGGTCCTTCCCCTAACTAAGGCTACCTAGTTAAGCTAGGAGCATTGCATCAAATATACTATAGTAGAATATTTGACAAATTGATGTAGAAGATTGTCACACTTTAGGACTGACCTAGAGTTGTGAAGAAGAGCAAAGACAAGGAATCAATCATAAGCAAGATGATAGAGGGAGAAACACTGAGCTGCACAAATAATATCTACATCTGATGGATGTATGTTTTTAGTTTTTGCTTTGGCATTTTTGTTAAAGAGGGAGATGAACTGAGATGATATAATAACACATGACACTGAAAAGAAAAGTAAGGAGATGATGAACTAAAATGAAGGATCAAGATAGAGGGAGATCTAGATATTTATGATGGTCACAAAAGTGAGGCTTATAGATTCTTGATCAGAATGAAGCTAAGGATATTATTATTATTTTTTTTTTGATGGACAGATAAGTTTTTGGATTGGTTGGTAATCCATATGTTATTCAAGTGATATCATATGGTGTAGCCATCAATTCCAAAGAGGGAGATTGTTGGAAACTGCAATTGAAGCAATTTTTGTGTTGTCATTGATGTCAAATCTTAACTGATAAGATTGTTGCTACTTAGGAAAGTACTATATCTATTTGAGTGTTGCTAAGGGGATAGGCAAGGTTGGTAACAATAGCACCTAAGGAAAGGTTGAGTTATCTTGATACTACAAAGTGTACTTGATTATGTTGTACAATGATGAGACAATGTATTATTTATCTTAGTAAGATTGAAGACTAAATTGGTAGGCTTGACCAAGAAAAAATGGAGAAATCATGTTCAAGCCAAGTAATGTTAGTGTCGACTGAGTCAGTATATGCTGAGAAAGATAGTATAAGTTGAGGAAACATTTTTTAGTAATGACTGAGCTTTCTACATGAAGACTAAGTAGTTGATGACAGTATTGACCGAGCATCATCTTTTTATATTTGAAGAGAATTCAGATTTGGAGCCAACATTGTTGAATTCTTGGATTATGTAAAATGTGTTGACTTTATTTATTGATTGTTTGAAAGTATTAAATGCACTAAAAAATATTTTATTGTAAATCTTTAAGAGATTTGAGATGTTTCTAGAAAAGGATCCGAGGAACATAAAGCAGGTAGATTCAATGAATCTGACCTAACCCTAAGATCTACGAAGGACATTGAGCGGCAAAAGATGAGTTAACCTAATTGAGGAAGTATTAAGGGAACCTAAACATAAGGTATGTGTGTGCATGGGTGAAAAGAGGATGCTGGAAGATCAGTAGATGTTATTTACTGTATAAGAAAAAAGGATGAAGGAGAAGTGGGGTGATTGCTTGAAGAAAAGTTTTGAGGAGATCAGAGATGGAAATGGAAAAGTTTCAAACTTAGTAAACCAACATTTGTGTATGGAATTTGGATCTGATATTTGCAAAGTGAGTTGTATGTTTTACATATTATTACTGCTGCTACTTTCTAACCATTGTAACAATCAAAATCCTTTTAA
The DNA here is from genome assembly GCA_027943335.1 of Chamaecyparis obtusa. NCBI lineage: Eukaryota > Viridiplantae > Streptophyta > Pinopsida > Cupressales > Cupressaceae > Chamaecyparis > Chamaecyparis obtusa. The sequence goes on along the minus strand of BSBK01000515.1, from coordinate 236,223 downwards.
CAAAGGTTGACCTAGTAGTCATATGTTTAAATCCTTTGAATAAAATTGCAATCTAATAGAATGTATGTAAGTCCTATAACAAGGCTCACTTTTAATAGGGTGATTGAAATCCTTTAACTGGGTCACACCTAATAGTGTGTATTGTAACTGTTGACCAAAAAATTCCCTACCCATCCAATTTTGGTCATAGGCTAGTTTGAACTGCATCCCAAGGTCTGCATATTTTACCTTGTTGAGCCTCTAAAATTTTCATGGCCCTGTGTCTTGTTTTCTGGCCTCTACAATCTCTTTTAGCCCCTTAGAATACAAGTTTGAATTTGAAAAACTAGCCGTTCACCCCAAAAAACTCTAAAAACCCTATGACCTTTCTATTTTGTGGTTACTTGTTTGGCCGCTTAAGTGATCCCTTTTCCCATGTGCACTTTATATTTTAAAGCCTAGTTGCTAGGTCACTAGAATATGGAAACGATGATGGTTTTTGCCAGTGACTTGGCGACTGTGTTCATAGAATCTCACAATTCTGATAGTTTAGCCCTTAATAGCCTATGACTCAGTGAGAAATCATCTTTTATTGGTGGTCTTGGTTACTAGCAGTCAAAGTTATATCTACGACTGGAGCATGATCTGAAGGAATATTCTAAACCATTTATATCATGCGATGACCGTCAATATCCATTAAAATGTAGTGCTTCAATCTATCAGTGGGTGCACTACCACATAATCTGAGGTGTCTAAATCTTATTGGTTAGTGGGCTATGATGTGGAATTCTATCAGCGGGCCCAGTGGGCTGTCTTTCCTTTAAGATCTAACAACTGTCGTATGATCTCATGGAATATTCCAAGCCCATGCAATCATACACCAGCCGTTGGTTTTACTTTTTGCCAGGGCTCTGTCAGGTGGGTCCTTAGGTTTTGACATGCTTGAATTCTATTGGTTGGCCAGATGATAGCTGGGATCTGTCAGTGGGCCCATCATCTTTTGCTTATGTGGCAGGTTAAAGTTCATGCGAGATTGACTATCATTGTTATGCCGTTGAAGCAAGATGCATGAACTTTAATGGGGCAGTATAATGACATCCATCTGATGAAGATTGATGTCATGGGTCCATGTTTCCAGAAGGTGCTAACGCACTTGTTTCTAATTAGATGATGGGTGGAATAGTTGGCACTTGCCAATGGGTCTAGTTGTCAGAGGATTTGTAGAGTCGATGAAGATCTATGGTCATCGCATGATTTGATGGAATATTCCAACCCCATCAGATCGTGCAACCACCATTCAATGTAGATTCAAAGAGTCTTCTACTTGCTGAGGTGCCAGTCATGCTAATGTGGTCACTTCTCATTGGTTCTGACTAATGAGTTGGTGCTTGACTTTTCAAAGGGTCTCCCAATTGTTACAAGGTTGATCTAAGCTGTTTGATCTACTGGGAAGGAGTGATATTAGTGGCTACATTTTAATCTTGGTCAACTGGTCATTGCTTTTCAAATTTAAAAATATCTTCTTAAGGTTTTCTTGCTGGTTCATTGCGGTTGGTCGATTGCGTGGCTTCGGGTAGCTTATAATTGATAGTTCTAGGATGGTTGTAGTTGGGGGAATGTTGAGAAAGATCTAGTGGCCATCTCCTATGATTTCTTAGGGTACCATGTTGATATTCTCATGCTGAAGAAATATTAAGGTGGTGCCACATATGGCCTCCTGTACTTTGAAATACAAATCAAACCTGGACCAGATTTAAGCATTCATGGCAAGGCTGAGTTGTAGAGGGGTAGATAGGTCAAGATGGCTTGTCTGCAAGTAGATATAGTACAAGGGTGGACATGCAAATATGAGATCTGATCAATCAGGATACTTTCAAAGACACATTTATGATCAGACATGACATAATTAGGGTTTTTGATTATTTTTATATCAAATCATATGTAACCCTAATTAGGTTTTGACTCCTACCTATGTGCAAAGGGAGATGATATAATGTTTTTGGAGCTTTTTAGAGCTCGAGAGTTGGCAATTGTAAAAGGGAATTTTCTCTCTAAGCAGTTATTCATGTCATTCTTTCTGCACTATGACTTTCTGTAGTTTGTAACTTTCATTGGAACTTTAGATATTGTAAAGGTATTTTGTGACATTCTTTCTGTCCCTATGCCTTTTGTTGGGGTTCTTTTTCCCAAAAGGTCAGACTAACATTAGGATTGACTAGGCTAGTGTCACATTCACTCAACACTCCAAATCTAATAAGGAAAAATGCCAACTGACAAGGATCAAAGAGAGATCCTTCTACACTTTGAGCTCCACATCACTTAGGTGGGTATACCTCATCTTCAAACACATACAACTTGAATCACACTACAGGCCTGCAGGTAATTGATTATGGAATGGTTCTCAAACCCTTGTAGGTATCCTATACCTCAATGAAACCAAGATTTAATGCAATAGCCCTACTTGCATAGAATGAGTATGAAAACCAGAGACCTATCCTAACAACATAAAGGGAAAGGGTGGAACTTAATGTAAATGATTTAAAAGATGGGTTGAAAGGACCCTTGAGATTCCCTAAGTCCCTCATAGACCAGTGTCTTGTCCAATGGGCCACAGAGTCAAATACCCTATTGCAATAGAAAGCTATGAAACAAGAAGACAATGTATTCAATATGTTGATGCCTAACATCAATCACACACCATGACCAAACCTCACTTTAACAACCCACCTATGTATTCAAGTATATTATCACCCATCCAAAGGTTTTTAACCCTCCCCTTAGAAGAGACCTATAAACAGATAACACATTAACCAACATCCATTGGAAGACAAGCATGACATATCTTTGACACCTCAGCTCATACATACATGAAAACTAATCCTAAACTAGTTATCTCTGTGAAGACAACTCCACTTGCAAACACATAGGAAATGCAAACAGAAAAATCAAACACCCTTGATGTATGATTAATGAATTCAGAATTGAAATGGAGATAGTTTGGTAATAGTAAGAATATACTAAATCCTCATACATAAGACAAATCAACTACAATATATATCATATTCTCTGAGCCAACAAAGGAAGAAAGAACACCCTATATGCAGAGAAGTAAGAGAAAATCTGCAAGAAAAGACCTTTCATGGAACCAAAAAGGAACCTTTAGGAACCAAGATTTCAGAACCCTTACTCTATCAAAAAACTAACTACTTATACCCCTAGTCACCTTGGAATCCTCAAAGAGGATGCATTAAGCTTCAGGTGACTAGGGTTAGGGTTTCAACTACCCAACCAACTAGAAATAGTAAAAAAATTATTACAAGGCAAGAAACCCAGGCAACTAGGAGAAGACGGATGCTGGAGTGATCCTCAATAATGACAAATTCCCTAAGAAAGTACTGAGAACCACAAAAATGCCCACATTCTCAACCTGTTTAGCCACTTGCAATAGGCCTTGGGCACAAAGAACACAGTATAGACCCCTACAAATGATCATGGAATACCCTGGACCACAGAGCAATAGTCAACAAAACCAATTCTATCAGATCCAACCGCTTAAATAATAAATTTTAGTCCTTTCTAGCATGGAAAACCCTCTAAGAAATTTGAATTTGAATTACAATGGTTATTTCTATGGTGCCATTAGCAAATCAATGGTTGACATTTAAACTTAGGTCAACTTTATATCACGACCGTTGGATCTTTCCTTTTCGTGGGCTCTATGATTTATCTTTTAAAAAGACCCTAGTTAAATTTAGTGAACTAGCGACTGAAGGCCCTTTCCAGGTCGTAGAATACATTATCTCTCCACCATTCAGTTTAGCGGTTACGTGAACACTTGTTCACTAAATCACTAGCCAATTTGGAGCACTACCATTCTTTTTCATGAATGAGTGAAGCATTTGAATTTTGTCAAGCTGCTAAACATATTTATCTAGACTGCTAGACCTTTAGACCCCCACCTAGGCCCGCTTTATGCCACTTGTCACTACACCACTCGCTGCAATCACTCGATCACCACTGACACATGACCCACTGACATGTCTAAGTAAGATTCAAAATCAATGGATGGTGCATGATCTCAGGGGGTAGGAATATTCTTTAAGATCATGCACCGACTATAGATTTAAAAGCCTTCACTACAAGCCCCATTGACAAGATCCTTTCAGCAACAAGCTAACCAATAAGAAACTGCCAACTGAGTACATGTAGCAGTGGACCCGCGTCACTTTATCACCTTTGAGAAAAGTAAAATTGATAGCTAGTGTAAGATCTCAAACCTTTGACACATCCCATGAGAACTTACACCCATCATCAATTTTCTACAAATGTCAGGACCCTCTGACAAGCTAGAAACTAGGTCCCATTGACAACTGCCAGCATATTGCATCATGGACCAATCAGAAGTGAACACTCCAGAAACACATGGCAGATGGTCCCACTGACACAACCAATAAGAAAGCTCCATTTGTAAGACTTGTCAGTGGACCCACAATAGTCATCCTACACACATGGAGAATTGGACGGATGGCACATAATCTCAAGGGTTCAAAAGATTCTTTGAGATCATGTGCCTACCATAGATTTTGAATCTTTGCCATCGTGATGAAAGCTTGACCCCACCCTGCCACGTAAGATCCTTCAATGAATGAGAGACTGCCACATCACAAAATTTGGCAAGCAGACAAGTAAATTTTCCTTTTCTCATAGGTCCTTCTGACAACCCTACCATATCATCATTTCTCTCGGCTAATAGGGAACTGCCATTTGTGCTTATGTGGCATTGGACCCGCCCATCTGAAGTGTTATGTCATGAAAAGGAATCAACAGTTGGCATAAGTTCACAAGCCTCTGACAAATGTTATGAGAACTTACGCCCATCGTTAGATTAAGATGGTGTTAGAGTTGGGCCCAGGAAAGATTTAAGCCAAAACTATAAAAAAATTAAAGGTGCAGGACTTAGGAAAAATTAAACTCGCAAGACTTTAGGCATAAGGAAATATTAAGTGCTGAGGACTTAGGGAACAAGTTGTGCACATGAGTTTTAGGGAACTTAAGTGGCCCAAAAAGGTAATGTTAAAATAGAATAGGGCCAAGGTAAAACAAAGGGTTTTTCAAAGTAGCAGCTAGTTTATGAATTTTTGCTTAGGGTTTAAGGCCAGAGGCATGAAAAAAAAAATTGCAGAGACCAAAGGAAAGGACATGAAGCCATGAAATGTTTTGCAGGTACTAACACGTTCTTGTCTAAATTTTCTCTTATTGAGTTCAGTATAAGCATGTTTTCAATGATATCTTAGGGTTCCTGATCCCTCTTTCTTTCTACAATTCTTTTGTATTCCTATGGATGCTTTGATTTGAATGATATTGTGGGTTTTCTTCAACCCCATGACAGTCTGTCTCATTCCTATACCTAGTTGCAAAAGTGAATGTTTGTTTGAAGACCCTTCTATGAAGTATTGATGCAAGCCTATAAAGTAAGTTGTGATCTTCTAGACCTAAGTTCATTCACTGACTTCATCCTCCATACTGCAATTCATACCATATTTTCAGTGTATCACCTAGTAGGATAATTTTCTTTTAGTTTTTTTCCCTTTCATGCACTCCTATTCTTTTTCCCCTCAAAGAATTTACTTTCCTATTAAAGAAGCAAATTAAGGTGATTATCCAAGAGGAACCAGCCTAGAACCTAGAGGTCTCATCTTAGTTAGCATAGGTCCCACAACCTGGAGATGATTCCCATGTTATACTAGGTTATCAAGACCAAGAAAGCTTGAAACAAAGGGTGCAAATTTAGTGTATAACATTTCTGGCACGCCCGACGGGACAACAAAAGAAGTTCATTTTGAAAAGACTATGTTATCTCTGATATATTGATTGCATAATACAGACTTTTAGAAGTTTTCTATCAAGTATATCTGGTGACTCCACTGATTTTAGAGATCCAGGCTAAAATTGTTCAAATTTTATGAGAAATATTGAGACTAGAAGCTCAAAGCCTACTAAATTTTTAGAGTTGCCCTTAAAAAGAGGCTACAAAGGTAGATCAACTCAGAGAACATCTCCTACAAGGAGAGTACAGTCTACACCATCTGATACTTTAGAAAGGAGACCTTTTCCCTTTCATCTTAGAAGAAGAGGAAGATCTCTAACTAGAGATCTAGAAGAAGATTCAAATCCAACACCGAATACAACTCACACAGTTGCTATGCATCAAATTTCAGTTCTTACAATGGCTAGACAATTTGCTTTTGTACCTTTCAACTAGGGGAGCCCATTAAACTTTGTTCAACATCATGATGTGCCCTTGGTGGCACTAAAGAGTCTAACCTGATTTCACAGGTGAAGGATAGACCATTGCTTTTGAGAATATAAGAGATGTGACCACTATCTGCAGCATACACAATATAACTCAAGAAGATGTGGCCACCAACCTATTAGTAGCCTCTCTCAAAGGTAAGGCTCTTGAATGGTTTAGAACTTTAACTATTGGCTCCATTACTTCATGGGATGAATTAGAAGATGCATTGAGTAAACATTTTTAGGATAAATCAGATAACTTGTCTTTGGTTGAGCAGTTGACAACCATTAAAAGAGACCCTCAAGAACAAATGACAAATTATAACAATAGATTCCTCAAAACATGGAATAGAATTCCAATCTTAGTAAGGCCATCAATTGACCATGCCATTTTATACTTCTTGCAAAGTTTGAATGGCCAAATTTATGTCATGATCCAATCTACGGGTGGTACCTTCTTACCCCAAGCTTTTGACATAGCTATCAGAGCTGAAAATTATTTAATCCAATCAGGTATGATAGCTAGAAGGCCACCCATGCCCATCTTTCCTAGCCTTCAGCTTGTTGCACCTGCACAAGTACCCCCATTTACTCCTATTCTCACCATATTGGCACCTCAGGCTAGTACTAGCGGTCAGGAGCTAAAAACAAGTTTCTCTCAAGAGTTCCAAGAGATAAAGAATAGCCAACAAACTAGTCAGCAAGAAATGACAAATTTGCTACAAAATTTGACTAAGGAGGTCACAAACTTAAAGAATCAAGGGCAAGGAATTAGATCACCCTTTCAACTGCAAGGCCAAGGTCCTAATCAATAATATCAGAATCAAGGACAACCTTATCAAAAAAATAGGCCACAATACCAAGGAGGGTATCAAGGAGAAAGGCAAAATTTTAATCAAAGACCATTCCAACCATACAACCCTGCACCTCTCAATTCTATGAATCTAGTTAGGGACATGGTTCCTAGTCAGAATAATATGGCTATGGACAATGAATGATGTTTCCCTTGTAATTAGCCTCATAATCAGGCTACATGTTCAAATGGATGGATGAACCAAGCACTGATGGTTCAAAACACCTCACAAGCTCAATCAAAGGCTTCTTCCAGTGGATCAGTTCCTCAACAAGAACCACAAGATAATGAGAATTCTCTTTTCAATTGGGAGTAGAAATATTTCAATGGAATTATTGGTGAACCTTCCATTGCTGCTAACACAAGGTCAAAGAGAAGAGCTCAAGATATGGAGCGAGCAGATTCTGGGACTAAGGCCACTACTTCTGTAGAGCTAGTGCAGCTAGCTACTCCCATCATATTTAAGAAGGCTCATGTCATTACAAGCAAAGAAGGCCAGACTCTCAAGGAGGTGAAGCCCATTATAGTAAGAGCACAACAAAGAGTACACACTGTGACACCTTTTAGCATTGTAGACAACATGAAGAAGGTGAACATTACCATGTCTATGTGGGACTCTTTGGCTATTCTAGGGCAACCTAAGATTTTGAAGAAGGCTATGACTAAAATGATAACTCCTCAGCCTACAAAAGAAGCTACAAAGCTAGTGTTGGTCAACATTGATCAAGAAAAGGAGGCTCCAAGTTGCAACTCCAAAGCCAATACCATGCAAGGTAGGAACTCAAAACCACCTCCCTTTTATGTATCCTTAATTATTGGAAAATCCTTAGTACATAATTGTATGGTAGATAGTGGAGCTACTAGTACTGTAATGCCCAAAAAAGTGGCTGACCAATTAGGACTTAAATATGAACCCCTACAAAAGAAGGTTAGACAACTTGATGGATCTTTAGTTAACACTATAGGTGTAGCTAAGGATACTAGTCTAATCCTTCATGCTAGTCCTAATTTCTCTATCCTACTTGATATTTATATCATAGATCTCCTTGCCTTGTTTGCCATGTGTCTTTCAAGGGAGTTCATAGCCAAAATAGGAGGCTACCTATCTTTTGACTAGTCCCACATGCTTTTTCACACAAGATATGGTACCAAGGTTACCATTAAATCTGAATTATTAGTAGAACACCATATAGAGCCATATGTGTCCAATACCATCAATACAAACTGCCTTATATTTGATGACAGTGATTTCCCAATTATCAGAGAAGCAAACACTAAGACAGAAAGTATCCCTAACATTTTCCTTGATGAACTAGAATCAGAAAAGGCTTTTGAAGCCCAAGAAAATGTTGTTTGGGATGCTAGTTTGGGAAGTTATTTAATACAAGAAAGTGGATCCATAGAGCCAAACCTTCTCATAGAGAACATTGATTCAAAGAATTAGAGCAATCTGGTTTGGGAATTATTTTTTGATGGAGCTAGAAGTAGACATGGTTCTAGTGGTGGTGCTATGCTAGTGTCCCCAAAGGGAGAAATATATTATATATCATTCAAATTCAATTTCTCCTGCACTCAGAATATGAAAGCCTTGTGAATGGACTGGAATGGGCTAGAAAAAGAGGGCTCAAAGCCTTAAATGTCTATGGTGACAGTGAGTTAGTAGTCAGCTAAGCGAGAGGGATAAGTGCAACCAAAAATGACACCTTGAAAGCATACAAACATAGAGTTTGGGATGCAATTGAAGACTTTTGTGCTTTCAATATTGTTGCTATCCCTAGGAAACTAAATCAAAATGCAGATAGATTAGCTGCTATTGGGTCTCAATATGACATTCCTAATAGTGTTTCAAAGGAGGAGACCCAATAGCATATCAAAATGATTGTCAAACCTTCTATCCCTAATAATAATACTAATTAGCAAGTGTTTGACAATGATGAGAAAATTCTACAATTCTTGTTTGAAGAAGATGTTTTCTCAAAACATAACCAAGATAGAATATTGCAAAATTATGGTGACCATGTGATACAACTCAAGTCTAAAAAGATGCCTAGAGGTCTTGTCAACTTAGAGACTATCTTCAACAAGGATGATCAAGTCAAGAAGAATAAAGCTGGCCTGGTAGTTCAACAAGAACATTGTGTTGAACTAGAGTTGGAACCAGGTAAAATTTTACAATTTGGAAAGGTAAACACTGATTTAGAAAAATAGGCTTATACCCAATTATTCAAAGAATTTAGTGATGTTTTTTCATGGCAATATGAAGACCTCAAAGGTTTTAATCTAGCCCTTTCTCAACACACTATTGAATTACAGCCTAATGCCAAACCAATGGGGCAAAAGAAAAGGCCTGTTAATCCCAAGCTTAAGCCACTTATGCATAAAGAAGTGCTCAAATTGATAGAAAGTGGTATCATCTACCCCATCAAGAATACTAGTTGGGTTTCCAACCTTGTTCCTATAAGGAAGAAGAATGGGGAGTTGAGGTTATGTGTTGACTTTAGGGATCTTAACAAGGCCTCTTTAAAAGACCACCATCTGTTACCCTCTATGGAGAAAATTTTACAATGTGTCTCTAGATCCAAGAGATTTTCATTATTGGATGGCTATTCAGGATGCAATCAAATCCTAGTTAATGAAGAAGATCAATATAAGACTGCATTTACAACCAAGTGGGGAACCATGGCTTATCAAAAGATGCCCTTTGGTTTGTCGAATGTGGGTGCTACTTTTCAAAAGGCAATGGATATGGCCTTTAAAAGCCTCATGTATAAGTTTGTACTGGTCTACCTAGATGATATAACTATCTATTCTAAACATGCAGCAGATCATATCAGACATCTGAGGAAAATCTTTGAAAGATGTAGAGAATTTGGGATATCTCTTAATCCCAAGAAATGTGTGTTTGTAGTGCATGAAAGAAAATTGCTGGGATATGTAGTATCCAAGAAAGGAATTACAGTAGACCCTGAGAGAGTTGCAGCCATCCTAGAGCTACCATTGCCACATCATAAGAAAAGTCTCCAATCTTTCATAGGAAAGATTAATTTTGTTAGGCATTTCTTGCCTAATATTGTAGATTTATTGAAGCCTTTAATAGCCATGTTAAAGAAGAGTTCAACTTTCAGATGGACTAAAGAAAGAAAAGCCAATTTACAAGCTATCAAAGAGGCCTTGACTGAAGCCCCTACTCTATTAAACCCAAATTTTAGTAAGGATTTTATCCTTTATGCTTATGGAGGTCATGATGTTATATCTGCAATGCCGACTCAAGAAAATTTAGAAGGGTTGGAGTAGCCTATTGCTTTCTTCAGCAAAGGTTTGGAAGAGTATGAACAAAGGTACTCTTTTGTAGAGAAACATGTACTTGCTATGGTAAAGAGCCTTAAAAAGTTTAGATATCTATTGACCCATAACAAGGTACACTTGAAGGTTACTCATCCAAGTGTCAAAGAATTTTTGCTTTCCAAGGACCTAAATGAGAAAAGAGCTAGTTGGATTACCAAAGTAATGGAATATGACATTGATATCCAAACCACCAAGCGGGTTAGAGGAAGAGGTCTTTGTAAACATTTGGTAGAGGATGAAAGTTCAAAGAAAATAGAGCAAACAGATGCATCTCTAGTTGTGCATGATTCAGAGGAACATGCCAAGGCATCAGATTGGTTGCCTAACATGATTCATTACTTAAAGATAGGGCTATGTCATACAGGCCTAGATTCAACAAAAAAAAGATATTATAGGTTACAATCTATTCCCTTTGTGCTGATAGATGAGGTTCTTTTTAGAAAGGATCACAATGGTGTCCTTTTAAGATGTATTGATTCAAAAAAGATAGCTGATGTCCTATTTGAATTTCATGATGGACCTTCTAGAGGTCACTTTCCCCCTAGGACTACTGCTTTTAAAATTATGAGGGTTGGATACTATTGGCCATCTATCTTTAAGGATAGTCATGATTATGTGATAAAATACATCAAATGTGCTATGTTTGCAAAAAAGAAAGGGCTTGCAGCTCTATCCCTTCAGCTAATCAGAACAGAACAACCATTGATGAGATGGGGCATAGACTTTACTGGTATGATCAATCCTCCATCTAGTGTAGGACACAAGTGGATAATCACTGTGATAGATTATTTCACTAGATGGATAGAGGCAGCTACCTTGAAAGAATCAAATGAGAGTGTTGTCTTAAGTTTTTATGATGATATAATTCATAGATTTGGCACTCCATACTCCATAATATTAGATAATGCATTGACATTCACAAACCTTAAAGTCTCAGAATGGGCAATCAAAAATGGCATCTATTTGAATACAAGTTCAAATTACTACCCTCAAGGAAATGGTTTGGTAGAATCAACTAATAAGAACTTGATTAGGATAATCAAGAAGACTCTACAGGATAACCAAAGAGATTGGCATAATAAGTTGAAATCTACCTTATGGTTAGATAGGATCACTCCAAAGAAGATCATTGGGAATTCTCCTTATGTGTTGGTATATGGTAAAGAGGCTAAGTTGTCCATTTCAACTAAATTTCCAGCTTTGGACTTGGCCACTCAATATGCCCTGTTTGAAGAAGGAGATCCTTTACAAATTAGGTATGCTCAGCTCATGGAGTTAGAAGAACTCAGAGACAAATCTATGAAGGATATGGAGTTCCATTAGGATCAGACAAAGAAAAGTTTTGATAAAAGAGCTAGGGTTAGAAACTTCAAAGTTGGAGATGTAGTTCTCAAATGGGATGAATTCAGATCAAAGCCTGGTAGACATACAAAGTTTGAGTCCTTCTAGGGTGGACCATTTGTTAGTACAGAGTGCAAGGGGCCTAATGCTTTTCAGCTATCAACTCTTGGAGGATTTGCCTTGCCTATTTTAGTTAATGGTTTCTACTTGAAGCCCTGCTTTGAGGTCAACCCTTCCTTGTAAATCTCTATAAATATGTTTCCTATTTTCTTTCCTTGCTTTCTAGGTTAGTTTTTCCCTATTTTCCAAGAAGTGCTTGTGCACAATTTTGTTCCTTTGGTTCCGGATTTGTCTCTCTATCATGGTTCTGTGTCTAAGTGATGACTCCTATGCCCAATGGATTGGCATTAAGGCCACTAGTTTCAATGTCTAGCAGGCTGACATCTAGCAGAAATTGCCAAAATGTTGCCCAAAAAATTCCCTACCAATCCAATTTTGGTCATAGGCTAGTTTGAACTCCATCCCAAGGTCTGCGTATTTTACCCTGTTGAGCCTCTAAAATTTTCATGGCCCTGTGTCTTGTTTTCTGGCCTTTGCAATCTCTTTTAGCCCCCTAGAATACAAGTATGAATTTGAAAAAGTAGTCATTGGCCCCAAAAAACCCTAAACACCCTATGGCCTTTCTATTTTGCGGTTACCTTTTTAGCTACTTAAGTGATCTCTTTTCCCACATGTGCTTTATATCCTAAAGCTGAGTCAGTAGGTCACTATAATATGGAAACAGTGATGGTCTTTGCTAGTGACTTGGTGACTGTGTTCATAGAATCTCATAATTTTAGTGGTTTATCCCTTAGTAGCCGATGATTTAGCGAGCAGTCATCTTTTATTGGCGGTCTTGGTTGCTGGCATTCAAAGTTAGATCTATGGCTGGTGCATGATCTGAAAGAATATTCCAAACCCTTCAGATCATGCAATGACCGTCGATCTCCATTCCAATGTAGTGCTTCAATCTATTAGTGGGTTCACTGGCACATAATTTGAGGTGTCTGAATCTTATTGGTCAGTGGGCTATGATGTGGAATTATGTCAGCGGGCCCAATGGACTATCTTTCCTTTAAGATCTAATGACTATCATATGATCACATGGAATATTCTAAGCCCATGTGATCATATGCCAGCTATTGATTTTACCTTTTGCCAGGGCTCTGTCAGGTGGGTCCTTGGGTTTTGACATGCTCAAATTCTATTGGTTGGCCGGATGATAGCTGGGATCTATCACTGGGCCTGCGGTCTTTTGCTTATGTGGTAGGTTAAAGATCGTGTGAGATCAATGATCATCATTATGTCATTGAAGCAAGATGCATGAACTTTAAGGGGGCAGTATAACGACAACCATCTGATGAAGATTGATGTCATGGGTCCATGTTTCCAAAAGGCGCTGATGTGCTTGTTTATATTTGGTCAATGGGTGGAACAGTTGGCACTTGTCAGTGGGTCTGGTTGTCAGAGGATTTGTAGAGTTGATGAAGATCTATGGTCGTCACATGATCTGATGGAATATTCCAACCCCATCAGATCATGTGACCATCGTTCAATGCAGATTCAAAGATTCTTCTACTTGCTGAGGTGACAGTCACACTAACATGGTCACTTCTCATTGGTTCTGACCAATGAGTTGGTGCTTGAATTTTCAAAGGGTCTCTCGACTATTACAAGGTTGAGCTAAGCTATTTGATTTGTCAAGAAGGAGTGATATCAGCAGCTACATTTTAATCTTGGTCAACTGGCCATTGCTTTTCAAATTTAAAAATATCTTCTCAAGGTTTTCTTGCTGGTTCATTGCAGTTGGTCAATTATGTTGCATCAGGTAGCTTAGAATTGATAGTTCCAGGATGGTTGCAGTTGGGGAAATGTTGAGAAAGATCTGGTGGTCATCTCCTACAATTTCTTAGGGTACCATGTTGATATTCTTGCGCCAAAGAAATATTAAGGTGGTGCCACCTATGGCCTCCTGTACTTTGAAATACAAATCAAACCTAGACTAGATTTAAGCATTCATGGCAAGGCTGAGCTGCAGAGGGGTAGATAGGTCAAGGTAGCTTGTCTATAGGCAGATATAGTATAGGGATGGATACACAAATATGAGATCTGATCAGTCAGGATACTTTCAAAGACACATTTATGATCATACATGATAGAATTAGGGTTTCTGATTATTTTTATGTCAAATCATATGTAACCCTAATTAGGTTTTGACTCCTTCTTGTGTGCAAAGGGAGATGATATAATGTTTTTGTAGCTTTTTAGAGCTTGAGAGTTGGAAATTGTAAATGGGAATTTTCTCTCTAAGGAGTTATCCGTGGCATTCTTTCTACCCTATAACTTTTTGTAGTTTGTAACTTTCATTGGAACTTTAGATATTACAAAGGTATTTTGTGACATTCTTTCTGTCCCTATGCCTTCTTGTCTGAATTTTCTCTTATTGAGTTCAGTATAAGCATGTTTTCAGTGATATCTTAGGGTTCCTGATCCCTTTTTCTTTCTGCAATTCTTGTTTATTCCTGTGGATGGTTTGATTTGAATGATATTGTGGGTATTCTTCAACCCCCTAATAGTCTGTCTCATTCCTATACCTAGTTGCAGAAGTGAATGTTTATTTACAGACCTGTTTATGAATTTTTGATGCAAGCCTATTCAGTAAGTTGTGATCTCCTAGACCTAAGGTCATGCATTGACTTCATCCTCCATACTACAATTCATACCATATTTTTGGTGTATCACCTAGTAGGATAATTTTCTTTCAGTTATTTTCCCTTTCATGCACTCCTTCTATTCCTTTTCCCCTCAAAGAATTTACTTTCCTATTAAAGAAGAAAATTAAGGTGATTATCCAAGAGGAACTAGCCTAAAACCTAGAGGTCTCATCTTAGTTATCATAGGTCCCACAACTTGGAGATGATTCCCATGTTGTACTAGGTTATCAAGACCAAGAGAGCTTGAAACAAGGGTGCAAACTTAGTGTATAACAGTAACCTTTAACAAGGTTGGCATTTAACCAAGATCACTTTAGAAGAGTGAAAATAATAGTAGCATGTTACAAAGTGGTTTTTCCCAGATTGGGTTTCCACTATAAATCCTAGTGTCAATGCTTGTGTGAATGTTTTGGTTTGAACATTTCTATGTTTTACAAGTTAGATACAACTAGGTAGTGGATTGCAATGTTATATGTTTCTATTATTGAATTAGTGATGAATGAGTTGGTTTTGGTTGTTAGATATGATTTAAAGAAAAAAATTTGAAGTTTTTTTTATACATCAGGACCTAAGAACAACTGATTCACCCCCCTCTTTGTTGCTCTAAATCATATTAACAGTACTTACATAGCTCTGTTTTTTATTTAAAATCTCTGCACCAATGATTCCATTAATTCTTTTTATCTCATGCAGAGATAGATTTGGTGCTGCCGATACTAAGAGTTGTTCTCTCATCTTCTTCTCGGTATCTAGTGCATATGCCCATTTCTAGTTTATCCTTTCTTCTAGTGAAACTGTGAGTTGTGAAGTAAAATCTCTAGGAACTTTTCTAAAGCATATCATGATCTGAATGACAGCTTCCTAAATTTTGTTTTGATCTTCATTTGACAAGTTGTCAAATCTTTTAAGTTCCAGATCTGAGAGATCTCCATTCTCTATTATGTCCTCAACAACTTCATCAATTGAGCATTTCTTGTTGCTTAGAACCTTGAATTGACCTTGATTGTTTTCTTCTTCTTCATCCTCTAGATCTTCTTTACATCTTATCAATTTCCTTCTCTTCTTTGGTGGTTCTGCTGCATTCTTTGGTCCTTTCTTAACATAGGTCTTTGTCATTGTGGAAACCTTTATTTTTGTTACCTTTACTACTACCTTTTTCTTTGGTGGGGAAGCTGCAATTGATGACCTTGTGCATCTAGCTATTTGCACTAGCAACTGCCTCTTCCTTGGAGCTTTAGTAGGAGGAACCGATGTAGCTTCTTGTTCTTCTTTAGATTCAGTCTCCTTACTATCATATGGTTTGTCAGCCAACATCAACTGACCTTCAGTTGTAGGTTCAATTGGTGACTCCTCAAATGAGTCTGATACATCTCCAAAATGCTCAGTTAAAACTTTCTTCATTTTCTTTGATTTCCTTGTCATTTTATCGATGACCAGATTAGTTTTTATTCTTGACTTAGCTTCCTCAAAGGTTCCAAACCTTGCGGACTTTGTGTCCTTCGATAATGCTAGCAATACCTTAATAGATTTCAAACTGAAATCATGATCCATTTCATAGCCCATTGGTGCTAGCCACTTTATCCTTGGTTCTACAACTTTTATCATGGTGTGATCAATGTCTACTAGGAAACATATGTCCATCTCATACTTCTCTACTAATGAACTCAGAATTCTACTTCTTAGATTCATCTTTACTTTGAAATCCTCAAAATAACTATCTATCACATTTTCAACTTTATCTCCCAAACCTTTCATAATCTCAAAAATTTGTGAAGTGATAGGTGTGTCATCTATCCAGTCAGTGTGACTGACAGAGGGAAAGAACTTTTGTAGATAGAAAAAAAAACATACTAGGAGTGACCCAAAATTATAGGTATTGGACTTATGTGTCCTAATTGCCTTCATGTTTTCCTCAACCTGTCTCAGTAGTAGCTCAACTAGGTCAATCTGATGACCTTTCTTTATCAATTTATGAGCCATGCCGACTGCACTATAGGGTACGCCATTGATCTACTTGACTGAAATATTTTGTACCCAATGACATGTGCTGTAAACTTAACTTTGGGATCCACAATTGTTGAAATTTTTAGTGCTCTTCCGTCCCATGTTGCACTAGTGTTTTTCTCTACATTGGCTCATGATGAACTTCTGAATGCTTTGGCTTTATCGGTAGTAGGGTAACCAGAAACCCTGCTAACCACTCTTTTTGTAACCTTGATCAGTTTGTCTATCCAGAATGTGCCCTCATGATAGCAGCTCAACACAACCCTTATCCATTCATTCTTAAAATTCTTTAGAAAATTTAGGGCATTGGGAAGATCAACTATCTCAACCAATTTGTGCTCTGGTTTCAGCTTTATATTTTCATCACAAAGATCTTGATATGAAACATACATATTGAAATCACCAATTTATCCAATTTTATAGTGAATGTATGATCGTATGTCTTTCGTCAACAAAACCCTAGGTGGGATGCTTGAAAAAGTGCCCGCTAAATCTGCTTTGCTTACAACTTCTAGGTGTAATTTATAGTGAGGTTCCTTGTAGCTTATTGACACAATTAGATTAACTTCTTCTTCCATAACCTTAGAAGAACTCGCAGTAGATGCCATTTCAACAAACTAGGTTTTCGGTAAGTTACAAAAATATATTCGGTAGGGTTTCAACTTACTCAAAATGTATCGAAGACTATGATCAATTCGATCTACAATTGCTTGAATTTTCTTGAAAGCTTCTTGGTTGAACACACTCTGTGAATTATTAGCTCTCCAAAATTTGCAATGTGAAAAATGAACTCTGTCTTCTGTGTATTTATGGAATTTTTGATATTCCTGCTAAAAAATTTATGCAATAAATACCTAACCTACTTTCCAATTTGTGACAACTATCAGCTCAATGACAACTATGAACTTTCATCAACTTGATTAACACAAGATTTCCTTTCTTGGTTGATACTGATACTCAGTTAACCTTGAATAGTGATTGCCGACGGGTAACCAATGCTTGGTCTAACTTCTACCAACTGTGTAACTTTGTTAGCTCAAAACATATAAACCACAATACATCTTCATTCATGTAGATTTGGTATGTGCTCATCATATATAAGGAATTGTATGTAAAATGTGATCATTTTGGAATTTTAGTCACATTCATACCTATATCACCTTAAGTGGAGGTACCGATGTCACCCAATCCAATGGATGAGGTTTCACTGATAGTATTACTTGACTCTGCATTCTCATTAGATGCCTTCTTCCACATGCTATTTCTTATTCTCATGATATCTACAATAGTGTTTCCACTCTCAAATACATGACCTTCTTCTAGTGCTCAGTCTCTCTAGTCCTTGCTTAAATGACTGACTTTATGGCAATGCAAACATGCCATTCCAATGCTTGTCTATCTTCTTCATTGTCCAACCCATCTTTTCCTATTATAGTTCACTGTAATGTGCCCATATCTACCACATGTAACATAGTTAGCCCATGTGTTATAATCTCAAACATAAGAATTACCTTGTCTCTTTGGTTGATAAGGCTTGTGCTATGTCTTCTACTTAGGAGTCCATACTTTCTTCATTTTTTCCTTACACTCTCATGCAGTGTGTCCATGTTTATTACAAGTATAGAATATTTTCTCCACATTAGTATTGTTAGCATTATCATTTAGTTTAGCTCTATACTCATAAGCTTGGTGACCATACTTAACACAATAATAGTAATAACCATTGAACTTAGGAGTGACAGGAGCTTTATCTTGTGCTTTGCTTCTACACACATTAGATCTATGTCCCGGTTTGCTACAGTGATAACATGTCAACACTTTAGGTCTCTGATTTTGATTGTTATTGACCTATTCAACATGTTGTGATGATTCTCCTTTGCTGGTATAGCCTAGTCCAGCTTTGGTTCCAAATCTTCTTTGATTAATCAAAAAATCATCAATCTTCTTAGAATTATTCTCAGCTAGCCTCATCATCTCATCATGTTCTTTTTGTGTCTTTATTTCATTTCTCACTTTTTTATTCTCTTCTCTAAGTATTGCAACATCTTCAAGTCTTCTAGATGATTCTCCATTCACTCAATTGACTTTTTGATTCACAATCATCATTTGATTAGATACTTGAAAGTGACGATCGGTGAGTCTCTATATCTCACTTGGTTGTAGTTGTTTAGTTGTCTATTTTTGTCTTCAATAGCTAGATTCCTTTCTTGTTCAACCTATCTAGCATTGTTCATTATCTCTACCATTCTCACCATCTAAGATTCTTGACTGATTTGCGGTGCTTTCACTTGTTCAGTTAAATGCTAATTCTTTTCAGACAAATCAAAGATCATTCTTTCAGATCCATCAAAAATACTTCCAGAACTAGATCCAATATGATCAAATATATCATCAATTTCTTCTTCATGGTTGCCAATCTCATTTTGTAGAATAGCTAGGTTCTCCCTTTCAACCAGTAATTTCTTCAGTCCTTCCTTGGCTTTCGTATACTGTTCAATAAACATTTTCATTTGAATCTTTTGATTCTCAATAGACTTATCTAACTTATACCTCTCCATGACTTAAATCTTTACCCTTTAGTGGTTAAACTATCCAATAAGAGAACTAAGCTGTGATACCAATTGTTGGATTAGGAGAGATAGGTTACTAAGAGGGGAGGGGTGAATTAGTGACCACAAAAACTTTAACACATCAACCTTTCAGATCTACAATAGAAAATAGTTGTAACCTTGCAAAATAAATTATATCTAATGCATGTCTCATTCATTCATTCAACTTGTGAAAGTAAAAAAAATGAAATCAACAATATAATAGTCCCATAACACAAGTATTTTGGTAATGCAAAGACCCTTGTTAGAAGGTAAAACCCACGGTGGGGATGACACCCACAAATTCTTCACTACTGCAGATAGAAAAGATTTTCCTGTTAGGGCTACAAGTTTTGATCACTTCTGGTGATCTTACCCTATTAGGAGTAACATATTAGATCAGCTAGATCTGCCTAGTAATAGGATTTTAGCAACACTACTTGAGTGTGCACTCGGTTAAGAGATTTACAAAAGACTATCAAGTCTACTCTGTTAGGAGATTTTACCAAAACTCTATTACAATGATTAGAAAGCAATAGGTAACTATCTACTAATGAAAACTTAATTATCTGATATAGATCAATAAAGTACTAATAAAATATCACCTCTACTATGATGTATCTCTGCTCTGAACTGCTCAGTTAGCCTTCTCTAATTCAGCTTAATTTGATTATCTCTGAATACTATTCTGCTTTGTCAACTGATAATCTTGAAGGTTGGCTTGTGCTACAAGTGCTTCTTCACTCATACATTAGTTCACATCAAAAAATGATGTAACATACAAATATATAGCATACAAATTTATGTCGCTTATACAAAATTAGGTTTCAACAACTTAGAGAAAAACCCTAAGATCTAAAGTGTACAAAAATATCCTAGATCAAACTATTACATAAGATCTTCATCGTATCTCAACAATAAATTGTTCTCAATCTTGGTAAAATGTTTTCTGGTCTATTGTAACTGTTTGCATAGAAGCATGTGCTATTCCTGATTACTATGCCATTTTCTTTGATCCTCGGTAAACACTATATAAACTTCTTGGTGTTTATTTTGATGCTTGGTGTTTACTGTCACTTAGTATCAGTGTTTGCTGATGCTCAGTAAACTGTCTGATTCTCGGTCTATATACTTAACTGACTGGCCTATTTTTCTTATAGTTACTGACTGGGTTCATATATGTAAATGAATGATATTATTGACAACCTTTGATACTAATGACAACCTTTAATGCTCAATAGAGATAACAAAAGGATGAATAGATCCATAGTTTATTGTGATAGAAAACTGATGATTGGGAAATATGTTACACAAATATACTAGAGAGAAGCTGTTAGTACTGTTCTATACACATTGAACTAAGTTGAGAGGAACCTCCAGCAACGCTATAATGAACATGCATGAAATAACAGAAATATAGAGCAAAGTAGAACTCAGAGTGAGTCTATTGATCATGGGCCACTTCGAGGGGGTAACCTCCTTTGAGCAAGCTCAATATAATAAACTCTTCGGTACCAACAAAGGACTCAACACCCACTTATATACTAAGTGCGATCTAGAAAAGTAATACTACCTATGCATGTGGGATAATAAAATAAACTAACAGGATGACTTACAAAGCATATGCATCCAACAACACTACACTAATAGAATAAACAAAAGGAACACACAGGTTCCTAACATCCCCTCCCCCTCAAAAAAAAGCTTTGTCCTCAAAGCTTAAGGTGTGGAAATTATTGCTGAATCTGAAGAAGGGGTTCCCATGTAGCATCCTCTGGTTGCATGCCATGCCACTAAATCAATACCTCAGAGATAGAGTGACAGTGAAGCTGACAAGTGTTCCGGTCAAGGATTGCCTCAGGCTCCAAAATAATGGATCCTTCCTTATCCAATTCAAGTAGAGTAGTTTGTGCTTTGATGTTAGTGCCAAGAACTTGCTTGAGACAAGAAATATGAAATAATGGATGAATGCAAGAAGAAGGAGGAAGTTCTAGTTTGTAAGCAACTGAACCAATCTTCTGCAAAAATTTATATGGCCCATAAAATTTGGGGGCCAACTTATGACGCCCTTTAAGCTTCAGGGAGGATTGCTTGTATGGTTGAAGATGAAGAAAAACCATATCCCCAACTTGAAAAGAGTGCTCAGAATGATGTTGATCTGCTTGCTGTTTCATGTGATTGCGGGCTATGTGAAGATTATCTTGTAAAGTGTGAAGAATCTGATCCCTAGTGCGGAGAACTATGTCAACTGCCTGAACTGGTGAACTGTTGGGAGTGTAGGGAAGGAGTACTGGGGGTACCTTCCCATAAACTGATTCATAGGGAGTCATTTTAGATGCCGTATGGTAAGAGATATTGTACCACCATTTTGCAAGAGGAAGCCACTTGGCCCACTGATGTTGCTGTTCAGAAGTGAAGCAGCGAAGATAAGTTTCCAAACATTTGTTGATGATTTCAGTCTGACCATCAGTTTATGGGTGATAACCCAAACTCATCTTCAGTTTGGTACCAACTTGCTGAAACAATTCTGTCCAAAAATGACTGGTAAAAGCTGCATCACGGTCAGAGACAATGGAAGAAGGGAGGCCATGTAGATGAAAGATCTGGTCCATGAAGATCTGTGCAACTGAGGAGGTAGTATAGGGGTGGCTGAGGGCACAAAAATGACTATATTTGGAGAGACGATCAACCACAACCAAAATCACTGTTTTGCCACCAGATTTAGGAAGCCCTTCGATGAAATCCATAGAAATATCAGTCCAACTCCGTGTAGGGATGGGAAAGGGTTCTAATAAACCAAGAGGGAGGGTCATTTCACCCTTGTGGCATTGGTAGGTATCACATTCAGCCACCATTTGTTGAATCATCTGTTTCATTCCTTTGCAAAAAAAATTCCACCTTGCCCGCTCATAAGTCTTGAGAAACCCAGAATGTCCTGCCGAAGGAGAAGCATGGAGTTCATAAAAGATAGCCTGTTGCAAATCTAGATTTTGAGGAAGCACTAGACGCCCCTTATAGCGGAGAGAAGCACCATCCCATGAATAATGTGGTACCATAGAAGGATTATTGGCCAACTGGTGAATGATCTGAGATAAAGAGGGGTCACTGACATAGCCCTGTTGAACAGATTCTAACCAATTTGGGATTGGCATAGAAATAGCTGAAAGGGAAGCTTGATCATCAAATGTGTGGGAAAGAGCATCAGCCACAATATTGTCCTTACCCTTCTTGTAGGTGATCTCATAATCATACCCCATGAGTTTGCTGACCCATTTATGTTGTGCAGGGGAGGATACTCGTTGTTCCAGGAAGTATTTCAAACTTTGGTGATCAGTCTTGATGCAAAAATGACTCCCAAGGAGGTATGGTCACCACTTCTGTACAGCATGCAAAATAGCCATCATTTCTTTTTCATATGTAGATAAGGCTAGATTCTTACCAGAAAGAGCTTTGCTAGTGAATGCAATAGGATGGTCATCTTGAAGGAGAACAACACCCAGTCCATTGCCGCAAGCATCACTCTCAATAGTAAAGGGCTTAGAAAAATCTGGCATAGCAAGAATAGGTGTACTACACATAGCTTGTTTCAGTTGTGCAAATGCATTCTCAGCAACCTGGGTCCAGGTAAAAGCATCCTTTTTTAACATAGCTATCAATGGTGCTGCAATCTTCCCATAATTCTTGACAAACTTCCTGTAATAGCTAGTCAGACCCAAAAAACCTTGAAGGCTCTTGAGAGTTTGAGGATGCAGCCAATTTTTCATGGCATCTATTTTGGTAGGATCACCCTGAACCCCATGGTGTGCAACAATATGCCCAAGATACTCCAATTCCTTCTGGCCAAACACACATTTTGACATTTTCACACAGAGTTGATGATCAGAGAGAAGTTGCAGGATGAGTTCCAGATGATGGAGATGCTCAACCCAAGTTTTGCTATAGATGAGAATATCATCAAAGAATACGAGAATGAATTTTTTGAGGTAGGGCCGAAATATTTTATTCATCACTACTTGAAATGTTGAAGGAGCATTAGTGAGGCCAAAGGGCATGACTAAAAATTCATAGTGACCATCATGTGTGCAGAAGGCTGTTTTAGGAATATCCTCCTCATTGACCCTAATTTGATGATACCCAGAACGAAGGTCCAACTTTGAGAAAAAATGAGTGCCATGAAGCTCATCAAGAAGTTCATCAACAACTGGAATGGGAAACTTATCCTTTATGGTGATATTATTAAGGGCTCAAAAATCAATGCAGAGTCACCAAGACCCATCTTTTTTGTGAACTAGTAGAACTGGAGATGAAAAAGAACTAGTACTAGGGTGAATAATACCTTGCTTCAGTAAATCATGAACAAGCATCTAAATTTCAGTCTTTTGATGAAAGGGGTAGTGGTAGGGCCTGATATTGGGTGGGACACTACCAGGAAGGAGCTGAATATGGTGGTCCTCTAGGCGAGATGGTGGCAAGCCCATAGGTTTAGCAAATACAGTGGAATACTTATCCAAAATTTGTTGTAGATCTGCAGGAGTACTAGAGACTGCTGATGGCTGCATTTGGATGGAATGGAGCTGAGCGATGACACCATGTGAATTCTTCTTAAGAAGCTTTCCATATGATGTGAACTGATGATGCTGAGAGACCCGAGCTACAAGCCTGTCAAAGTGTGTTGTTGCCCACTGACTGAAAACTTCATCCAAAGTTTAGAAAAATCCCAGAGAATGGGACCAAGAGTGCATAACCATTGGGCACCCAAAACCACATCACAACCCCCTAAGGGCAAGGCAAACATGTCAGAGTGTAGGGTATAATCTCCAATAGAGAGATGCACATTGTGACATTTCCCTTTGCAAGGTAAAGTGCCCCCATTAGCAATCATGACTTCAAAGTTAGAGCAGGGATGAATAAAGCAATCAGCCCGTTTGGCTATGCTAGGGTCAATGAAGTTGTGAGTGCTACCAGAGTCAATGAGGATAGTAAGAGGGACCTTCTTGAAGTAACCCCGAACCCACATGGTTTGTGGGGTAGTGACTCCGGCCAAAGCATGGATAGATATCTCTGGTTGGGCTTCTGGTTCAACCTCTTCATCTACTATTTCTTGAGCATCTTCATACTCTTCTTGTTCGGGTGGGGAATCCACATCCAAGAGATAGAGCTTTTTCTGCACACATCTATGGCCTCAGGACCATTTCTCATCACAATTATAGCAAAGCCCTTTTTCCCGACGGGCTCGCATCTCTGTTTTAGACAAGTGCTTGATAGGAGTAGTTTTGGGAGTTGTTGTGACCGGAGGGTGTTGAGAGCCTGCATTTCAGAATGGAACAAAATTAGATCTGGATCATTTTAAAGCATTGATCTTGTCCTCTGCTAATTTAGCCAACCCAAGGGCTTCCATCATAGTAGTGGGCCGAAACATTTTGACTTCAGATCGGAGTGCATCCTTCAAACCACTGATAAAACAACTATGAAAGAATTCATCAGACAATCCCTCTGTGTGATTAGCTAATTTTTCAAATTCTATTTGGTATTCTCTCACTGTGCCTGTTTGTCAGAGTTTAGTGAGTGCGCCTGTGAAGTCATCAAAATCACTAGGGCCAAAACGCTTCAAAAGAAGTGTACACAATTCTGTCTAGGTGGGATCATTGTTAGCCTTGATGTACCAACGGAACCATTGAAGAGCGTCATGCTCCAAATGAAAAGATGCAAGTGGAACTTTGTTGAAATCTATAGTATTATGCAAACTAAAATACTGCTCTGCCCGGTAAATCCATCCAGTTGGATCAACACCATCGAAGCAAGGAAAATCAAGCTTCGGTCCATGAAAAGGGCTAGAACTAGTGTCAGCAGAATGGCCTCAGTTCAGGCTTGACTGTTGAAGAGTGAGACCGAGAAATTTTTCATCCAGATCTTGAAGTCTGGTCTTGAGGGAGGCAAGTTCCTCCTCCATGATTTTTGCTCTTGTACGGGTGACAACCATATAGCAGGGTTTTTTTTTTGGAATGGGAAGAAAAAGAGAAATAGAAACTTTTTCAGTAAGGGTAAACTAGGAGTTGGGCAAAATGCAGATGGGTAATGAGGGTTCGAAGAGTGGATATGCATTTTCTGATGAAAAGGAAAAAAGAAAAATGAGGGTTTTAGGGGTGGGGAGGCAGAATGGGAAGAGCGGTCTAAGAGGGACAAAGGAGCAGAATGAGGAAATGAACCTTGTGGCTTTGATTTGGTGGCAATTGGCTGAGAAATGGAAAAGTTAGGGCAAACCCTAAAATTTGAGAAATAAGGGATTTAAGGCTTAAAAATGGGGAATTGGGGTTAGGGTCCTCAAGGAAGGAAGTATGCGAAAGGGTATGTCGGAGGTGCTGAGAAACTTTGAGAGGAAACCAGAAAGAAGCAAGGAAGCTATGGCGAAAATACAGAAAAAATTTTACTTTTTTTTTTTTTGATAACTCAGATACTAACAATGGAATTGAACTATCACAAGAACAAGAATTTCTGTAATTTGAAATAACCCAATTGTAACACAGATGAGATTTGAGAAGAACCTGAAGAACCTGAAATGGAAAAAAGAATTTCCACTAGCGAGCCCAAGAAAGTGCTCTGATACCAGATGAGAGGAACCTCCAGCAACGCTATAATGAACATGCATGAAATAACAAAAATATAGAGCAAAGTAGAACTCAGAGTGAGTCTATTGATCACGGGCCACTTCAAGGGGGTAACCTCCTTTGAGCAAGCTCAATACAATAAACTTTTCGGTACCAACAAAGGACTCAACACCCACTTATATACTAAGTGCGATCTAGAAAAGTAATACTACCTATGCATGTGGGATAATAAAATAAACTAACGGGATGACTTACAAAGCATATGCGTCCAACAACACTACACTAATAGAATAAACAAAAGGAACACACAGGTTCCTAACATGAGTACAACTGAAGAAAGATTCAAACAAGACACCTTATGAGTTATGGTTTGGGTACACACCTAATGTAAGTTATTTCAAAATATTTAGAAGTAGATTTTACATTCTGAAAGATGATAGAAATGGAAAATTTGATTCTAAAGGTGATGAAGGAATATTCTTAGGATGTTCTACTAAGAGAAAAGCTTACAAATGTTTGAATACAATTTCTAAAAAAATGATTGAAAGTTTAAATGTTAGAGATTGATGAGTTTGCTGGGAAAAATGATGAAGAAAGTAAAAAGGAACCAGAAGACTGTGGTAGATATAAATTCATTGAACAACCTGACATACTACCCAAGACATAGGTTGAAGCTATCGAGTGATAGGATAAAGATACCAAGCATCAACAAATAGAAACTGAGAATTGGGAAGATATTACTGAGGAAGATCTTGATCCTACACCGACTGATGAACAAAGAAGACAAAAAGTGTTAGAAAATTTTTTGAGAAGACACCATTCACAGAATTAGATTATTGGAGACAAGCAAGTTGGCATGATGACATGAAGTAAGTTGAGATAAAATACATGTTTAGTTTGTGAATTTGAACCTAAGAATGTTAGAGATGCACTTGAGAGTGATGAATGGATTAAAGAAATGATTGATGAAATTGAGAAAATACTAAAGAAAAAAACATGGACATTGGTACCGAGACTGAGTGATAAAAATATTATTGGAACAAAATGGATATTCAGAAATAAGTTGAATGAGAATGGTGAAGTCACTAGGAACAAAGCACGACTTGTATGTAAAGGCTATGCACAAGAATAAGGAATTGATTATGGTGAGACTTTTGCACCAGTTGCTAGACTTGAAGGAGTTAGAATAGTACTTGCATATGCTGCCTACAAAGGATCCAAAGTATATCAAATGGATGTTAAATCTACATTTTTTAATGGGATACTTGAAGAATAGGTGTATATTGAACAACCTGAAGGTTTTGTTGATCCACATTAAAAAAATATGGTATATAAGTTGCACAAAGCATTGTATGAAATGAAACAAGCACAAAGAGCATGGTATGAAAGACTGCATGCATATCTTATTAGTATTAGATTTGTGAGGACAAGTGATAATAGAAATTTGTTTTGAAAGGAGAAACTAATGACAAGATTCTTATTGCTGACATTTTTGTTGATGATATCATATTTGGAGGACATGATAATCTATGCAAATCATATGCTAATGAAATGAAAAAGGAATTTGAAATGTCAATGTTTGGAGAGATTAAATTCTTTCTAGGTTTGCAAATTCTATAACAAAATGAAGGGATATTCATAACATAATCAAAATACATCAAAGAAGTGTTGAAGACTTTTGGAATGAAAGATTCAAAAATAGTAGGTACACCTATGGTTATCGGATGCAAATTGACAAAGGATGATCAATAAGCCAAGGTAAATTAGACGTTGTACATAACAATGACTGGTAAGTTGATGTATGTTGTGCATAGTAGACTGGACATTACACATGTTGTTGGGATTGTAGCAAGATTTTTTGCTAATCCTAAGCAATCAAATATGACACCTATTAAAAGGATTTTGAGATACTTGAAGGACACAAAGAATTACGGTTTATGGTACATGAAAGAGGGGAATTTTGAACTACAAGTTTCCACTGATGCAGATTGGGCTAGAAATATTGATGACCAGAAGAGCACAACCGGTGGAGCATTCTTTTTGGGAGAAAGACTAGCTACTTGGATAAGAAAGAAACATACATGTATTTATTAGTCTACTATAGAAGAAAAATATGTTTTTTCTACTGTTAATTGTTCAAACATTGTATGGATAAAATTTTTTTTGGAAGGGATTACTAAAGAGATCACTGACCTATTAAGTATCACTACTTGAGGGAACAATTACATGAAAAGTAAGTGAAACTGGAGTTTATGAAATCAAAAGAACAACTTCCAGACATATTTACCAAACCCTTACTGAAGGATACATTTGAGTGCTTGAGGACTAGACTAGGGGTCCATCCCCTATTGATCGGTCACTAAGGTGATCAGGAGGTTGCATCAACCTATACTTTATCATAAAATCAAATGATGTTGATGCATACTATTCACACTTTAGGTTTCCTAAAGATTGTGAAAGATGGTACATAGAACATTGTATATTAGTACATGAAGGTACTTGATCTGAACCGAAAAACATAGATAATTTGGGTACTACAGAGTTGTTTATTCTTTTTGGCATTATTTTCAAGGGAGAAAATAAATCAATGAAATATCTATACAATGGGAGAGAATGAATCGGAAACAAAGAGAAAATTAGAGAAGTAAAAGATCAAATCTGTAGGGAGAGTCTACCTGAAATGCTATGTAGTGATTAAACATATAAAATGTACAAGCTAGGGAGAGCTTACCTAGATACAACATTTATATAGAGTTACACTACATATTTTTGGTATTCTATGGCTTATTTCATATTTTTGTTGCCATCAATGCTAAAGAGAGAGATTGATAACCTGTTAGAGTATCTATTTATCTTCACTTATTAATTAGATCATGTTGATTTAATTATTAAGTTGTCTATGTACTCCATTTTCACTTAAGATATCTCTTAGGTGCATATAATTAATATTTTATATTAATTATATTGTGCAATCTAGCTTTTTTCTTTTAGGGTTTTGTTCACCTTATAGGTTGAACTCTTGTAATTATTTTTCATTATCTTGGAATACATTTTCTCTCACACCGTTGAGATTTTCCAAGCCTTTGCTTTTGTCTCTTTGGTTTCCTTTCAGCAATAGGTTATTTTCATGCAGGTGTTCTTGGCGAACTGTGAAGTTGGATTTCTCAACTTCTACATAACCTACAACTGATTGAATATCTTGAAGAACTGAATGGACAAGTGAAAGATAATGATTAAAGATCACTGAGCTACTAAAGTGATATGTAAGGTAATTAAATTAGTTAATGTATTGTCATTGATGTCAACTAGTTTTGATTGTACTTATCATGATAGTTACAAACATTTGAAGAAGGAAAATGATAGGGGAATGAGATATCTACATGAAGATGAGATGGATATGGAAGATATGGCTAAGTTATACATTGGGCAACTTATTGATGAGTCAATGACATTATATTATTGACTTGATTGTATTACATGAATTTGTTATGTATTGAAGATCATAGATCAACAAGTTTATGTGGTCGGTAATTGAAATTTTTTGTATACACTGAGCTAGTGTTGTGTATACTGAGTAAAAGTAATAACCAAGTTATTTATCACTGACAAATTCTATATTAACCAAGCGAGATAAAAAAATAAAGTTTATAATAGTCAACGGAATTGATGAGTTGGAAAATTGCTTATGATTTGAGGTAAAAGATAAAGTTTTTTATGATGATCTAACGACTGAAAAAATTCAAGATTGATCAAATGGAGAAGGATGAAATGTGTTATAGAAACATATGTCAAGGAAGCTTGAAGAGGAAAAAGAATGCTGGAGATTAAGAGGAAAAATTGAACGGATGATAAGAAAATGGTTTATGAAGTCTTTTTATAGAGACATGAGATTCATTATTGAGTTTGAAGCTTATTGACACTACAGGAGAATTTTCATTAAAGGACTATTTCATGCACCAATGATCAAACTAGTTATAGAAAGAATCGAGCTGAAGCGGAGGAATTACCAAGTGTCAAGGTATTATTCACCAAGATGAATATGTTGAAGGATATGAAGGATTGAATTGAATATTGATCAGAGAAGGAGGTATTTTGAGCTTGCCATAGATCTGAAAATCTATAAATATTAGTTGTATTTGAATTAGATCACTATTTTATTAGTTTAACCATTGTTACAACAAAATCTCTTAACCAAGTGGACTTAACAATTTTTTTGTATTTCAATATGACATTCAATAAATGTTGTTGGTTTTATTGTTGACCCCATAGTGAATGCTCATCAAGATTTAACTCTTAGTGATAAATCATCTAACTAGGTCACACCCTCACAATGTGTTTTGTAACCTTTGATAGGGTTGGCTCCTAACCGAGCTCACTTCAAAAGAGTGAATTATTTTGGGTTACCGGTCCCAGGTGGTTTTTCCCCTAACAGGGTTTCCATGTTAAAAATATGTGTTATGTGTATTTGATGTGATTGGATTGTTATTTTACTTTACACATTTCATATTTAGTCTGATCAGTAAACATAGTATTGAAATGACTGTCAATCAGTAGATGAAGAGAAACTTATTGTTGATAGCTTACCAAGTTGATAATGTTTTTGAGAAGTTTGAATATATACATATGGGAGAATTGGGACTATAGGATAATTGGAACTAACTGATACACCCCCCTTCTCAGTTATCTAACAATTAATCAGGTACAAATGTGACTCTAGATTCCTTGATTGGTAAGTTTACTTCTTTTGAGCTATGTAACTTTGAAAATGGTATGCCTACAATAGAATCTGCATTCAAAGCTTCCCTTACTATTCGCTCATCAAAGAAAGGAAAATAAGTCTCTAACAATTCTAAAGGAAATCATGATTATGATTCTATCTTTTAAGAGAACAAGAAGAGTTGGAGGCACTTCTAGCTAGGAGATTACCTAGAGGAAAAGGAAAGTACAAAGAAAAAATTCCCTTAAAATTCTTTTCATGTTCCAGTAATATTGCATCTAGATGTCTAGAAAATGATAGGAAGGATAAGCACAAGAGATTTAAGATCTTCAAAGAAAAAAAGAAGGAATGTTACCTAGCAAGAGTGACTGATGAAGAATCTAATGGAAGAGATGATGAGGAAGAGATAGTCTTTGTTGTAGTCAAAGAAGAACCCTCAACCAATGTTGATGAAGATAATGAGGAAAAAACATTGATTTCAAGCATGAATTGCAATAATGACTAGATAATAGATAGCATGTGTGTACACATCACATGATTGGTGATAAAATAAAATTTATTTCAAACAAGGAATGTAATGGAGGGGAAGTGAGATTTTGTAATGGTTCTCTGTGTGTGGTAAGAGGTAAAGGCTCAACAACACTTAATGATAACACTAACTATGATGATACTTATTGGGATGATGGATTCTATAACATGTT
Organism: Chamaecyparis obtusa; assembly: GCA_027943335.1. Taxonomy (NCBI): domain Eukaryota; kingdom Viridiplantae; phylum Streptophyta; class Pinopsida; order Cupressales; family Cupressaceae; genus Chamaecyparis; species Chamaecyparis obtusa. The sequence continues at coordinate 205,043 of BSBK01000515.1, read as the reverse complement.
AAGTGTTTCTCAATTGAATAGAAAAGGTTTCAAATTGTTTAGTAATGGTATTTGCAAGATCTTAGGAAAATATTGAGAGTTTATTTTTACTAGTAAATAGACTAGAGGTAACCTATTCTGATTGAACTCTACTAATAAACGTTGCTTGTTTGTTAAAGTTGAAAACTATTGGTTGTGGCATAAAATATTTTGTCATGTTAATTTTGTTAATCTGGTAAAGGTTAGTAAGAAAGATAAGTCAGAGGTTTTCCTACTTTAGCTAAGCCTAATAATGTTATGTGCAAGGAGTGTCAGTTGGGAAAGTTGACTATTTCTAGCTTTACTAGTAAAGTATATTCATCACAAACCATTCTTGACTTTGTACACTAATTTGTGTGGACCAATGAGAACTTTTACTACCCCCCTCAATTGCCTCGTACGAACATCCTAATGGTGTGGTTTCAAACTTTACCCTTGTTAGGTATGATCATGTTGGTCCCATTGGAGGGTGAACCACCTGGAGGATCTAATTTTAGAGCATATTTTCAATGCTCTGCATTAGCTTGAGATGTTGGGTGTGGTCTTGGATTGTATTCTAGTGACCCTTATAGATAGGGATGAGTTGATCTTGAGAATGCAGTGATTGTTTCTACATGATGTTTTATGATGACATCATGAGATGCACCTTGCCCAAATTTTCCTTATGTTTATCAGGAGATTATCCTTCGAGTTGTGCCGAGTGTTTTAAGAGACTCTATCTTTGTATTATATTTCTTCATTATAGACTCAGTAATTAGAAAGTTATGTTGTTACATTATGGATTTTTTCCTCATGGATAGAGGCTTGACCACCATTTGTGATGCACTCTCTTTCTTGTTGCTTATGCACTCATAATTATAGGATGCTCTATGTTTTAAATAGGATTAATAGAATTTAACTAATTTTTATGATAATACTATTGAGTGCATGTTTTTTGGAGATTGAATTAGAACAAGGTAATTTAAATAATAAAAAGGTGAAATATATATTCTCATGTAGTTAAGATTGTTTTTCAAGTGTGTGTAATTTGTAGAAGTATTTTAGTAGGAATGGTGTGTTGAGTTGAGAATTGAGTTGGTAGAATGTAACCTTTATGAATATTGAAATATTACTATTTGGATATGCATGCTTACGTAAAAGACCATTGGAAGTTATTTTATATTGAGACATGTATTAATAGAAAAGTGATTATTAGGTCATGATGTTGAGTAGGATATTTTTCTTAGTATGATTTGATGTTTTAGTAATGCAGGAAAAGAGAATCAGTTAAAATGTTTCTTGTAAATGATTTAGGACATATTCTATGATTTGTTTTTTAGGTCTTTATGTTATGGTATTTGATGAATTATTTAATTTTGAATATTATGCATTAATATCATGTTTATGCAAGAAAAGTTCATGTGAGATGATCAAGGTTAGGAAGTTAGGTTAATTGATATATTTATTTGTTTTGAATTAACTTGTTTTGGAAATTGAGTAATATATTATTGAGATTATGTGAATTTATTGTAAAAAAGTGTGGATGCAGTTGGATTATATGATGTATATTTGAGTGTGATTATTTATGATGTATTTTATATGTATATGTCATTTGATTTTCATGAGCTATTGATATTTTTATATAGTGTGCAGGAAATGACCATGGATTAAATAAGGGGAAATTAAAGATGGATGCTTGTGGAAATCTTGTAAAGACAAAGTTATCTCCAAATAGAGAAATAACCTCATTGTGATGTATAATGATGTAAAGTAATGTTTGATTGCATTATTTAATTGTACTTATTTTTAATTTTAATTAATGTCTACTTGGTGTTAGCTCTTTTTCATGTAGAATCACTATAGCTATTAAGCTTGACTCTTAGACTCCTGATTCCAGATTCTTACAGGGAAAGGCTAATTAATGAGGATTTAATCCTCCTTCACTTTGGGCTCCATAGACCCAGGTGGGTGTACCTATCTTCAGCCTCATTGCTTCACAATGAAATCCTACAGTGGATTAGGGGTTCTCACAATGATTTACTAATGTCTTTTGTTGCAACTGATGTAGAGCTTAGAAAGACAATTTGTGGTATTAACAAAAGTAAATAATCATTGTAGAAAAATGGAAAATGCGACAAGGGTATTCACCCTTCTTCTCTTCTAGTTTAAAACTCAAGCTGGCTAACCTGTTGGATTCAATTCTTCAATGAATTACTAACAATGTCTGTACTCTTCAGTATAGATTCCAAACATTCATGCTTTTAAATAGGAAATGGAAAATGACTTGATTTTAAAAGATTGATGATGAGAACTACTTATCAAAACTTAGACTAGTGCCTAATCCTGGGCAAAGAGTCCAATGAGATGCAAATCCACAAAAAAACAATTAATAAGAAAAAAAATACAATCCTGGATAGAGTGCCTTACAAACTATCCTCTCACTCTCACACCCAAGTATCAAATTCTAATACTAATACCTAGCCCTCTAGGATTACTCACAAGACTGACTCCTTCCTTGAAGGAAACTCACAAGTAATTGTGCAATTACCTTGTAACCAACACATTCAAAATGTCTTACAAACTAAACATACAACAACATGAATAAAAGTATAAAAAGACACCATAGATCTAAAACAGGAGATTCCACTATATGATATTAACAAATTTCTACTTCAATACATTCAAAATAGATCAAAGCCTCCAAAACTAGACAAAAATGAAGTCTGCTTAAGCAGCTGTGAATTCACCATCCCTTACAAAATGAGAGAAAATCAAAGATATAGCAAATGAGAGTCAGTTCAAAAGCCCACTGATAGCTGTCTATTTTGCACAAAATATCTCCAGAATTTCTCCTCACCATGACTTGCAACTGATTCTCAAAAAAGATCTCATTCCGACAATCATGTCTTCAACAAATTGATCCTGATTCTAATCCTCAAAATTTGAAACCCAGACTACTCATACACACATCACTGAAACTGAAAATAAACTCCTCCATCAGATTCCTCATTTTGAGACCTTTTCGACGACATATAATACTTGCACATTTTGACAAAAAATGAGTTCCCAGGACATTTTCCATGAACAGGCTATGACATTTAAATTTTTGAATATTTCCAAATGTCCAAACTATATCAAATTTTAAAATCTCTTCAAATCTGCCATTTTATAATATTTTTTGCACTTTACCTCAGAATGCACCAGGGAGCACCACTTGTCATCATGCTATTTGATGCTCAGACCAAACCCTAGGTTAACTGCCTCATCTAGAGAACTGGAAACCATATGCATCTCCAAGTCTCTAAATCAAATCTTTAACTATGGTTAACACTAGTGATTTGGTGAAAGCTCCATTCTCCAATTCTTCAAATAGATTCTTGACCATGGTTAACATCTGGAGAATGGGTGACTAAACCCATTCTCCAATTCTCTGAATAATTTTTCATTAACTCCCAAGACTTGGAGAATCAGTGAACAAGGTTATCTCATGTTCTCTAAATGTTTGGACTAACTACCACGGAGTGGGAGAACTAGCAACTACATACTCTCCAGTTCTCTGAATGATGTCACCTAACTGCCAGGGACTTAGAGAATTGGCGAATGAGTGTTCTCTAACTGCTACCTCCAATTCTCTGAATTCTTCACTAACTCTGAATTTCATTGCGTAACTTAGCAAATGTCTACCACATGTCCACCTTCATCTAGTCACTATCACCATTGCGCGTCTGCAAAAATTTCTTTGGGTCCACTGACATGAAAACTGAGGTAGTCACATAGACTTGTGTGAGTAGAGTCTCCTCCATTTGATTTAATTCATATGTGAGGGCCTTTGGTTATAAATACCATATAGGTCCAAATTGGGAGCAATGTGGGATATATGCTTTTGAGGTTTTAAAGACTTTCCCTGCACATTTTCATTCAAAATTATGGGGCCCACCGCCGCACATAAACCTCCAGCCAAGCGGACCACCAAGAGCCTCTCAATTTTTTCTTTATAATGCATAGTGGTGTTCTTGTATATCAATGACAATAAGCTCCATTTTCTATCACATGTGGGATAATACAATTTTCAATTTTCAAAAGTCTGAGCTCCTCACTGTTTACACACACCTCCATCTTGTTTCATGTTGGCTTTTCCTATTTTGGTTAGGCATCCTTTGTGTTAATATGATTTAGAACAACAAAGAGGGGGGGGGGGGGGGGTGAATTAGTTGTTCTCAGGTCCTAATGTATAAAACAATCTCATAAACTTATCCTTAAATCAAATCCAAAACCAAAACAAACTCGGTCACCACTGATTCAATAATAGAAACATCTAACAATGCAGTCCACTACCTAGTTGTAACTAAACTTGTAAAACATAGCAATGTTCAGATCTAAACATTCACACAAGTATAAACACCAAGTTTTATAGTGGAAACCCAATTTGGGAAAAACCACTTTGTAACATGCTACTATTATTTTCACTCTTCTGAAGTGAGCTTGGTAAAAAGCCAACCCTATCAAAGGTTACAATACACACTGTCAAATGTGACCTGGTTAAAGGATTTCAATCACCTTGTTAAAAGTGAGCCTAGTCATAGGACTTAGATACACTCATTTAGAATGCAACCTTGTTCAAAGTATTTAACATATGACTGTTAGGTCAACCTCTATTAAAAGGATTTTAACAGTTACAATGGTTAGAAAGTAGCAGCAGTATTATCTAAAAAATATACAACTAACTTTACAAATATCAGATCCAATTCCATACACTAATGATGGTTTACTGACTTTGAAACTTTGCCATTTCCATCTTTGATCTGCTCAGAACTTTTCTTCAAGCAATCACCACACTTCTCCTTCAGCCTTTTCTACTTATTCAGTCAGTAAAACTTTTCTCTTCTAGCATTCTTTGTTCATCATGTACATTCATATCACAATGTTCAGGTACCCTTATATTTTCCTCAATTAGGTTAACTCATCTTTTGTCGCTCAATCTCATTCGTAGATCTTAGGGTTAAGTCAGATTCATTGAATCTACCCGCTTTATGTTCTTCGGCTCCTTTTCTAGAATCATCTCAGATCTCTTAAAGATTTACAATAAAATGTTTTACAAAGCATTTAATGCTTCCAAACAATCAATAAATAAAGTCAACACATTTTACATAATCCAAGAATTCAACAATGTTTGCTCCAAAATTAAATTCTCTTCAAATATAAAATTGTTGATGCTCGGTCAATACTGTGATTGTTCACTCGGTCTCCATGTAGAACGCTCAGTCAATACTAAAATTGTCTCCTCAACTTGCACTATCTTCCTCAACAATTTACTGATGCTCGGTCAACAGTATAATTTTTCTCGGCATATACTAACTCGGCCAACACAAACATCACTTGGCTTAAACATGATTTTTAATTATTTGCTCAGTTAAGCCTACCAGTTTAGTCTTCAGTCTTACTAACATAAACAATACATTATCTCATCATAGTGCAACATAGTCAAGTACACTTTGTAGTATCAAGATAACTCAACCTTTCCTTAGGTGCTATTGTTACCAACCTTGCTTAGCCCCTTAGCAACACTCAAATAGATATAGTACTTTCCTAAGTATCAACAGTCTTACCAATTAAGGTTTGACATCAATGACAATTTAATAATTGTTTCAATTCAATTTCTAACAATCTCCCTCTTTGGCATTGATGGCAACACCCTATGATATTGCCTGAATAACACATGGATTACCAACCAATCAAAAATCTTATCTATCTATCAGAAATTTATTTATAATATCCTTAGCTTCATTCTAATTTAGAATCCTGTAAGCCTCACTCCTATGACCGTCATATGTATTCAGATCTCCCTCTATCCTGATTCTTCATTTCAGTTCATCAGCCTCTTTTCTTTTAGTTCCATCAACTCATCAATTCTTAGTTTTTAGTATCATGTGTTATCATAGCTCATGTGGTATATCATATCAGTATATTCTACCTCTTTGACAAAAATGCCAAAGCAAAAACTAAAACTTACATCCATCAGATGTAGATAATATCTGTGCAGCTTAGTGTTTCTCCCTCTATCATCTTTCTTATGACTGATTCCTTGTCTTTGCTTCTCTTCACAACTCTAGGCTAGCCCTAAAGTGTGACAATCTTTTGCATCAATTTATCTATCTTCTCAAATACTCATGAGCTTCTCTAGGTAAAGCTTTAGTGAATATGTCTGCTAATTGTTCTTTTGTATTCACAAATTCCATTCGAACTTCTTTGTCTTGTACTAATTCTCTCAAGTAGTGATACTTGATTGCAATGTGTTTGGTCTTAGTGTGCATTACTGGATTCTTAGAAATATTGATAGCACTTGTGTTGTCACAAGAAATAACAACAGGTTCAGTGATTTCTTCTTTCATGCCTATCAACCATTGTTTTATCCATACCAAGTTTGAACAATTCACTGCAGTAGCAACATACTCGGCCTCAGCAGTAGATTGGGAAATGCAATTTTATTTCTTGCTTGTCCAGGAGACTAATCTCTATCCAAGAAAGAAAGCTCCACCACTTGTACTCTTTTTGTCATCTACATTTCCTGCCCAATCAACATTTGTATAAACTCGGAGTTCAAATTTGTCATCCTTCTTATAATATAGACCATAGTCAGTAGTTCCTTTCAACTATCTCATAATTCTTTTCATGGCCATCATATGTGTTTCCTTAGGATTAGCAGAGAATCTTGTCACAATCCCAATAGCTAATGCAATATCTAGTCTGCTATGTACAACATGCTGCAATTTTCCAATCATAGATCTATACAGAGTTTGATTCACTTCTGCAGCATCATCATTCTTAGATAACTTTTGTCTAGTTACCATAGGACTTCCTACTGGTTTAGCATCTTCCATCCCAAAAGTTTTCAGTATTTCATTAACATACTTAGACTGTGTAATGAAAATTCCATTCTTCCTCTAATATACTTGTAAACCAACAAAGAATTTAATCTCACCAAACATACTCATTTCAAATTTAGTTTGCATTTCATTTGAGAGACTTTTACATAATGCATCTTGTCCACCAAAAATAATGTCATCAACAAATTTTTTTGCAAAAAAGATACCTTTACCTTCTTCATCCTTCATGTACAGATTACTTGTGTCATTGTTTCTTGAAAATCCAATCTATATCAAGTAGTTGTGCAACCTCTCATACCATGCTCTAGGTGCTTGCTTCAATCCATTTAATGCTTTGTTTAATTTGCACACCATGTGTCTTCTATTTGGATCAATAAAACCTTCTAGTTGTTCCATGTAAACTTCTTCTTCTAGTATACCATTCAGAAATGTAGACTTGACATCCATTTGATATACCTTGAAATCTTTATAAGAAACATATGCAAGCAGAGTTCTTACTCCTTCCAATCTAGCTACAGGGGAAAATGTCTCCCCATAATCTATTCCTTCTTCTTGTGCGTAGCCTTTGCATAATAGCCTAGCTTTGTTCCTAGTGATTTCACCATTTTCATTCATCTTATTCTGAAATACCCACTTTGTTCCTATAACATTCTTATTTTCAGGTCTCAGCACCAGAGTCCAAGTATCATTCTTCTCAATCTGGTCAATTTCTTCATTCATTGCTTGTATCCAGTCTTTATTCTCCAATGCTTCTCTAGTTGTCTTTGGTTCAAATTCACATTGTAGACATGTTGGATCCTTAGTCTTACTTCTGGTCTAGATTCTGGTATCTTTGTCTCCAATTATTTATTTAGGCTTATGAAGTCTTCTCACATATTTTGCAAAAATAGGTTCAGCTATTCTCTCCTCTAATTCATCATGTTCCTCAACAAGATTGTCAGATTCAACTTCAGAATGCTCGGCAACCTCTTCCTGATATTCAATAGCATTTTCTTGTAGCTCGGCATGTTCTTTTTCTCTCTTGGCACTATTTTCCTGACACTCGATAGCTTCTGGCTTCACTCAACATTGCTTACCTGAGATTCGGCATAAGGTGCAAGTCTATTACTTGCCTCTTCTTCTTCTTCAATGTACACAAAAGATCTATAATCTTCTAGTTCTCTTTTATTGTCAGCTTCATTTCTTTTTGCATACTCATCGATTTTGACATTCACACTTTCCACAATTTTGTTAGTGTTAGAGTTCAAACACTTATAAGCTTTACTTTTTGTGGAGTACCCTAGGAATATGCCTTCATCACTCTTAGCATCAAACTTTCCATTCCTAGTATCTTTTAATATATATCACTTACTTCCAAAGATTCTAAAGTATTTAACACTCAGTGCATGTCCATGCCATAATTCATAAGGTGTCAGATTTGTACCTTTCTTGATTTGTATTCGGTTAAGAGTGTAGACACTAGTGCTTATAGCTTCTTTCCAATATTTCTATGCCACATTATTTTCAATCATCAATGTGCTTGCACAATCCAAGATAGATCTATTTCTCCTTTAAGCTATACCATTATGTGGAGGTGTTCTAGGTGTAGACATCTGTCTTTTAATTCATCTATCATTGCAAAATAGATTAAATTCATTTGATGTAAATTCTCCACCTTGGTTAGATCTAAGACATTTTAGGTTCCTACCTGTCTCCTTTTCAACCTTAGCCAAATACCACTTAAAATATTGAAAAGCTTCAAATTTTTCTTTTAGAAACATCACATGCATCATCCTAGTATGATCATCAACAAATAAGATAAAGTATCTAGCACCACAATAAATTTTTACACCCATAGGTCCACAAAGGTTAGTATGAACCAAATCTAAAATGTTTTCAGAAGTAAAGGATTTTCTCTTGAAACTTGACTTTGTCATTTTTCCTAACTAGCATTCCTTGCACATCACATTCTCAGGTTTCTTCAATCTAGGTAGACCTCTTACCCTTTTCTTCTTACTTATCTCCACCAGATTGTCAAAGTTAACATGACACAACCTTTTATTCCATAACCAAATATCATCAAGTTGTGCAATCAAACATGTTTCTTCGGATATATCAAGATAGAAAAAATTACCTCTAGTCTAATCTCCACTTCCAATCAATTCTCCAGTAGTATTAAATATTTTAGCTTGTTTGTGATGAAATTCCACTTGGTAACTAGTTTTGTTAAGCTGAGCAACACTTAGCAAATTGTAATTAAGACCTTCAACCCAATATGCATTTTCATAAGATATCTTATCAGTTAGTTTAATCAAACCTTTTCCTCTAACAAGACATGGTGCATCATTACCAAATTTTACACTTTTACCTCTATAATGATGTAAGGTCTCAAACTTATTTTTGTCACCAGTCATGTGATGTGAACAACCACTATCAATTATCCATTTATCATTCTTGTTCACATAGGATATCAATGCAGTTTTCTCATCCTCATCAGATTCATCTTTTATTGCCACATAAACTACCTCAATTTCAAAATCATCACTATCAGTGTCAGACTATTTTTCAGCAATGCAACAAGATTTCTTACCTTTTGCATTGTAGTCTCTATTCCATCGGTAGCTTCTATCATTTTTCCTGTCTTTGTGTTTGCTTTTCCTTCCATCATCTTTATCCTTCCTGTCAGGACATCTAGCAGCTATATGACCAACTTTATTACATGCAAAACATATAATAGGGAGTTTACCTTTATACTTCCCTTTTCCCCTTCTCATTCTTCTAGCCATAAGAGTTTCTAGATCTTCTAGGTCTTCATCAGAAGTGTCACTATCACTTTCACCATCACTTTCACTTTCACTATCACTGATGCATCTTTATTTTTTTTTCTTTGGCTTGTTCAGAACTAGCTATGACTTAAAAGTAGATTCAACATTTCCAATGCTTCCAACAGTGAAATTATCATAATTAGAGAGTTCAAAAGCAGTCAGCTTACCAACCAAACTTTCCAAAGTAAGCACATTAGTAGAGTTACATCTAGATTCCTGAATACCAGAGATCTTAATAGCATATATAGGACGTGTTGGGGGTTCCCTTTGATCTTCAACTTGTAGATTTATACTTTGATGGATAATTTTAATATAGCTTTGACTCTATCACCACTCCAAACTCTACAAGGAAGAGGGCCAATTAACAAGGATAAAAAATGAGATCCTCCTACACTTTGAGCCTTAATTCTTAGGTAGGTGTACCCTTGATTCACCTCTTCAAAATAATCCAAAACAATATACAACTATGTCCTTTACTAACTGATTGAAAGATTTTATCATTTATATGTGTGTGTGATTGATGATGATGGACTACCTCTAGAGAAGAGATAAGTGCTTTAACATAGAGCATAGAGTCACCTAATAGCATACATCAACTAAAATCCCTAACTCAAACACACTTAAATTCAATATAAGTGCTTTGCCTATTATCCATCTCACTCACATATTAGGACATCAAATCCTTATCTAGCTATGAACTCACTGAAACTACCAGAAAGACTTTAATCCTAACTTTGTTAGGAACTCAAAGATAATTTCAAAATACTCTTTGTTTACCATATGATAACCCACTTTGTGAAATCAACATATATGAGCTCAAGAACAAAACAAGAAGACATACACCACTATGAGATTGGAATTCAACTATGTTCTCATTAAGACTTGCAGAATTAATACATTATCAAACATTAAAATGCTCAGGAAACAGACCCAAAATCCAGGCTCTCCTTGCTTAGTATAATACCATCAAAAACAACTAGGGACCAAAAAAAAAGTTTTTTGGAACCCCCACTAAGTCAAAAATGCTACAATATACTCCCCTAGTCATCTTGAAATCCCAAAATAGGATGCAACAAGCTACAGATGACTACCCTAGGGTTAGGGTTTCATCCACCAGACCCACTAGAAACAGTCAAGAATTTAAATGCAGGCGAAGAAACCCAGGCAACCAGGAGAAAATAGATCCTGGAGTGATCCTCAATCATGATAACACCACTAAGAAAGTACTGAGAACCACAAAAGTGCCCAATTTGTGAACCTGTTCGGCCACCTACAACATGCCTCAAGCACAAAGAACATAGTACAAACCCCTGCAAATGATCATGGAAAACCCTAGACCACACTATAGCGGCAAACAAATCATGTCTTACCAGCTCCAGTCGCTTCTGCATTGAATTTTAGTCCTTTTGGTCATAGGAAACCCTCAGAAATTTGAATTTGAAATTAAATGGCTATCTTCATAGCACCAATAGTTAATCGACAGTCCACATTTAAATCTCGATCAACTTTAAGTCTTGACTGTTTGATCCCTCTTTTTCATGATCTTTGTGATTTGTCACTTAATAGGACCCTAGCCAAACTTAGCAAATTGGTGACTAAAGGATACCTCCAAGTCGTAGAATACTTTATGCCTTCACCAAATTATTTAGCTATTACATGAACACTTGTTCGCTAAGTTGCTAAACCTTTTGGAACATTATCACCTTACTCAGTGAATGAGCAAAGCCACAAAAACTTGTTGGTCCACTAAACACTTTATCAGAACCACTAAGACCTTAGACCAAAACTTGGGTCCACCTTTAATGAAATTAACAGCTATCTTAAGTTCACATGGAGCATAAAGATTCTATCAAAACTTAAGACAACCATTAGATTAACCTTTTACCTCCGCTCTGCAGATCCTCTAATAGGATATGAAATCAATGGTCGTCTAATAATCTCATGTGTTAGAACAAACCCCTCAGATCATGCGTCGATCGTTGATGCTCTGTAAGTGTCATGACCATTTGACATGCCAAAAACTCAAGTCCCATTAACAACCATCTAGTCACAACATACACCAACCAATAAGAGACCACCAACTATGTTGACCTGGCAATTAGGATGCACTGATAGCCTTATACCGCCTAGAAGATCGGATGACTGGCGCATGATCTCATAAGCCTGAAAGATTCCATGCACTTATACACTAGCTGTTGATCTTGAATTTTTTGATTGAGATACCGGGCCTACCTGACAATGTGTTTAGCTCACTATTATGTGGACCAGTTAAAGGCCACCATTTGTGTACACATAGCAGTGGACCTGCCTGTTTGAAGTGTTACGTCATGGAAAGGAATCAGTGGCTGGCGTAAGTTTGCAAGCCTCTGACAAATCTTATGAGAACTTACACCCACCATTGGATTGAGATGGTGTCAGAGCCGAGCGTAGGAAAGATTAGGCCAAAACATAGGAAAAATTAAAGCGTAGGACTTAGGCTTTAGGGAAAAATTAGGTACTGAGGACTATAGGAAAAATTAAAGGCCACCGGGGTAAAAACTTAGGAAAAATTTAAATAGGGGCCGACCAAAAATATAAGGCATGTGCACACAAAGTTTTTAAGTGGCCTGAAAAAGTAACTTTAAAATAGAACAGGGGCAGGGCATTACAAAGGGTTTTTATGCAACTATTGTTCATGGAAAATAAAATACCTTCAATTGAAGTATTTCTTCAAGAATTGTCCATGAACTGGCAATTCCTGAATATCACCATTTAATTGCTTGACAATGTATGAATCTTGGCCCCATTTTTCATGAATTTGATATGGCCCTAGCTAGATGGGATCTATTTATCATGTTTCCCTTTATCCTCCAACCTGGCATTCCAAATTAACACCAAATCACTAGGTTCAAACCTTTTTTCAACAGTCTTTTTGTCATACAAATTTAGCATTTCTTGCAACTGATTCCTTTCTGGTTTCATCCAACCTAATGAGGTCCTCAAATCTCAACTACATTTCATCATCTATGTCATCATCATATAATTGCACAAATTTATATATTTCCAGTAGATTATTTTGAGGCATTCTTGCATGTATTCCATATACTAGGTCAAATGGTGCACAACCAATTGCCCTCTTCACAGTTACCCTATCAGCCCATATAGCTAATGGTAGTTTTGAATTCCATGCCCTCTTATTCTTTTCAAGAATCCTCCTGAGGATCTTAATCAAACTCTTATTAGTAGATTCTGCTTGACCATTCCCCTATGGATGATAAGGTGAGGAATAAGAAGTCTGAATTCCTAAACCTTTGAAAAAGTCTTTATATTCAGTAGACCTAAAACACATTGCATTATCACTTACTATTCTCTTAGGGCAACCAAACCTTGTAACAATATTATTCAACAAGAAATCAGTTACCACCTTACTAGTTGAATTTCTTGTAGGTATACCTTCTACCCACTTTGTAAAGTAATTAGTGACAACTAAGATCCAAGAGTGTCCTCCACTAGACTTGTTTGGTATCTCCCCTATGAAATCAATTCCCCATTGTTGGAAAAGAGCTTGTACCTCAACCAGCCTCAAAGGCATGTTGCCTAAGAATTTAAGCTTACTAGAGAACCTTTGACAAGCATCACATCTCCTTACCAACTATTCTGCATCCTTGAAGATTATAGGCCACCAGAACCCTGCTCTCAAGATTTTATGAGTAGTTGTTTTACCCATATAATGCCCACCAAAAACTCCCTCATGCATTTCCTTTAACAACTTGTTAGCTTGATTTTCATCAACACACTTCAAAAGTATGCAATCTAAATTCTTTCTATACAATTTACATTTCACAATTACATACTTGATGGCCTATAATTTCAATGTCCTCTTCTTGTTGTCATCCATGTCTACTGGACATTTCATGTTTCTCAACTAATAGATGATATCTTGATACTAGATACAATCATCCATGTCACATGTATAATCAATTTCAGAATGATTTATCTGATTTGCATCAAGATTGGATTGAGCCATCAGTTTCACCAATTCTTGTCCTCTAACCAATTTGGTAATTTGGATGTTAACATTGAATTCTTGGATCCTATTGATCCATCTACATCTTCTTCCAAACACCTCTTGCTGTGAAAAGATATCCTTCATAGCTGCACTTGGCACAAAAGCAATCACAACTACCCCCATCAAGTAACACCTAAAAGCCTTGACTACCTTCACAAGTGCATATGCTTGTTTCTCATTTATGTCATACATCAATTCAGCAACCTACAAAGATTTACTGAAAAATGCAATAGGATACTCAAAACCATCCTTATTCTTTTGTAACAAAACTGCAGCAATAGTATGAAAAGATACAAAGGAAAAGATGTGCATTGGGACATTATAATCAGGTGCCTTAAGCACTAGTGCATCTTTGATATCCTGCTTGATATTTTTGAAAGCCTCATCAGACTCACCCTCCTAATTGATTGCATATCCCTTCTTCAACATCTTAGAAATAGGTCTAGTAACCTCTGCAAAATTTGTCACAAACCTCCTTAAGAAATTGACTTGAACAAAGGATTGAATTCCTTTAATATTCTTTGGTCTCTGAATTTTATCAATAGCTGCTACCCTCTCAAGGTCAATTCTCACTCCTTGCTTCCCAACTAAGTGGCCAAGCAACTTACCTTCAATGACACAAAATGCACATTTCCTTGGGTTTAATGAAATTCCATATTCCAAAGCCCTCACAAATATTTTCTCTAAATCAGTACAGTGGTCTTCTTCCCTCTTGGAATAGGTTGTTAAATCATCTTGATAGACAACAAGGAAATCATTAATAAAATCTGAAAAGGCAACATCCATTGCCCTCTGAAAAGTAGCACCAGCATTTGTGAGACCATAAGGCATTCTCACATAAACATATGTCCCCTAAGGTGTAGTAAAAGCTATCTTAAACTATTCTGATTCTTTGACAATTACTTGATTATAACTAGATAAACCATCCATCATAGACATCAATTCTGATCTGGTCACTCTCTGAAACATAGCTTCCATATTGGGCAGACAATAGTTATCCTTAAATGAGTTGATGTTCAAATTCTTGAAGTCCACACAAAGTCTGATGTCACCATTTTTCTTTCTCACAGGTACAAAGTTTGAAACCCAAGAAGAGTGCCTTATAGGCTTGATAATTCCAGCATTTCTCAGCTTCATTAACTCTTCTTGCATCTTGGGTGCTAAAGTAGGATTAATAGGCCTTTGTTTTTGTTGGAAAGGTTTAGCATCTTCTTTTAATGGAATAAAAAGCTGAAACAAATCTTCTCTATAAACCTTTAGGTCATCATATGACCATGCAAAAACATGCTTGAATTTTCTCAATAACTTAATCAAAGATTTATTTACCTTTTGATACAAATCCCTACCAATGTATACCTTCTTAGGTGCCTCATGTGTTCCAAGATTTATCTCCTCTAGATTAGCATGATCCTCTCTTTTGATATTCTTTTGAACTTTATCCTAGTTATCAAAGATAGTCTCCAAAACAACAAGCCCCTTGGGCACCTTGTTAGTTCTAAGTTGAATAACTTCATTGCCAAAGACAACCTCTTTTCCTTCTATTGACTCAACCAAGGCTGAACAATCAAATTCTTGACCATGATATTGATCCTCACAACTCATAAACCTCAAGATATCATTATCATGATCAAAAACTTGCCAATTTTCAATATTGTCTGGTATACTAGGCCTAGCCTGAATTTCAACTTTGGAGATACCAGCAAAAGTAATATTAGTGGGATTGATTGCAATATTGGCTAACAAGTCAGCCATCTTATTGTTACTCCTATCCTTCCACTCAATATTGAAGGCATCAAAATGTTCAATCAAATCCCACATAGCATTCCTATATTGTTTTAACATTTTGTTCTTGGAAGCATATATTGACCTGACTTGGGACACCACCAACTTAGAATCATCAATAACACTTAAGCACTTAATACCATGTTTTTGTGCCAACCTTAGTCCTAACAACAATGTGTCATATTCTACTATATTTTTGGTACAAAAGAAATTCAATGTGAAAGAAAATTTGTAGGTGTTTCTATTAGGAGAAATAAGTAAAATACCCGCTTCTGCTCCAGCCTTGCAATTTGCACCATCAAAGTACATTATCCACAAATCACCCTTCACAAAATTAGCACTTACCTCAATAGAGTGAGGTGACAAAATAGGTTCCTTCTCAAGTACAGGGATCTCTTCCATAAAAGCATTAATATTAGTATCCACAAAACATGTAGTCTCATTGTCAATATTTCTCTCAATCATGTGGCATACTCTTGGTTCTCACTCAATCTTGACAAACTGATCATCAATCTTGAATGTGGCATAGGACAGATGACACTGTAAACTTCCACCCATTTCAGCACTCCACCTTCTAGATAGTAGCATCCCATAATGAGGAGGGATGTCCACCACCAAAACACTCATTGTTAACTCTTTCTCTGGATATGCTACCAACCTCTATGGCATTGCATTGATAGTCCCTATAACCAGTACCTCCCTCTGATCCATTGCACAACATCTACCTTGAACTATATGAACTTTAAGGCCCAACCTCTCCATGATTTTGAAAGACATGACAGTATTAGAGGCACCACTATCAATCATACAATTTCTTAATTTCATTCCATTCACAAGGACACTTAAAAAGAATGGATCAATTTTTTCCAGACTAGCATTGACAGAACTATCCAAATATATAGGAGGAATTTGAGATACAATTCCTTGAGTAGCAACACCTTTCAAAGCCTTATCCTGAGATCCATTGCATGCAAAAACATTGCTATGAACATTATCTACCCATGCAATAGCTCTATCTTTGTGTTCAGGGATCCTCAACAATTCTGACAATGGAACCTTAACTGTAATTTGGGACAATATAGATAACATATCAATAGGAGTAGAGTGAGGAATCTCAATCTGCACTACTTTAGTATCCTTTTTCTTATCTGATACATTATATGTATTGGCCACCCTCATTTTTTCAATCTTAGCCATTGTGTTAACTGGCTTCTCAATCTCACTAGAAAATCTTTCAACTTCAACTCCCTTAGGCTCACAATTCTTACCCTTTATATTCTTGAATTTCACCATGTGATCACCTTTTGATTTGTTCTCATTAGGCTCTCCAAAGTTGGTACTCTTTATAAACATTCCTACAGCTTTCCCATTGGTATCTCTTGCCACCATGCCTCTAGTTTGAACTTGGGCAATCATTTCTGTAGTAATCCTATCCATCTCTTCTCTAGAAGGTCTTCTTAAATTTACTGGCTCAGAAGAAGAGTTCATGTTGCATGTCTTCTTATCAATGTCTTCACTATCAGAAAAAATCTCTTGATGAAAAAGGGCCTGATTATGTCTCTTCACATTTACATCTGCTTCTTCATCAAAATCAGAATCATCTTCATATCCTAGATATGAAGTAGCCATGTTGCATCCAACATCATCATGATCTTCTTCTTGACCCATCTCATCACTGCCACAATCTTGGTTTGCAGCCATAGAATGTGCAACCACACAATGCTCTGCAGAATGATGGGACTGGCATGCAACACACCAAGGTATGTCCTCCATGAAATTTATTGAAGCTTTTTGTAGAGGGTTAGGGACACCTCTGTCATTGTTTCCTCTTTTAGTAGGGACAATAGGCTTTCCATCCTTCCATTGGGTGTTGTAGGGGTAATTCTACAATCTATTATGCTTATTGAAATTGTTGTTGAACTGAGGCCTTTCATTGGTAGGAGTAATGGTGTTCCTATTTGTAGGTGCCTTCAAATCCTTCAATGCATTGAGAACCTTATCCAATTTATCTTCTTCTTTCCTCCTAGTTCCAACATTCCTATCATTTTCCTTTTTGTATTTCTTGTCCCCAAATAGCTTAGGGTCATCTCTCTTTCCACCCAACTTCCCTGATATCTTCATATTTTTCTCAATATTGACAGCAATCCTAAAAGCATCTTTGAGAGTTCTTGGTTCCTTGTCCCTCAACAAATATCCCATCTTTCCATCAAATGCATTGAATTATGTAGTTAGACAAACATTATCATCTAACTGCATAATTTGGAACAACTTATGCATACCCTTCTAAAATCTCATGTTGAATTCAGTTGCAGACTAGCATTCAATACTTTCTTACTTATGGTATTGAATTCATTTAACATGAAACTAGCATTAGGCCTATCACCATATTGCTCTTTAAAACATCTCTCAAAGGAATCCCAAGTATCAATACATTTATCAGGAAGTGTTTTAAACCAATCTCTAGCATCCTCCATTAGAGATTGAACAAATAATTTCATGACTACATCCTCATGCTCTACCTCATAATCATTAAGCATATCAACAAATAACCTAAGATGCTCCTCACAACTAATAGCATTATTACTAGCAAACTTAGGCACCTTATCTCTTATATCATTTGGAAAAGCATCTGGGTAGCCTAGTATCCCATCAAAACTAATTTTCCTATAGCCTTCTAGTTGCATAGGTCTTCTTGGAAATCCTAAACTAGTGTTCCCACTAGAATTATTATTTTTATCTACATTCCCACCCACTTGTACATTTGACTATCTATTAGGATCAACAAATGATTTGGTAGATACATTAGGAATTAGATTACTAGTAGTAGCATTGCTAAGTGGAACAGTAGTGTTAATAGATGGCATACCTAGTTCAGTAGCAGATGGGCCATGAACATTAGCTAATGAAGCCTTCAAGAACTGGATCTTTCTTCTTTTCTCTACAATAGAAACATCAACTTCAGCTCTTTCCAACTCTTGAGCAAGAGCTTCATCCTCTCTTTTTTTTCTTTCTATCTCTGTCTCCCTATTTGATTTAGGTGGTGGGATCCCTGGCATTGTCACTAGTTTTCTTAATTGGGCACCCACCATCTTCTACTTTCCTTTTTCATTAATAACTATAGTAGGCCTAGTGATCTCATGTCCATCTTTATCTTTACGGAGGGAAGCATAGCTTTTCACTTGTCTTATCATAGGGCCTTCTTCATCAAACTTATGGTCTTGCAACAAGTGTTCCTACCCACTTCTTAGAGCTTCAAGATCACCAAAAACATCATGCTGCAATACCCTAGGAGCAGAAGCAAGCATCTTGTTTCTCTCCTTCATTTCATTAATCTTTCTTAAAAGAGACTGCCTCTCCATTAGAGCATTTATCTTTTTAGCCTCTCTCTCCTCTTGTAACCTTTTGTATATGGCATCCTACTTTGCCAACTGCAACCTAAGTGCATTTAGGTCATGTGGATCTATCATGTTGTCTTCAAAGCTTGATGACACTTCCACATCAGTAGGATGCTGATATGGGAAATGCACTTGTTGTGGTCTCATGGGCTCCCTTATGAAATTATCTTCATCAAGATCTAAATCAATCTCAAAACCCCTCTCTCTAGCTTGTTCATCTTGATATGCAGGTAATGGACCCTTGTCTTGAAATATAGCCTCTGGGGTATCATAGAATTTATCTTTAGAGCAACCACGATCTGATCTAGAAACCCTATCTTGTGAACCTTCCTCACTTGAGGAAACATGTGGTGCTCTACCTCTAGTATTTCTTTGTTCTCTTATGGGAGCACTAGTAGACTCACCATTTCTTCTGATCCAACTCTTCTTCTGCTATCTAGGTAATTTTTCTAGAGTGACCTCTAGATTTTTTCTGAAAAAGGACCTAGTATTCCTTCTTTTGTCCATCTTTTACAGTTTATAGCATTGGTTCTAACCTTTTGAGTTTCCACCCACAAAAGTGGGAAATCTTTAACTGAATACAATAGGAAAATAAGAGTGCACTTTGAAAACCTTTATCTCTAGACTCTCCCTAGTAGAGTCACCATTTTGTTGGGGGTTCCCTTTGATCTTCAACTTGTAGATTTATACTTTGATGGATAACTTTAATATAGCTTTGACTCTATCACCACTCCAAAGTCTACAAGGAAGAGGGCTAATTAACAAGGATCAACAATGAGATCCTCCTACACTTTGAGCCTTAATGCTTAGGCGGGTGTACCCTTGATTCAATTCTTCAAAGGAATCCAAAACAATATACAACTATGTCCTTTACTAACTGATTGAAAGATTTTATCATTTATATGTGTGTGTGATTGATGATGATGGATTGCCTCTAGAGAAGAGATCAGTGCCTTAACATAGGGCATAGAGTCACCTAATAGTATACATCAACTAAAAGCCCTAACTCAAACACACTTGAATTCAGGATAAGTGCTTTACCTATTATCCCTCTCACTCACATATCAGGACATCAAATCCTTATCTAGCCATGAACTCACTGAAACTACCAGAAAGAATTTAATCCTAACTTTGTTAGGAACTCAAAGATCATTTCAAAATACTCTTTGTTTACCATATGCTAACCTACTTTGTGAAATCAGCATATATGAGCTCAAGAACAAAACAAGAAGACATACACCACTATGAGATTGGAATTCAACTATGTTCTCATTAAGACTTGCAGAATCAATACATTATCAAACAACAAAATGCTAAGGAAATATACCCAAAATCCAGGCTCTCCTTGCTCAGTATAATACCATCAACAACAACTAGGGACCAAAAAGAAAGTTTTTTGGAACCCCCACTAAGTCAAAAATGCTACAATATACTCCCCTAGTCATCTTGAAATCCCAAAATAGGATGCAACAAGCTACAGATGACTAGGGTTAAGGTTTCACCCACCAAACCCACTAGAAATAGTCAAGAATTTAAATGTAGGGGAAGAAACCTAGGCAACTAGGAGAAAATAGATCCCGAAGTGATCCTCAATCATGATTACACCATTGAGAAAGTACTGAGAACCATGAAAATGCCCAATTTGTCAACCTGTTTGGCCACCTACAACACACCTCGAGCATAAAGAGCATAGTACAAACCCCTGCAAATTATCATGGAACACCCTAGACCACACTGTAACAGCAAACAAATCATCTCTTACCAGCTCCAGTCGCTTCTGCATTGAATTTTAGTCCTTCTGGTCGCAAGAAACCCTCAAAAATTTGAATTTGAATTAAACAGCTATCTTCATAGCCCCAGTAGTGAATCAACGGTCCACATTTGAATCTTGATCAACTTTAAGTCTTGACCATTCGATCCCTATTTTTCACAGTCTTTGTGATTTATCACTTAATAGGACCCTAGCCAAACTTAGTGAATTAGCGACTAAAGGATACCTCCAAGTTGCAGAATACTTTATGCCTTCACCAAATTATTTAGCTATTATGTGAATGCTTGTTCACTAAGTTGCTAAACCTTTTGGAACATTATCATCTTACTCAGCGAATGAGCGAAGCCTCAAAAATTTGTTGGGCCACTAAACACTTTATCAAAACTGCTAAGACCTTAGACCAAAACCTGGGCCCACCTTTAATGAAATCAATGGCTATCTTAAGTTCACATGGATCATAAAGATTCTATCAGAACTTAAGACAACCGTCAGATTAAACTTTTACCTCTACTCTGTAGATCCTCTAACAGGATATGAAATCAATGGTCATCTGATAATCTCATGTGTCAGAACAAACCCCTTAGATCATGCACCGACTGTTGATGCTCTATAAGTGTCAGGACCCTATGACATGCTAGAAACTTAGGTCCCACTAACAACCATCTAGTCACAACATATGCCAACCAATAAGAGACTGCCAACTGTGTTGACCTAGCAATTAGGACCCATTGACAGCCTTATACCACCTAGAAGATCAGACAGCTGGCACATGATCTCATAAGCCCAAAAGATTCCATGTGCTTATACACTAGCCTACCTAACAACATGTCTAGCTCACTATTATGTGGACCAGTCAAAGGCCACCATTTGTGTATACATAGCAGTGGACCCACCTGTTTGAAGCGTTACATCATGGAAAGGAATCAGTAGCTAGCGTAAGTTTGCAAGTGTCTAATAAATCTTATGAGAACTTACACCCACTATTGGATTGAGATGGTGTCAAAGCCAAGCCTAGGAAAGATTAAGCCGAAACATAGGAAAAATTAAAGCGTAGGACTTAGGCTTTAGGGAAAAATTAGGCACTGAGGACTATAGGAAAAATAAAAGACCGCCGGGGTAAAAACTTAGGAAAAATTTAAATGGGGGCCGACCAAAAATATAAGGCACATGTACACAAAGGTTTTTAAGTGGCCTAAAAAAGTAACTTTAAAATAGAACAGGGCCAAGGCATTACAAAGGGTTTTTATGCAATGGCTAGATTTTCAAAAATTTGAACTAAGGGTTTATGCTAGAGACCTAAAGACAACTGCAGAGACTAGAAGAAAAGGGCTAGAGCCATGAAATTTTTTGCATGTGCTAACAGGATGTAGGGTTCTTAATACTTTTTCAATTATTGTTTCATCATCAATAGTCCCATTAGCTCCTCTAATAGCATTGACAACTTCCTTTATTCTACTACAATATTGTGCAATGTTTTCTCCTTCTTGCATTCTCATTTCATCAAACTTACCTCTAAGACTGTCGACCTTTTCTTTCAGCACATTCAAGTCACCACCATAGATCCTTGCAAGATTATCTCACATATCCTTTGTAGTTGTGTAGTCCTTAATGTCCTCAAATTCTAGATAGCTTAGGGTAGATGCAATTTCTAGCATTGCCTGATTATGTTCTTTCTTAGCTCTCATTTCTTTGGCAGTCAAAGGTGCAATAGGTGAGACATAGCTATTTTCAATGTAGTACTTTGCAAAATCACCAATACTAGCCAGATGGAGCTTCATCAAGCTTTGCCATGCAGGAAAATTTTCTTTGTTCAACTTTGGTACGTCCTTCTTATACATCCTGATCATTTGCTTCAAGCCCCTTTAAACTTGATAGCTATCAACACTAATAATAAGCAACTTAGCTCTGATAGCAATTGTTAATATGATTTAGAACAACAGAGAGGGGGGGTGAAACAGTTGTTCTCAGGTCCTGATGTATAAAATAATCTCATAAACTTATCCTTAAATCAGATCCAAAACCAAAACAAACTCGGTCACCATTGATTCAATAATAGAAACATCTAACAATGCAGTCCACTACCTAGGTGTAACTTAACTTGTAAAACATAGCAATGTTTAGATCTAAACATTCACACAAGTATAAACACCAGGTTTTATAGTGGAAACCCAATTTGGGAAAAACCACTTTGTAACATGCTACTATTATTTTCACTCTTCTAAAGCGAGCTTGGTAAAAAGTCAACCCTGTCAAAGGTTACAATACACACTGTCAAATGTGACCTAGTTAAAGGATTTCAATCACCCTGTTAAAAGTGAGCCTAGTCATAGGACTTACATAAACTCCATTAGAATGCAACCTTGTTCAAAAGATTTAACATATGATTGTTAGGTCAACCTTTGTTAAAAGGATTTTGACTATTACAATGGTTAGAAAGTAGTAGCAATATTATCTAAAAAATATACAACTCACTTTGCAAATATCAAATCTGATTCTATACACTAATGTTGGTTTACTGACTTTGAAACTTTGCCATTTCCATCTCTGATCTGCTCGGTACTTTTCTTCAAGCAATCACCACACTTCTCCTTTAGCCTTTTCTACTTATTCAGTCAGTAAAACTTTTCTCTTCCAGCACTCTCTGTTCATCATGTACATTCATATCACAATGTTTAGGTACCCTTATATTTTCCTCATTTAGGTTAACTCATCTTTTTCCGCTCAATCTCATTCGTAGATCTTAGGGTTAGGTCAGATTTATTGAATCTACCCGCTTTATGTTCTTCGGCTCCTTTTCTAGAATCATCTCAAATCTCTTAAAGATTTACAATAAAATGTTTTACAAAGCATTTAATGCTTCCAAAAAATCAATAAATAAAGTCAACATGTTTTACATAATCCAAGAATTCAACAATGTTGGCTCCAAAATTAAATTCTCTTCAAATATAAAATTGTTGATGCACGGTCAATATTATGATTGTTCACTCGGTCTCCATGTAGAATGCTCGGTCAATACTAAAATTCTCTCCTTGGCTTGCACTATCTTCCTCGGCAATTTATTGATGCTTAGTTGACATTATAATTTTTCTCGACATATACTAACTTGGTTGACACAAACATCACTCGACTTAAACATGATTTTTCATCTTTTCTCGGTTAAGCCTACCAGTTTAGTCTTCAGTCTTACTAAGATAAACAATACATTATCTCATCATAGTGCAACATAGTCAAGTACACTTTGTAGCATCAAGATAACTCAACCTTTCCCTAGGTGTTATTGTTACCAACCTTGCTTAGCCGCTTAAAAACACTCAAATAGATATAGTACTTTCCTAAGTAGCAATAGTCTTACCAATTAAGGTTTGAC
Source organism: Chamaecyparis obtusa (assembly GCA_027943335.1). NCBI lineage: Eukaryota > Viridiplantae > Streptophyta > Pinopsida > Cupressales > Cupressaceae > Chamaecyparis > Chamaecyparis obtusa. The sequence goes on along the minus strand of BSBK01000515.1, from coordinate 180,995 downwards.
ATCAATGACAATATAATAATTTTTTCAATTCAGTTTCCAACACTTTGGTGTGCTAGTGAGTAGTAGCTACCATACAGCCCACCAAATGCATGAGTGTCCCCTTATTAACAACTAAAAGGAGCCTCCAAATTGGCGTGAGGCTTCTAAATCATAGTGACCTTCCACTCCATATGCATTAGTTTCATTTCACCTTACACTGGCTCCTTGGGCTTGTGCGTTGGCACTCCCATTATCATACTTTACTGGCATATCTCCATTTTTATTCACATGCCTCATCCAATTTCAAACTGGACTGGAAAATCTCCATTTTGATTTGGCACATGGCCCCTTTTCAAAATGTGAGCCTCATTTTCTTAAACCTCTAGAACATTGGCACTCTTCCAGTTGGTGGTCTTCACACAGGAGACATAAAATTGAGCCTCAAACAATGAGCAGGGTGCTCACACAAACTAGCATGAGCCCCCTCCAAACTAGTAGCTCCAAGTAAATTTGTGCAAGCTCTTATTTTAAATTGGCATCTTCATCTTTCCCTTACACTAGCACTTATTTGAAACCTCATGCAATCTTTTGACATTTGCGTGGGTTTTCAGGATCTTAGCATTTCGCAGGCCTATCACATGAGTAGTCCCCTTAATGTATTATGCAGGGCATCTTTTATTGGCTCCAATACCTACAAGAGGCATTCCTACCATTGCGTGGGCACTTCTTGTTAGGAATGAATGCTGAAGCCTTCGGCAGTCATTCTATAGCAGTGGTTGTTGCATTTATGACTATGATTGTCATTGATGTCAACACAGTGATATTCTGGAGTTTAGCAGAGAAGCAGGCATAGTTTTGTTTTGTGCACATGTTATATTGTAGATTGAGTTATGCACATTTTATGGTATGTTTTTTGGTGTGCTATTAGCCTATGATTAAGAGTGAAAAATGAAATTTATTTATTCATGAAAGTTATAAGCATTTTGGTGGAAGCAGTATTCTGACAGTATTCCTGTGTAGTGGTTTTTGGTAATTGGAGGATATCTCCTAATCAAGATGGAATCTGATTCTACACAGTTAAAGGGAAGTTTGAGACTCATTTTTGGTGACATGGTTCACAACGCAAACTTTGAGGTCACACGATTGGAAAGTTATTGTATCTGGAAGCCAACAATTTTACGTAATTCTGATGTAGCGTGTTGAAATTATTATTTTATATTTGCATGCCAACTCATTTGTAATTATTTGAGTGTGGTATAAAGGAAGGAAAGTTTTCCTTGTTGTAAAAAGAGGATTTTAATAGTTGTAATATGAAATTATGAAAGTTGTGATGCGAATGTATGCATGAAGTGAAGAAAAGAGATAATTCAGTGATGAAGGAAGACTTGCGAAGTAAAGAGATCTAGATTTGTGATCTTGTGTAGAAAAGAGTGTGGTTTTGGCATAGTGTGAAGGAGGTAACATATTTCATATTATTCTATTGAATAATCCTAAGATTTGTTGGACAGTGAGTTCAGAGATCTTGCCTTGAAGTTGTTTGGGCAGTGGGTCCTTCTCTCTTCCATAACTCCTAACAGGGTTAGAATCTTTTAATAGGAATTCAAAATCTCCTAACAAATATTCACATGTACTAAATGTATTTCATAAGACTCCTAACAGGTTCCATCCTCTAACAAGGAACTTTCATATTAGTGCATCATTTTGTGGGCATCATTCCAACCGGGGTTTACTCTTTGATCAAGAGGTTCCCTAGTTAACATATCTTGTGTTATTGTGTCATTGTCTATGATTATCTTTCTATGGTTGGTTACTACATTAATTAGATGGTTTAAAGCTATTGAAGTTGATATTGAAGTTAATGTTGATAAATGGTTTAATTATCAGATAACTGATTCACCCCCCCGCCTCTTAGTTATCTTGGTGGTCTTTACTTTCTAAGAATTGGTATCAGAGCGGTAGGTCCTTGAAAGAAAATTTTAACAACTTAAGGAGATCTATGGTGAATTTTAGGAAAGAAAGCCCTAAGTTTGATGGAGTAAATTTTGACAACTGGAAAGAAAAGATGAAGACACATCTCTTGTGTTTAGGACCAAGTTATTGGTTGATTACAATGAATGAAAGGACTATAATTGAAGAAGACAATCTTGAAACAAGTTCTAAAGATGAGGTAGATCTATTTATGTGTAACATACATGTAAGAGAATCACTTTTATCAGCACTTTTAGAGAATGAATATAGTCAAGTAAAAGGTTTAACTAAATCTCATGATATTTGGAAAGCTTTACATTCTACTTTTGAAGGTGATGAACATGCAAAGAAAGCTAGGTTACATAATTGGATTTGTGCATTTGAAGACATAAGAATGATGGAAGATGAATATGTTAGAAGCTATATTGGTAGGATGTTAGAAATTGTTGCAGGAATAAAGTCTTGTGGAGGTGAAAAGATAGAGAATGAAGTAATATGGAAGATTTTGAGAACATTGACACCAGTATTCAGGAAGACTACACAAATGATTGAACAAGTGATACCTTGTACAACAAACTTTTCAAGAGAGACTCTTCTTGGAAGATTGGAAGCAACAGAGATAAATTTGAGATTATCAGGAGAACTACCTAGAGTGGAGACAACATTCAGTGCTCTTAGCATCAGACCTACTTTGTCTAGAAGTACAAGTGTGAATGGAGATTATGCTAGCAGTAGCAGATCCAAATCTGATGAAGATAAGAAGATTGATTAAGGTATTGCCTTACTTGTGAAAAGAGAACCAGATGGTAAGAAAATATTTAAATGTTGGACATGTCAAGAATATGGTAATTTTGCATCTAAGTGTCCTAAGAGAGTTAAGAAATATAGAAACAATTTTAAGCCTAGAAGATTTAAAGAATGTTATTATGCAAATGATGAAGAAATTGAAGCAGGAATAGAAAGACATTTGAGTGACAGTGATAATGATAACTTTGATGACATAGGATTTGTAGCAATTAAGGAAGAAAATTCTAAATCTGATATTAAAGAAGAAAAAGCCTTAGTTTCCCAAGTTGAAAAGAAAGCTGATTGGATTATAGACAGTGGTTGTTCACATCATATGACTAGTGATAAAGAAAAATTCATAAAGTTTAACAATTATGATGGAGGAGTTGTTAGAGTTGGTAACAATGCACCTTACTTGATTAAAGGTATAGGATCTATTACTCTTTATGGAAAGACTAATACTGATGATGTTTACTTTGTTGATGGATTGAAACATAATCTTTTGAGTGTTGGACAATTAGTGGATAAAGGATATCAAGTTTGGTTTACTGAGAAAACTTGTGTGATTAAGGATAAAGATGGAAATCTAATTGGAATTGGATCTAGAACCAGAGGTAATGTATTTCAGTTGAACCCTACTGAGATGACATGCTTGATGACTAAGATTGATGACAGTTGGTTATGACATCGAAAGTTTTGTCATATAAAATTTGATAATATTGTGAAAGTAAGTTCTACACTTGTAGTAAGAGACTTACCTAAGATTATGAAGCCTACTAACATGATTTGCAAGGAATGTGTGATGGCTAGGTAGAAAAGGAGTTCATTTCCTAGCAAGAAGTTCACATCTATAGAGAAGTTGGAGATTGTTCATACAGACTTGAGCGGTCCTACTAGGACTAGAGGATTCTGTGGAGAAAGGTATTTTATGATTCTTGTTGATAATTTTACAAGAATGATGTGGATTGCATTTTTGAAAGAAAAATCTGAAGCATTTGATAAGTTTAAGGTCATGAAGAATAAAGTTGAGAATGAATTAGGAATGAGGATTAAATGTTTGAGATCCAATAGAGGTGGAGAATTTACATCTAAAGAGTTTAACACTTTTTGTGAAGTAAATGGTATTAAGAGATAGTTATCAGCCCCTAAAACACCTGAACAAAATAGTATTGTAGAAAGAAGGAACAGATCAGTGACTGAAGCAGCTAGAGCTATGTTATTTGAAGGTGATTTGGCAAAGACATTTTGGAGAGAAGCAGTGAATATAACAGTATATACAATGAACAGAGTACAAATTAGAGTAGACACAGACAAGACACCTTATGAATTGTGGTTTGGACATGCACCCTCAGTTAAATATTTTATAATTTTTGGAAGCAAATGTTATATTAAGAGAGATGATGATATAAGAAAGTTTGATCCTAAAAGCAATGAAGGAATTTTTCTTGGATATTATTTGAAAAGAAAAGCATATAGATGTTACAATAAGAGAACTAAAACTATTGTTGAAAGTGCAAATGTAAAAGTTGATGAGAAGTTTAAAATTTAGGAAAGAATGCTAGATTATGAATCTGATGAAGGAACTAACCCTCAACCTAACATTGAAACTACTGAACATTTTTTTGAGACTCACAGTGAATTATTGAATGAGAGTCATGCTAAAGAAAAGAGAGAAGAATCTATAGTTGACGAAAGATTAGTGACTATGACACCTAACAGGTATATATCAAGACATCATCTTGTTGAACAAGTTATTGGAAGTTTGGATAGAGGAGTTATGACTAGAAAGAAGGTACATTTAAGTTTGATTTCTCAAATTGAACCTAAGTCTACTAATGAAGCTTGTGAAGATGAACATTGGATTAAAGCTATGAAAGAAGAATTGGATCGGATTGAAAAGAACAAGACATGGGAATTGGGCCCTAGACCTAAAGACAAAAATGTGATTGGAACTAAATGGGTATTCAGAAACAAGATGAATGAACAAGGAGAAGTAATTAGAAACAAAGCAAGATTGGTATGTAAGACATACTCACAGCAAGAAGGAATTGACTATGAAGAGACCTTTGCCTCTATGGCAAGACTTGAAATAGTAAGAATTTTTTTGGCTTATGCAGTATTTAAGAAATTCAAAGTGTATCAGATGGATGTGAAGTCAACATTTTTAAATGGTGAATTAGAAGAAGAAGTCTACATTGAGCAGCCTTAAAGTTTTCCTTTGACTCAAGAAGGCGACATGGTATGTAAACTAAAGAAAGTATTGTATGGACTAAAGCAAGCACCTAGAACTTAGTATGCTAGATTAGATAAGTATATGTTAAAATTGGGATTTACAAAAGGAACAACTGATAGTAACTTATACACAAAAGAAATTGAGAGTGGATTGTTAGTTTTGGTTATTTTTGTTGATGACATTATTTTTGGAGGAGAAGATGAAGCTAGTGACAAATTTGCTGATGAAATGAAGATAGAATTTGAAATGAGTATGATTGGAGAAATGAAATACTTTTTTGGATTACAAATAACACAAAAAAAAGATGGTATCTTTATAAGTCAGACAAAGTACTTGAATGATTTGTTGAAAAGATTCAGTATGGAGAATTCTAAACTAGTTGGAACACCTATGGTTATAGGACATAAACTATCTAGTAAAGATGAGACACCAGAAGTTGAGCAAAAGAAATACAGATCTCTGATTGGTGGATTGTAGTACTTGACACACACTAAACTAGATATACAATATTTAGTTGGAATGGTAGCAAGATTTCAAGCTGAACCTAGAGAGTCACATTATGTAGCAGTAAAAAGGATATTGAGATATCTTAGAGGCACAATGGTCTATGGACTGTGGTATGAAAATTCTGATGATTTTACCCTATGTGCATATACTGATGCTGATTGGGGAGGTGGCGTTGATGATAAGAAAAGCACCAATGGTGGAGCCTTTTTTCTTGGAGGAAGATTAGTTTCTTGGTTGAGCAAAAAGCATAATTGTATCTCACAGAGTACAACAAAAGCAGAATATGTAGCAACAACAAATAATTATAATCAGATAATTTGGATGAAGCAGATGTTGATGGACATTGGAATCAAGTTTGATGAGCCTATTGTCATATATTGTGACAATACAAGTACAGTTAGTATGTCTAAGAATCCAATTTTACATTCTAAAACAAAGCATATAGAGATCAAGTATCATGTTGTAAGAGAGAAAGTTGCAGATAAAAAAGTCAGACTGGAATACATAAGCACAAAGGAGCAGATAGCAGATATATTCACTAAGCCTTTGCCTAAGGATACATTTGAGTATCTGAGAGGTATGCTTGGGGTTATGACCCAACCTAATTTTGAGTAATGATGTAGTTGGTTGCATCCATCCAGTGGTTTATGGCCCTATCTATTTTCTGGATTGGATGTTGGTACTTCCTCTATGGGAGAGTATGTGTATCTGAGTTGAGTCATTGAGGACTCTTGTGAATGTATTTTCTAAATAGTGTCTTTTGACATTGAGCTATTGTTTGACATAGTGATAGAATTTCTATCATTGATGTCAATGGGGGAGAGAATCATGAAAAACATTGAAGAAACATTGAGGAACTACATTTTTTGGAGAGATTGAATAGGATAACAAAGCAAGATTTGATTGATGATGAGTAGCAATGTAGTTGAGCAGCAATGATTGGATTTTTGGAACATTGGATGTTTTTCAACTATGTTGCCATTAATGAAAATGGTGGAGATTGTTAGGAATGAATGTTGAAGCCTTTGGTAGTCATTCTATAGCAGTGGTTGTTGCATTCATGACTATGATTGTCATTGATGTCAACACAGTGATATTCTAGAGTTTAGCAGAGAAGTAGGCATAGTTTTGTTTTGCACACATGTTATATTGTAGATTGAGTTGTGCACAATTGATGGTATGTTCTTTGGTGTGTTATTAGCCTATTGTTAAGAGTGCAAAAAGAAATTCATTTATTTATGAAAGTTATAAGCATTTTGGTGGAAGCAGTATTCATATGTAGTGGGTTTTGGTAATTGGAGGATATCTCCTAACCGGGATGGAATCTAATTCTGCACAGTTAAAGGGAAGTTTGAGACTCATTTTTGGTGACGTGGTTCATAGTGCAAACTTCAAGGTCACACGATTGGAAAGTTATTGTATCTGGAAGCTGACAGTTTTATATAATTTTGATGTAGCATGTTGAAATTATTATTTTATATTTGCATGCCAACTCATTTGTAATTATTTGAGTGTGGTATAAAAGAAGGAATGTTTTCCTTGTTGTAAAAAGAGGATTGTAATAGTTTTAATATGAAATTATGAAAGTTGTGATGCGAATGTATGCATGAAGTGAACAAAAGAGCTAATTCAGTGATGAAGGAAGACTTGTGAAGTACAGAGATCTAGATTTGTGATCTTGTGTAGTAGAGAGTTTGGTTTTGGCATAGTGTGAAGGAGGTAACATATTTCATATTATTCTATTGAATAATCCTAAGATCTGTTGGACAGTGAGTTTAGAGATCTTGCCTTGACGTTGTTTGGGTAGTGGGTCCTTCTGTCTTCCATAACTCCTAACAGGGTTAGAATCTTTTAACAGGCATTCAAAATCTCCTAATAGAGATTCACATGTACTAAATGTATTTCATAAGACTCCTAACAAGGTCCATCCTCTAACAAGGAACTTTCATATTAGTGCATCATTTTGTGGGCATCATTCCCACTAAGGTTTACTCTTTGATCAAGAGGTTCTCTAGTTAACATATCTTGTGTTATTGTGTAATTGTGTATGATTATCTTTCTATAGTTGGTTACTACATTAATTATATGGCTTAAAGATATTGAAGTTGATATTGAAGTTAATGTTGATAAATGGTTTAATTATCAGATAACTAATTCACCCCCCCCCTCTCAGTTATCTTGGTGGTCTTTACTTTCTAACACTTCCAATGTGCAGGTCCTGCTTATGTGTTCTCAAACTGGTAGCTCCCACTTTATTTTATGCACTTGGCATAATCACTTAATACACTACCCCCAAACTTATTAAAATGTTGGCCAACTCCCTTTTGGTAACCCACACAAATCTGGCTTACACTGGCTTCCAATTCATTATGTGCAGGAAGGCCTCCCTATTTTGGTGTTTAGAAATGGATATGATTTGGCTATGAAGATGACTAAGCCTCCTCATTAGCTTGCATGTGTATGCACCCTAAAATGGTTTCCTAGACTTTGGGCCCCCATTCTTGCAATTTAACAAAAAAAAATCAAACAAATGCAAAAAAAATAAAATTTTGTGCTGGGTATGCACTTATTTTTCATTGTTCAATGCATGATATGAGTTATCATTTGGATTATTTGCTGGTTATCTTTTCTCCTAACAATTGATTTTCAGATCTAACCCTAGGGTTTGCATAAGTTGGATATACATTGCATATCTTGTTTGCTTGTCTTCTTGTCTTGTTCATTTGAAGGTGCTCTTTCTTTCATGGAAAAATGCTTAAAACAAAGCGTTGGACTTGAGGTACTTTGTTCCATCTCTACAACATTTGGATCTTGGGATTAAAATTGAACCTCTCATGTGTTTGGCTTGAGTATTTACATGCTTTCATAGAACACACTTCAATTGATGCTCTTAATGGGAAATGAATGAACATAGATTTGCTGTCATAAAATTTTGTGTAAGTGAATGCTTGTGTTTAAACCTTAAGTAATTCTTGGTTCCAATATCAAATATCTTATTGAGTGATTGAGGGCATGGATTCATTCCTTGTTTACATAGGGAGTTAAATGCACCACTTTGTGGAATCACTCTATGTTTTCTTGGAAAGTTAAATATTCCATTGATTCAACCCTTTGTCATTTGTGAGTAGTATTGATAAGCAACTTTAGATTACTTTTGATTGATCTTGTTAGCTAAATTGGGTGTTGGACTCACTTATTTCTAATCACCCCTCATTACCACCCTTTGGATGCAAGATCAACATTCATACATAGGGGAGGGGTCTACTTGAAAAGAGCGTTAAGTGTTCCACAAAGTTTTCCCCTTTTTATGCTTTCTTGATCTCATTAGTTTTCTAAGGTGTGGACTCACTTTGAGTTTGTGTGAGGAGTTAAATGTTCCACTTTTGGACTCACTTTGAGTTTGTGTGAGGAGTTAAATGTGCCACTTTTGGACTCACTTTGATTTTGTGTGAGGAGTTAAATGTTCCACTTTTGGACTCACTTTGAGTTTGTGTGAAGAGTTAAATGTTCCACCTTGTGGACTCACTTCACATTCACTTGAAGAGTTAAATGTTCCACTTTTGAACTCACTTCACATTCACTTGAAGAGTTAAATGTTCCACTTTTGGACTCGCTTCACATTCACTTGAAGAGTTAAATGTTCCACTTTTGGACTCACTTCACATTTACTTGAAGATTTAAGTGTTCCACCTTTAGCGCTTTAAATACTTTTGATAGTGAATTACTTAATTTTATTTTTAGAAGGCCTACTTGGGGACACACCATCTCAAGGGACGACCTTAACTCTCATGTTTTGGTGGAGTATAAATAGCGAGTGGTTAATCGAAAGACACCTCTCTTGGGAATTGAGTTTGATATCACTCTTGGCTAAGCCTCAAAGAACTTTATACCTTTGAGAAGTGAAGGAGGATATTTGGGTTACTCTCCCCCTGGCTATGTGATTTTGGATTCTTCTCATCTATGAATTTGGACCTCACGTACCTTGCGTATATCGAGGACTCCTTTTAGAAAGCCATGTGTATCCTTATAGATAGCTTGTTAAGGTGTTGTTGTGTTCTATGTGCCTGCTAAAACATTTTCAAGAACATAAACAAGTAGAATCTTTAAGGAGTAGAATACTAAGTCACTATCTTTGTTCATGCACAAGGTTGCTTTGTCCCTTGCCCATTTCTTGAAGACTATTTGCTTGAACTCCCTGGTTGTTGTTCTATGTGCTTGATCATCATTGTGAAATCTTTTGAAAGATCTAATTGGACTATTGAAACTGAGTTCCGTCCTACTGTAGTGAGTTCTCCTTAGAAGCTTGGTCTTCCTTAGTCAGTCCAAATCTTAGATCCTAGGTGTTGTCATGTTGCTCAACATCTCAATGAATGTTATGGTATCAATTGCACAAGATGACTCTTAGTCTTCTTCTTTCTTCTCCATTTCTCATATTCTTCTAAAGTCTTCTATTCCCATGGGAAATTCTTCTTCTTCTTCTTGATTCTTTTCCTCTTATTTTCTAGTCTACCTTCTTCTATTCATCTATTCATTTCTTCCATGATTGATTCCTCCTCTTCTAGAACCATGAATTTCAACTATCTTGTTAAGGAACCTCTCTTGACAATAGATGATCTTGAACTCATTGCTCAATTTGAAGAGTATCTTTATTTCTCCAATAGTCCTTCCAAATATCTCATGGGTGATAAACTTATGACAAAAATAAAAGAAAAATTGATTAAATCAGATGCCTTTGCTAGAATCATACTCATGATCTCATCCAAATATTCTTCATCTTCTAAATCTTCTCATCATTCTTCACATTCTAAATCTTATTATGACTCTTCTAAACATTATTCGAATTCCTCATTATCCAAGTCCTCTTCCTACACTAAGTCTTCAATTTCTTGTTCTTCATGATCTCATTCTTCTTCTACTTCTTTAAAGAGTCTTACTTCTCTTCACAAGACATACCATAATGAGCAACGTGATAGTCCTTATGATACCTCTTCCATGAAGAGTGACACACCCACCTATGATTACTATGATGACTATGATGATGGACAATGTAGTGATGCCTATGAAACTTCTATTCCTAAGAGTCCTCCTCATCATATGCTCATGCTTGATAAAGGGTCATCCTATTGGGTAGATTGTGATGGTGATCCATATGATTCTAATTTTGAAAGAAACTTTGATGAGTTTTGTGAACAATACCTTGATTATAATCCAGCTACTACTATTGAGGAAAATAAAATACACCGTACTGATTTGAAATGTAAATATTATAAGAATCCTTCCTCTAAGAACATTCATGCTGAAAATAAAGATGAAGCTCTCAAGCAAGATCATATTAATGTTGAACATTTGTCTTGTGATGGTTCCCTTCCATCCTCTACTTCCTCCAATACCCACACACTTCCTAAAGCTTCTGAGTCTTCCAAATCTTTCATAAATCCTTCATCCAACAAAGATCCTAAGGCTTTCCATGTGGTTCCCTATAGTTATTCTCAATAGCCAACTCTTAAAGATACTCAAGCTAACCTTCACTTGGCTGCAAATACTTTCAATAATTCTAAACCTAAAGAGCCTAAGCCTTTAAATTCTATAATGCCTATTTCAGCTAGTCTTTCACCATCTCTTCTAAAGTCTTCCATACAATTCCAACATGCTTCCTTGTCCTTAGAAGTGGCTCCATGTCAAGAGGACCCTAAAAATGATGAAGAAAAGAATATAAAAAATGATCAAGATCAAGAACCCTCCATGTCATCCAATCCTTTTCATGATGTCTCTGATTCACTTCATGGTTCTTTTGATTCTCTATGCTCTTTCGCATTCATTCCATCATCTCCTAAGAAAGATCAAGCTACTACTTACACCATTGAGCTTATTGATAATCAAAATAACCTTACCACACTTGTGCTCTCCAAAGATGAGACTTCCATTAAGGTTATTGAAAATGATGTTGTTACTTCCAATGATAAGCCTATTGAAAATCAAGAGAAAAATTCTATGCTTGTGCTATCAAAAGATCCTTGTCAAGATCAAAGTCTTCCATCTTCTTGTTCTACCACTCTATGTTCACTTCCGCTTTCTACTCTTCCTAAGTTTTCGCAAGCCTTGAATGATCCTATCAAAGAAACTGCTCCTATTCAAGATGTCTAGGATCCTATTGAAAATCCTAATGCTCACTCTAAAGATGTTGATGTCCTTGGTTGTTATATAAATGCTTATGAATTTATTGATTATCCTTTTGCATCTTCCACATCCATCCTTCAACCTCTCCCACCACTGCTAAGGGATTCATGTCTTCCCTCCATCTTGGGTCCTTATGTCCCTTCACTTTCCCCTCCTAATTCTCCTAATTTGTCATCCATTTTGGGTCCTTATGTCCCTCCATCTCCTATCTTTCCTCAAGATCAACATAAATACATACCCTTGAATCCTTTTCATCCGCTTACCCATCTAAACTAGTCATATCTTCCTTCTTCTTCCACAATTCCTAAGTCTTTTGGAAGTAACTTGAATGTTCAATACAAGAAAAAGAAGCAATACAAGAATCCATCAAAAAAATAAGATCACCATGTCTTCTCTAATCGACATGGAAACATAAAGTCAAAAGAGATATCTAAGAACAAAACTACAAGACAAGTATGGGTTCCAAAATCCATCATTCAAGATATTCTCTCTAAATCATCAAAAGGAAATGAAAAGCCTAAGGCTATATGGATTCCAAAGTCTCTCTTGAGAGAGTCTAATATTGAAAAAAAAGTGAAGTTGACATTCAACCTTCCAAAGGCTTCCACTTCATCTTCTTCCAAAAACATTTTTCCATTCCATGTGCCTAAACCACAACCTCTACTAAACATTCACCATATTCCTTCTCGTATTCCTTCTTTCACATTTCCTCCATCCTCTCCCCACCTTGCAAGGTGTGCATTGATGTTGATCTTGTCTTCCTTTCCATCTACCCTTTCATAATCCTTCCATTCATTATCCTTCTACCTTCTATCCTTTTTCCTCATTTGCCTATTCCTCATATCTTCCAACCTCACTCACTTTACATAAAGCCTTATCTTCCATTTTTCTCTTTCATTTTCCTTTCCCTATCAGCATCTTTGAGCATATCATTTTGAATCCTTGACATATCATGGTTTATCCTTTCAAAGAGCATTATCTAAAAAGCTTGCCTTCTTCCAAAAAAAAGAAAAAAAAGAAAAAAAATTCAAAAAATAGAAAAATTCAAAAAGAAAACAAAAAAATGATGAAAAAATTAAAAATGTGCCTTGGTGAAAACTTGGAAATAGGCACCTTGGTAGCAAAAGTAAAGAGAAATAAATTCGTCCTATGGTGAAAACCACTCCCTTGTGGCACCTTGGATAAGTACCGTGATGAAAACTTAGTAATCAGGCATCATGCGTAGTTCTTCTACATATTTGATCCATTCCATCTTCTCATCTTTGATCTTGACAATGTTGACCTATACATGAACATTTGGCTATCTTGTGAGCTATCTTACGATGATCTTGTTTTCATTCTTTTCATGTTTAGCCTTCATCTTCATTTTTCCTCCATTCATTCTAGCCTTTTGCTATCCTTTTCCCCCTTGGTCTTGATCTAATAAAAAAAGAGTTAAAAAAAAATAATACTATAAAGCCTCTTGACATGTCTACCCTCTTTGGACTGCATCCTTTCCTTCTTTTGCATTATGGTTTTGTGACTTATCCTATGCTAGCCTTTCATTACTTATCCAAATATTCTTTGCATGATAATTTTTCCCTAGCTTGGGTACTCTTGAGGAGTTTGACCTTGAGAATTTCTTCCCTCCATTTGCTTTCATTCTCCTTTCTTCCATCTCAGTCACCAGCTTGCTAATCCCTCTTATTCCCCACCTTGCTAGACACTGAGACTACATAATGTGATCTTTCTTGGGAGCTTGATGCTCATTCTATCTGGGGGCATCCTTTGTACATATTTATTGATCGTGAAAAAATACCAAAAAAATTCATATATGATGCTGAAAAAATCTTAAAAAGCATATACAGTCCTGAAAAAAATATTAAAAAATAAAAAAAAATGCAAAAAATTTAAAAAAAATAGAAAAAGTGCCTTGGTGAAAACCTGGAAACAGGTGCCTTGGTAGCAAAAATACAACAAAAAAAGAAAACAAATCAAAAAATAAAAAAAATCTCCAAGTGGTGAAAACCTTGAAACAGGCGCTACTTGAGGCCCTTGCACCCCTATTTGTTAGCATGCGTCCTTGACACTGAACCTTTCTCCATCATGTCTTGACCTTATTTGGCATAGTCTGGAATTGGTCTTTACCTTTGTCTAGGGGGCATAACTGTTCACATAGGTCCTTTAGGTGTGTTTGTCTCTTGGGGCATTTCACAATAGGTGTTTTTCAACACCACCCCAAATAGTGTTTCTCAACACTACCCTTGCATCGAGTGTTTCTTAACACTTATTAGATGTCTTACCCAACAGTCTAGTATGATGCAACATTGGTCATTTGCAAATGTGATGCTCAAAGTTTGAATCTATGACCAACACACACGCACTTAAACAATCAACTCGTTGAGATATGTTGACTTTATTTTTCTTTGTGTGCTATCTATGAGGATTTCTTTGATGAGTGGTCTCTCCTTGAGAAGTTTTCGATGATGCATAGCTAGAAGACTGAGGGTATGAGAACATGTTTTATTTCTTTATTTTCTTATGGGTATATTTTGTTGATCCTAACTATCATGAGCATTTATGTTGGTCTTGACACTATGGATTGACAAGGTATTATCCTTGACTATCTTGCGAGAGCATGCTTCTAGTTATCCTGACTTTCATGTGTCTTGATACAAGCATAATCTCACCATATCAAATTTAGGTGATCTCACTACATTAGTCATCTGGACCTACATTGCTTTGATGCCTAGGTGAGATTTCCACATTTCTATCTGATAAAGATCATATTCATATCCACATAGTTATGCTAGTGTGCATTGTATGATCTTACGACGCTACCAATAATGCTTGATGATGATTATTAGATGTCTATTAGCGTTGTGACCTTGCAAGTCAACCACTTTCATAGTAGCTTGCATTCTTAGGTTCATCATAGTTTAGTTTTTGCATCTTGCATATGGAGAGACCTCTCCTTTTTATCATCTACCGACTAGTTGGTCAACTGTGCTCATTTTTTTATTCTTCTTGATCATATCTTTCATTTCTGGTCTTTCATATCACATCATTTTCTATCCATTTTCAGACTCGAAATTGAAATCTGAGTTGGGTTTCCAAGTTTTCTCATTCTTCTACACAGTTGACTAACCTTTTGAGGCATAATTCTTTGATCTTTGATGAAATTTCTTCCTTTTCATGTCTTCCAAACTTCTAGTCTTTCATTCACCCATTTCGCTTCCTCTCTCTAAGGTTTGACTTAATTTTTATCCTATATCTTTCCCAGTCAAACGTAGTCAACCTGGGGAATGTCTTCACTGTTTGATGGTTATCCTATCATGCTCCATCCTTCGATTATGATTTATTGTGACTTGATCAGGTTTATCAATTTTTTGTTCTCCTCTATCTGATTTTGATTTTGATTCCGAGGGGGCAGTACCTATCAGCTTTAATCTTTGATTTAGCTTTATCATTCAGCTCAGCTTGAGATTCTTATTTTTAGACATGATTATCACCTAGCAGTGATCGTGGTGATTTTGTCTTTCAATTTTTATCTCCTATTTTTCAGATTTGATTATTGCCTAGCAGCGATGGCAATAGTTTTATCTAAGGCTTGATTTGCACCTGGTAATGACGGTGTTGGTCTTGTCTTTCAGCTTTTTCTTTTTTTGTCTTGATGTGTTCTCAAAATGAACACACATCTAGATTGTTTTGTGATCCCAAATCGATCTCACATTTCAATTCTTCTTTGACTGCATGTGTTCCCGAAATGATCACACATTAGTCAAAGAGGGGCAAATGTATGCACCCTAAAATGGTCGCCTAGACTTTGGGCCCCCATTCTTGCAATTTATCAAATCCCTGAATCAATATTTTAAAAAATCAACAATATCAATTATATCAATTTCCTTGATCAAACCATAATCAATTCAATATTTCTTAAGGTTTGAACCTTATTTAATTTTAAAAAGAATAAAAATAAAAATCTTATTTAATTACGAGAACATGCTCCCTTTTAATTAATTAAAAATATCTTTTAATTAAATAATAAAATCACTTTATCTTAAGCCTTTATTTAATTAAAATGAATTTCCTCCCCTTTTATTTAAATAAAAAATCTCTACTTTTCCTCTTATCCTAAGTTGCACAAATAAAGCATTATTCTTATAAAAAGAGAAAAAGCACTTTTTGTCTCATATGGACACAAAAGTCAACTCCTATTTTTCTATTGGAGGATATTTGTACACAAGGATCAAGCTTCCATTTTTCTCCACTGTTGATTAAGTCTTTTGCCTCTTAATCTCAATGGTCCATTTTCATCTCATTTCTTATAAAAGGAGAGCTCTCTCTTTCATTTTCATACACTTGAATTTTATGCTATTGTTATGCTACAGGTTTTCTAAGTCATCTTGAAGCTTTTGGAGACATTCTTGCATCAAGTTTTGAAGATTTGGAGCATCATTGACATTCATCTTGCATCTACATCACATCCTAGCTTGCATCATAGTTGAATAATCATGGTATCATTTCCTTTCATGTTTTAGATTAATCTCACATAGTCTAATTAGAGGGTTTGTAACTCTTTCATTTCAATTTTCATAGCCTAATTTGCATACTTGCATGCTCATCTTAGATTAATTTTGCATTGTATTGCATTCATTTGGATTTCATTGGAGATATTGGCATTGTTGCCCTTGTCTTTGATTTAGAATCTCTCATTGTGTGGTTGACTAGCAAGGTCATGAGTTTATAGCTCTAGCTGAGAGCAATTTTATAAATCTTGCAACTCCATGCATAAAGAGCTATGGATCGATTTGTGAGGGCTCATTCTTGAGTTTTCTTGTATGTAAGGATTCATAGAAGTGTGACAACATTTTAGCACACAGCATGGAGTCCCCACAAACAAGCAGCTTCCCTATATTTATGCATGGGCCTCCAAATTGTATTTTGGTTGGCGTGTTGTGTGAGTCTTTTGTGTGAGTCCTGCTAATGCAGACTCACATGGGTCTCCATGTTCCCCTACATAAGGGACTCCCTTTGTGTTGCTTGAGGCATCATTAAACGATGGCCCCTTGACCTAGCAACCCCCTTAACATGAGTGAGGCTTCCATTGTTCACATGCTAGCATTTTATCAGTCAGCTAATCAAATTTTTATCTAGTATTCACAAAGATAAAACTTTGTGTAATAGCAAGAGTCTCATAGAGATAACAGAGTGTATCGAATTTGTATTCCTCCTAGTCAACATTGACATAGAACTGCTTAATATCTTCACGGGTCAACTCATCCCTTTTTTACCAAAAGACTTGAATGACTACAAGAAACGGTTGATGCATATCCTTTTAGTTTATTGCACACACACTCCTCATGATACTCTCTCATCTTTTTTATTTATTTTTTATTCAATCCCTTCATATGCTTTTCCTACTACCTGGAAGTGTTCATGGATAACATTTTCCACACTAGTCTCGTTATCAACAGATGATCCTTCAAAAGGTACTTGTGATAAGAGGATATTAGAGTTTTCTGTGTCACTGATGGATTTCAATGGTTTTCTTATGCGCACCCACCAATTCCTCAAAATGTGTGTTTGATTGCAAAAATAACAACAAAGTCCCCCTTTATTGTCATATCTCCAAACTGGTCGACACAATCTTACAAACCACAAGCAATCCATGAGTGTGAAATTCCTGCCCCACCTCCCATTTGTTTATGATTTTAATGGATGATAATGTATTGAAATTTCAACAAAAGTAGACATTGCATATTTCGCATCCTATCATGTGATGCTCTTAGATAAGATGAACACAACTTTGAACATTGTCGTTTGCATTTGCTTGACTAGTTGGAGCCCTTAAAACCTTTCACCAGTTTGATTTCTATAGTCATTTTGATCATTGCAACCTTTGAGACCATTGTCGTAGAGAGTTTTGATTAGTCTATTCTAGTTCAAAGTTCACCTCTCACTTTTCCATAAAGCTAAATAGATAACACAAGTTGGCCTCCAGGAGGCACCTCAAAAACTGACAAAAAGACCTGACAAGAGAGCACCATGAAAAGGATAAGATCACTTCCAACATCTCAGGATGCCAGTTAAAGGAAAACTCATGAAAAACCCTGAACCAAGAGATATTCACGATCAAACATAGCCACTTAGTAACAAATTCTATCCGCACCATCTAGAATCACAGAAAATGGCCCTGGAACTAGCTTTGAAAACTAACCTATTGAAACTTTCAGGAACCAAAATCACAGGCACTGACTCTCCCTCATACAAGGACCATTAATCCAAAACCAATTTTCCAAACAAATCAAATGGCTGGTTACAATTAATCACTGAAGTCAACACATTAATAACATTCAAGATTAAAACAGTGAAAAACATAGAATTTTGATTTGGAATTGGCTCTGAAATCTAGGCTAATCATGACATCAGGATCCAAAAATAGGGGCATTGATTCCTTGTCATATAGATAATATAATTCCACAATTAGGGCTCATGACAAATAATAGGGTGCATTTTGCAATCAGGCAAAGATAGGCTCTTAGAATTGCAAACTAGGAAACACAGCAAAACAATGATTTATGCATACGAAATGACCCTTGGAAAGTATGCTAAAAGATTCGTCAAGACTTCTAACTTGGAATAATTGTAGTATTTTTAGATTAGAACATAGTGGTACAACCCATTTAGGCTCATCAAAGATGGATCAAAAGTTATAACATCATGAACATGGGTACAGATCAATCTGCACATTTCACAACTTACAAAATAACAGAAGTTGTATTTGGAATTGCATTTGCAAACTAAGAAAATGGATTTGTCATGACCTTAAAATTGAAACATTGGAAGTATTTGACCCCTAGAGTATGATGCAAAAGGAATTTTCTCAATAGGTTTAACTGGGTCAAAGATATGACTGGTCAAACAGGCCCTTCCAGAATTCTGAACAATTAGACAAGTGCATGACAACAACAAACAACCAACTTTGAGGGGTTCGAAACCTAATCAAACAGATTTGAAATGACTTGAAAATTGGAGCATAGGTTATTTGATATGCATACTAAATATCCTCAATGTGGTGGGTCATGAAACATTTTTGGATGCAAGATATTCAAAGGCAAACTGGGCTACTGTACTCTGTTTGACACCTAGGCAGAATTGTGCAATTTGACACCTACTCAAAATGGGTCTTCACCGAATGATTCGAGATGATATAATAATGTGATAGAGTGCATGCACATACTGAATAGAGTGTGTTAAACACTTGGAACACCTCATAGGCTTCAAAATGATAGTTGGGTACATATGCATGAAAAGCACTTAAAGGGCTTCAAACTGTGAAATTTTAACATGGTACTCAAAACCCATTTTGCATTTTTAGACCCAACAATGGCTCTGACTGTGGATGTATGTCTCTTTCGGGCATGGAAATGATTCATATCTCTAGAAGAAGTAGACCACCCCACAAAACCTCTCTCGAACAGCTTTATTGAAAGCAAGAAATCTACTCGTATGTACAAACGATGGCCCCGAGTCACCAGAAAATTTTCAAAACTTCTTACCACTGTCATATACTTGATTTTCATTTCTTTCTTCTTGAGGTAACCTGGACATTTTATTCCCATTTGTTTCACCAAGCATATCAATACTCTCAATCAGCTCATTAGGCAAAACAAAATAACTATCTTCATTTTCATAGTGCATGTAAAAACTTGAAACACTTTCTTCATCTTTCTCACTATGAAAGTAAGACTCAGCATGCTCATGAATACCACCATCAAAATGAAACTGATCTTCATCTATTGATTCATGAATGTTATCAATCTGAAATGCAAAAGTCTCATACTCTACTTGAAAAAAATCATCATTCATAGCTTGACTTTCCATATCGTCAAGTGTAGCCGGTTGGAGTTCAAATGAATGGTCAAATTTATATTCACACATATCATCATCATCAATTTATGATACCACTCCAAAACCTTCCAATGCATCTTCATAATCAAAATGATGATTAGTATTCATATCACATAAATCATTATTAATTTTACTATAAAGTGCCGACTGACCTTCAAATACAACTCTATCAAGCACTTCATCATCAAAATCACAAAATGCAACATCATCATTTAAAAATTTGTCACACATGGAAGAAAAACATTATGATTTCTCACAGCAGTATGACAGTATGTCATCATTTACATTCGGTTCAACTAAATCTAAAACTTCCATGTGTTCCTCAAACAACAGATTGATAACTCTATGTAATACTCCTCTTTGAACATAGCTATGACAAAAAATGGGCTGATCATCATCAAAATCCTCATCATATAAAGCATTAGTAAACACTTTAAACTCACTACCCATTTCATTTTCATGGAGACTCTCAGCATATGAAGAAAAATCAAAACTATATGAAGATTCACTATCAATATCACATACCAAGCATTTAGTGTCCATAATTACATCCTCTTCATTATCTTGTTTAGGATAACTACTACGGTAAGACCATTATTCACCCCTAAACTCTCTTCTATATGCTGCAACTTCATTATCCAATATAGAACCATTAGATAAACTTTCATTCAAATCTTCATGTTCATTGATATCACATTGAATCACCATTTCCTTATCTTCATACTTTGAGGACAAATCACTCTCAAAATTTTCATATTCAAACTGATTTGTATAATGCAAAAACTAAGATGCATTCTCATTTTCAGATTTATAAAAAGAATTTATACCTTCACTTTCAAAGGAGTGTTCAATTTCATCACTACTTTCTTCTTCCTATGTTGCATCTGACTCATACGGAGACATCTCAACATCATTGCCTTCATCAGTCTCACTTGAATAACCACTTTCAGCACTATGTTCCTCTGACTGTGACTGATATGCATGTGAATCACATTCTTCATCTTGTGTTATCAGCTCTTCTTGAAATGTTGGCTCAACAAATTCAAATTCATCATTAGAGACATAACTTTCAGCCTCTTCATTTGCACAAGACTGAGATATAGATGCAACAACTTCATGTCTAGAAACATTAGCAACATCATGTTCATAATCAACATTACAACAACTCACTACTGTAGCTAATTCACAATTCCAAATATCAGCACACCGCTCAATTCTACCAAAGTCTGAAATATATCTTGCTATTGTAGCATCTTGAGCACATGTTTCTTCAATAGTGAAAGACTCAATAGCATTTATTCACATATTCTGATTTGAAATTTCAACTTGATTATAAACTACAACAGAAGTGTTGATACGCTAATTTGAAACTGAGGTATCAACACTACATTCTTCTTTTCTTTCACATTCATTATACTAGCAAACATTCATGGAAAAATCACCTCTAGTCAATCCATACTTCAAATTGTTTTCAATATCCATTGTAGTTATAAATACCTGATATAATGATTTAGGCTCTTTATCCCTCAATAAGTAATTCATTTTCTTATCAAATGCATCAAAGTAGAGATTTACACACACTTGATCATTGGGTCTATAATTTTTGGGGATCTCATTTAAAACTTTTGCAAATCTGATGTTGAATTGACGAACAAGTTCATCACTCTCAATATGAATCTTCAAAAACTTACTATAAGAATTAGATATGCTTACCTTTTCTCCAAACTACTCCATGAAGGCTAAATGTAACTCACTCCAAGATGAAATAGAACATGTTGGTAGAAAAGAAAACCAGTCTCTAGCATCACCTCCTAAAGTTTGAACAAACAATTTCATATGCACATCCTCATGAGAAATTTCAAAGTCACACATCAAGTCACTAAATAACTAAACATGATGACTAACTGAAACAGGATGGTTCCCATTAAACTCAGGCAAACCTTTTCTAACATCATTAGGAATGACATTTGGGACACCATGAATACCATCAAAACATAATGGCATATATCTCCTGGTAGAAATAGATCTAGAAACTTCACTAACGAGATGCATGCTTGATGAAAAGAAATTTGACATTCTTTGAAACTTTCAAACTCATTCACCATTGATAATTCTGATTTTTAACTTGCAGTAGACCTATATACTTTCTACCAAACCAACTTTTGGAAGCCTTTGCTAATCGTTGTTGTTCTCTTCACATTTGACTAAAATTTGAAACAAGGCCTCACAACTCAGGTTCGTTCTTAGCACAGAGTCACCACCTCTTTTCAGAGGACACAAATTTTCACTGGTCTTCTTTAAAACATCAATAGATTCTAGATTCTAGGCATTCCTCACAACAAAGTCACATATATTTTAAAATTTTTACAACAAATTCTAGGTAATATACTGTCAAACCTGAAAACAACTTTTAGATAATCACATTTATGGAACTCTTCCCCAAACTGAATATGGCAAGACTCTGGGATACTCTTAATGATAAACTTATTTCAATTTCCTAGTAGAGTCGCCAATCTGTTAGGTCTTTTTCATGTAGAATCACTATAGCTATTAAGCTTGACTCTTAGACTCCTAATTCCATATTCTTATAGGGAAAAGGCTAATTAATGAGGATTTAAACCTCCTTCACTTTGGGCTCCATAGACCCAGGCAGGTGTACCTATCTTTAGACTCACTACTTCACAATGAAATCCTACAGTTGATTAGGGGTTCTCAAAATGATTTACTAATGTCTTTTGCTAGAACTGATGCAGAGCTTAGGAAGCCAATCCGTGGTATTAACAAAAGTAAATAATCATTGCAGAAAAATGGCAAATGCGACAAGGGTATTCACCCTTCTTCTCTTCAAGTTTAAAACTCAAGTAGGCTAACCTATTGGATTCAATTCTTCAATGAATTACCAACAATGTCTATACTATTCAGTACAAATTCTAAACATTCATGCTTTTAAATAGGAAATGGAAAATAACTTGATTTTAAAAGATTGATGATGAGAACTACTTATCAAAACTTAGACCAGTGCCTAATCCCAGGCAAAGAGTCTAATGAGATGCAAATCCATAGAAAAACAATTAATAAGAAAACAAATACAATCCTGGATAGAGTGCCTTACAAACTATCCTCTCACTCTCACACGCAAGTATCAAATTCTCATACTAATACCTAGCCCTCTAGGATTACTCACAAGATTGACTCCTTCCTTGAAGGAAACTCACAAGTAATTGCACAGTTACCTTGTAACCAGCACATTCAGAATGTCTTACAAACTAAACATACAACAACATGAATAAAAATATAAAAAGACACCATAGATCTGAAACAAGAGATTCCACTGTATGTTATTAACATCTTTCTACTTCAATACATTCAAAAGAGATCAAAGCCTCCAAAACTAGATAAAAATGAAGTTTGCTTAAGTAGTTGTGATTTCACCATCCCTTACAAAATGAGAGAAAATAAGAGATATAACAAATGGGAGTCCATTCAAAAGCCCACTGACAGCTGTCCATTTTGCACAAAATATCTCCACAATTTCTCCTCACCATGACCTGCAATTGATTCTCAAAAAAGATCTGATTCCAGCAATCATGTCTTCAACAAATTGATCCTGATTCTGATCCTCAAAATTTGAAACCCAGACTGCTCATACACACATCCCTGAAATTGAAAATAAACTCCTCCATCAGATTCCTCCTTTCAAGACCTTTCCGGCGACATATAACACTTGTACATTCTGACAAAAAATGAGTTCCCAGGACATTTTCCATGAACAGGCTATGACATTTAAATTTTTGAATATTTCCAAATGTGTAGACTATATCAAATTTTAAAATCTCTTCAAATCTGCCATTTTATAATATTTTCTGCACTGTACCTTAGAATGCACCAAGGAGCACCACTTGTCATCATGCTATTTGATGCTCGGACCAAACCACAGGTTAACTGCCTCATCTAGAGAACTGGCGACCATATGCATCTCCAAGTCTCTGAATCAAATCCTTAACTATGGTTAACACTAGCGATTCGGTGAAAGCTCCATTCTCCAATTCTCCGGATAGATTCTTGACCATGGTTAACATTTGGAGAATGGGTGACTAAACCCATTCTCCAATTCTCTGAATAATTTTTCATTGACTGCCAAGACTTGGAGAACTGGCGAACAAGGTTATCTCATGTTCTCTGAATGTTTGGACTAACTGCCATGGATTGGGAGAACCAACAACTACATACTCTCTAGTTCTCTGAATGATGTCGCCTAACCACCAGGGACTTAGAGAACTGGCGAATGAGTGTTCTCTGACCGCTACCTCCAATTCTCTGAATTCTTCACTAACTGTGGATTTCATTGCTCAACTTAGCAAATGTCCACCTCATGTCCACCTTCGCCTAGTCACTATCATCATCGGGCATTTGCAAAAATTTATGTGGGTCCACTGACATGAAAACTAAGGTAGTCACATAGACTTGCATGAGCAGAGTCTCCTCCATTTGATTTACTTCATATGTGAGGGCCTTTGGTTATAAACACCTTATAGGTCGAAATTGGGAGCAATGTGGGATATATGCTTTTGAGGTTTTAAAGACTTTCCCTGAGCATTTTCATTCAAAATTATGGGGCCCACCACTGCATAGAAACCTCCAGCGAAGTGTTCCACCAAGAGCCTCTAAGTTTTTTCTTTACAATGCATAGTGGTGTTCTTGTATATAAATGATAATAAGCCCTATTTTTTGTTGCATGTGGGATAATACAATTTTCAATTTTCAAAAGTTTGAGCTCCTCACTGTTTACGCATGCCTCCATCCTATTTCATGATGGCTTTTCCTATTTTTCTTAGGCATCCTTTGGTGTGCTGGTGAGTAGTAGCTACCATACACGCCACCGAATGCGCGAGTATCCCCTTATTAACAACTAAAAGGAGCCTCCAAATTGGTGTGAGGCTTGTAAATCATAGCAAGCTTCCACTCCATATGCGTTAGTTTCCTTTCACCTTACGCTGGCTCCTTGGGCTTGTGCGCGGGCACTCCCATTATCATACTTGACTGGCATATCTCCATTTTTATTCACATGCCTCCTCCAATTTCAAACTAGATTGGAAAATCTCCATTTTGATTTGGCACATGGCCCCTTTTCAAAATGTGAACCTCATTTTCTTAAACCTCTAGAACATTGGCTCTCTTCCAGTTCGTGGTCTTCATGCAAGAGACATAAAATTGAGCCTCAAACAATGAGTAGGGTGCTCACACAAACTAGCGTGAGCACCCTCCAAACTGGCAGCTCCAAGTAAATTTGTGCAAGCTCTTATTTTAAACTGGCATCTTCATCTTCCCCTTGCACTGGCACTTATTTGAAACTTTATGCACCCTTTTGACATTTGTGTGGGTTTTTAGGATCTTAGCATTTCGCAGGCCTATCACATGAGTAGTCCCCTTAATGTCTTATGTAGGGCATCTTTTATTGGCTCCAATACCTACATGAGGCATTCCTGCCATTGCGTGGGCACTTCCAATGTGCAAGTTCTGCTTATGTGTTCTCAAACTGGCACCTCCCACTTTATTTTATGCACTTGGCACAATCACTTAATACACTGCCCCCAAACTTATTAACATGTTGGCCAACTCCCTTTTGGAAACCCACACCAATCTGGCTTACATTGGTTTCCAATCCATTATGTGTAGGAAGGCCTCGCTATTCTGGCATTTTGAAATGGATATAAGTTGACTGTGAAGATGACTAAGCCTCCTCATCATCTTGCACGGAGTCCCCACAAACAAGCAGCTTCCCTATATTTATGCATTAGCCTCCAAATCGTATTTTGGTTGGCGAATTGTGTGAGTCTTTTGTGTGAGTCCTGCTAATGCAGACTCACATGGGTCTCCATGTGCCCCTATGCAAAGGACTCCCTTTGTGTTTCTTGAGGCATCATTAAACGATGGCCTCTTGACCTGGCAGCCTCCTTAACATGCGTGAGGCTTCCATTGTTCACGTGCTAGCATTTTATCAGTAAGCCAATCAACTTTTCATCTGGTATTCACAAAGATAATACTTTGTGTAATAGCAAGAGTCTCATAGAGATCACAAAGTGTAACAAATTTGTATTCCTCCTTGTCAACATTGACATAGAACTTCTTAATATCCTCACGAGTCAACTCATCCCTTTTTTACCAAAAGACTTGAATGACTACAAGAAATTATTGGTGCATATCCTTTTAGTTTATTGCACATGCACTCCTCATTAGACTCTCTCAGAATTTTTATTTATTTTTTATTCAATTCCTTCCTATGCTTTTCCTGCTACCTGGAAATGTTCATGGATAACATTTTCCACACTAGTCTCATTATCAACAGATGATCCTTCAAAAGGTACTTGTGATAAGAGGATCTCAGAGTTTTCTGTGTCACTGATGGATTTCAATGGTTTTCTTATGCGCACCCACCAATTCCTCAAAATGTGTGTTTGATTGCAAAAATAACAACAAAGTCCCCCTTTATTGTCATATCTCCAAACTGGTCGACACAATCTTACAAACCACAAGCAATCCATGAGTGTGAAATTCCTGCCCCACCTCCCATTTGTTTATGATTTCAATGGATGATAATGTATTGA
Organism: Chamaecyparis obtusa; assembly: GCA_027943335.1. NCBI lineage: Eukaryota > Viridiplantae > Streptophyta > Pinopsida > Cupressales > Cupressaceae > Chamaecyparis > Chamaecyparis obtusa. The sequence continues at coordinate 154,847 of BSBK01000515.1, read as the reverse complement.
AATTTCAACAAAAGTAGACATTGCATATTTCGCATCCTATCATGTGATGCTCTTAGATAAGATGAACACAACTTTGAACATTGTCGTTTGCATTCGCTTGACTAGTTGGAGCCCTTAAAACCTTTCACCAATTTGATTTCTGTAGTCATTTTGATCATTGCAACCTGTGAGACCATTGTCATAGAGAGTGCCAATTAGTCTATTCTAGTTCAAAGTTCACCTCTCACTTTTCCATAAAGCTGAACAGATAACACAAGTTGGCCTCTGGGAGGGGCCTCAAAAACTAACAAAAGGACTTGACAAGAGAGCATCATGAAAAGGATAAAAGCACTTCCAACATCTCAGGACACAGGTTAAAGGAAAAATCATGAAAAGCTCTGAACCAAGAGATATTCATGATCAAACATAGCCACTTAGTAACAAATTTTGTCCGCGCCGTCCAGAATCACAGAAAATGGCCCTTGAACTGGGTTTGAAAACTGACCTATTGAAACTTTCAGGAACCGAAATCATAGGCACTGACTCTCCCTCATACAAGGACCATGAATCCAAAACCAATTTTCCAAACAAATCAAATGTCCAGTTACAATTAATCACCGAAGTCAGCACATTAATAACATTTAGGATTAAAATATTGAAAAACATAGAAGTTTGATTTGGAATCGGCTCTGAAAACTAGGCTAATCATGACATCAGGATCTAAAAATATGGGCATTGATTCCTTTTCATACAAAGAATATAATTCCACAATTAGGGCTGATGACGAATAACTGGGTGCATTTGGCAATCAGGCAAACATAGGCTCTCAGAATTGCAAACTGGGAAACATAGCAAAACAATGATTTGTGCATACAGAATGACCCTGGGAAAGTATGCTAAGAGATTCTTCAAGACTTCTAATTTGGCATACTTTTAGTATTTTCAGATTAGAACACAATGGTACAACCCATTTAGGTTCATCAAACACTGATCAAAAGTTATAACATCATGAACAGGGGTACAGATCAATCTGCACATTTCACAACTTACAAAACAACAGAAGTTGTATTTGGAATCGCATTTGCAAACTAAGCAAACGGATTCATCATGACCTCAAAATTGAAACATTGGAAGTATTTGACTCCTAGAGTATGATGCAAAAAGAATTTTCTCAATAGTTTCAATTGGGTCAAAGATATGACTGGTCAAACAGGCCCTTCCAGAATTATGAACAATTACACAAGTGCATGACAACAACAAACAACCAACTTTGAGGGGTTCGAAACCTAATCAAACTATTTTGAAATGACTTGAAAATTGGAGCATAGGTTCTTTGATATGCATAATAAATATCCTCAATGTGGCAGGTCATGAAACATTTCTAGACGCAAGATATTCAAAGGCAAACTGGGCTACTGTACTTTGTTTGACACCTAGACAAAATTGTGCAATTTGACACCTACTCAAAATGGGACTTCACTGAATGATTTGAGATGATATAATAATGTGATAGAGTGCATGCACATACTGAATATAGTGTGTTAAACACCTAGAACACCTCATAGGCTTCAAAATGATAGTCGGGTACATATGCATGCAAAGCACTTAAAGGGCTTCAAACTGTGAAATTTTAACATGGTACTCAAAACCCATTTTGCATTTTTAGTCCCAACACTTTGCATGCCATGTGTGTACTAGTGTGTTGTGGCTTTATGTGGTGTCAATTGACACGTGTTGTGAGTTAGCATGGCTAAGTGCATTGTTTAATAGTTGTATTCCACCCTTGAGTCACCTTTTAGAATCCCAAGCTTAGGTATCCTTATTGTTAAGCCATGGGAGGGAATCTTATTTTAAATTTTTGTGTCAACTCTTAGTGGAATTTTGAGATGCTAAAAGTGACCCTAAAGATTAGTTAGGGTTAAAATAAGATAACCCCATAGGTATACTTTGGGTTGGGGTCAACTTTTGACCAATAGAATGTTTTTAGACCATTTTTGCCTCTTCAAAAGATGCCTTTTTCAAATGTGACAAATTTGGGAAGTGTGCCATGTCTTCCTCTCTTTTTAAAAAATGTTTTTTGTCTTGAAGAGAGAGAATCCTAGGAGAGAGTACCCAATCATCTTTGAGGTTAGGTAGGGTTTTCATTTTTAGTGGGATGGAGAGGAATTTGGTAGGTTGATTTCTCACTCTCCAATTTTGGAGGCTTCTAGTGGACTTAGCAAGGAAGGAAGGAATGTGGGAAAGGGAGCTCTTCTCAACCCTCTTTTACCATAGCTTGAAGTAAGGTTGGTTTCCTTATCATGGAAGACTCTTTCTTTTTCTTGTATGTAAAATGAATATTTCTTTGTTATTTTATTGTAATTGTTATGTGAAGCTTCATGCTTGCTTTCATGGCTTCTTGTTATGTGTTTATTTTCTGGTTTTGTTCTAGTATTTTGGTTTTATTGGGGTGTGCAAGGCCAAAATCACCCTTGGGGGGGAAGAGAGCCTTGATGGGTGAAGGTCTTAAGTTGGGAATGGCCATTTAGTGTAGATTCCTTCCTTAAGGAGGAAGGGGATGAGGCATGGAGGTATGGGCTCCATGTTGCCATTATGATTTTATACTTTTTTGGGGGTCATAAGGGTTGTATTTTGTGAAAGGAAATTGAAGGGTTGGTACTTTTTGTTATATCCTTGTGAAGGCAATAGTTATGGATTTTGGGCCTTGTTGAAGGCATGGTTTTATTTTTGAATGACTTATCCTACTTGGATACTTTCCACCTTCACTCCTTTTATTGGTCCAAGGTGACCCATTGTGTGAATATCCTTGGGATGAGAATTTTGTGTTTACATGTACTTGCTAGTTTTTATGTGTATGTGTGCTGAAGAATGTATGTAACCCTCATCCATCTATGTTTCCCCAAGCTCGAGGGTGGCCATGTAATGAACTAGGTTGGGAGGTGAGCTTCCATGGTCAAAGTGGTTTTCTTTTGCAGATTTTCATTTGATGAAGTTTCTGGTTTTGTTGAAGGAAAGGAAGATTTTTTCATTTCTACTTGTAGATTTTTATGTGTAAAAAGGGCTATAAAGCCATGTGTAAAAAAGTAGAGTAAAAAGGCCATGTAAATGCCTAATAGCATGTAAAATGCTTGTAAAAGTTTGTACATAAATGTGAAATGATCTCCAAATTTTTTTATGTTGTTTCTAAGGAAAGAAATTGTAAAAATGTGTATTCCTTATGCTTGAAGGAAAACGTAAGTTTGTTGGTTTGTTTTTCCATATGCATGAAAAAATTAGATTTTCTTATGAATGCAAAACTCCTTCCTATGTAGACATAGTTTATTTCAAGTATTTATTTGGAAAAGAAAAGTTAATGTAGATTTTCTTTCCTAATTACCTATATGAGAATAGATTTCATTTTGATATCATCTTAGTTTAAAAAAAGTCTTATATATACACTTATGTATATATAGTTGTATATATACATTGATGTATATACCCTATTGGGATACATTTCTATGTTGTTGTTAAAAAAATAGCACCTAAAAATGTACCCATATGAGCCCGAACAAAGCCTCTAAAGTTGTAAAAATTGGGATTTGTGATTTTCAAAAAATATCAGAAACAAAGATGAACAACCACCCGCACCTTTGTGTAGATCGTGAAATTCTACCCGAAAACAAAATTTTGACCTGCAACAAAATTCTCTCAAAATAGGCTATACAATGACAATGGAAGAAAGATTGAATAAACCCTCTTATTGATTTTAATTTATAAATATTTTGATTTTATTGGTCCATCTCTTTCAGACCTTGTGTATATATACATAAGTATATATGTGTGTATATACAAACCCTAGGTATGTATATACACATATGTATACTCATGTATATATTTGAACTTGATTTTTTCTCCATTTCTTCTCACAATCAAACATGCACACACAAAATGAAGAATTAGGGTTTTGGCTAAGTTTTAGTTTAGGGCCTAACCCCGATTTCAAAATTAGGGTTAGGGTTAGCTTTTGGAGCCATTTTTTATTTTGAAATTTTAATTATAATTTTTCATTTAATTCTGGATTAACATTTTAATTACTGGTTATTAGTAACTAATGACTATTGACTTTTGACAGTCACTTTAATTTGAATTCTAATTTTTTTATTATTTTCATTTTCATTGGGAATCTAAAAGAAATTATTTTATTATTTAGTGGGATTCTAATATTTTTCTTTTGGATGCCATTTTTAATTAAATTAAATATGATAATGTTGGGATATTAATAAATGGACCCTTATTCTTTTTAACACTATTCTTGGAATTTGCTATTTTTCTAGGATTCAAAAATTAATGCCTATTTCCAATTGAATATTGTCTTTTGTTTTTATTATAATGCTAGTGATTAAATTTAATATTTAATTTACTAATCATATTTTAATGTATTAATGTGTTATTCTAGGGGAAATTATTTAATGTCTTAGGATGGGACATAGATAAATAACTTTCCTTTATCCTTAATGATAAATTTAACATTAAAATTTTATTATGATTATTTTAATCTTTTAAATATTTATTTTAAATTAATTATTATTAACATTATAACTTTAAAATAGGTAAAAAATTTGTAAACCTAGGCTTCGCATAGGAATGTTTTTATGATCATATTTCTTTAGTTTAATGATTTCTTGAGATTTGATATTTCCAAATTTAAAATTTAAAATTTATTATTTAAAGTGATTTTATTATTTTCCTAATTAAATAGATATTTGGGAGAGATTAATTTAAGTATCCAAGGTGGGACTTAGGTAAATTATTTCTCCCTAGCATTAATATCTAGTTTAATATTAATAATGTTATATGATTTTTTTCAATCCTTGTTATTGATTAAAATAAAATGATTAATGAACTTTGGATATTTATATCTGAAGTAAAATTATAATATTTTAATTTAAAGTATTCTCATATTATTATATTTTAATAAGTAATAAGTTCTAAACCTTTGTTTTTGCTTAGGGTTAATACCTTGACTTATTTCATCATTTTATTTCATTATTGATATTTTGGTGTCTTCGATCCTAGTTGGTAACCCGGTTCATGCTAGGAACCATTAGGGTTACAATTACGATCGAATTAATCTTTTATTGTATTGAACCTTTTTGGGTGTGTTGACCCAACCTTTGACTTTCAATATTATGTAAGTTTGAATTTTCACCTTGGTTTATCCATTTTATTAACTTTTGTTTTAAACCCGGTTATGGTTTCTTAGAGACCTAGTTAGGGTTTCGTTTAGACTAATGTAGTTTGATGAACAAGGGATGTTGGCAAGTCAATGCATGCCATGATACCTCTTGTGAGTTAATATATGTTTGGATGTGGCATTTATTTTCATTTTGAGTGTTCCTTAGTGTGTAACCTTATTGATTTTATGTGCTTTAAAAAAAATGTTGTGTGTGTTTTTCCCTAATTTTTGGCCATGACAGAACTCAGGGCTACTATGAAGATAATTAATTTATCTTTTTTGTTGATGATTACTCAAGACTGATGTCGGTTATTTTTTTTGAAGGATAAATATGATGCATTTTACATGTTTAAGGTGTATAAAGAAAGATTTTAAAAAGAAACTAGTAAATAACTTAAGTGTCTCAGATCTAACAGAGGAGTCAAGTTTACTTCTCAAGAGTTCACAACATTTTCTCAAGTACATGTAATCAAGAGATAAATGTCAGCACAAATGACACCCCAATAAAGTGGAATTTCAGAGAGAAGGAACAAATCCATAGTTGGCTGTGCAAGAACACTTTTGATACAAAAGGGAGTGGCTTAAATATTTTGGAGAGAAGCGGTAAGTACTGTTATCTATACTTTGAACTAGGTAAAACTTAAGAAAGGTAAAACAAAACACCTTATGAGCTATAGTATGGTCACACTCCTTGTTGGCATGTGATGTTTTGGAGCACTAGGAATCACTTGAGGGTTGTCATTTATGGAAACACTTATATTGGAGTGATCTCATGTTGTGGAGATTGCCACTGGAGTCACAGTCATGAAAATGAGTAAGTCCAGAATAGGGATAATAGGGTATAGTGCCACAGTTTTGGTCAGTGATGAAGATATATGAGTTATTATGGCTTGTGAAGTTAACTTGAGGTATTTTGGGATGTATACATGCTTTAGTTAAAAGAGAATAAGTTTTTCTTACCAGATCTATGAGATATAGTCACTAATACATTTGGGGTCATTTTGCGACGGCTATGTGTCGCAATTGCGACAGCTATGTGTCGCAATAGCAACACCCATAGACGTCACTATTTTTTAGTCACAAATTGCGACGTCTATGGGTAGCCGTCGCAACTGCGACACATATCCCATCGCAATGTGACTAAGATTTGTTAGCGGCATGGCCGTTGCCCCCCCGTCGCATGGCTTCAGAGGGTGGTCGCAATCGCGACGGACCTCCCAAGCAATTGCGATGGGCACCTGCATCGCATTGTGACGGGTTGCCGTCGCAATTGCGACGCCCGTGGGTGGATTAAAAAAAATAAATTAATTTAATACATTGCTAATGAACCACATTAATGCTTTTTTCTTTCAACAAATGAGGACAGCCACTGTAAAGACAACATGATAATGTACACTCACTATAAGGACAGTCACAAATGAGGACATCTCACAGTGACTGTCCCTAGTGTAATTGCCACTTGAATGTATTGCTATTCAGCCACATTAATGCTTTTCTTCTTCAACAAATGAGGATAGTCACTGTAAAGACAACATGATAATGTACACTCACTGTGAGTGTACATTATCATGTTGTCTTTACAGTGACTATCCTCATTTGTTGAAGAAGAAAAGCATTAATGTGGCTGAATAGCAATACATTCAAGTGGCAATTACACTAGGGACAGTCACTGTGAGATGTCCTCATTTGTGACTGTCCTTACAATGAGTGTACATTATCATGTTGTCTTTACAGTGAGTGTACATTATCATGTTGTCTTTACAGTGTCAATATATGCATTATTACTTAAACTGAAGAGTACTCTAAATAATATGTCATTGTGGAGTTCTGATTGCTTCCAATTTGATATACGCTTGTTCTACTTATGTATCCAGCATCATGTAAGAAAAGTTGATGCTTTTAAATAGATTCATTTAGCCATGAAATGCCTGTGCATGTTACATACAAGATTCCAAGGCCCAAAACTGATTACTCATTATAATTCATGTATAGAATGATAATCAACCACAACGAGGCATGCGTAGGCGCTGCTTAGATTTTGAGGCATCAGAAGCTCGTAGAAGAAACTTGACCAATGGCTCATGGAATGCAACAAACTTATTGCCTAAAACAGGAGCATTGGTAACCACAGATGATGGTTTTGAAAAGAACACTTCACCATCAATGTCACGTGAGGGAACTGCAATTTCTGATGGCAAGTAACTTGTAGTATATAAGAGAGATGCAGGTACAGATGCTGGGAATACATTGCTAATGAACCACATTAATGCTTTTTTCCTTCAACAAATGAGGACAGTCACTTTAAAGACAACATGATAATGTACACTCACTATAAGTATAGTCACAAATGAGGACATCTCACAGTGACTGTCCCTTGTGTAATTGCCACTTGAATGTATTGCTATTCAGCCACATTAATGCTTTTCTTCTTCAACAAATGAGGATAGTCACTCTAAAGACAACATGATAATGTACACGGGCTGTAAGTGTACATTATCATGTTGTCTTTACAGTGACTGTCCTCCTTCAAGTGGCAATTACACAAGGGACAGTCACTGTAAAGGCAACATGATAATGTAGAGAAACGTTGTCATTTGTATTTTCAACAGTGCCGAGAGAGATTCCCTCCGCGAAATCACAGCTACAATTTCTGAGTACGTTGGGTTTATTTTTCTTTTGTCATTATTATGTAATCTGGTATTCAGCTGTTACAGAGCTAAAATACCCAGAAATGAGGACATATCTGTGTTGAATTTATTGTTAGCGGCTCTGGTTATTTAGAAGTTTAATTTTATTTGTTCACCTTTCAAGCACAAATGTTTTGTGGACTGTAACATCTTCATTGTTTCGGGTATGCAATGAAACAGCCATAACTTGCAACTACCTTCATGGTACTTGTGTACATTATCATGTTGTCTTTACAGTGACTGTCCTCATTCAAGTGGCAATTACACAAGGGATAGTCACTGTGAGATGTCCTCATTTGTGACAAGGACAGTCACACATGAGGACATCTCACAGTGACTGTCCCTTGTGTAATTGCCACTTGAATGTATTGCTATTCAACCACATTTATGGGCCCGTTTGGACCCCAGCACACAGTAGCATCTACAGAGAAGAATATCCCAGGTGTAACAAGTTGTAAGAATATACCAACAGTTCTAAGAAGTTCCCTAGCACATAGTAGCATCTACAGAGAAGAATATACAACATGAGGGCAGCCACTGTAAAGACAACATGATAATGTACACTCATTGTATGTGTACATTATCATGTTGTCTTTACAGTGACTGTCCTCATTCAAGTGGCAATTACAGAAGGGACAGTCATTGTGAGATGTCCTCATTTGTGACAAGGATAGTCACACATGAGGACATCTCACAGTGATCGATTGTCCCTTGTGTAATTGCCACTTGAATGTATTGCTATTGAACCACATTAATGCTTTTCTTCTTCAACAAATGAGGACAGTCACTCTAAAGACAACATGATAATGTACACTCATTGTAAGGACAGTCACAAATGAGGACATCTCACAGTGACTGTCCCTTGTGTAATTGCCACTTGAATTACAAAAGGGACAGTCATTGTGAGATGTCCTCATTTGTGACAAGGATAGTCACACATGAGGACATCTCACAGTGATCGATTGTCCCTTGTGTAATTGCCACTTGAATGTATTGCTATTGAACCACATTAATGCTTTTCTTCTTCAACAAATGAGGACAGTCACTCTAAAGACAACATGATAATGTACACTCACTGTAAGGACAGTCACAAATGAGGACATCTCACAATGACTGTCCCTTGTGTGATTGCCACTTGAATGTATTGCTATTCAGCCACATTAATGCTTTTCTTCTTCAACAAATGAGGATAGTCACTCTAAAGACAACATGATAATGTACACGGGCTGTAAGTGTACATTATCATGTTGTCTTTACAGTGACTGTCCTCCTTCAAGTGGCAATTACACAAGGGACAGTCACTGTAAAGGCAACATGATAATGTAGAGAAACGTTGTCATTTGTATTTTCAACAGTGCCGAGAGAGATTCCCTCCGCGAAATCACAGCTACAATTTCTGAGTACGTTGGGTTTATTTTTCTATTGTCATTATTATGTAATCTGGTATTCAGCTGTTACAGAGCTAAAATACCCAGAAATGAGGACATATCTGTGTTGAATTTATTGTTAGCGGCTCTGGTTATTTAGAAGTTTAATTTTATTTGTTCATCTTTCAAGCACAAACATTTTGTGGACCGTAACATCTTCATTGTTTCAGGTATGCAATGAAATAGCTGTAACTTGCAACTACCTTCACGGTACTTGTGTACATTATCATGTTGTCTTTACAGTGACTGTCCTCATTCAAGTGGCAATTACACAAGGGACAGTCACTATGAGATGTCCTCATTTGTGACAAGGACAGTCACACATGAGGACATCTCATAGTGACTGTCCCTTGTGTAATTTCCACTTGAATGTATTGCTATTCAACCACATTTATGGGCCCGTTTGGACCCCAGCACACAGTAGCATCTACAGAGAAGAATATCCCAGGTGTAACAAGTTGTAAGAATATACCAACAGTTCTAAGAAGTTCCCTAGCACATAGTAGCATCTACAGAGAAGAATATACAACATGAGGGCAGCCACTATAAAGACAACATGATAATGTACACTCATTGTATGTGTACATTATCATGTTGTCTTTACAGTGACTGTCCTCATTCAAGTGGCAATTACACAAGGGACAGTCACTGTGAGATGTCCTCATTTGTGACAAGGACAGTCACACATGAGGACATCTCACAGTGACTGTCCCTTGTGTAATTGCCACTTGAATGTATTGCTATTCAACCACATTTATGGGCCCGTTTGGACCGCGGCACATAGTAGCATCTACAGAGAAGAATATCCCAGGTGTAACAAGTTGTAAGAATATACCAACAGTTCTAAGAAGTTCCCTAGCACATAGTAGCATCTACAGAGAAGAATATACAACATGAGGGCAGCCACTGTAAAGACAACATGATAATTTACACTCATTGTATGTGTACATTATCATGTTGTCTTTACAGTGACTGTCCTCATTCAAGTGGAAATTACACAAGGGACAGTCACTGTGAGATGTCCTCATTTGTGACAAGGACAGTCACACATGAGGACATCTCACAGTGACTGTCCCTTATGTAATTGCCACTTGAATGTATTGATATTCAACCACATTTATGGTCCCGTTTGGACCGCGGCACATAGTAGCATCTACAGAGAAGAATATCCCAGGTGTAACAAGTTGTAAGAATATACCAACAGTTCTAAGAAGTTCCCTAGCACATAGTAGCATCTACAGAGAAGAATATACAACATGAGGGCAGCCACTGTAAAGACAACATGATAATTTACACTCATTGTATGTGTACATTATCATGTTGTCTTTACAAGGATAGTCATTTGTGACAAGGATAGTCACACATGAGGACATCTCACAGTGATCGATTGTCCCTTGTGTAATTGCCACTTGAATGTATTGCTATTGAACCACATTAATGCTTTTCTTCTTCAACAAATGAGGACAGTCACTCTAAAGACAACATGATAATGTACACTCATTGTAAGGACAGTCACAAATGAGGACATCTCACAGTGACTGTCCCTTGTGTGATTGCCACTTGAATGTATTGCTATTCAGCCACATTAATGCTTTTCTTCTTCAACAAATGAGGATAGTCACTCTAAAGACACAATGATAATGTACACGGGCTGTAAGTGTACATTATCATGTTGTCTTTACAGTGACTGTCCTCCTTCAAGTGGCAATTACACAAGGGATTTGTGTTTTCATTTGTGTTTTCAACAGCGCCGTAACCCTCCGTGAAATCACATCGGGATATAAGGGCAAAACAAACAAGAACATTGTCATTTGTATTTTCAACAGCACCGAGAGAGATAAACAAACTTAAAACTCAGACTTAAGAAAGATGAAGGCAATGCTTCAAAAGGCCGATGCCCTAAATATGGGAAAACACAATACCACCATTAAACGATGCCCTAGTCACCGTATCAATGCTGCCAGCTCCGTACCAGTATGCTGACTGCTCACTTTCATCCTGTGATAAAGGTAACTTCATTAATCATACTTGAAATGGCAGCATACGAACTAAAGCTGATGAACATTTATAAACTAAAAGTTTAAAACTATAGATTACAAATGTAGTAGTTTCATACGAAAAGAACTTGATGTCTGAAATTTACCATTAGAAGTATCCAAAGGAATACCACAGTACTGTTGAACTTGGAGAATCAGAGATGATCTACACAGCAAGGTTCAACAGCTGTAAGGACTGTTACACCATCTTTAGCATTTGAATACATTTTCTCCTTGGCTTCTGGTGGATCCTCAAAGACCCCCAATGACGTTTTCCCTACAATTATCAATTGTTTGTCAGTATGAGATATTAATAAATAAACATTAATCACAATATTAGGCAAACAATGTTCTTGATGTCTGAATCTAAATCATAGAAAGCTCTAATAAAGCAGTTCTCAGTTTCACATTAAACTAAGTTTCAATTTCAAATGGTTATAATAATTTTTGCAAGTTATAAGTAGCTGGTTACAGTATATGACATAAAAAGAAAAAAAATCATTTCTATTCTTTTCTTCTTTTTCTCTTTCAACGAAGCTTTTGCACCACACAAATGCATACCAAGAATTTCTCAGGAGGTTTCAAGACCATTGCATACCAAACTTCTTCTCTGTAGATGCTACTGTGTGTCATGGTCCAAACGGGTCCAAATAGACCTAGTGACTCTAGTAGGTCTCCAAAACCTGTTCTGCAGCAATAACTCTTCAATTTGACAAAGGACCTTATGAACTTATATGTTTTTTGAGTACCCTTTTTGATGTTCTAACAATCCTCCAACTCCCAGACCTTGACTCCACTCCAGCATATCAATGTCCTTATTGAGTCCGCAGACCTAATGCATGCCTTTGGGTGTGGGTTCCAAAACAAGGCATTGAAAATGGGTGCATGAAACCAAGATCAGAGTTTGAAGATGTCCACCATGCTCTAAAGATCTAGATTCAACAAGGTTTGAGGTCCTTTACTTGCCACTACCCTCTGATCTTGCATAATCCATCAACTCCTAGTCAAGAACATTGAGATTCTTGACCTAGGGCTTGCTCTTGAAATTCTCTGGCTTAGTATCCTATTCCAAAGCTTTTAAAATATGAAAATAAACCCCCTTAACTTGCATGTTACAAAGAACAGAGGATATCCTATGGTTTATTTGCAAGTTAAGGCCATTTGAATGCAATAACCCAAAAAATGAGGGTTTGACAGAACAACAGATAAGAAAAAGGAATAACTTTGATATAAGGTGTCTTGAATCTACCAAATAAACTCTCAAAGCATAAGATATAAATACTCTAACTTCCACACTGGTCTGCCCTCCCTTTCACATCCGTACACTGTACAGTGCTTGAAGGAAATGCACAAAAAAGGCTCTGAAATAGTAGCTCTATCTGACAGAGAGTCCATGGTAGGCTTCATGACTAACCTAGAGCACATTCCTTGTTATGGAGGAAGTTTGAATGGTGAAGAACTTATGGAATGGATAGAGGACCTAGATAACCATTTTGACTACAAGTATCTTATTAATAACCATTTTGACTACAAGTATCTTATGGATAGAGGACCTTGATAACCATTTTGACTCATTTAGTATCTTATTGAGCTTCACTTTGTTTCGAGAATATAGTTTAATATTCTCTACTAAAAAGGGCCAACCACGTGAAGGTGGAAGCTCATTTGGCCCCACCCCCCTCCCCCTAACATCACTCTACATTCCCCGTTAACATCTAACATTCATTCATTCTTTCAATTATTAATAAAATGTAACATTCAATCAATATCACATGATAACATTCATTAACACATTAGATTCGTTAACACACAACATTCATCAATATGAAAATAAACACATAATTCATGAACATTCATTAGCACATAATTAAATTCATTGAGACATAAAATTCAGTCATTATCAATTAAGGTATTTAGATGACAATCATTTCTTTTTTCTCTTTCTAATTTTTTTTTCTATGTAAGCTCTAAGAGGAGCATCAGTGTTATCATCAATACCCCCCTCATCAGTTGTTTTGTTCTTTGTTCTTGATGATCTCAAATTCCTATGCTGCTGCAAAGGGGGGTCCTCTACAATAACAAATAAAAGAGTTAAATTTAAAATATTTAATTATAATTGTTACAAGTATTTAATTATTTTAAAGAACATAACTGTGGCGCTCTTTAATTACCTGATCTGGCCACATCATTTTGTCTAGACTCAACCTCAACATGCTCATGAGCACCGACCCCTTGATCCTCTACAGTTGCTATACAAAATGTTACATTAATCCAAACACCAATTGTAATTACATATAAAAATTTTAATAGAAAATGTATACCTCCACCACTAGGATGCACATCATGCGAACCTTCATTATGCATAGATTGTGTAGAAGGATTGTCAGGCTGCATTCCAATATCCTACACATTGTTATCATTGCTTTCTTAAAATAGATATACTCACTTTATATTAGAACTTAACATCAAATAGACTAATTGGTAAAGTATTCAATTTGAAATAAATTTCATTTAGCTTATTTACCTGTGGCTCAGATGCATCATTATTTGAACCTTGCACACTGATTTCAGCTCGTAGCCGTTCAGCCACGGCTCTATAGCCTTGTTGGAAGCCAATTCTCTTGTCCTCTTCTGTGAGGCATCTATTGAACTCTGACCCCTACATTTTTTCTTGGTATGGTGAATTTTACTTGCACTGTTTGATCAAAAAAAATTTCCTTGCAATATATAAAAAAATTGATACAAGTTTTCATTTACTAATACTTACAACTCGTGCTTGAAGTTTGGAAAAACCACCAGAGCCGAGCTTGTGTGTCCCGTGCTTTTCTAATCTTGCCTTTGTTGCCTTTGATGTGTCAAGCAATCTATGAAAAGTTTGAAATATGTTAGAGACCAGTATAGGAAAAATTTAGAGGTTAATTAGTACATAATTACATTCTCAAAAGTATCACATACCTTGCTCTACTCTCTACTGGCGTAATTCCTTTTTTCATGTCGGCTTTATACTTTCCATCCAAAATCAAACCCTGCCACTCAGCCTCAAGAACACAGGGCGGACGCTCGTGCCTTGGGTTAACCTCTAAATATTTCCTGTACTGGTCCCTAATATACTTCAAACATAAACCAGCTCTTTCAAGGAGCTTGTTTCTCTCGAATGCACGAGGTCCAAAAAGCTAGGTCATACTATGTACAAGATCATCCTTCAACTTTTTATCTTGGTTATTCCACCTTTTAAGTAAAAAAAAACATGTTAGACTCATAAATGAAGAGAAGCTACCTTTAATATAGTTCAAGAAATTGATGAAAAGGAAAACTATTCTAGCAATGATATGAAATCAAAATAGTGGTTTGGGGTTTTAGTTAGGATATGATGTTCCACCATGTACGTATGGTGGGCCCAAATATCCGCAAACACTCGTCACCAAGTTTTCGCCAAAAAATATCATTCTCTACAAAATAATCATGGGATCATTAGTCGATGAAGAGTGATCAAAAACTAAATTACTATTATATCACTATAGAATAATAATAACTTTAAAGTACCTGGAAGTTTGGATACTTTTAAGGGAACGCCTTCATCGTCGCTGATGATCAATACGCAATCCTTCACCGTTCCCATACTAGGAACACGGGAACATCCAGGAAATGATGTTGCATCGGGACTTGTTGCATCTCCTATTGCAAAAAATGAAAACCATTATCAAATGCCTCCAAGAAATAATACTTCAAGGGAAATAAATTGGTGCAGAGCACCCATGGCACAAACACAATCAAGGGATCTACATCGTAAACACATAACACTTAAACACATAACAAAAGAGAGAAAAAGAGGGATTTGTGTACCAGTAGATGGTGCAACAGTTGGTGCATTTAGGCTGTGTGTTGTTGACATGGCAGTCAGCAAGACATTTGTGGCTGTCCTGGATGGAGGCGGCGTTGTCATATCATCATGGAAAGGAGCTGAAGAATAAAATTGTTAGAGCATGCATAAATATAGAACGCGTGGACTAGCATGGACAAGATTGTTAGAGCATTAAAAAAAAAGATTGTTCGAGCATGTATTGTCAATGATTATGATCATTCCTATATATATTCAGTGGAAAACACAAGTGGGGAATGGAACATGTGATCTACCTGAACCACTTGCAATACCGGCCTCATCATGGGAATGGGGTTCAAAATTACGCAAATAACTCTGTAAAGACAATGCATCCATATTTTAATTAATGTCATAAAAGAGCATAACATAAAAACCATTATTGAACTCTTGTAATAATTAAAAATTTCATTAATACTTACTTTAAAGTTTTCAGAAGTGCGCAACAACTCAGCTGCCCTGTCTTTTATTTCCTGAGTCTGAGGATGTATGGATACCAAACGTAGAAGTTCTTTCCCAATTTTCTTTAGCAGCTTTTTAATGGAACCGATCAGGTCATCGGTCTCTGCTAAATCAATAAAAAAAGGGTCCACAAGGGGGGACTCCTGAGGGACTGCAGGTTGCTTTCCCTCTCTCCGACCACCGGCCCTCTATGACAACAATAGTATTAGTATTATCAAAATTACTCCAAAACAATGAAGAAAATAACATTAAAAAAAATAACATTTTGCTTCTATCTAGTTTGCACAATTACAATGAGTTTTACCTGCTCATGTGTAGATGAGCTAGGAATATCGTCACCATCACCTTCGGGCGGTTGCTCCATATTGTGCCCCTGTGTCAAAGATCAAGTATAAAAATGTTAGCCAAAAATTTAATAACTAAATGGTATGTTGGAGTCATTGATTAGAAGTTGGTTTAATAGTATGTACCACCCCCATGATAGTAGCCTCGTTTGTATCTATGCGGTTCAAATTGTAATCAATAAGCAGCTCTTCCCCTGCACGTATTGATTTTATCGCACAGATGAATACACAATTTCCCTCGCGCGCCTCAAATATGCAATTGGGTTGCTTTATAGTTGACCCAGGTCATGTACTATTTATAAAACCCGCAATATTCCCTGTTACTTTTGGCCTTCCATCAATGTATATAGCCACACTTTTACTTTGATTATTGTCTTGCTGTTGTATATAATTTGCCGAGAGTGCATACCTACGCATACTTTTTTTATATTGAACAATATGCATCCAACTTTTGTAATCGTAACATGGTCCAACATACTCCATCAATTCAAAAACTTTGTTGTAAGACACCTTTATGCCATCCATAGAAAATAGGCCCAAACCATGTAATGATGATGGTGCTATGCGATATATCCTCTCATTAACACAAAAATCAGTGTTTATTGGAGGAAGTTCCTTGGGTACCCAATGTTTCTGTAGATGTTGGTACCTCAAGGGCACCTCGATGTCGCCTTTCATCTCATCATCATAAGAACATGACCCCCCTTGAGCAAGGAAAAATTTCATGTGTTTATTGAATTTCCTTCTAGTCCTTTGACCTCTAGTTAATCTCCCTATTCTAGATAAACTGCATGTCTCACTTTCCTCTTCTATTCCTATATTTCCCTCACTCGAGGAAGACACTTCTGACAAATACCTATTTGCTGGTACCTGCAAATGGGAGAGATCTTAGAAGACATCAATCTTACTATTGATAAGTGTATTAAATAGACTTTCTATAAGGTGTATTGACTTATACCTATCGATCCATGAGACTGTGCGGGATGCTCTTGAAAGGGGTTCAATTTCCTGCAAATGTAATTCAATTATCGTGAGCATAATCACATCATAATCATAATCACATCCATCATAAGCATCACATAAAAATTAAAAACATTAAAATGTACACATTATAACACTTATAGCTTTTAAATAGATAATGAATAAACTATGTAACCATTTAAGACAAATATATTTCTATCAAGAAATGAATATTAAATACATTAAGGATTGATGGCATACCTTTAAATTTCATCATCATCATCCTCATCATCAGCATCATCATCATCATCATCATCATCATCCTCGTCATCTTCGTCATCATCATCGTCCTCGTCCTCGTCGTCATTGTCGTCATCATCAACATCAACATCATCTTCATCATCATCATCAGTAGCAGCATCATCTTCTTCTTCTTCTTCATGAAAATTTGTCTCAGGAACATCATCCAATAATTGTCGATCGTGATCATCATCTACATCATCTTCTACTTCTTCGGTATCTTCTTCTTCCATCGCATTATACTTTATCGGCCTTCCTCTCGGTTCATGTCTAACAACAAATGACCAACCCGGTTTATGTGAAACCTCTGAGTAAAATACCTGTTCACATTGGCTTGGAAGAACATAGGGCTCATCCCCAACTGGCTCAAACGACCTTGTATTAACCATTGTAAATCCATTATCATGTTCAACAACAGTTCTATTAGGATCATTTGGATTAAGTCGTAGCCTGTACCATTTGACAACGAAGAGTACTAATTTGAAGGAACTAAAGTCGCACTCAAGTATATCATCCAAAATGCCATAGTATTGATTTTTAGACTCTTGAGGATCTAAGTCATTTCTAGATGAAATATTAGTCACTTGAAAGACTGCAGTTATTCCAGAATCACAAGTTTTCTTCGTGTCATCCAACACTTTGACGCGAAATTTTTGACCATTACAGAACATACCCTTGTGGTGTTTAACCTACAATAATATGTGAAACATGTCAAAATTATTATATCATGAGTTGATAAACATACGGGTGATTAATAATTTTGTACGTACCTGGAAATCTCTTAAACCATATGCTAAATCTATTTCCCTTTGCGTAACATTAGAATCTCCATTACGATGAGCTTCTTTAACCAATGAAGATACACCTTCCCATGTTAATGTGTGACCAGAATGTTGACATCGTTCAATCCATACCGTCATCCAATCAAGATTGTTTGCAATATACAAATGTAGTGCATCCCACTCTCGAGCAACTGTACAAAAAAAAAATAGACGACTTACAACTGATTTATTTTGAAGATTAAGAAATAATTTATTACAATAACATCTTATAATTTATTACCTGTCACTTTCCTCAATCTACCTTTCCCCATCAAGTACTCCCCTTTGAATTTTTTAAAAGGGTCGAGATCCCAAATGCGATCTACATGGATATTTGAAGCAAACTTAGGAAGATATTCAGTAATGTACACCATAGTCTGGTATACCATGTATCCCTCTACCATAGAACCCTCAGGATGTGCTTTTTGTCGAACCAAAGCCTTCAAAGATTTCAAGTGCCTCTCAACCATCCACATTGACCTAGTGTGTGCAGGTCCACACAATTCAATCTCCTCAACTTGGTGTATGAGGTAGTGTTCTTGTGCATTGAAAAAAGTTGGAGGTAGACACTTTTGCATTTCACACAATAAATGAGAAATTCTTCTCTTCCAATAGTTTATATCTTCTTTATGGATTTCTTTAGATGACAACCACCTACATTAAGAGATTCAAGTCACAAAAAATATATAAATACGAGACTTTACAAAATAATATACAATAGATTACATAGCAAGAAAAACAAATCGCGAATATAATAAATATATACAACAAATTGAATAGATATTACTGCTTACCTCATGTATTTTCCAAGATCATATATCACTTGTTTGATGTTATTGTTGAAGTGCTCTGGGAGAGATAGAGGTAGCACGTACTGCAGTAATTATAAACCAATCATTTCATTATTTTCTAACATAACATAATGAATAGTACACGTAGTTTATGAATATATTGTAAATACAGAAGAACATAACTTACCTTGATGAAAGTATGCCAATCATGCATTTTGAGCCCTGGCCCAAATTCACTTTTCTTTGATATGAGATTGCTTATGTTCCCAGCAAATCCTGTGGGAAATCAAATTTTTCGTATGACTTCTTTTATGGCATCACTTTGCTGCTCCGTTAATAACCAAGGAAGGGCACTTATATTAATCTGATCTCTATTGCTATTTGAGTGAATGAAATTCTTCAGTGCATGATTGGATTCATGAATGTCATTACAAATTTTGACAATTTTTTCTTTGTCATGCCTTCCATCCAGTATTTTCCACAATGTCTCTATTATATTCTTTCCAACATGCATAAGATCAAACAAATGCACAATTTGTAGGTCCTCGTAGTAGGGCAACCTACTAAATTGTCTGGGATAGCTTTTTAGTCCCTTTGGAAGGTTGTCAGTAGTGCCTTGACGACCTTCACGATCATCAATTACATAATTAGTAAACAAAAATCACAATAGAAATATATAAATTACAAACATAAACCATTAAGTGGAACGACATTACCTCGACGATTAATTCTATTATATTCCAACTTCCATAGGCGAGGTGTCATTCTTCGTGGCTTTGATGTAGTCTCTTCTTTCCCATTGAAAAGATGTTTTTCCATACTTCGATACTTATGATTCCTGTGGAGGAAGTGTCTGTACTCATCAAACACATGCTTTCCTAAACTTTTTGAATGACGAGATTTCATCTTTGGACCACAAACTGGACATGCAAATTTTCCCTTTGTTTGAAGACCTACAAGATAATGATATAATTGGATTATTAAATATGTTGATTTTTATAATTAGAATTATCATGCGCAACTTGAATTCACTATAACATACCACAAAAATGTGTTAGCCCTGGGGCATCATGTATTGTCCATACAAGTATTGCATGGAATTGAAATTGTCTTTGTCCTATTGGTCTAGACACGTCATACATAGTGACACCATTCCATAACTCCACCAACTCGTCAATAAGAGGCTCAATATATACATTCATATCTTTAACTTGATATTTACCTACTTGAATGAACAGTAACATTACATAATTATTGTGACCATTTTACTGTAAGATTTGTAAGTACATGTAAATTAATAACTATCAAATGATAAAATACCTGGAACAATCATTGCCAACATAATGTGCTCCCTCTTTATTGACATCCACAGAGGAATGTTATTGTTGATAACAAAAATAGGCCACACCGAGCAAACAGATCTCATCTCTCCAAATGGATTGACACCATCCGCTGCCAATGAAAGCTTGAGATTACGAGGTTCTTCTTTGAAGTGTTGCCACTTTTCCTCTATGTGCATAAATGTCGAACCATCCGCAGGGATTCGAATAATTTCATCTCGACTTCTATTGCGTGCATGGTAATCCATAAATTGTGCCAAGCTAGTACACCTGAATAATTGTCGCATCC
The DNA here is from genome assembly GCA_027943335.1 of Chamaecyparis obtusa. Taxonomy (NCBI): domain Eukaryota; kingdom Viridiplantae; phylum Streptophyta; class Pinopsida; order Cupressales; family Cupressaceae; genus Chamaecyparis; species Chamaecyparis obtusa. The sequence continues at coordinate 134,319 of BSBK01000515.1, read as the reverse complement.
GTGGAATAATGGGGATGTAACGAAGAACCTTCTGAGGCACCTTTTTTGTTATTCGATCTGTTCGATATCTACTCGTATGACATAAAGGGCATTGTGTTGCAAATTCATGTTCTTTATAATATATAATATGATCATTGGGACAAGCATGTATTGCTTGATACTCCATTCCAATATCTTTCATAATAGCAGATAATTCTCGATATGAGCGAGGTAGAATATTTGATGGTGGTAACAAAAACTCGCCTATCAATCTACAGCAAAAAATATAAGTTGTTAATATAAACAATATTAGTGGTACATTATTCACCCTTTGTTAACTATAAAGACATATATGACATACCTTAACATACGTGACATTGTTATGTTGGATAAACCATTCATAACCTTCAAGTTCAACAACAACAATACAGCAGAGAGAAGAGTTGTTTGGGAGTCTTTGTATAGGGGCTCGTATGCCTTCTCAAGTAGAGGTACATCAAGGCTATCATCATCATCATGATCAGATCCGCTTGGACTAAATGTGTCATGGATCAATGTATTTATACCATCATCTTCAATTGTGTTTTTTGGCGCATGATCGTCATCTTCCATGGGATCATTATCTTCACCTTGGATATTCGCACCCCCATGTTCCTCCAAATCATGTACTTCCCTGGGGAGATCAACCTATATAAAATTGATTAACATAAATAAACCATGATCTTCAACTCATCATCAAGTGATTTCATATGTATATAAATTGTTAAAATGATATAATGAACAACTTACCAGTGGATGATAGTCATGCCCCCCTTCAATGTGACCATTCTCCCTACAATGTCTCTTAACTGTTTTGATTAGCAATCTTCTACGGTTTAAGCCCTTACAAATTTTGCAGGGACAATAACATTTTCCATCACCTTTTCTTTTCAAGTTAGACCACAATCTAGCGATTGTCTCCCTATTTTGTTCTTCACTTATATTATCTGACATGATCGTTCTTCGCAGGAAGCAAAAATTGGGCTATGAAAACTTTGGTCTACAACTTTCAGTGACTAAGAAAAATTGTCAAAAGTACACAAATCTTCTTAGACCTATCCTTTAATATTTTAAAAGTCTAGTTAAAATATACATTAGATTAAAAAATATACAATTTTCATGCCTGAGCGCGCGGCTACGACTAGTGCAATGGTCTTCTTGCTTAGCTCTAGAAGCTCTCTAGCAATCAAAACATATAAGCTACAAGGCCTAACAGCAATTTCAAAACATATAAGCTACAAGGCAAGACATATTACATGACATGGAAAAAGGATTAAAATATACATTAGATTAAAAAATATACAATTTTCAAACCTGAGCGCGCGGCTATAGCTCGTGTAATGGTCTTCTTGCTTAGCTTTAGAAGCTCTCCAGTAATTAAAACATATAAGCTACAAGGCCTAATAGCAATTTCAAAACAAGGGTCATCAAAAGAACCAAAAACAATGTGTGCAAACAATACCTTGTGAAGTGGTATAGACAATTAGAAGATGCTACTATGTGCTAGGGAACTTCTTAGAACTGTTGGTATATTCTTACAACTTGTTACACCTGGGATATTCTTCTCTGTAGATGCTACTATGTGCCATGGTCCAAACGGGCCCATAAATGTGGTTGAATAGCAATACATTCAAGTGGCTTACACAAGGGACAGTCACTGTGAGATATCCTCATGTGTGACTGTCCTTGTCACAAATGAGGACATCTCACAGTGACTGTCCCTTGTGTAATTGCCACTTGAATGAGGTCAGTCACTGTAAAGACAACATGATAATGTACACATACAATGAGTGTACATTATCATGTTGTCTTTACAGTGGCTGCCCTCATGTTGTATATTCTTCTCTGTAGATGCTACTACGTGCTAGGGAACTTCTTAGAACTGTTGGTATATTCTTACAACTTGTTACACCTAGGATATTCTTCTCTGTAGATGCTACTGTGTGTCGTGGTCCAAACGGGCCCATAAATGTGGTTGAATAGCAATACATTCAAGTGGCAATTACACAAGGGATAGTCACTGTGAGATGTCCTCATGTGTGACTGTCCTTGTCACAAATGAGGACATCTCACAGTGACTGTCCCTTGTGTAATTAAGTATTGTGGGGAAGCATTTTAAATGACCAAAGCCGCTAACAATAAATTCAACACAGATATGTCCTCATTTCTGGGTATTTTAGCTCTCTAACAGCTGAATACCAGATTAAATAATAATGACAAAAGAAAAATAAACCCAACGTACTCAGAAATTGTAGCTGTGATTTTGCAGAGGGAATCTCTCTCGGCGCTGTTGAAAACACAAATGACAACCTGCTTGATTTCGCAGAGGGAATCTCTATCGGTGCTGTTCAAAACACAAATGACAACCCGCTTTGTTCAAAACACAAATGATAACCCGCTTGATTTCGCAAAGGGAATCTCTCTCGGCGCTGTTGAAAACACAAATGACAACGTTCCTTTTTTTTTTTGCACTTATATCCCGACCAACATAAGGTCCATTTGTAATACAACATGATAATGTACACTTACAGTGAGTGTACATTATCGGGTTGTCCTTAGAGTGACTATCCTCATTTGTTGAAGAAGAAAAGCATTAATGTTGCTGAATAGCAATACATTCAAGTGGAAATTACACAAGGGAAGTCACTATGAGATGTCCTCATTTGTGACTGTCCTTACAGTGAGTGTACATTATCATGGTGTCTTTAGAGTGACTGTCCTCATTTGTTGAAGAAGAAAAGCATTAATGTGGTTCAATAGCAATACATTCAAGTGGCAATTACACAAGGGACAATCACTGTGAGATGTCCTCATGTGTGACTGTCCTTGTCACAAATGAGGACATCTCACAATGACTGTCCCTTGTGTAATTCAAGTGGCAATTACACAAGGGACAGTCACTGTGAGATGTCCTCATTTGTGACTGTCCTTACAATGAGTGTACATTATCATGTTGTCTTTAGAGTGACTGTCCTCATTTGTTGAAGAAGAAAAGCATTAATGTGGTTCAATAGCAATACATTCAAGTGGCAATTACACAAGGGACAATGTCATGAGCCGTGACATATTGAACTTAGTATAATAATAAAATGATTAGATGATATATAATAATCTATTATTAACGGTATATAACAATAATATATAATTATTATCAAAAGATAATAATAATATATAGTTAGCATAATAAGTAATATGTTAATTAAATAATATTAAAATATTAATAAATAATATAATTATGATTATAATTATAATATAAATTAATAATAAATAATTATTAATAAATTATATATATTATATTATAATAATATATTAAGTAATAATATTAAATCAATTATTGATATAATAATTTTAATATATAAATAATATTAATAAACCTCTCAATATAAAACAATATGTTATCACTATAATAATATTTATTATAATATTATTAATATTACTAACATCATTAATTATAATATTTAATAATAACAATAACATTAATAATAATAATAATAATAATAACGTTTAAAGCAATATCGAATATCTGTAATCGATATACATCTACATTAAACATCTGCATTATCTATCACGATGAGGAATGAAGAAGTGATACAACAATCACTAGTCATTACACATCGATACCATGAGAGGATGATTAATGAACCAAATACTATGAAGTCAAGATCAACATGATATGAATAAGGGATAGGTCGCTATGTGTTTCAGAAGATGTATTGATAAGCAAGAAGGATAAGCATTCATATATTATAAATAATCATTAATTGCACAAGTTTAGACAATGACATATACGATAAAGCAATATCAAACATGAAGACCCGCTAGCAAATATGCACCATCACTTCCTATGTTATCATGACAATAACATAAACTAGATTGAATTCTACTATCTATATCAATAGACACCACATAGGAGGATATCGACTAAAGGATTGAAAGATTATCGATTGTCTGAGATAAACCACATCTTGTAGAAACACAAAAGCATCAGTGATTATATCACAAGCTATTGATGAATGAGGCATCAGTCATGGATAATAAGTACAATGTATCCTTAAGTATTAACAGGAATGGAAGTCAATTTGAAGATCAAACTCTATTACCAGCAATCAACCAATAAATGGACAATTATCAGAAAATGATATCGACTTATATCAGAGTAGAAAGATTGGATATCATCATAACAATATGGGATAAGGCAAGAGTTAATATCGATTGACTAAATACTAATGATAGTTAGACCAAACTAATACAAACACAATGGATGTTAACAATTGGTTGCACTACCAATTAGGGAAGATTACCTTCATAAAAAGATTTGATATTGAGTCAATCTGGGAGTTATCTATGATCAGAAAATAATGAAATAATATTATGTGAACTGTCGGATTATGGAAAGGTGTGCTTAACAAAGGGACATGGAGGAAGAAACAAGACACGTCTCATTCATAGCATCTCTTCATTTGTTAAAGACAATATAAGAATGCATTCTCGTTAGTCACTCAAGGCATCATTAGAACTTTATTTACTTATCCATATTTGGATATACTCAATAGAGCATCTGCCTTTGGCAGTTTGGTTTCAAGTTTATCATTGCAGATCAGAGACAACACCATGATTGCACAGATAGAAAGGATAGTCAGAAACAACATCAATATTTGAAGTTGCAAGCATATAATTCAGAATCTGAAATAGCAACATATCACTCATAGCGATATTACACATTTTCATAATTACATCATCATATCAGACACAGCAAATACATTGCTGTAAGCAATACTTATTGATTGTATATCGATATTGTTTATATCAGACATACCATCATTATACTATCACTATAAGTGATAGGAAACATCATATTCATAGCATATTTCATATCATTATATCCGACAGTGCTATTAAACATATTGGTATCAATATCATCTTGCACACATATTGTGATTGAATCTGAAATAGCGGTTGATATCTTAAGTAACCTCCATTACTTAGTTTAATTGTAAGCATTTGATAGAGTAAGTCTGAGAAGTGGAGTAATTGTTCCTGTTTTCCAAGTTAGCCAAAAAGGGGACATTACAGACAATCACTGTGAGATGTCCTCATGTGTGACTATCCTTGTCACAAATGAGGACATCTCATAATGACTGTCCCTTGTGTAATTCAAGCGGCAATTACACAAGGGACAGTCACTGTGACATGTCCTCATTTGTGACTGTCCTTACAGTGAGTGTACATTATCATGTTGTCTTTAGAGTGACTGTCCTCATTTTTTGAAGAAGAAAAGCATTAATGTGGTTCAATAGCAATACATTCAAGTGACAATTACACAAGGGACAATCACTATGAGATGTCCTCATGTGTGACTATCCTTGTCACAAATGAGGACATCTCACAATGACTGTCCCTTATGTAATTCAAGTGGAAATTACACAAGGGACAGTCACTGTGAGATGTCCTCATTTGTGACTGTCCTTACAGTGAGTGTACATTATCATGTTGTCTTTAGAGTGACTGTCCTCATTTGTTGAAGAAGAAAAGCATTAATGTGGTTCAATAGCAATACATTCAAGTGGCAATTACACAAGGGACAATCACTGTGAGATGTCCTCATGTGTGACTGTCCTTGTCACAAATGAGGACATCTCACAATGACTGTCCCTTGTGTAATTCAAGCAGCAATTACACAAGGGACAGTCACTGTGAGATGTCCTCATTTGTGACTATCCTTACAGTGAGTGTACATTATCATGTTGTCTTTAGAGTGACTGTCCTCATTTGTTGAAGAAGAAAAGCATTAATGTGGTTCAATAGCAATACATTCAAGCGGCAATTACACAAGGGACAGTCACTGTGAGATGTCCTCATTTGTGACTGTCCTTACAATGAGTGTACATTATCATGTTGTCTTTAGAGTGACTGTCCTCATTTGTTGAAGAAGAAAAGCATTAATGTGGTTCAATAGCAATACATTCAAGTGGCAATTACACAAGGGACAATCGATCACTGTGAGATGTCCTCATGTGTGACCTTTGTGAAGGCAAGTGCCAATTTGTACCCAAAGTTACCAATATTGTGGCAAAAGTGGGAATGAAGCATTTAGGGGTCAAATTGGGCAATGAAGTGTAGAAGTGGCCTATGTGAGGTCTAAATAGCCTAACTAAGTCATGGTTAGGGTCTTATGGTGTTTGAACAATAAGTTTTGAACCAAAATCCCAAAGGTTGTAACAAGTTGTCAATGTTGTCATTCACAACATTGACAACATTTGTGCAAGGGAGCATTTTCGAGTAAGATGGTTATGTAACTATATGAAACCATTGAATTAGGCATCAGATCAACTATAAGAGGCCTCCATCGATCTGTGCAAAAGGTTGGGGGGAAAAACATTTGGAATTAAGAAGATTTGTAGAGTAACACGGTTTTAGTGAATTCTTGAGTTTTTTTGTTTCTTTGTTTTCAGTTGATTAATGGATTAGATAGCTCGCAGTGTCTATTGGAAAAGTTAGTACAAGTTGTTTTTTTATTCTGTGTTGTGTTTTTTTTGAGTTTTGAAGCATTCCAACTAGTTTGTTAATTCTTTTGTTAAGTACCCTATCATTGGTTTGAACCAGGCAGGTTGAACAAATGGAGTCTTAGCTCATCATTCCATTGTCAATTTTGTACGGGCTCTTGGAATGGGTGAGGAGACTCCATGTACTATATGTTTGGAAGGAGGGGCCCTGGGAAGCTCATTTTCTATGTTTGCAATAATGTCCTAGGTGAGTCAGTTGAGCACAGTTAGGGATGACAAATCATTACAAGAAGATTACAACAAGTTGAATACATTGGTTGCTTCAACTAAAATCTCATGGAGAGGTAGACACACATCTAAAGAAGCCCCAAGTCAAATTAGAAGATTGGGTGAGTTTCTTTGGCTGCTAAGAAAACAAACTCTTAGTCAGACTGTCCAAGTTGTGTCAAAATACTTATTTTCAGGCATGGCTGTAGCAGTTGGTGTACAAAAAATCTAGGAGGAGAAGACCTTAGATATCTTGGAGTTCTCAATAAAGGGCATCTGAATCCTAAGCCCTTTAGGTGGCTTAATATAAACAAAAAGGCTTGACAAAGGCCTAATTGCTAGCAGCCTATTTTTGGGTGCAATTGGCATGCATGGTTTGATGAACCGGATTGAAGTACTGATGAAAAGTATAGGTGAAGGAGTAATATTGAAACAAATAGAGGTCCTAGTGGCCAGCCTCTCCATGGAGTAAAGTTCTAGTTGAATGTGTTTCAATTTGTGAAGACAAGACTAGGAGTGTCCTAGTAGCTAGATTGGTATTGAGCAGAGTTCATTGTATTTCTTGTTGGTGTGCACTAGTTGAAGGAGTGGGATCTTGGGTAGAGATACCTAAAGAGTGTAGGGATAGTTAAGTACCCTATCAAGTCAAAACATTGGCCTAAAGAGACCCTAGTGAAGGATAGGGAGTGAGCAAGACAAAGTGTTACATCAATTAACAAGATCATTTTTTGGTAATTGTGTACATTATCATGTTGTCTTTACAGTGACTGTCCTCATTTGTTGAAGAAGAAAAGCATTAATGTGGTTCAATAGCAATACATTCAAGTGGAAATTACACAAGGGAATATCACTATGAGATGTCCTAAGTGTGACTGTCCTTGTCACAAATGAGGACATCTCATAGTGACTGTCCCTTGTGTAATTGCCACTTGAATGAGGACAGTCACTGTAAAGACAACATGATAATGTACACAAGTACCATGAAGGTAGTCACAAGTTAGGGCTGTTTCATTGCATACCCGAAACAATGAAGACATTACAGTCCACAAAACGTTTGTGCTTGAAAGATGAACAAATAAAATTAAACTTCTAAATAACCAAAGCCGCTAACAATAAATTCAACACAGATATGTCCTCATTTTTGGGTATTTTAGCTCTCTAACAGCTGAATACCAGATTACATAATAATGACAAAAGAAAAATAAACCCAACGTACTCAGAAATTGTAGCTGTGATTTCGCGGAGGGAATCTCTCTCGGCGCTGTTGAAAACAAAAATGACAATGTTCTTTTTTTTTTTTCCCTTATATCCCGATGTGATTTCGCGGAGGGTTACGGTGCTGTTGAAAACACAAATGACAATGTTCCTTTTTTTTTTGCCCTTATATCCCAACAACATCGCAATTGCAAGTTAGGGCTGTTTCACTGCATACCCGAAACAATGAAGACGTTACGGTCCACAAAATGTTTGTGCTTGAAAGATGAACAAATAAAATTAAACTTCTAAATAACCAAAGCCGCTAACAATAAATTCAACATAGATATGTCCTCATTTCTGGGTATTTTAGCTCTCTAACAGCTGAATACCAGATTACATAATAATGACAAAAGAAAAATAAACCCAACGTACTCAGAAATTGTAGCTGTGATTTCGCGGAGGGTTACGGCACTGTTGAAAACACAAATGACAACGTTCTTGTTTTTTTTGCCCTTATATCTCGATGTGATTTCGCGGAGGGTTACGATGCTATTGAAAACACAAATGACAACGTTCTTATTTTGTTTGCCCTTATATCCTGATGTGATTTTGCGGAGGGTTACAGCGCTGTTGAAAACAAACATGACAACGTTCCTTTTTAATTTTGCGCTTATATCCCGACAACGTCGCAATTGCGACAGTGACAAATGTATTGTCGTCGCAAATTGCGACGGTGTCGGGCTATATTTGAAAAAAAAAGGGCAAAACCACATGACATTTGCCTGCCGTCGCAAATGGCCATCGCAATTTCACCCCAAATGTATTAGTGAGTCTTCGGAAGGTATGCGAAGACAGTAAAACAGTGTAATAGGGTATATGAATAGTTGCGAAGATTAAGGAGAGCATAGTGGATATGCTAACATGCTAAGACAAGTGAATACAACATACTACCAACTCTTTGGTAATATAAGATCGCCGACTCCATAATTATCATTTGCATAAGTTATTGATATATTTTGTATGGTATTTGTGAAGCCGACTTGAAGACTGATTTTGTATAAGTATAGATTGATTTTGTGAAAGTGAAGTATGGTTATGATTATGATGATGGAGTAAGTTTATAAATGTAAGAGAAGAGATCAGATGTGAGACTAGTAAGAGTCTGAGCAATAACTGGAACTATCTAAGCAAGATAAGTGCTTGTATTGTTCATCTGAGACAAGTATTGATTGTAAGATCAGTGTGCTCACCATCTTTAACCAAGTTTTTTGTATACCCCTAACATGGTTTTTAATTCCTCTAACAAGGAAATGTACTATGTAACAATCAGCTCCTAATAGGGTGAGATCTCCTAACAGTGATATTATATTTTAGTACATATTTGTGGGTACCATCCCCACTAAGGTTTTCCCTTTGGCCAGGGTTTCCTCAAGAAAAAATCATGGTGTAATGAGTAATGTGTTATTCTTATATGTTCTTTTCATTTATGCATTACTTTAGATTGTTTATAATTATTTAAAGTTGAAAAGATCAAAGTTCTATAATATTGATTCACCCCCCCTCTCAGTATTTCCTAAACCTAATAATTGGTATCAAAGCTATTGGCCCTTGGAGAGAAAGCTTAACAACTTAATGGAGATGAGAATGGATTCTGAATATTTGCAAGATAACTTTGAAGCTGCACTTGAAGATCTGGATAAGATGAAAGCTGAGAATGGAAAACTAAAATTTAAATTAAGAAGAGAAGAAGGTTTCATGAGGAAACTAAAATAACAACTTGAGATTGTAAATATTTAGAGGAAAAACCTTATGGAGAAGATCAAAGAAAGTTCAGACATTGATACATCAGAAAAAATAAAGAAGTTGGAGCAAGAAAAAGAACAAATTAATATTTTGATGATTAAAAAGATTCAACATGAAAAGGATGAAAGAAAGAAAGTTGAAGAGTCACTAAAAGAGTCTAACAAGAAGATAAGTGAAATGAAGAATAAACTTGACCAATGTAAAGATAAATATGAGGAATTGGAAAAATATAATTAGATCATTAAAGGTGAACTCACTCAAGCCAAATTACACATTGATAAATTGCACATGAGTAGTGATAAGATTTATGAACAAAGAGGAATACAAAAGCCTAAAGGAGATATGACTAGAGTTGGATTCAATGAAGTGGAAAGTTCAAAAACCCAAGAAGAAGCAAATGAAGAAAAGATAGAAGAGAGACCTACTCTTGAAGAAAGAGCTTATCATGGAGAACCTAGAGAACAATTCAGACCCTTGAAAGGGAGATGTTTTGGATGCAACGAAGCTGGACACATGAAAATAGATTACAGAAGTAAAGGTAACTCTAAGCACTTTACTAGTTACTATTTTAATTGCTATGAATATGGACACAAGAAAGTGTTAGGAATAGTCCAAGAGATAACTAAGAGGGGGGGGGGGGGGTGAATCAGTTATCCACAAGTTTCAATTCTTTGTCCAATTAAGTATAATTAAACATAAAGCATAATCACAATGATAGAACACTTGAACACAACAACAATATTTTGGTTACAGGGAAACCCAAATAGGTAAAAACCTTGGTGGGAATTTACACCCACTAATATTTTTTACTAGTGTATTATGATCCTTGTTAGAAGATCCTTAACCCTGTTACGAGTTTATTTACAATATGTTTAGTATAGTAGACCTGGTCAAGGGTTAGACCCTGTTAGGATTATTTTATAAGTAACCCTGTTAGGGGTGAGGACGCACTATCTGAGAGCACACTGCTCAAATGGGAGAAGGCTACAACCTTCTGAATAATAGATACACACTATATCTAGATCTTGGTGAACTACGCTTTGACCTACTATCTGGATCAGTTCCAATGTATAGCACAAATACTTTACTTAGTCACATAGACCTTCTTCTAATGGCTCAACACTTCACACACTCTACTCTTCTCTACACAATCAAATCTAAACCACACTCTAGCAATTACAAATGATTTCCTATAAATATCTTTCCTCTAAATGATATAATCAAGTTGTCCCATTAGAACCACCTTGAAATAATATTAGAGAAGTCATAAAAAACTCCAATAATAATTTAGTCAGCTCTACGAAGCACACAACACATTCTGGGACTTGTCTAATAATGATGATTGTAGACACACACTACACACTGTCAGCCCTACCAAAATAACTAGATCTTTCTCCTCAAGATAAATTACATCATGCACTCTTAACCAAACATTACTAACTCTTTTCCAATAATTAATCCAAGGGCTCATACCAAAATGATAGGTTCTACTCCAGAACCAATAAAATCTCTGTCAGTTCTTCTGAATAAACACGGGAAACTACTACTATTGAATAGAGATAGTATAACTTCACTTCTACTGATCATCAGACTCTGTGTCCATGAATGTAACATCACTAGAATGTCTCCATCACATATCCAAATGCACAAGGCTCCATGATAACTATATGGACAATCATTCACCGAACACTGTCTGTAACTCTATCAGGAACACTGCTGACACAAGCTGCTATATAACTGTATGTACTAAGCATTAACCTTTTCATCCATGATATCATGCTGATAACATGTCCATGCAACATATACTCAAAGCTTACTACATAAGTCTTCAATGCATGCTACTTACCATATGTTGTCATCAATGACAAAGATATAGTCAACACTGACTTGCTGGAAAATCTCCAACAGAAAGAAGATTGTAGAAAACCTAATTAGTCCAGGTATAAGAAAGACTATATCAGAGAAGAAACAATAGCTAAGATCACATGTCAAAAATTTAATAACTTTGGGCATTCAATAAGGTAATGTAAATTATATACTAATCAAGATAGAAGGAGACCACCTACTTGTTACAAATGTAATAATCTAGGTCACATTGCAATGTTTTGCAGATATAATGGAGAAGATAACAGAAGAGGACCAAGAAAATCTAGTGAACCAAGAGGACCACCTCCTGTGGTTATAAAGAAAAATGTTGGTGATAGTGGTAATAGTCTTAATGAGTACATGGATGAATTTGGAAATCATTTCAAGAAATAAAAAGGAAGGAGGATGATCAGATATGGAAAGTGAAATTTTTAAACAAAGAAGTGGTTCAGGGAGAGATAGTAGATGATGTTGTGTCTTCGCATGATGAGTTCTTTGAGGTATCGATCTTGAAGGCTGCATGGATTTATGGGGAGCATTGGATGTAGTGAACAAAAATTAGCCAACCCCTCTATATGTGGAGTAAGCTCATGCAAGATTAGTAATGATGTGTATAGATGTTGTGGAATCTGTGGATGAGAGTGTAACACTTGGAGACTCATCTCCTATGTTCATGAGTTTTTTATCAACTCGACTTCATGTGAAGTTGAGCTACCGGTGTTTAATACACACACTTAGCTTGCGATGGATAAAAGGACTTAAAGGAGCTTAAATCTACACCATTTGTTGATCAGTGCTTAATGAGAACATAGTAGAGAAGGTTATCAATCATCTGGCAGAGTGGTTAAGTGATCGCGTGAAGCAAAGCATCAAATTCAGATGTGTTAAGTTATTTAGACATAATCTCTATGAGAAGTCATAGATGAACTAGTAGTTTATGATGTTTTAGATAGACCTAGGTATAAATTCAAGAGGAATCCATTCAAATCCTATGAGGATGATTTGCAAGGAGCATTTTCACAAACTCCTGTAGGCGTGTTGCACGTAGAAGATATTAGGGCATACATACACTGCAAGTATGAGATTATTGGGGAGGTTAACATCTTCAGTGAATTGAATAGTATGATTGCATCTGATGGATCTATGGTAGAATAATTTAAGCACCTAAAGGATCATTCAATCCTTAAGCTAACCTGACTCATAGAATTCATTGAAGTTGAATGGTTTAAGATTATTCTTAGTAGAGTTCATGACCAGTTTTTGTGGATAGGTGAACAACCTATTAAGATATGTGCACAGTTGATTCATGGTATCACAAACCTTGACAATGAAGGTTCCCTACCTATAGCAGAAAAGATACTAAAGAAACTAGCAGAAACCCTAACACACTCTATGTGGGATAAGAGGGAAATGATAGTAAATGATATTTATTTGCAAGATGTCAGATTGGTAGCATTGTTTCTAGGCTACAAGTTATTTCACAGTAGAAGACCTGATTCTATATCTACTACAGTCATCATGATGGCATACATAATGGTAAAAGAGAATAAGAAGTATAATCTTTGTGAAATTCTAGCTCTACAATTTATTGAGAATGTGAAGGCTATAAAGAAGGATAAATCTAAGGCACTTAGGTTTGGTTCATTGCTAATTCTCATGTACATTTATATTATTCATAACTTTCCTGGCATGCATCCTAAAGCATGGAGAGATAATGAACCCATTGGACATCAGATCTCAAAGTACTATGGAAGACAGAAGAAGGATTGGATAGATGGAGATTTATTTGGCATGATCAAGATATTGCAGAGGTAGATGAAAGAAAGGTACATAATTCTAGAGAATTTAGTGGAAAAATATGAGGACACCTTCTATTTCATGGTTGAAATTTATTGTGTCTTCTTTGAGGTAGTTGAGCCAAGAACCAAGTGGTGCTATCCTATGGGATATGAGGTAAGTGTTGAAATCCTGATTATGCAAGTAGAGCATGTATTGGCAATAGAAAAGGACCCTACCCAAGAAAGATGGGGAGCATATAGGGAGAAGTATGAGAAAATTAGAGAAGAGAAAGAAAAGGTAACAAGGAAAAGGAAACTCATCAAGATTTTTTAAGACATCACTGGGATGGTGGGTATCACAAAAGTGGAGTTAATATTATGTGCTATAATTGTGTCACACTTCTATGAATCATTACATGCAAGGAAACTCAAGATTGAGCCCTCACAAATTGATCCATAGCTCCCTAGGCATGGAGTGCAAGGGTTTTAAGAATGCTCTCAGCTAGAGCTATTAAGCCAATAACCTTGCTAGTAAACCATGCAATGGGAGATTCAATGAAGACAAGGGCAAGAATGCCAATATCCCTAAGAATCAAATGAAATGCAATGCAATGCAAGCTAGCTAAGAATGAAGATGCAAGCTAAGCTATGGAAATGAAAGTACAATGCAAGCTAAGCTATGAAGATGAAAGATGCAAGAAATGAAATCTAACTATGAAGCAAGAAAGCCATGATGATGCAAGAATGAAGACAAGAAGATAGAGTGTTGATGAAGATCCAAGATGAATGCCAACAATGCTCCAAATCTTCAAACCCTAGATGCAATAATATCTCCAAAAGCTCCAAGATGACCTAGAAAACCTGTAGCATAACAATAACATAAAAATTGTGTGTGCAAATGAGGAAGAGAGCTCTCCTTTTATAGGGAATGAAAAATGAATGGGCCATGGAGATTAAGAGGCAAAAGATTTAATCAACGGTGGAGCTTAAAAGAGGAGCAATCCATGTGCACAAGTATCCTCCAATAGGAAAATAAGAGTTGACTTTTGTGTCCATATGAGACAAAAAGTGCTTTTTCTCTTTTTATAAAATAAGAATAATGCTTTATTTGTGCAACTTAGGATAAGAGGAAAAGTGAGGGCTTTTTATTTATTAAAAGGGGAGGAAATATTCCTTTTAATAAATAAAGACTTAGGATAAGATGGTTAGCACATAGAAAATAATTGAATAAATGATAGAACTAGGATTTGATCAAGAATAAGTAATTTATGATTTAGAAAAAGTGCTAGCAAGGGGCTAATAGTCTAGGTGACCATTTTTAGGTGTATACAAATATATATCAAAAATAAGATGAAGGTATCTTCTAGCATTGCCACCAATGCACCTACTTCTTTGGAGATAGAAAAGACAGTAGCTCCTACTACTGATATTATTGATTTGTTAGCCTCTCAAGAGGAAGAAACATAAGATGTGGTTTCTTCAGTTAGTCTCAGAAGATCCATAAGGACAAGTAAGAAGGATCATCCTAAGGAGAAAGAGACAGAGGTGAAAAGGAAGAAGAAGGAAGAAAATACAGTTGATAATCCACAAACCTTGTGGAAACCAGACCTAAAATCAATACAGAAAAGACTTATCAAAGATGGAAATCTATTAACAGTGAATAAATACTATGAAAGATATAACTCTGAGGACCAAGCAGTCATTGAAGATACTGATATTGATCATCTTCTTGTCTTTAAGAATAATTTATTGGAAATTGAAGGAAGCATTCCCAAAGCCCTCTATAGAAAATTGGAAATTAGAAAATAGTTAGCATATTCAAAGGAAGAGAACATAAGAAATAAAAAAAATTATGATATGTCACCAGTTGTCTCAATTCAGGAAAGAGAAAGAATCCTAAAAGCACTAAAACCCCTAATGAGGAAAAAGGCCATACTAGTCGAGATTATGGCTAGGAAGTATGATGATGTGATTGAGGACACTCACAAGGCATTAGACCAAGTTCAAATGTATGACATGCCTAAGAAGGTTTCACCTCCCAAGGCTTCTAATCCTATATCTTTGGGTTTAGGAGAGAGTTCCAAGGTAGTAAATGAAAGTGCTCAAGTTAGTATGCAACCTGATTTCTTTGTCACTGGTGTGCCTGTTAGCCTTGACACTTCACATCATGTAAATGATCCATTTTTTTATAGTATGGATAGTATGATGGAGGAAGATCAGGAGTAGATAGAGGAAGGGAAATCAAAAGAGAAACAAGATGAAAAATTACAGGAGAAGGAAATACATCAAGAGGAAAAGTAAGAAGAACAGATAAAATCAGAAAAAGTTGCTGAGGTCAGATTGGAAACATCTCTATTGTTGGCAAGTGTGGCCAAACTAGTCAATTTTGATGTGGACAAAATGGATGAAGATGAACTGATGAAACTATCATTTATGGTTTTTACTAAAGCTAAGGAGAGATTAGTTTAGAAAGGAGACAAAAGAGATCAGGTAATGGTCAAGGTTGTAGAAATAGTGAACAAGCTACTCCCCTCACCAGTTATCTATTAGAAAGTAAAGTCCACCAAGATAACTAAGAGAGGGGGGGGGGGGTGTGAATCAGTTATTAGATAATTATAACCTTTATCAACTTCAACAAAATTTAACCATGTAAGCAATGTAATTACCAACCATAGAAAGATATTCATACACAATGACACAATAACACAAGATATGTTGACTAGGGAACCTCTTGATCAAAGAGTAAACCCCAGTGGGAATGATGCCCAAAAAAGATGCACTAATATAAACATTCCTTTTGAAAGGATGGACTTTGTTAGGAGTCTTATGAAATACATTCAGTACATATGAATCCCTGTTAGGAGTTATGGAAGACAGAAGGACCCACTGACCAAATAGCTTCAGGGTAAGATCACTGAACTCATTGTCCAAATAATATTAATATTATTCAGTAGAATAATATGAAATATGTTACATCCTTACTATGCCAAACTGCACTCACTTCTACATCAGATCTCACTTTCAGATCTCTGTACTTCGCATGTCTTCCTTCACAATTTCGCTATCATACTTAGCTCTTTTCTTCACTTCATGCATAACGCATCACACATCCATATCAAAAAATAAAAATAGTCCTTCCTTTAAACCACACTCAAATAATTACAAATGAGTTGGTACACAAATACAAAATAAAAGTTTCCACATGCTACATCAGAATTACACAAAACTGTTGGCTTCCAGATGTAATAACTCTTCACTCATGTGACCTCAAAGTTTTCACTATGAACCACATCACTATCAATGTGTCTCAACCTTCCCTTTAATTGCACAAAACTAGATTCCATCCCGATTAGGAGATATCATCCAATTTCCACAAACCGCTACTCAGGAACACTGCTTGAATACTGCTTCCACCAAAATGCTCATAACTTTTATAAATAAATGAATTTTTGTTTGCACTCTTAACCATATAAAAATAACATATCAAATAATATAACCTCAACATCACATAGCTGTATCTACAATATCCCATGTGCACTAATCAAAACACTGTCTGCTTCTCTGCTAGTCTCCAAAAGATCACTGTGTTGACATCAATGACAATCATAGTCATGAATACAACAACAACTGCTACAGAATGACTCCCAACATCTAGCATTCATTCCTAATAATCTCCCCCATTGGCATTGATGGCAACATAGATGAAAAACATCCAATGTTCCTAAAACCCAATACTGCTGCTCTGACAAACATTTCAAATCTTGCTTTGTTATCCTATTCAGTTCTCTCCAACGGATGGTACAAGTAGTTTTTCATGTACACTTCTCCCCCATTGACATCAATGATAGAAATTTCATCACTATATCAACAACAACTCAATGTCAATAGACACTGTTTAGAAAAATACATTCACAAGAGTCCTCATGACTCAGCTCACATACTCCCCCATAGAGAAAGTACCAACATCTAATCCAAAAGAAAGATAGGGTTCATATACCACTAGATGAATGCAACCAACTGCATCATTACTCAAAAGTAGGCTGGGGCATAACCCCAAGCATACCTCTCAGATACTCAAATGTATCCTTAGGCAAAGGCTTTCTAAATATGTCTGCTATCTATTCCTTTGTGCTCATGTACTCCAGTCTGACTTCTTTTTCAGCAACTTTCTCTCTTACAACATGATATTTGATCTCTATATCCTTTGTCTTAGAATGTAGTACATGATTCTTAGACATACTAACTATACTAGTGTTGTCACAATGTATAACAACAGGTTCAAAAAATTTAATTCCAATATCCTTCAACATCTGCTTCATCCAAATTATTTGGTTACAATTGTTTGTTGCTGCTACATACTCTGCTTCTGCTGTGCTTTGTGAAATACAATTCTTCTTCTTTCTTAGCCAAGAAACTAATCTTCCTCCAAGAAAAAAGGCTCCACCACTGGTGTTTTTCTTTTCATCAACACTACCTCCCTAATTAGCATTTGTATATGCACATAGGGTAAAATCATCATATTTTTCATATCACAATCCATAGTCCATTGTACCTCTTAAATATCTCAGTATCCTCTTTACTACTGCATAATGTGACTCTCTAGGTTTAGCTTGAAATCTTGCTACCATTCCAACTAAATGTTGTATATCTGGTCTAGTATGTGTTAAGTACTGCAATCCTCCAATCATGGATCTTTATTTCTTCTGCTCAACTATCGGTGTTTCATCTTTGCTAGATATTTTATGTCCTGTTACCATAGGTGTTCCAACTGGTTTACAGCTCTCCATTCCAAATCTCTTTAGCAAATCATTCAAGTACTTTGTCTGATATACAAAGATACCATCACTATTCTATGTTATTTGTAATCCCAAAAAGTATTTCATCTCACCAATCATACTCATTTCAAATTCAATCTTCATTTCATCAACAAATTTGTCACTAGCTTCATCTTCTCCTCCAAAGATAATGTCATCAACAAAAATAACTATAATCTACAATCCATTTTCAATTTCTTTTGTATATAGATTGCTATCAGTTGTTCCTTTAGTAAATCCCAATTTCAACAAATACTTATCCAGTCTAGCATACCAAGTTCTAGGCGCTTGCTTTAGTCCATATAATACTTTTTTCAGTTTACATACCATGTCTCCTTCTTGAGTCAAAGGAAAACCTTTAGGCTACTCAATGTAGACTTCTTCTTCCAATTCTCCATTTAGAAATGCTGATTTCACATCCATCTGATACACTTTGAATTTCTTAAAAGATGCATAGGCCAAGAACATTCTTACTACTTCAATTCTTGCCACAGGTGAAAAAGTTTCTTCATAGTCAATTCCTTCTTGCTACGAGTATCCTTTACAAACTAATCTTGCTTTGTTTCTTACTACTTCTCCTTGTTCATTCATCTTGTTTCTGAATACCCATTTAGTTCCAATCACATTCTTATCTTTAGGTCTGGGGACCAATTCCCATGTCTTGTTCTTTTCAATTTGATCTAGTTCTTCTTTCATAACATTAATCCAATGTTCATCTTCACAAGCTTCACTAGCAGATTTAGGTTCAATTTGAGAAATCAAACATAAATGTACCTTATTTCGAGTAAAAAATCCTCTGTCCAAACTTCCAATAACTTGTTCAATAGGATGATGTCTTGATATATACCTGTTCAGTGTCATAGTTACAGATCTTGCTTCAACAATAGATTCTTCTCTAGATTCTTCTCTGGTTTCTTCTGTAGGACTCTCATTCAATAATTCACTGTCAGTCTCATAGAATAATTTAGTAGTTTCAATGTTAGGCTGAGGATAAGCTTTTTCATCAGATTCATAGTCATGCATTCTTTCCTAAATTTTAAACTTCTCATCAACTTTAACATTTGCACTTTCAACAATAGTTTTAGTTCTCTTATTGTAACATCCATCTGCTTTTCTCTTCAAAGAATATCCAAGAAAAATACCTTCATCACTTCTAGGATCAAACTTTCCAATATCATCATCTCTCTTTATATAACATTTTCTTCCAAAAATTCTAAAATACTTAACTGAGGGTGCATGTCCAAACCATAATTCATAAGGTGTCTTGTCTATGTCTACTCTAATTTGTACTCTATTCATTGTATATATTACTGTATTCACTGCTTCTCTCCAAAATGTCTTCTCCAAATCATTCTCAAATAACATAGCTCTTGCTACTTCAGTCACTGACCTATTTCTTCTTTCTACAATACCATTTTGTTTAGGTGTTCAAGGGGATGAAAACTATCTCTTAATACCATTCACTTCACAAAAAGTGTTAAACTCTCTAGAAGTAAATTCTCCACCTCTATCAGATCTCAAGAATTTAATCTTCATTCCAGATTCATTCTCAACTTTATTCTTAATGATCTTAAACTTATCAAATGCTTCATATTTTTCTTTCAGAAATGCAATCCACATCATTCTTGTAAAATCATCAACAAGAATCATAAAATACCTTTCTCCATAGAATCCTCTAGTCCTGGTAGGACCGCTTAAGTTTGTATGAACAATCTCCAACTTCTCTGTCGATGTGAACTTCTTACTAGGAAATGAACTTCTCTTTTTCTTAGCCATCACACATTCTTTGCAAATCATGTTAGTAGGATTCATAATTTTAGGCAAATCCCTTACTGCAAGTGTAGTACTTACTTTCACAATGTTATCAAAGTTTATATGACAAAACCTTCTATGCCACAACCAACTGTCATCAATTTTAGTAATCAAGCTTGTCATCTCAGGAGGATTCAACTAAAATACATTACTTCTAGTTCTAGATCCAGTTCCAATCAGATTTCCATCTTTATCCTTTATCACACAAGTTTTCTCAGTAAACCAAACTTGATATTCCTTATCCACTAACTGTCCAACACTCAAAATATTATGTTTCAATCCATCAAAAAAGTAAACATCATCAGTATTAGTCTTTCCATCAAGAGTAATAGATCCTATACCTTTAATCAAACAAGGTGCATTGTTACCAACTCTAACAATTCCTCCATCATAGTTGTTAAACTTTATGAACTTCTTCATGTCACCAGTCATATGATGTAAACAACCACTATCTATAATCCAATCAGCTTTCTTTTCAACTTGGGAAACTAATGATTTTTCCTCTTTAACATCAGATTCAAAATTCTCTTCTTTAATTGCTACAAATCCTATTTCATCATTAATCTCAGTATCACTTTCACTCAAAGTTCTTTCTATACTAGCTTCAAGATCTTCATCATTAGCATAATAACATTCCTTAGATCTTCTAGGCTTAAAATTATTTCTATACTTCTTAACTCTCTTAGGACACTTAGATGCAAAATGACCATATTCTTGACAAGTCCAACATTTGAAAATTTTCTTACCATCTAGTTCTCTTTTCACAAGCAAGGCAATACCTTCTTCAATCTTCTTATCTTCTTCATTTCTAGATCTGCTGCTATTGGCATAATCTCCACTTACACTGGTACTTCTTGACAAAGTAGGATGAATATTAAGAGCACTGAATGTTGTCTCCATTCTAGGTAAATCTCCTGATACCCTCAGGTTCATTTCTGCTGCTTCCAATCTTCCAAGAAGAGTTTCTCTTGTAAAGTCTATATTACAAGGTATAACTTGTTCAATCATCTGTGTTGTCTGGTTAAATATAGAAGTCAATGTCCTTATAATTTTCCATATCATTTCATTCTTTGTCTTTGTTCCTTCACAAGATTTTATTCCTACAACAATTTCTGACATTCTACCAATATAGCTTCTAACAGATTCATCTTCCATCATTCTTATATCTTCAAATGCACATATCCACTTATGTAATCTAGCTCTCTTTGCATGTTCATCACCTTCAAAAGTAGAGTGTAAAGCTTTCCAAATTTCATGGGCTTTTGTTAAACATTTTACCTGACTGTATTTATTCTCCGGAAGAGCTGTCAAAAGTGCTTCTCTTGCAAGTATGTTACACATGAATAGATCTAGCTCATCTTTAGATCCTGTCTCAAGATTATCTTCTCCAATAATAGTCTTCTCATTCTTTGTAATCAACCAATAACCTGGTCCTAAACATAGTTGATGTGTCTTCATCTTCTCTTTCCAGCTATCAAAATTTACTCCATCAAACTTAGGGCTTTCTTTCCTAAAATTTGTCATGGATCTCCTTAAGCTGTTAAAATTTTCTTTCAAGGACCTACTGCTCTGATACCAATTGTTAGAAAGTAAAGTCCACCAAGATAACTGAGAGGGGGGGGTGAATTAGTTATCAGATAATTATAACCTTTATCAGCTTCAACAACATTTAACCATGTAAGCAATGTAATTACCAACCATAGAAATATATTCATACACAATGACAAAATAACACAAGATATGTTGACCAGGGAACCTCTTGATCAAAGAGTAAACCCTAGTGGGAATGATGCCCACAAAAGATGCACTAATATAAATATTCCTTTTGAAAGGATGGACTCTGATAGGAGTCATATGAAATACATTCAGTACATATGAATCCCTGTTAGGAGATTTTGAATCCCTGTTAAAAGATTCTAACCCTGTTAGGAGTTATTGAAGACAGAAGGACCCACTACCCAAACAGCTTCAGGGTAAGATCACTGAACTCACTATCCAAATAATCTTAATATTATTCAGTAGAATAATATGAAATATGTTACCTCCTTACTATTCCAAACCGCACTCACTACTACATCATATCTCACTTTCAGATCTCTGTACTTCGCATGTCTTCCTTCAAAATTTTGCTATCATACTTAGCTCTTTTCTTCACTTCATGCATACCGCATCACACATCCATATCAAAAAAGAAAAACATTCCTTCCTTTATACCACACTCAAATAATTACAAATGAGTTGGCACACAAATACAAAATAAAAGTTTCCACATGCTACATTAGAATTACACAAAACTATCAGCTTCCAGATGTAATAACTCTTCACTCATGTGACCTCAAAGTTTTCACTGTGAACCACATCACTATCGATGTGTCTCAAACTTCCCTTTAACTATGAAAAACTAGATTCCATCCTGATTAGGAGATATCATCCGATTTCCACAAACTGCTACTCAGGAACACTACCTGAATACTGCTTCCACCAAAATACTCATAACTTTTATGAATAAATGAATTTCTATCTACGGTCTTAACCATAGATAGATAACATATCAAAGAATATAAAATCAATAGCACATAGCTCTATCTACAATATCCCATGTGCGCTAATCAAAACACTGTCTACTTCTCTGCTAGTCTCCAAAAGATCACTGTGTTGACATCAATGACAATCATAGTCATGAATGCAACAGCAACTGCTATAGAATGACTACCAACATCCAGCATTCATTCCTAACATTATCTTCAAAGACAAAGATGAAGTTGAGAATCTTGGTATGGTATTGGATAGCTTTGTTAGTCATTTTCACTCATTTCTAAAGACATCAAAGGAAAAGGATGAAAATAAATTTTTGGAGAAGAATTTGAGTGAAGTTTGTAAGTTCATTTCATGGGACTTAAATATTATTAAGGCTACTACTCTTAAGGCCAAGAGTTGTGTAGCACAAGGTAGGAAAATTTACAACTATTTCATAAACCCTTGCAGACATTTAAAGAACATTGAGGAGATCATAGCCAAAGACAAGGCTACCCTTGATAGTCTAATGAATAGTTGTGAATCATCTTCACAAACTATGAGAGAAATAGATAAGGAGACATCTAGGCTATTGGATAAGATAGGGGTACAGGAAAAAGAGAAAGGGAGAGTTGCAGATAGATTTGGCTTATTAAGAAGCCTATTGAATCCTAAGCTCACAATGTTGGAGACTCATCTTTCAAAGATGATAAAAGTTAAAGGCTCAATGTCTATACCTACTCTTATTGAGCTTAAGGTAGCAGAGAAAACTTCATATGCACTGAATGGATTAATCCATGTTAGTGAACTCTTGATAAACTCATGGATTAATGAAGTTAAGACCTTGGAAAAATCTTTCTAAGATGTCTTAAATGTGGTGAGTAAGCACTCAACCATTTGTGCTTAAGTTTTCCAATTTTGATAGTACCTATGCCATTGATGTCAAAGGGAGAGGAAGAGAAAGGATAAATGAGGAAGAGAAAGAAATATCAAGGAGTAATAAAAAAATAAAAGATGTCGAAAAGAAACAAAAAAAATAGAAACAAGAAAAAGAAAAAGGAAGTTGTATTGTGACATTATTTTTCTAAGTGTTTCCTATTAGGAATAGTCTGAAGAGATAATTGAAAGGGGGGTGAATCAATTATCTAAAAGATTCAATTCTTTACCCAATTAAGTATACTTAAACATAAATCATAAACACAATGAAAGAAAACATGAACACAACACCAATATTTTGGTTACGGGGAAAACCAAATAGGTAAAAACCCCAGTGGGACTTGATACCAAATAATATTCTGTACTAGTGTATAATGATCCTTGCTAGAAGATCCTGTTGGTACTCTCAAATTTGGCTCAAATTTGGAGTGACCAATTCAAAATTTTCTAAAGGCAAGTGTATGTCTAGTTGAATGGTTGGAAAATTAATGAAAATGTGGAAGACAAATAGAGAAGCCCAGGTTGGCATATGAAAGAGAATCTTCTTCAAAGTTCAAAACCAAATACCATGGGATCCCACAGAATAAATTTTTTGAATCAATGGATTTTGTGCATACACGGATTTGTAGAAAAGAAAAACATAGTCAAATTATGAGGGGCATAACTTTTTATTCAACCATTGGATCGAGCTCATTTTTAGATATGTTGTTGAAAATGTAGTTATCTAACTTCTCACTAGAGAGATTTTCAAAATTTATCCTGGTTCATGAGATACATGCAACTGAGTGCAGCACTGTCAAAATTATCCCACATTGCTCCCAATTTCAAAATTTGAAGTGTTTATATGAAATGCTCCAAACATATGAAGTAAATCAAAGTGCTGGAAGCTATGCTTGCCTAGACTTGTGTGTCCACATCGATTTTCATGCCAGTGGGCCCAAAATTTTTTTTGCAAAAAGGGACACTTGTCAAGAAGTCTCCAAGTCTTCAAATGATTATGAGACTTAGAGACTTAGTCTCCAAGTCTCTAGATGACTTAGTCTCCAAGTCTCATGATAAAGAAGTCTCCAAGTCTCCAAATGATTATGAGACTTAGAGACTTAGTCTCCAACTCTCTAGATGACTTAGTCTCCGAGTCTCATGATAAAGAAGTCTTCAAGTCTCAAAATGATTATGAGACTTAGAGACTTAGTCTCCAAGTCTCTAGATAAAGAAGTCTTCAAGTCTTCAAATGATTATGAGACTTAGAGACTTAGTCTCCAAGTCTCTAGATGACTTAGTCTCCAAGTCTCCAAATGGTTTAGAGACTTAGAGACTTAGTCTCCAAGTCTCCAGATGAAGATTCAAAGACCTAGAGACTAAATGCATTCTCTAGGTCTCTAAAAGAAACCATGGTCAAGGAAATGCTTCAGAGACTTGGACATTAATGTAGTCTCTAGATCTCCAGATGGACTGGGGTTCAAAGTGAGTTTGTCTGAGCATCCAATGAAATGGTGACAAGTGGCAAGTTCTAGTTGCATGTGCAGATTTTAAAGGTTTGAAAAGATTTAAAAATCATAAAGTTGAAATATTAGAGATAATTTCAAAAATTTTCATGACAGAGCTGCTCACAGGAAAATGCTTGAGAGATATATTTTTTATCAGAATATGGCAGTATAATATCTTTTCAGAAACGCTAAAAGATGAAAGATGCAATGATGATAGTTAAAATAAGATCTGATCAAGTTGTTGAGAGTAGTAAGAGCTTTTAAATCCACAATTAGATTTTGGGGAGACTTTTTAATTCCAAAATTGATTGATTTTGGCTTATCCGGCAGAGGAAATGAATCAAATTTTCAGTAGATGAAAGGATAAGAGGGTACAAAGGATTAAATCATATTTCAGGGAGGAGTAAAGGACAAAGAAATGAAATTTCTAGTAGATGAGAAGATTTTATGCAAAAAAGGACAAAGTAGATCAGATTTTTGAGGTGCTCGAGAAGATCATATTTTCAGAGAAGCAAGAAGACAAATTGAGATCAGATTGCAGAGTGGATAGGTGTTGATCAAGTATTGATTTTAGGGTTTCTTCTTCTTTTTATTCTCTTCTCTTCTTAGTTGTAAGGGTTCTTGGTTCCTGTTCTTTTTTGGTTCCAGTTCCTATGGTTGCTCTGTTGTGAGCATATCCCTAAATGGTGAATATTGAATATCTTGTTGTGGAGCAAATTTTCCAGTCCTGTGTGTAAATTCTAGAAATTTCAAGCTTTGTATGTAATAGACAGGTTTATTCTCAATGGAATACACTACAATTTCTATCTTACCTTGTTACTGTCTCTTTACTTTGTGTTTTGCTCATGTATGTTTTAATTTGTGAGGCATTTGAAAATATACCAGCTACCAGGTAGTCTGTCTAATTTTTTGTGAGTTTCTCTCAAGGAGAGGATTAGATTTCATAAATAGTTTCAGAGAGTAGACATATGTGTTAGGATTTGATGATAACACCATAAGATTGACATGATAGTTTGTAAGGCATCCTATCTAGATTGCAGGTAGTTTGTAAGGCATCCTACTATGTTTCTTTGAAATCTTCCTGTGGATTTATATTCAGACTCTTTTTCCAAATGGAATAGGCATTAGCTGGATGTTTGTTATACAGTCATCTTTCTGTCATCAAGCACAAAATAAACACTACCAGTTCTGTTATGTTTTTAAATTCATGCATACTATGAAAGGACTGCATCCAAGTGATATAGTTCACATTTGCTGATTCCTTGAAGAGAGAATCAGAGGTTAACCTTCCTTGAGTTGTACTCACAAAAAGAAGGATTCACATCCTTATCCCATTGTTCATGCTATTATATTTGTAATTTCCTTTATCATATTCTATAACAGGTTGTTCTCAGCTATTTATAGAATCATCTTTCATTGAAGTAGATTTGAGTAACACAATAGCATGACAGTGAAGACCTAATCCACTAATCAAAAGCTTACTTGAAATATAGTAACCTATTCATAGGCAATACCCACCTGAGTCTTGCAGAGCTCGAAGAAAAAGGGGGATCTTATCCAATCCTCATCAATTAAGCTTTTCTTGCAAACTTGGAGCCCCTTTTAACTAAGAATCAAGCCCATAATTTGCCAAGTTTGACCCTACAAGAAAAATCCTTAACAAATTGGTGACTCTGCTAGGGATATGTTATAGTGAAGATAGAATAATGTGGGTATGAGTAGAGCTAGACTCCTGGCCGGCTTATTCATTTATCCAGTGGTCTCCATTGAAGTGTGTAAAAGTTAGTTTTTAGAATTTTCAAATCATCTCACCAAGTTGTGAGTGGCAACTCTGAAGTTCTTTGTTTGATCAGTGCATATAATGACATACTTTCAATCTTGATAAATGGTATATGTACCATCTTGAATTTTGTTGTGAAAGGATACTTTCAATCTTTTCCTCTGCATGGAGGTGGCAGCTTTACAACTTTTGAAAGTGATTTGGAGGTGACTTTAGATCAAATATGTTTGCAGCAAGCTTCAGGATACTCCAGGTATTTTATTTTTCATTGAATGAAAGCTTTGTTCATGAAAATCAGTTATATGTTTTCCCTATTAAGTGGTCAGCACTAAGTTAGAAGGGAAGCGAGAGGTAGTTTATAGTTTCTCTTCCTGCTAAGATGGCACAACTATTTAAGAATAGGTTGTTTGGGGCAATAAATTTTGAAGGTATCCCTGGATACCCAAATCATATCCCAGAAGTGGTTAGAGATTGTTTACCAAAATTCACTAGTTTTGGTGAGCAATCAGTTGAAAGTCATTTACAAAAATTTGCTAACCTGATAGATGATTACAATATTACACATAAGGATGTATTGATGAAACTCTTTGCAATATCTCTGGTTGAGGTTGCAAGGGACTGGTTTAAAGAAATACCTTATGGTTCAATAGGATCTATGGAAGCATTAGAGGATTGTTTTATTACAAAGTATGGTGATATTGAGAAAAATAATGACATGGAACACAATGATGAACAAGACATATTTGAATCAAAGGATCCTGTACCAGAGCTTGAAGTTCTTCAAGCAGAAACAGAAATGTTAACACAAAGGTTGCAAGAAAGGGTGGTGTTACATTTACAAGAAAGCATGAGCAGAGAGGAGGGTGAGTCACAACATGATTTCTACATAAGGTTTATTGATAAGATCAAGGAATTTGACATTCCTTTTTGTCCTCAGGTTTTTGTATGGGAAAACTTATTTGTTAAGCTTTGTTTTCCTCATACACTTAATTTGCCAATCCCTCAGAGGGTAGAATGTATTTAGCAAACTATGCAATGGATGGAACATGTAGAAAGTCTTTCTTCCAAAGATATAAATGAGGTTGAATGCAATGATATTGAATCTAAAAATCTTGAATATGGCAGCGTTGAAAGTGATAATGAATATGAATCTAGTTACACTGGTGAATCTGAGTTTAGTGATTATGATGATGAGTCCACTTGTGCTGAACATTTTGCTGATGATAGTGTTGATAATGAACTTTGTGAACAATAAAACAATGAAAGTGTTTTGTGTGGACAACAAGATGACAACTATGATGCGGATATGAGTGTTTGTAGTGATTTCTTTACACAAGATGATATGCTCTGAGAAATCCCACTCCATGATTCAAATGAAGAAGAAATTTGCAGCATCAAGCAAAAGGACAGTTGGGATAAATCAGAATGTCAATCCTTGCCAGGTAGTGAGAAAATTTCAAATTTTCCGAGTAAAGATTTTGATTGTGAGAGTGTATCAGAGATGAGCATGAATGATGATAGTTGTTCACTTCATAGTGAATGAATTTCAGATTTGTTATCCTTTGAGTATCTCAGAGTTTCAGGGAAGGATAGATTTGAAATTCAACACTTCACTCATATTTAGTTTGACAAGGAAAATATATCAGATGACCAAAGTTTTGGTGCTTATATTTCTAATTTTTCTTGTCCTCCCATATCACTAGGCCATAGTCAAATTAAATATGATTTATCAGATGATGAGGTCTTTAGCGTTGTTTCAGATTCAATGGATGTGGAGACTCCAGACATAATGTTGAGTATTGACTGGAATAGTAGTGTGGATTTTGAATTCTGTTTAGATTTTGAATCTTCCATTGAACCATTAAAATATGATCCTTCAATTGCTCAAGTTTCATGTGCAGATAATGAATATACTGGCATTTTCCCTCCCACCCACCACCAACTTTTGGGTTTGTTTGATGTTGCTAGGATGCAGGATGCTCCTTTTGAAAAGCAAATTTATGGTATGGATTGTCCATATTTTGATGCTGAAGTTATTGCTACATATCCTAAGATTGAGCTAGATCATATCCTATATGATGAGCCTCCTCAATGTTTGCTTAAAGGTCAGTATGTTATTTCTTATGACCTGCCATCTATGGATATGAGTGGATATAGTGATGCTTGCTTTAACAAAGTGATAGATTTTGAGTGATCTTCTTCATAGTTGGATAGCAACTTTTTGGGTTATGGTTTAAAGATTGAAGAAGATAAATGTTGCATGCATCCAAGTGCTTTCTTATCTAATGAATGTAACATGTATATGCCACACAATTTACATGCTTACAATCTACCTGGTTTCCATGAAAGCTCATATATGGAATATGCAGATGAGTTTTCATATGCTAAAGTAATGCAAGATGACAATGGGTTAAGATAGGCAGGTGAGAGTGATACTATTATCTTACTTTTTAAGCATGGGGTAAATTTTTTTGTTTTTGACAGAGGGAAGAGTTGATTCTAGTTTGACGCTTTGGGCCTTTTGTAAATAATTTCCCTGTATGTACAGTTGCTTTGCTTTCAGTTGTGTGTTTTCTTTTAGTAGAGGTTCCCATTTTTTGAGAAGAGAAGTGTTAGGATGGAAAGGTGAAAAGGGAAAGAAGAGAAATTCTAATTTGATTTTATGAGTGGTCTTCTTCAACCATGAGATTTTGAAGGTTCTTTGCATGCCCGCATGGGGCATGCGTCCACAGTCAGAGCCACTGTTGGTACTCTCAAATTTGGCTCAAATTTGGAGTGACCAATTCAAAATTTTCTAAAGCCAAGTGTATATCTGGTTGAATGGTTGGAAAATTAATGCAAATGTGGAAGACAAATAGAGAATCCTAGGTTGGCATATGAAGGAGAATCTTCTTCAAAGTTCAGAACCAAATATCATGGGATCCCATAGAATACATTTTTTGAATCAATGGATTTTGTGCATACACGGATTTGCAAAAAAGAAAAACACAGTCATATTGCAAGGGGCATAACTTTTTATTTAACCGTTGGATCGAGCTCATTTTCAGATATATTGTTGCACATGTAGTTATCTAAATTCTCACTAGAGTGATTTTTAAAATTCATCATGGTTCATACGATATAAGCGACTGAGTGTAGCACTATCAAAATTACCCATAAAACTTTCATGGCAATTATCCCACATTGCTCCCAATTTTGAAATTTGAAGTGTTTATATGAAATGCTCCAAATATATTAAGTAAATCAAAGTGTTGGAAGCTATTCTTGCCCAGGCTTGTGCATCCACCTTGATTTCCATGCCAGTGGGCCTAGAAAAAATTTTGCAGACAAGGACACTTGTCAAGAAGTCTCAAAGTCTCCAAATGATTATGAGACTTAGAGACTTAGTCTCCAAGTCTCTAGATGACTTAGTC
Source organism: Chamaecyparis obtusa (assembly GCA_027943335.1). Classification (NCBI taxonomy): domain Eukaryota; kingdom Viridiplantae; phylum Streptophyta; class Pinopsida; order Cupressales; family Cupressaceae; genus Chamaecyparis; species Chamaecyparis obtusa. The sequence continues at coordinate 104,131 of BSBK01000515.1, read as the reverse complement.
TCCAAGTCTCATGATAAAGAAGTCTCCAAGTCTCCAAATGATTATGAGACTTAGAGACTTAGTCTTCAAGTCTCTAGATGACTTAATCTCCAAGTCTCATGATAAAGAAGTCTCCAAGTCTCCAAATGATTATGAGACTTAAAGACTTAGTCTCCAAGTCAGTAGATAAAGAAGTCCCCAAGTCTCCAAATGATTATGAGACTTAGAGACTTAGTCTCCAAGTCTCTAGATGACTTAGTCTCCAAGTCTCCAAATGGTTTAGAGACTTAGAGACTTAGTCTCCAAGTCTCCAGATGAAGATTCAGAGACCTAGAGACTAAAGACATTCTCTAAGTCTCTAAAAGAAACCATGGTCAAGGAAATGCTTCAGAGACTTAGAGATTAATGTAGTCTCCAGATTCTCAAATGGACTGGGGTTAAAAGTGAGTTTGTCTGAGCATCTAACGAAATGGTGACAAGTGGCAAGTTTTTGTGGCATGTGTAGATTTTAAAAGTTTGAAAAGATTTAAAAATCATAAAGTTGAAACATTAGAGATAATTTCAAAATTTTTCATGACAAAGCTGCTCACTAGAAAATGTCTGGGAGATTCATTTTTTATCAGAATATGGCAGTATAATATGTTTTCAAAAATGCCAAAAGATGACAGATTCAATGATGGTAGTTAGAATCAGATCAGATCAAATTGCTAAGAGCAGTAAGAGCTTTTAAATCTACGATCAAATTTTGGGGAGACTTTTTAATCCCAAAATTGATTGATTTTGGCATATCCGGTAGAGGAAATGAATCAAATTTTCAGTAGATGAAAGGATATGAGGGTACAGAGGATTAAATCATATTTCAAGGAGGAGTAAAGGACAAAGAAATTATATTTTCAATAGATGAACAAATTTTATGCAAAAAATGACAAAGTAGATCAGATTTTGGAGGTGCCCAAGAAGATCATATTTTCAAAGAAGCAAGAAGACAAATGAGATCAGATTGCAGAGTGGACAGGTGTTGATCAAGTATTGATTTTAGGGTTTCTTCTTCTTCTTCTTTTTATTCTCTTCTCTTCTTAGTTGTAAGGGTTCTTGGTTCCTGTTCTTTTTTGGTTCTAGCTCCTGTGGTTGCTCTATTGTGAGTAGACCCCTAAATGGTGAATATTGAATATCTTGTTGTGGAGAAAATTTCCTAGTCCTGTGTCTAAATTTCAGAAATTTCAAGCTTTGTATGTAATAGACAGGCTTATTCTCAATGGAATACACTGCAATTTCTATCTTACCTTGTTATTGTCTCTTTACTTTGTGTTTTTCTCTTGTATGTTTTAATTTGTGAGACATTTGAAAATATACCAGCTACCAGGTAGTCTGTCTAATTATTTGTGAGTTTCTCTCAAGGAGAGGATTAAATTTCATAAATAGTTTTAGAGAGTAGACATATGTGTTAGGATTTGATGATAACACCATAAGATTGACATGATAGTTTGTAAGGCATCCTATTGTGTTTCTTTAAAATCTTTCTGTAGATTTAAATTCAAACTCTTTTGCCCAATGAAATAGGCACTGGTTGGATGTTTGTTATATAGTCATCTTCCTGTCATCAAGCACAAAATAAACATTACAAGTTCTTTTATGTTTTTAAGTTCATGCATACTATGAAAGGACTGCATCCAGGTGATACAGTTCACATTTGCTGATTCCTTGAAGAGAGAATCAGAGGTTAACCTTCCTTGAGTTGTACTCACAAAAAGAAGAAGGATTCACATCCTTATCCCATTGTTCATGTTGTTATATTTATAATTTCATTTGTCATATTCTGTAATAGGTTGTTCTCAGCTATTTACAGAATCATCTTTCATTGAAGTAGATTTGAGTAACACAATAGCATAAAAGTGAAGATCTAATTCACTAATCAAAAGCTTACTTGAAATATAGTAAACTATTCATAGGCAATACCCACCTGAGTCTTGTGGAGCTCAAAGCAGAAGGGGGATCTCATCCAATCTTCATCAATTAGGCTTTTCTTGCAAACTTGGAGCCCCTTTTAACTAAGAATCAAGCCCATAATTTGCCAAGTTTGACCCTACAAGAAAAATTCCTAACAGATCCTTTACCCTGTTAGGAGTAGCTTTACAATATATTAAGTATAGTAGACTTGGTCAAGGGTCAGACCCTATTAGGAGTCTTTTACAATTGTCCCTGTTAGGGGAGAGGACGCACTATTTGAGAGCTCACTGCTCAAATGGGTGAAGGCTACAACCTTCTGAATAACAGATACACACTATATCTGGATCTTGGTGAACTGTGCTTTAACCTGCTATCTAGATCAATTCCAATGCATAGGAAAAGTACTTTACTTGGTCACATAGAGTTTCTTTTGATGGCTCAACACTTCACACACTCTTCTGTGCTCTGCTTAATCAGCCATGAACCACACTCCAGCAATCACAAATGACTACCTATAAATATCTTTCCTCCAAATGATATAATCAAGTCAACCTGTTAGAACCAACTTGAAATCATATTAGAGAAACCATAAAAAACTCTAATAAAAATTTTGTCAGCTCTACTATGCATGCAACACAATCTAGGACCTGTCCAATAAGATAATTGTAGACGCATGCTACACACTGTTGGCTCTACCAAAACAATTGAAAATTTCTTTGTAAGCTAAATTAACTTATGCCCTCTTAACTAAACATCAATAACAATTCTCCAAGATTAACTCTAAGGGTGCATACCCTAAAGATAGGTGCAACTCAAGAACCAATAAAATCTCAATCGACTCTTCTGAACAAACACAAGAAATTGCTGCTGGCAAATAGCAACTGCATAACTTAACTTCTACTCATCAACAAACTAAGTTTCCATAACTAAAATATGAATAACATGTCTTCAACATATATCTAAGCACGCAAGGCTCCATGATAACTATATGAAAAACCATACACAGAACACTATCTGTTACTCTGTCAGGAACACTGCTGACACTACCTACTCTATAACTATCTGTACTAATAGTTAACCTCTGTGCCCATGATATCATGCTGATATCATGTCAATGAAACATATACTATAAGCTTACTACATAAGACTTCCACGCATGCTACTTTCCATATGTTGTCATCAATGACAAACATATAATCAGTACTGGCCTGCTGACAAATCTCCAACAATCTCCCTCTTTGGCATTGATGGCAACATGTGGAATGAAAAACCACCAGCAACCCAAATGAACATTTCTTTTATAACATTCTCTATTTTCTCTTCAAAACTCCCCTAAAGATGAATCCTCCATTTTTTGCAATATTTTCTAATATTCTCCATTTCCTCAACTGTACTGCTATCATAACTGAATGTTGCTCCCCCTTAATATATTACTCCTCTTTTTACTTCTATTTTTCATGACTCTATATAAACTCCCCCTTTGACATCAATGAAAAAGGGTGCTATTCATTTTAAGCACTAGTACTACTCTTGAGGTAGAGTAGTCAACCTTGCATCAGTCTTAGAGGACTGATGCCTTTCCTTCTTTCTTCTAAGAAGAATCAGGGAAGGGAATGACTCCCAAATTCTCCCTAAGACACTCAAAAGTATCCTTAGGTAAGGGCTTTGTAAATATATTTTCCAACTAATCTTTAGTACTCACATAGTCCAACTTGAATTATTTCTCTACCACTTTCTCTCTTAGGAAGTGATACTTGGTCTTAATGTTCTTTGTCTTTGCATGCATCACAAGGTTCTTTGACATATTGATAGTGCTAGTGTTATCACAGTGAATAACAATAGGATAATCAATTTGAATTCCAAAATCTTTTATCATCTACTTGATCCAAACAATTGTAGAACAATTCAAGGTTGATGCAACATACTTCACTTCTGCTATTGATTGATAAATACAATTTTGTTTCTTTCTTGTCTAAGTGACAAGTCTATCACCAAGAAACACTGGTCCACCTGATGTACTCTTTCTATCATCAACACATCCTGCCCAATCTGCAGCAGTGTACACATGAAGCTAAATTTTTTTTGAATTAGGATAACATAAACCATAATCTATAGTACCCTACAAGTATTTGAATATTCTTTTTACTACCACGAGGTGACTTTGTTAAGGCTCTACTGTAAATCTTCCAACTATGCCAACTACATTGGAAATATCAAGTCTAGTCTGAGTAAGATATATGAGTTTACCAATCATAGACTTATACAATGTTATATCTACTGCTGGTGAGTCATCTTCTTTTGAAAGCTTTCATCTAATGACCATAGTGGTTACTACTAGCTTTCAATCATCCATCTTGAATTTCTTTAGTATCTCTTTCACATATTTTGACTAATTAATAAAAATTCTTTTTTCTGTCTACTGCACATTTAGTCCCAAAAAATTACTTGATAGAACCAATCATACTCATCTCAAATTCATTATGCATTTATTTAGAAAATTCAGCACTGAATTTGTCATTATGTCCAAAGATAATGTCATCAACAAATATAGCTACAAGTAGTAAACCTTTAGATGTCTCTATAACAAATAGATTACAATCTACTACTCCTTTCTTGAATCCAATCTTTGTTAAGTATCCATCTAGTCTCTCATACCATGCTCTAGGGGATTGCTTAAGTACATAGAGGGCCTTATTCAATCTTCACACCATATCAAGTTTGTCTGATAAGGTGAATCCTTCCGGCTATTCAATGTATACTTCTTTCAAGTCTCCATTCAGGAATGCCGACTTGACATCCATTTGATAAACTTTGAAGTTTTTGACTGTAGCATAGGCTAGAAACAACTTAATAGCTTCTAATATGCTCAAGTGCAAATGTGTCTGAATAATCAATGCCTTTTCTTTTCGCATATCCCTTACATACTAATCTTGCTTTATTTCTTACTACTGTACCATCTTCATTCATCTTATTTCTGAATATCCACTTTGTTCCAATCACATTCTTATCACTAGGTCTTGGGACCAATTCCCAAGTATCATTCTTAATAATCTAATCAAGTTCTTCTTTCATAGCATCATACCAATCTGAATCATTACAAGCATCTTCAACACTTAAAGGTTCAATCTGAGATAGTAAACATACCGCTTCACTACTAGCTGAGTTCTTTGCTTGTGACCTTGTTAGGACTTTGCCACTCTGATCTCCAATGATGTTTGCCTTGGAATGGTTTCTTGATGTAAACTTTAGAACTTTAGGTGATGCTAAATCATTAGCCTTAAGAGTATTTTCTTCACTTGTCTCAAGGTCATTGAATAACACATCAAAACTATCAAACATTTCCTCAATAACTATCTCACTAGTGGAGGGTCTAGGTTCTTCTTCAATCATGGGTGAGTAATCATGATATCTTTCTTGAATCATAAAATTTTCATCAATCTTTACATGAGAACTTTCAATGATCTTTTTCAATCTTAAATTGAAACATCTATAAACTTTAATTTTAGTAGAGTAACCAAAAAAAATACCTTCATCACTTCTTGCATCAAACTTGCCTACTACTTCATCCCTCTTGAGGTAGCACTTGCTTCCAAAGATTCTAAAGTATTTTACTATGGGAACATTACCAAACCATAGATCATATGATGTTTTGTCAGTGCCTGGCCTCAATTGAATTCTATTGATAGTATAGACTACTGTATTGACCACATCTCTCCAATAGGTGTGTGCAACTTTTCCTTCTATCATAATGGTGTGTGCTATATCAAGAATGATCCTATTCCTTCTCTCTGCAATTCCATTCTACTGAGGGGTCAGAGGTGAATTCTCCTCCTCTATCCGATCTCAAACATTTTATCTTGAGTCCAAATTCATTCTCAACCTTAGCTTTGAATATTTTGAACTTCTCAAAATATTTTGACTTGTCTTTCAAGAACACAACCCACATCATCCTAGTATAATAATCAACAAACAAAATGAAATACCTTTCACCATAGTATGATCTTGTTTGAGTTGGACCACATAGGTCTATATGAATCGGATCCAACTTGTTCTTTGCTAAATTCTGCTTGCTCTTAAGTATCAACACACATTCCCTGCATATAGTATCAACTGGCTTTTCTATTCTAGGTAGATCTCTTACTGCCTTAACATTTCTTATCTTTACTATGTTATCAAAATTGATATGACATAGTCTTTTATGCCACAACCAACTATCATCAACTTTAGCAAAAAAACAACTTACTTCTGAATTGAGTTGAAAAACATTACCTCTTATCTTTGAGCCTGATGCAATCATAACACCATCTTTGTTGTTAATGATGCATTTGTCATCTTTGAACTCAAATTGATAGCCTTTTCCAAGTAACTGTCCAACACTAAGAAGGTTATGTTTCAAACCATCAACGTAAAGAACATCATCAGTACTATTCTTTCCATCCAAAGTGATGGCTCCTCTACCAACTATAGGTTTAGGAGTGTTGTCTCCAAATCTGACCATACCTCCATTTTATTTGTCCAAATGAACAAACCTGCCTTTATCACCTGTCATGTGATGTGAACAACCACTATCTATAATCTAGTCTGTCCTTATGTTAGCTTGTGAAATCAATGCTAGCTCTTGATTCTCTTTCTTATCTTCATGAAATATCTTGTTATTCATTTTTTCTATAATAGCAATGAATCCAATTTCTTCTTCACTAGATTCTTGATCTGAAGCTCCATCTCCAACATAGTTACATTCCTCAGAATACTTAGGTTTGTAATCCTTCTTGAACTTTCTAGCTCTAGTGGGACACTTAGATTCAAAATGACCAATCTTATTACATGAAAAGAACTTAAATGGTAATTGAACTTCATATTTTCCTTTTCCTTTCTTTTCTCTTTTGGAAATCATAGAAATAAAATCATCTAATATTTTCTCTTCATCATCACCATCAAAATTACCATAAGTGTTTGCACATTTCTTACCATGAACTGTTGCTTTGAAAGTTGTCTCACTCTTTGGTTCTGTCTTCAATCTTGAAATCTCAAAAGCTAAGATTTTCCTTATTAAGGTCTCTCTCTTGAAATTTGATGTAAGCTGCATGGTCTCATCAAGGATGTTGAGCTTTCATATTTTGGAGTAAGAGTAGTCATTAAATTGTCCATAATGTCCTCCTCTAAGATCTCTCCACCATTGTTCTTGATTCCAGCAACTGCTTCATTTATCCTTTGATTATAAGCTCTGATATTTTCCTCAAGAGGCATCTCTAATGCATTGTATCTTTTCTTCCATGTCTTTCTACATGCATCCTTTTCTTGTTTGTCTCCTTCAAATATGTCTTCTAGGTGCTTCCATATTTTATGGACTGTATCTATCTTTTTTACTTCTGAAAATTCACCATCAGATAGGGCACTGATAAGGGCTTCTTTAGCAATAGAATTTTGATGAAACAATTCATTTTGTGTGTCAGTAGCATCATCTTTTGCAAGGTCTTCTTAAGTAGGAATCTTGGCTGCTTTGATAATTACATTAAAAATTTCAAAAGAAATGCACTACAAATGAGTCACCATCTTGTTCTTCCAATCAAGATAATTCTCTCCATCCAACTTATGACTTTCTTTCCTGAAGTATGCCATCTGATCAACCTCAAGTTGTTAAACTTTCTATCTGAGGCACTTGGCTCTGATACCAATTGTTAGGAATAGTCCCAAGAGATAACTAAGAGGGGGGGCGGGTGAATCAGCTATCTACAAGATTCAATTCTTTATCCAATTAAGTATACTTAAACATAAAGTAGAAAACATAATGAAAGAACACATGAATACAACACCAATATTTTGGTTACCGAGAAACCCAAATAGCTAAAAACTCTGGTGGGACTTGATACCCACTAATGTTATGTACTAGTGTATAATGATCCTTGTTAGAAGATCCTTTACCCTGTTAGGAGTAGCTTTACAATATATTAAGTACAGTACACCTAGTCAAGGGTCAGACCCTATTAGGAGTCTTTTACAATTATCCCTATTAGGGGAGAGGACGCACTATCTGAGAGCTCACTGCTCAAATCGGTGAAGGCTATAACCTTCTGAATAACAAATACACACTATATCTGGATCTTGGTGAGCTACACTTTGACCTACTATCTAGATCAATTCCAATGAATAGCACAAGTACTTTACTTGGTCACATAGACCTTCTTCTAATGGCTCAACACTTTGCACACTTTGCTCTACTCTACTTAATCAACCATGAACCACACTCCAGCAATCACAAATGATTTCCTATAAATATCTTTCCTCCAAATGATATAATCAAGTTGGCCTATTAGAACCACCTTGAAATCATATTAGAGAAACCATAAAAAACTCTAATAAACATTCTATCAGCTCTACTATCCACGCAACACAATCTGGACCTGTCTAATAAGATAATTGTAGATGCACACTACACATTGTCAACTCTACCAAAACAATTGGAACTTTCTCTGTAAGCTGAATTAACTCATGCACTCTTAACCGAACATCAATAACACTTCTCCAAGCTTAACTCCAAGGGCACATACCCTAAAAATAGATGCAACTCAAGAACCAATAAAATCTATGTCGGCTCTTCTGAACAAACATAGGAAACTGCTATTGGTAAATAGCGACTACATAACTTCACTTCTACTCATCAATAGACTAAGCATCCATAAATAAAACATCAATAACATGTCTTCAACATATATCCAAGCATGCCAGGCTCCATGATAAATGTACAGACAAATATACATAGAAAACTATCTGTTGCTCTGTCAGGAACACTATTGACACCAGTTGCTATATAGCTATATGTACTAATAGGTAACCTTTTCACCCATGATATCATGTTGATATCATGTCCATGAAACATATACTATAATCTTACTACATAAGCCTCCATGCATGCTACTTTCCATATGTTGTCATCAATGACAAACATACAGTCAGTACTGGCCTGCTGGAAAATCTCCAACATTTCCATCAATGCCAAAGGGAGAGATTGTTGGAATGTGATGTTTTGGAGCACTAGGAATCACTTAAGGGTTGTCATCTATGGCAATAATTATTTTGGAGTGATCTCATCTTGTGGAGATTTCTATTGGAGTCATAGTCATGAAAATGACTAAGTCCAGAATTAGGTTAACAAGGTACATTGTCACGATTTTGGTCAGCGATGAAGATATATGAGGTAGTATGGCTTGAAAAGTTAATAGGAGGTATTTTGAGATGTATAAAATCTTGAGTTAAAAGTGCATAAGTTTTGGTTATCAGATCTGTGAGCTATAGTGTTCGGAAGGTATGTGAAGATAGTAAAATAGTGTAACAAGGTATATGATCAGTTGCAAAGATTAAGGAGAGCATAGTGGATATGGTAACATACTAAGACAAGTGAATAAAGTATATTACTAACTCTTTGGTAATATAATATTTTTGACTCCATAATTATCATTTGCATAAGTTATTGATATGTTCTGTATGGCATTTGTGAAGCCAACTTGAAGGCTGATTTTGTATAAGTATAGATTGTTTTTGTGAAAGTGAAGTATGGTTATCATTATGATGATGGAGTAAGTTTACAAATGTAAGAGTAGAGATTAGATGTGATATCAGTAAGAGGTCGAGCTATAACTAGAACTCTCTAAGAAAGATAAGTTCTTGCATTGTTCATTTTTTGAGAACTCTTTTGAGACAAGTTTTGATTGTAAGAGGAGTGTGCTCACCACCTGTAACTAGGTATTTTGTATATCCCTAACATGGTTTTGTATTCTTCTAACAATGAAATGTAATATGTAACAATCTTCTCCTAACAAGTCTAGATCTCCTAACAGGGATATTATATTTTAGTACATATTTGTGGGTACAATCCCCACTAGGGTTTTCCCTTTGGCTAGAGTTTCCTCAAGAACAAATCATGGTGTAATGAGTAATGTGTTATTCTTATATGTTCTTTTCATTTATGCATTACTTTGGATTTTTTATAATTGTTTAAAGTTGAAAAGATCAAAGTTCTGTAATACTAATTCACCCCCACTCTTAGTATTACCTAATCCTAACACTCCTAGTGTTAGTTATTTCAAAAAATTTGGAATTAAATGTTACATAAAGAAGGATGAATAAAATGGTAAATTTGATTCTAAGAGTGATGAAGGGATATTTCTAGGATTTTCTAATAGAAGTAAATATTATAAGTGTTTGAACAAGCGTACCAAAAAGATGGTTGAAATTAAAAATTTAGAATTAATGAATGTTCTAATAAAAATGAGGAAGATAAAAAGAAGGAACCAAATGACTATGAAAATATTGTTTATGTTCAACCGGTGGAGCCACATACAATATCATAGATAAATGAAGTGGTGAATAATCCACAACCGGTGAACAATCCATAACCAGAGAATGATCCAAAATAGATGAATGAGGATGAAGGTAACCAAAGGATAGAACTGGTACTCCCAAGGTATATGAAACTTAATCACTCTCAATATTAGATTATTGGAGATAAAAAATGTTAGATTGATGACAAGGAGCAAGGTAAGATAAAGTACTTGTTTACTATTTGAATTAGAATCTAAAACTACTAAAGATGCTTTGGAAGATAATGATTGGGTTAAGCATATGAAAGAGGAATTAGATCAAATAAAGAAATATAAAACATGGCATTTAGTACCTAGGCCTATTGACAAGAATGCTATAGGTACTAAATGGATCTTTAGGAATAAGATGGATGAAAAAGGAGAAGTGATCAAAAAAAGGGAAAGGCTAGTTTGCAATGGGTATGCACAAGAAGGATTGGACTATGGTGAGAACTTTGCATCTATTTATAGACTTGAAAGCATAAAAATAATTTTGGCATATACTTCCTATAGAGGTTTTAAGGTTTGTCAAATGGATGTAAAATCTTCTTTTATGAATAGTGTGTTAGAAGAAGTATACATTGAACAACCTAAAGGTTTTACTACTAAAAAAAGGTAAAGATATGGTATTTAAATTTCATAAAGAATTGTATGTAAAAGAAGAAGATCCAATAAAATGGTATGAAATACTACATGATTATCTTATATATTTTTTATTCACAAGAACTAGTGACAATAGCAATGTATATCTAAAATCTGAAAGTGAAGACAAGATATTGATTGCTGAAAATTTTTGTTGATGACATAATATTTGGTGGAAATGAAGTGTTGAGAAGGTTATTTGAAAAAGAAATGAGGAAGGAATTTGAAATGTCAATTATAGGATAAATTAAATTCTTTATTGGTCTTCAAGTACAATATATGAAGAAAGGGATATATATCAGTCAATCCAAGTATGCGAAGGAGTTTCTAATTTTTTTTGGCATGGAGGACTCAAAACTAGTGGGAAAACCTATGGTCACAAGCTGAAAATTATCTAAGGAGGATGAATATAAAGAGGTAAATGGAACTCTATATAGATGCATGATCAATAAGTTGTAGTATGTTGTTCATAGTAGACTGGATATTGCACATGCTATCGAAATTATTGCAAAGTTTTCCTCAAATCCAAAGGATTCACATATGGTTGCATTGAAGAGGATCTTTAGATATCTCAAGGGAACTGAAGATCATGGTCTATGGTATGGTAAGTCCATGGATATTTTTCTTTGAATGTGTTTACCAATGTATATTGGTAAATAAATATTGATGATAGGAAGAGCACAAGTGGTGGATCATTCTTTCTTGATGAAAGATTAGTCTCTTGGACTACTAAAAGGAAGAATTGTATTTCTCAATCTACTGTAGAGAAAGAGTATGTTTCTGCTGCTATTAATTATTAGAAAGTGATATGAATAAAATAGATTCTTGAGGGAATTCATGAGAAGGTCACATAACCTATTGTTATCTATTGTGATAACACTAGTGCAATAAATATTTTAAAGAATCTACTGATGCACTCAAAGGAAAAGCATATTGCAATAAAATATCATTTCCTAAGAGAACAAGTATAGGATAAGGAGGTAAGGCTTGACTATGTGCCTACTAAAGAATAAGTTGTTGATATTTTTACTAAGCCATTACTAAAGGATACCTTTGTGTATCTCAAAGGTAGATTAGGGGTTATTCCCCTATTTGAAGTTAATTAAAAAATGTTTCAAATTGAATTATTTCATATGTGTTTAACATAATATCATTTGTATGAATTGATGTAGAGGTGGAATACTCCACAGGGGGAGAATTATAGTATGATGATGATGAAGGGTGCTCCCCTTAATACCACAAACACACAACAAAAATAGAGAAATAACAACAATTTGCAAGAACAAAAAATGGGCTTCTTATTATCTCCACAAATGTGGAATTACAAATTTTAGAATTACAATATGCAAAGCCATATGGGCATTTTTCCTTATAATATTATGAGGGACAAAGCCTCGAATTATTACCCAGATCTACCCAGAACTGCTCCAAATTGCCCTAGACAACACTACAACCTTCCTTATATAGGTAATTTTCCACCACCTGGGAAGGTTCCAAAATTTTAGCCAATAAGGCTGACCAAACTTGGAATTATTTTATTTTACAATTTATTACATCAAAGTTGGCTCAAAATAACTTTTGAAAGTCAAACAAAATTTTTGAAGGAAAATGATTTTCCACCATTTCAGGTGACCCAACTTTCAGAGACCATAAGTCATCACCCATAGACCTAATTGACTATTATAACCCCATTTTGGAAAGGGTACGAAGCGCTCTACAACACCTAAATCAAGAAAGCTTCATTCAACCAAAGTTTTGACCTCATCTGGGGCCTCGAAAGCCTTTAAAACTGAGTTCAAAGTTTATGCACCCTACTGCCAATACCAAAAATATTCAATATCTACAAAGCTAGACTTGATCTGTTAATGAAACTTTATTGGTAGGATGATATAACCAAAAGGAACCTCCAGAGAAGAAAATAGACCATTGTGAGATTAACTAAAAAACTTACTAAAAATATTAAATTTCCAAAAATACCAGCTTTTTACAAGATAGCCCTTATTGAAAAGAAACTAGAAATATTTTTGGGTGATGCAAGATTGATCTTACACCTAGGATGCTCCTGCATCAGACAGCCAGGGAAATTTGAGAAGTGACCCTGTCATGATTCATGTGTGAAGAGGAAAACCAAGGTGGTTAACCTCTTCCCTTGTCAACCATGATGAATCTTCAACTGGTCACCCTTTCCATTTGACCAGATATTCTTCATAGGTCTTGTTCCTTGTGCTTCTATCAACATGACTATCCAGTATATCCTCAATTTCTTTAGTAGTTGAAGTAGTTCCTGGAATACTCCACTATGCCTCTGTGATCTCATCTTGAACATGTCCTTCATGATACTCTGTCAAATCTAAAATTTTAAACACTAGTGAAATATTCAGCTCAGTAGGCAATTCTACCTCATATGCATTTCCTGAATCATGCTTCTTCAGTATCTTACATGGCCCAAACTTCTTCATTTTCAACTTGTTATATGTATCAACTAGAAATCACTCCTTCTGCAAATGAACCATGACTTCATCTCCAATCTGAAATTCCTTATATCTTATTTTATCATCTACCTTAGCCTTATACTATGCATTCATCTTGATAATGTGCTTCCTGACCTCCTCATGGATGTTCTTCAAGTGTTTTGCAAAATTCTTACCTTCAGCACTACTTATTTCTCCTTTATCTATCTTTCTTAACTCAGATGCATTTTTGGGATTGCTTCCATATACAATCTAGAAAGGTGATCTACTAGTGCTCCTATTGACAAAATTATTGTATACAAATTCCACCTGTGGTAAAATAAAATCTCATCTTGTTGGCTTATCTCCAACCAAACACCTCAGCAAGTTCCCCAAAATCCTATTCACCACCTCTATCTTTCCATCAGTCTATGGATGATGTGATGAACTAAACTTCAAATTTGTCTTCAACTTATTCTAGAATGTATGCCAGAAATATCCAACGGACATAGTGTCCCAATTCGAAACTATACTCTTTGGAAAACCATGTAGTCTTACCACTTCTCTAAAAAAAATTATTCTACATGAACAAAATCATTAGTCTTCTTGCAGGGAATGAAATGTGCCATCTTTTAAAGTCTATCAACTACCACAAAATTGAATCATGTCCTTGCCATGTCCTCAACAAACCAAGAACAAAGTCCATACTGATATCCTCCCAAGGTTTCTCTGGTACAGGTAATGGTTGATACAACCCTATATTTTGCTTCACTCCTTTTTCCATTTGACATACTCTACAAATTTGTACAAACTTCTTGACATCTTGCTACAACTATGGCCAATAATATTTCTCACTAACAATAGCAAGGGTTTTATCATGATCAAAATGTCCAGCCAATCCTCCACTATGCTTCTCCTTGATGAGATTCTCCCCCATAGAACTTCATGGAATGCAAAACTGACTCCCTCTAAATAGTATACCATACTAGATGATGAAATCCAACTACTCCATCCTATTTAGAGTAACATGTTATGTACAATCTTTCCAAGCTTTACCAAAATCAGGATCGTCTGGATACAAACTCTTGAGTTCCTTGAACCCAACCACCTCAGTTTGCATCTCTGTCAGCAAAATTTTCCTTCTGCTAAGTGCATCTATAACCCCGATAGACTTTCCACTGCTGTGTTTCAAAACAAATGTATAACTCTGCAAAAACTCAACCCATTTCAAATGCCTTTGATTCAACTTTCCTTGACTATTCAAATATTGCAAAGCTTGATGATCAGTATACAAAAAAAACTCCTTAGGAAGTAGATAGTGTCTCCACTTCTTTAATGCCTGAACTATAGCATAAAATTCTTGATCATAAACAAAATATTTTCTCTTGGCATCATTTAAATTCTCACTAAAATAAGCAATAGGTTTACCTTCTTGGCTCATAATAGCTCCTATTGCATTACCACTAGCATCACTGTCTACTTGAAATACCTTATTAAAATATGGAAGTGCTAAAATAGGTTGTTCTATAACTTTTTGTTTCAACAATTGGAAACTCTTTTCTGCCCCACTAGTCCACTTAAACTCTTTTCTGTCCCCTCTCATTGTTTCAGTCAAGGGTCCAAAAATACTACTAAAATTTTTGATAAATTTTTTGTAAAAGCTAACTAGATCATAAAAAGATCTTACCTCAGTAGGACTCCTTGGAGTAAGCCATTCAAGGATAGCTTGCACTTTCTCATGATCCATTTTTAGACCTTCTGCTAAAACTACAAATCCCTGATATACTAACTCCTTCTAAACAAAACTACACTTCTTCGAATTAATCAACAATTTATCTTCCCTTAACTTCTCAAACATCATAAAAATATGCATCATATGCTCCTCCAATGTCTTACTAAAGATAAAAATATCATCTAGGTAAACAATGGAAAACTTACCTAGAAATTCTTTCAGAACCTCATTCATCAGCTGCAGGAAAGTACTCAGTGCATTGGTTAGCCCAAAAGGCATGACTAACCACTCATACAGTCCTTCCTTTGTCTTTAAGGCAGTCTTCCATTCATCTCCTTCTTTGATATGAATCTGATGATATCCACTCTTTAGATCTATCTTTGAGAAATACACAGCTCCACTCAAACAATCCATAATATCATGCATCTGCGGCAAAGGAAATCTATACTTGATTATGATCTTGTTGATATATCTAGAATCTATACACATCCTCCACTCTCCATTCTTCTTTGGTGCTAATACTACTGGTACAACATAGAGACTTAGACTCTCATGGATCAATCCTTTCTGCAACAACTCTTGTACTTGTCTGTTAAACTCCTCACTTTTTGTAGGTGTCATTATGTGTGCTGCCTTATTCAGAAAACTTTCTCTTGGGATCAAGTCCATCTGATGAATGATCTTCCTAACTGATGGTAATCCATTAGGCACATTATCAGATACAATATCATGAAACTCATTCAACAAATCTACAACTTCTACAGGTACATCTTCTACTTCCTCTTTACCAACTTTTGGAATTAAAGTGAAACATACATGCTCATGCCTCATACCCTCTAAGAATTTTCTTCCATAAAAAAAACTTAGTCTTGCATTACCACATACCTTTTCTTATGTGTCCTTCAATGGCTTTAGCTTATGTTGCACTCCATCCTTTGTCAGGGAATAGGTATTAGTAGGAACATCATGTACACCACGTCTGTCAAACTACCAAGGTCTACCCAAAAACATATGACATGCATCCATAGGTATGATATCACATAGTACCTCATCATGGTATCCACCAATCTTGAACTTTACTAGACATTGTTCATTAACTGTGACCTTTTGGTCATCCTGCACCAGGAAA
The DNA here is from genome assembly GCA_027943335.1 of Chamaecyparis obtusa. Taxonomy (NCBI): domain Eukaryota; kingdom Viridiplantae; phylum Streptophyta; class Pinopsida; order Cupressales; family Cupressaceae; genus Chamaecyparis; species Chamaecyparis obtusa. The sequence goes on along the minus strand of BSBK01000515.1, from coordinate 87,895 downwards.
TCCGGTATGGATGTGGGTGTTTCTCTCTCTTGAGCTTCAACTTTGTCACCATCTCTTCTAACACCAAATTGTTAGTGCTAACACTATCAATAATCACATCACAACACTTTTTCTCACACTTGCATCTAGTGCAGAACAAGCTCCTCCTTTTCTCAGGTTCATTCTCACCACTCAACAAGACTCTTCTATTAATTAGCATCTCTCCTCTTTCAGCATCTTCAGAATGTGATGATCTGGCATCTTCATCTACATATGCAGCTCTATCCTAGCCTTCAGTTCTCCTATTTGTCCTTCCTTGGCATTCAGGACATTGAAAGGCCCTATGACCTTCTTCTCCACAATGAAAACATGTTCCACGGAAGCCTCCTCTTCCTGAACCTTGTCCTCTTCCTCTTCCTCTTTGATCTCTATTATTCTAATCATGGAACTGATTGGAATTGTTTCCTCTCTAATTCTAACTACTACTAGCCTCATCCTTCTTTTTTGGATCTTCATTTCGGCCTCCATAAGACTGTTTGCCAAATCTTCCACCACAACCTCTTTCGCTTTGTCTTCTTTCAAATTTCTTGTTCACCTTTTCCTCTACTTTTAGGGAAAACTGGTATGCCTCTTCAATATTGTTCATTCTAACCAGATTGAACTCCTCCTCAATGCTCAGCCTCAACCCATTAAGATAATGAGAAACTTTATCCTTATTAGCTTCTCCATGGCCTATTCTAATAAGGATTCGATAGAACTCCTTTGTATACTCCTGAACAGATCTTCCTACTTGCTTCAAACTTTATATTTTCTTTAGTAGGTCAAGCTCATAATCAATAAGAATGAACTATTGCTTCAATTTATCCACCATCCGATCCCATCTTATGATTTTATCTTTTCCTGTTCTATTTCGCTCCAATTGAATCTCTTGCCACTGGATCTTCGCATGACTCTTTAGTTTGGCCTTCACAAACTTGACCCTATCAGGATTCTCAATATCTTCATACTCAAAATATTCTTCACATTCATTGATCTAGTTGATCAATTTCTCTGGGTTAAGATTTCAAGAAAATGTCAGAACCTCAATCTTAGGTCTTCTCCCGATCTTTGAAATGGCTCAGAAAAGTCTTTCTTCTTCTTGATTTACAATTTTGACTTCTCCTTCAGAATTCCCTTCTTCTTCGGCTTCATCCTCACTTTCATCTCTGACATTAAGATTCATTCCTCTATGAATCTCTTCTTGCAATGCTTGCATTTTTCTCTGGAGTACTCCAACCTCAGGTGTCACACCACCAACTCTTCCACCACATTCCCTTTGTGAAGGCATTTTCATGTTGCTCGTTGAAACCCTAACCATGGTCTTGGTACAAACTACCTCACAGTCAGGAATCTATTTACACACTTAGGAACTCTCGTTCTGATACCACTTGATGAAGGGTGCTCCCCTTAATACCACAAACATAATAGAAATAGAGAAATAACAACAATTTGCAAGAATAAAAAATGGGCTTCTTATTATCTCCACAAATATGGAATTACAAATTTTAGAATTACAACATGCAAAGCCACATGGGCATTTTTCCTTACAATATTATGAGGGACAAAGCCTCAAATTATTACCTAGATCTACCCAGAACTACTTTGAACTTCCCTAGACAACACTACGACCTTCCTTATATAGGCAATTTTCCACTGCCTGGGAAGGTTCCAGAGTTTTAGCCAATAAGGCCAACCAAACTTAGAATTATTTTATTTTACAATTTATTACATCAAAGTCAGCTCAAAATAACTTTTAAAACCCAAACAAAAAATTTGAAGGAAAATCATTTTTCACCATTTCAGGTGACCCAACTTTCGGAGACCATAAGTCATCAACTATTGACCTGATTGACTATTATAATCCCATTTTGAAAAGGGCACAAAGCACTCTACAACATTTAAACAAAGCAAGCTTCATTCTGCTGAAGTTTTGACCTCATCTGGGGCCTCTAAAACCTTCAAAACTGAGTTCAAAGTTTATGTACCCTGCTGCCAATATCGAAAATCTTCAATATCTACAAAGCTAGACTTGATCTATCAATGAAACTTTACTAGTAGGCTGATATGACCAAAATGAACCTCCAGAGAAGAAAATAGACCATTGTGAGCTCGAACGAAAAACTTACTAAAAATAGTAAATTTCCAAAAATAGCAGCTCTGCACAAGATAGCCCTTATTGAAAAGAAACCAGAAATATTTTTGGGTGATGCAAGATTTCTCTTACACGTAGGATGCTCCTGCATCAGATGATGTGATGCAATGATAAGGAAAGATCAAGAGAATAATGGTCAAGTATAATCCAAGATGATTGATTGACTAGACAACTTTGGAATTGGTGTCAAAGGGGGAGAATTTTAGGGGGAGAATATAGGAGTGGAAACATTGTTAGGAATAGTCCCAAGTGATAATTGAGAGTGGGGGGGGGGGGTGAATCAGTTATCTACAAGCTTCAATTATTTATCCAATTAAGTACAATTGAACATTAAGCATAAACACAATGAAAGAACACTTGAACATAGCACAAATATTTTAGTTATGGGGAAACCCAAATAGGTAAAAACCCCAGTGGGAATTGACACCTAGTAATAATCTACACTAGTGTATAATGATCCTTGTTAGAAGATCTTACAACCCTTTTAGGAGTTGATCTTTACAATGCAATTAGTACAGTGACCTAGTTAAAGGTCAGACCCTATTAGGAGTCTTTTATGATTGACCCTGTTAGGGGTGAGGACACATTGTCTGAGAGCTCACTGCTCAAAGGGATGAAGGCTGCAACCTTCTAAATAATAGATACACACTATATCTGGATCTTGCCGAACTATGAGGTAGACCTACTTTCTTGATCAGTTCCAATGAATAGCATAATCAATATTCTCTATCACATAGATCTCTTCTTGATGACACAACACTTCACACTCTTTTCTTTGCTCTTATCTCTTTGCCACACTCCTAGTGATTGTAAATGATCAGCTATAAGTATCTTCTATCTAAATGATATAATCAAGTCAACTTGTTAGAACCACCTTGAAATCATATTAGAGAAATAATAAAACTCTCCAATAGCATTTCTATTGGCTTTACTAAGCATGCAACAAAAATTGGGACCTGTCCAAATCAATAAGTGTAGACACACGATACATACTGTCGACTCTACAAAATTAACTAATACTTTCTCCTCAAGCTAAATTCCATCATGTGATCTTAACCAAACATTCATAACTCTTCACCAATCACTAATCCAAGCACGCATACCGTAATGATATGCGTAACTCTTGTACTAATATAATCTCTGTCAGCTCTTCTGAATGAACATAGGAAACTGCAACTGGTGAATAGCGACTGCATAACTTCACTTATACTATGCACTAGACTCTACATCCATGAATGTAACATTACTAACATGTCTCCATCACATATACAATCACCCAGGGCTCCATGATAAGTTTACAAACAATCACTCATAGAACACTGCCTATAACTCTATCAGGAACACTGCTGACACAAGCTACTACATAAATGTCTGTACTAATAATTAACCTCTATGTCCATGATATTATGTTGATAACATGTCCATGCTATATATACTCAAATCTTACTACATAAGTCTTCCACACATGCTACTTACCATATGTTGTCATCAATGACAAACATACAGTCAACACTGGCTTGCTGGAAAATCTCCAACAATCTCCCCCTTTGGAATTGATGGCAACATATGGAATGAAAAACACTACCAATCCAAATGAGAAATTCTTTTATAACATTCTCCATTTCCTCAACTGAACTACTTCCATGACTAAATACTACTCCCTCTTGCTGCTATATATTACTCCTTAATTCTGTATGTGCTCCCCCTTTAATACTATTTTTCATGACTATATACTACTCCCCCTTTGACATCAATGGAAAAGTAATCCAAACATTTAAGCTCTAGTACTACTCTTGAAGTAGAGTAATCAACCATCCATCAGTCACTGAGGATGGATCAATGCTCTTTCCACTTTCTCTAAGTAGAATTAGGGAAGGGAATCACTCCCAGCTTCTCCCTGAGATACTCAAAGGTATCCTTTGGTAAAGGCTTTGTGAATATATCTGCTAGCTGATCCTTTGCACTCACATAGTCTAATTTGACTTCTTTCTTTGCCACTTTCTCTCTTAGGAAGTGATACTTAATCTCTATGTGCTTTTTCTTTGCATGCATCACATGATTCTTTGACATGTTGATAGTGCTAGTGTTATCACAATGAATAACAATAGGATAATCAATCTAAATTCCAAAATCCTTTATCATCTATTTGATCCAAATAATTGTAGAATAATTTAAGTCTACTGAAACATACTCAACTTATGTTGTTGACTGACAAATACAATTCTACTTCTTGCTTGTCCAAGTGACAAGTCTATCACTAAGAAATATTGCTCCTCGTGATGTACTCTTTCTATCATCCACACATCCTGCCCAATCTACATTTGTATACACATGGAGCTCAACATTCTCTATGTTAGGATACCATAGACCATAATCTATAGTGCCTTGTAGATATCTGAATATTCTCTTTACTACCATGAGGTGACTTTTTTAGGCTCTACTACAAATCTTCCAACTATGCCAATTGCATTAGACATATCAGGTCTAGTTTGAGTAAGATATATGAGTTTACCAATCATAGACTTGTACAATGTTATATCTACTACTGGAGAATCATCTTCTTTTGTAAGCTTGCATCCTGTTATCATAGGTGTACCCACTGGCTTACAATCATCCATCTTGAACTTCTTCAGTATCTCTTTCACATATTTAGATTGATTAATGAAAATGCCTTTCTATGTCTGCTAGACATTTAATCCAAAAAAGTATTTGATAGGTCCAATCATGCTCATCTCAAACTCACTCTGCATCTCCTTAGCAAATTCTACACTAAGTTTGTCATTACCACCAAAGATAATGTCATTAACAAATATAGCTACAAGTAGTAAACCTTCAGATGTCTCTTTGATAAATAGGTTGCAATCTACTACTCCTTTCTTGAATCCAATTTTTTTTAGATATCCATCAAGTCTCTCATACCAAGCTCTAGGGGCTTACTTAAGTCCATAGAGGTCTTTCTTCAATCTGCATACCATATCAGGCTTGTCTGATAAGGTGAATCCTTCTGGCTTCTCGATGTATACTTATTCCTTTAATTCTCCCTTCAAGAATGTTGATTTAACATCCATCTGATAAAATTTGAAGGTTTTGAATGTTGCATAAGCTAGAAACAACTTAATAGCTTCTAATCTTCTCATAGGTGCAAATGTGTCTAAATAATCAATAGCTTCTCTTTGCTCATATCCCTTACATACTAACCTTTCTTTATTCCTTACTATTGTACCATCTTCATTCATCTTATTTCTAAATATCCACTTTGTTCTAATCATATTCTTATCACTGGGTCTTGGGACCAGTTTCGAAGTATCATTCTTAATAATTTGATCTAGTTCTTCTTACATAGCATCATGCCAATTTGAATCATTACATGCATCTTCAAAACTTAAGGGTTCAATCTGAGATATTAAACATATCGCCTTATTGATTGTTGAACTCTTTACTTTTGATCTTGTTGTGACTTTGTTGCTCTGATGTCCAATGATGTCATCCTTAGAGTGATATCTACATGTAAACTTTAGAACTTTAGGTGATACTATCTCATCTACCTTCTAAGTTTCTTCTTCACTTGTTTTAGGGTCATTGAATAATACATCAATACTGTCAAACATTTCTCCAACAACTATCTCACTAGTGGAAGGACTAGGTTCTTCTTCAATCATAGGTGCACAATGATGATATCTTTCTTGAACCATAAACTTTTCATCAATCTTAACATGAGCACTTCCAATGATCTTCTTCAATCTCAAATTGAATTATCTATAAGCTTTTCATTTAGTAGAGTAACCAAGGAAAATGCCTTCACCACTTCTTGCATCAAACTTACCTATTACTTCATCCCTCTTGATGTAGCACTTGCTTCCAAATATTATGAAGTATTTCACTATAGGAACATTATCAAACCATAGCCCATAAGGTGTTTTGTCAACACCAGGCCTCAATTGTATTCTATTGATGGTATAGACTACTGTATTGACTACATCTCTCCAATAGGTGTGTGCAACTTTTCCTTCAATCATGATGGTGTACACTGTATCAAGGATGATCCTATTCCTTCTCTCTACAATCCCATTCTGCTGAGGGGTGATGATTTTGTAATGAGTTGGATAGGGATGAAGGATAAATATGGATGAAATATTATAGCTTAGATTAGGAGAACAATAATATTAGACTGATATTTGGATTAATCTAATGATAGATGGAAGAACTGACGCAAGGTAGGGATGCAAGAGGGGCCAAATGATGGTGCACCCTAATGATCCAAGCCTTCCCAACACATGAGGAAGAAACAAACAATAACAATGAGAGAGAGAATGCATAAACTTTCATATATTTTCATTAATTGAATCATACATGCAGGACTGTAAGGTCTTCCAGATTACGGCCCGATATTACAATGAATCTCAAAAGTCCTCAAACATGCAAGGATCTATTGCAAAACTAATGTCTACTATCGTATATCCCAAAAACTACCTCTTAATCTACAACCAAACATCTACATTTATACAAGAAGCTACCGAGCTAAGTTGGCCTTCAGATCCACAATCAATGAAAGGAACAGTCAAATCTGGGACCACACACTTCCCAATGATGGATACCAACATTAAATCCAAGATCCAATATAAATGCACAAGTCAGCCACAAAAGGAACTAAAACTAAATCCATCGGCAAGCAATGCTGAGCACCAATGAAATAATTGACTGCCTAAGAGATAATTGACCACACTTGGTAACCAAAGGAAACTGACCAACTACTGACCAACTCGGTCAAAGAAGGAACCAAGCATCAAATGTTCTTCTCTAGTCTTACTTAATATCAAAATATCATCAAGCTATACAATCACAAACTTACCCAAGAATTTCTTCAAAACTTCATTCATCAACCTCATCAAAGTACTTGGTGCATTAGTTAAACCAAAGGGAATAACCAACCACTCATATAAACCTTCTTTTTTCTTGAAAGAAGTTTTCCATTCATCACCTTCTCTGATTCTGATATGATGATACCCACTTTTCAAAACAATCTTTGTGAAATACTTTTCTCTAGTCAAACTGTCCATTATATCATTCATTCTTAGTATAGGAAACCTATACTTCACTGTTATCTTATTGATTTCTCTAGAATCAATACACTTTCTCCATTCTCCATTCTTCTTTGGTGCCAATATAGTAGGTACTACACAAGGGCTCAAACTTTCTTGAAAAACCATTAGGTAAATTATCAAAAATGATATCACTGTACTCGGTGAGTAACTTATCAATCTCCTCAGGGACATTTACCTCTATTTTCTTACTTGGTTTGTTAGGGATTACATCAAAACATACATCATTCCTCTTCAAAGAGTTAACAAACTTTCTTCCTTCCATCAAACAAACTTTCACAGATGTGCAAACATTACTAACAGGTTCTTCCATCAATGGTAACCAGATTTGTTTCTTTCCATTAGCCACAATATTATACTTATGCAATCTCCCATCATATATGGCATATCTATCATATTGCCAAGGTCTTCCCAACAAAATATGACAACAATCCATAGGCATGATATCACATAACACCTTATCATAGTACTTTCCAATCTTCAAATTCATATAACATTGTTCACTTACTAGGAGTGTATGCTCATCTTTGATCCATGAAATCTAATAGGGCTTCAGATGTACCAACCTTTCCAACTACATTTTTGTGACCATCTCTTCAGATGTCATATTCTTTGAGCTACCACTATCAATGATTACCTTCCAAACTTTGTCAAAAAATATACATCTAGTCTTGAACAAACTTTTCCTTACCGAATCTTCTTTTTTTCTTTCATTCCATAGTGCTCTCGTTACCATCAAGTTATTTTCTTTCTTAGGTTCATTTGGTGGCTCTTCTTGCACCAAAGCATTTGTACTGCTACCAGCCTTCTTACTAGCATGTGTACATTCAAAAGATCTATTTCCTTCTTCTCCACAATTGTAACAAGTTCCTCAGAAACTTCCTCTTCCATAACCACCTCAGTAGTTACTGCCTCTACCTCTAGATGAACTTTCACCTTTCTACTCGGTCTTTCCTTTGTCCAGATTTGTCTTTTCTGGTTTAGATCTACCATTTTCGCCATTAGATCTACCTCTTCCTCTAGGGAATCTACCACATTGATCTCTTTGTCTCTTTTCATGTCTCTTGTTCAATTTCTCCTTAGTCTTCAAAGAAAATTGATAAGCCTGTTCAATGCTCTCCAAATTGACCATACTAATTTCCTCTTGGATGGAAACTCCCAAACCATTCACGTATCTACTAATTCTTTCCACATCATCTTCATCATGTCCAGATTTGATATCCAATCTATAGAATTCCTCAGTATACTCCTTTACCGAGCTATCTTTTTGCCTCAAACTTTGCATTCACCGAACTAGGTTAATCTGATAATCACAAGGTAAGAACTTTCCTTTCAATTTGTTCACCATTTTATTCATACCTTGATTTTGTCTTTTCCTTTCCTCTTCTGATCCAATTGCAGATGTTCCCACCATAAGGATGCATGAATTTTCAGCTTTGTGCTTGCAATCTTCATCTTCTTATCCTCAGGAATGTTTTCATACTCAAAATACTTTTTCATCTTGGTGATCTAATCCACCAATTCATCAGAATCTAGGTTTCCACCATACTCAGGAGGATTGAAATGTGGTGTTGACTTTAGACTTGTCAAAGCCTTAAAAAATCATTCTTCACCTTGATCCATAATAGGTGCAGGTTCTGCATTTGCCTGTTCTTCTTCAACTTCATCATCACTAATATCTTCAAGATGTCTACCTCTTCTTTGGGCTGTTTCAATAGCTTCTAACCTAGCAGCAATCTACCTTAGCATATCTACCAATCTTGGATCTACATCTCACCTCCCATGAACCATCTTGACAACCCTCTACAATTGTAGGTCAGATTGTAATTTGCTACCCCACAAAAATCAACTAGGGCTTCAAGAGGAACCTACAAACCTAGATCTATAGAACTAGGTCAAGATCTCACCTCACTTTGATACCACCTGATGCAAGAGGGGCCAAATGATGGCACACTCTAATGATCCAAGCCTTCCCAACACATGGAGAAGAAACAAACAACAACAGTGAGAGAGAGAATACAAAAAATTTCATACATTTTCATTAATTGAATCATACATGCCGGGTTGCAAGGTCTTCCCGGTTATGGCCTGATATTACAATGAATCTCAGAAGTCCTCAAACATGCAAGGATCTATTGCAAAACTAATGTCTACTATCTTCTATCCCAAAAACTACCTCTTTATCTACAATCAAACATCTATATTTATACAAGAAGCTACCAAGCTGAGTCGACCTTTAGATCCATAATCAATGAAAGGAAGGGTCAGATCTGGGACCACACACTTCCCAATGATGTATACCAACATTAAATTCACAATCCAATATAAATGCACATGTCAGCCATAATAGGAACTAAAACTAAACCGGTCGACAAGAAAGATAACCGAGTAGTAGAGAGGAAATACCGAGCACTAGTGAAATAATCGATCGCCTAGGAGATAACTGACCACACTCGGTAGCCAAAGGAAACTAACCAACTACTGACCAACTCGGTCAAAGAAGGAACCAAGCAATATAGACAAACTCCAAATTGTTTTTAGTGACATAGGATTGCCAAGGACCCGAGATGCTCCTACATCAAGAACTCACTCCAAGGAAGATGGAAAGATGATAAGGAATGAATAAAGTGTTAGAAGTAGTGGTTGTCATTGCACCAAAATATTGACTTGTTAATGCTTGATACAACCGCTAGACTTATAGAAGACATAGGAGGTGGTTAATCCATGTCATGAACCCTATGAGGGACACTAGCCCACTACCAACAATCCCCCTCCAAGCATCACTCATCGTGGCCTACATGGATTTGAATCTTGTGACCAAGCTCTGATACCCATTGTTAGGAATAACAGTCCACAATACAACTGAGAGGGGGGGTGAATCAGTTGTATGGCAGATTATTAAACTTTAAACTTTGAGTAGCAACAATATCAGATCCAATGAATACAATGAATTCCAACAAAATAACATAATAACACAATAACATAATGAACACAATGTATGCAAGATGAGCTCACTACCCAAACATGCAATATACAATGATAATCTCTAATATAAAAGGTAGAATACAAGAACCTTTTACTGTTGTTGAATATCTCCAATATTCTAATCTAGCTTTGTAGTCTCTTCACAAAATTTATTATTGACTCACATTGATCTCATCATATATCAAATTTTGCATATTAAATCAATACAACTTCACATTACATACATACTTTCATACATACATCTTTGCATTACAAGTTTCTTTCTTATATATAAGTTTATTACAAAATGACCTTACTATCGACTTTCAATTCATTACATGCTTTCCAAAACATAAAATCACTTCTTGATGCCTTAGGGTTAACATCTAGGATGTTATCCCTAATTATTCAAGTCATTATTTTGATAAACAAAATAATCCCTTACTTAATATAATTAATTACTGATCGCTGATTTGTTCTAGTCGACTCAACATTGTCTTTGTAAAATATTGATAACTATGTTTGTACATTTTGTACAGTCTTGTGCTCTTAGGTGTAGCTTCAATATACCTTATATAAACTATATTCAAGTGTGCATGCACTGAAAGTACTCTTGTAAACTTCATTGATCGAAATAGTCTCTATGTAGATAGATAAACACTGTTATATACTTAGACAATTTTCATAAGTTCTCATCCAAAACTTCCACCTTAGACAATGTTAACTTAATGCTGAATATATATTTCCATAATGACAACACCATGATATTCTACTTACATTATTAGATGGTGGATTAGCAACTTTGGATGCCATTGCGGATTTTTCTTTTAGATGCATTTCATCTTTTTACTTTGGGATCCACATAGGTTATGCTTTTTCTTTGATGGGTCTTTGTGGTGTTGGAGCAATTTTGGGTTTTATGAGAAAATGGCATTTCTGGTCTTTGCCCTACCTTTGTGTATCTTTACAACTATCTTTACCCATTCAGGGTGTTAGCACTTCAAATTTTTCATTACAAATTTTCATGCTTTTAAAAAATTCTGAAGTATTTACCAAGAGTGCCAGATTCTCCTTTGAAATCCAAGAAGCCCTAATTACCTATCCTTTGGGAAAAAACCCTAGCATTTCTCAATTATAAGTAAATACCCTAGGTTGACCTTATGTTGTTCTATTCATTTGTTACTTTTTGGAGATCACTAAATTCCTTTTAACGCATGTGTTGTATTATTCCTCTTAGTGGGGTCTTTCTCCTAAGTTTTTATCTACCTATCCTGACACTTTAATTTTTCCTAAGTCTAAAGCTCCATGACCTTTAATATTTTCCCTAAGTCTTGATGATAAATTTTCCTAAGGTTTCAACACTTTATTGAAAGCCTTATCTCATATTTTAATCCGATGGTGGTCACATAGCCACAAAGGAAATATGTAGGGTGATTAACCAATACGACATTGCGATAGCCGTTGATTTGGTCCGAAAACTAAGCTTCTTTGTCAGGTGCGATCGATTACCTTGGCTTTATCACAACCTTATGATTGCGAAGATCTATCAGCATACATTCACTAGACCTGATTAATAAAGGTTTTAACGAACTAACATCTTACTCAAGATCTAACGGTGGTTGTGCTTTCGCAGATGAAAGATGATCGGAAATTTGTGCTTGCGGCATTCTGACAGTCATTGATTTGGTATCAGGCCATTAAGATGTGATAGTGGGTCTAATCAGAAGGTACTAAAAGCATCGACCGTTGGATCTTCCATCTAACAGTAATGATAGGTCTAGTTGTCAAGTGGGTCCAAGATATTGCAGTTTCCAAACCACCGTAGATCTTTCTTGATCTAACGATTGTCGCATTGCCGTGAAGAAAAGATGCATGAGGTTTTAACCATTGCAGCATTGCGACAACCATTGATTCTCTCTTAAGTAAAGATCAGCAGTCTTGATTTAAAGACCAATGAGGATGGTGGGTCCAGTTGCTAGGTGTTGCTGATGTGCCTATTTTCGATTGGCTGCTAGGAAAATATGACGTGGCCAGTTATTTTTCAAAGCTTAGTTTATTGTTGCCAAATTATGAGAACTGCCCGATGTGCCAGGAAGGAGATGAATCGATGGTCACGTTTAAAATTTGATCAGTTGGTCATTGCTTCTAGTATTTGAAATGATGGAGGGTTTCTTTCCAGGGTTTGTTATAGTGGACCAGAATAAGAAGAATCCAGATACCATTGAACTAGGAGCAATAGAAGAGGAATAAATTACACATGGCACCTGATCCTTAATACAAGGAGTGTAACTATAATTCAGAGAATAATGTATGTTAGCCTAAAATGGCGGTCATCATTCATTGTAATAACCTTACGAAGTTACTTAGAAATATCATCAGATGAAGGTGCCACCTACAAAGATTCAGTATGATGAGAATCATCTTTCTATCTCTTGTGGTACTTGTGTATTATGAACCTATTAATATTCCTTAGCCCTGTTAGGAGCTATCATTACAATGCTTAAGTACAATGACCTTGTCAAGGGCCAGACCCTTTTAGGAGTCTTTTAAAATTAACTCTGTTAGGGGTGAGGACACAATGTCCTAGAACTCACTATTCAAATGGTGAAGGCTGCAACCTTCTAAATATCAAATACACACTATATCTGCAAGGTGAACTGCTACTATGACACTGCTTGTTTGATCAGTTCCTTATGTGCGCTGATGCTTTAACATCTTGTAAAGCTCTATATCATACTGATTGATCTTTTCATACTTCTCTTCTATTTCATTTTCTATCCTTGACAACATGCCCAAATACAAAGGTGCATGTCTTATTCATAGGTGCAAACAAAACTATTCACTAAGTCGGCCTATAACCTATTACATACAACGCTTCCAAATGAATTAGCTCAAGCGTGTTTACATATAATGATATTAATAAGTGTATAAAATATTTACAACAGGTGTATAGCCTTTACAAAACAATATTATACACGCTAACCAAAATATAAACAGTCGGCTCCATACTATGTTATGTTCTGCCACTCACTATCTATGTCACTTCAACTCACTTTAACTTCTTCATACTAACACATCTAACTATGCGTTCTTAACCATATCTTAATAACATATTCAAAAGTTTATCTTCAAGGGTGCATATCAAAACTCAGTCATACGCACGTGTGCTGATGCTCCATTCCTTAGGCGCTTCACTGACTCTCTTGTCTTTCATACTTAGCCATTTTTTTGATCTTCTAAGTTATGCACTGACTCCAAAACTTCATATGACTTTATTTCCATAATTACAACACTAAATCATAGTCATATACAATATTATAGTCAACTTGCCAACGTGTTACTCCTAAGTGCATTTAAGAGTTCTCATTAGTATTCATTTATACAGTCGGTAAACATAGAAAAATAGATTAGTCGGTCATAGCTATAGAGTAGTCACTAAGCACAAAGATTACCAAGTACAGTAGTCACCGAGTACATAAGATTACCAAGTGCCAGTATAATACTGAGACAGAGACACAACATTTACTGAGTAATCCAAAGTTCCCATAAAAGTTTGAAATGACAGAGTTTAAGGTGAGCAACATTTTGCTGAGATAGATAATGGTTTAGCAAGATCGAGGTGAATATTTAATACAGATGCAATCATTTAATGACTGATGATTCCTATGTAAAGATGATCTAGGTTAATCATTTAAGTAGTTGATGTTAGGTTTTCTAGATAGTGTGACAACCCTAATTAGGTCAAATTATTTTGATATAAGTATTGTAAAGATGTCATTTTGACAAGTATCACACATGAAGTAGCTGTCATTGAGAGACATCTAAAGATCTGACAAGGTAATGTCCAAGGATTGACATACTATTCACTTTATCAGAAATAGTTCAAAGGCTACCAAGAGTATAGAAGGACACATTTCATCACACCAAGGTGATTTCATTATTGTACTTAATGGATCTGATATTAGCAAAGTAAGTTGTTTTTCAAACATATCAAACTTGAATGTTACTCTCTAGCAATTGTAGCAGACTCAAAATCTTCTAACAGAGTACACTTAATAGTCTTATGTAAAATCTCTTAATTGAGTGCACATTTGATGAGTGTTGCTAAAATCCTCTAACCAAGTAGATCTAGCTGATCTTTTTGTTACTCCTAATAGCGTAAGATCACTAGAAGTGATCAATCTTTGTAGCCTTAACTGAAAACTTTATTTACTGCAGTAGTGAAGCTTTGTGGGTTTCTTCCCCACCAGATTTTTTACCTTCTAACAAGGGATCTGTGATACCAAAATACATGTGTTATGTGAATGAAGTTTCATGCTTACATATTTGATTAGTTTACAAGTATTTATATTTTAGTTATGTTATTGAAAGTATGGTCAATACAAATGCTACAAATTGTTAATGAATTACATGTCTACAAGGATTCTGTTGAAAAGTTTTAGGGTTATTGATTTTCTCCTCCCATCTCAGTAACTCACCTTTCCATAATTCCAACACTAATCATTAGCTACAACATAAAATTTCTTTAAGGATCACTAGTTAGCATTAACATCGTTAACCATAAGTGATAGCATGAATCATTACATTCATTTAAAGTACAACAAGGGTACATTGATGGATTCACATCCAACATGCTAATACTAATGCATAATCTAAATCATCAAATAAGCAACATGACAGAAAGGTCCAACATAATCCAAACATCACATTCCCATCCAAAAGTTATAAAGAAAAACTCAAATAGGAGAGGCACTACATAAACTTAGAAATCGATTACATACCAGCCAAATGAAGTGTCAAATCCTTAATAAAAGTAATTAAATATAACTTCGTAAAATAATTGATCTATAAAATCAACATAGATATAGTTTTTATGAGTATATAACTCACCCCATAGATGCCAAATTAAATAAATCACAATTCACACAAGGAATGACTTACATTATACTTATGCACTTCTATTACTCATGATTTTGACTATTAACCATGGTCATAAAACATCAGGACACAATACGCATTCAAGACACCAAGGCAATGGTTATAAATAGAATTTTCCATGAATATGTTCCAGAACATAAACATTTTCAACAGGAAGACTATACAAACCCAAACAACAATGAAAGACACAAACTAGTTACATTTCAATGCAAAAGTATCCCTAAGAAGTTCGATTCCGCTTGCAAACCAAAGATAATAAAAAGCAAAAAGAAAGCTTGGATGGTGATACACAAGAAAATGCCATACGTTGCCCTTCACTATGCCTAGATCATGTAGCATTATCTCAATAGGTATACACATATATGTAAACAAATCCAATCTTCTATTTGTTGTCACACAAAACTAGTCTTGGCAACGCCTATTGAGGAAAGTACACAATATGGAAAACCTCACAAATCATAACCAATAATAATGACCTCCACTTGATGCAAAAGGTGTAAAAAAAAGAACATATATTTACATGTCAGGCCAGCATATCAGGAATTTGTTACCCATTTAGCACACTGTAAGGACATCAACATATTTTTTTATAACATAAAAAGAAGAAAAGAATAAAGGAGTTCAATCAAATATAGCATGGAAGAGTTAAAGTGATGACAAGTGGAATGATCTGAACTTAATGACACCTTTCCCTTCCAATTTTAGCATTATGTTGTCCGCCACAACAACCCATTTATTTAACAGTATATTCTACTGCATATTTATTTAACAGTATATTCTGTTGCGTATGTACAAGAGAATTGTTTGTGTGTGGTGTTGATACAAACAATGGGATACAATACTCCGAATACTAGCAATCATCCATCTGATATTGATCTAAACAAGTACAATTCAAGTGTAGAGATAAGACAATAGGATAGGCTGCTACCCATGGAAAATGTGGGTAACATCATGCACAAGATCCTCCCTCCCAATGCCTTAATCTCTAAGGAGGCCAAGGCAACCATGCAAGAATGTGTTTTAGAGTTTGTCAGTTTTTTCACTTTAGAGGCTTCTCACCAGTGTGGGAAGGAGATTAGGAAGACACTCATTGGTGAAGATCTGATACGGGAGATGGGTTTTCCTAGCTTGGAAGTCTATGCAGAGGTTGTACAAAATTATCTCTAGAGGTACAGAAGAAGTAAGGCCGAGATGAACTTATTCACAAAATCTGGATTCTTAGATCACTCCTCACCTGAAAACAATAAGAAGGATCCACATCAGTACCATTTTCATATCAGTGGACAACCAATGGAGGGACCAAGTACCCACAACGAGCAATAGTATTCTGTCAAAGGGAAGCTCAGGGGGCTATGGCCATTGCCAAGGATGAGCATAATTTATTATATTATATATTTAGTTTCAACAATGTCTTCTCTTGCATGTTTGTTGTGTGAAAAGGGTTATAATCCTTTTTATTTTATGGGTTGTAAACTTTTCTAATGTAATTGGTTTTCGGGTAAACATCATCTTGTAAAGTACAAGATTATTCTAGGCAAAGTAGGGCATAGAAATAGGGTATGGTGGAAAATGTATTTAATATTAGCGAAGGACCGAATATTAATTTGTGATTGATAAGCCCTCTCTTTGTGACTATCGAAGGTTTTGGTGATTTCAAAAGAATTTAAACACTTCGTACAATAGTTAGAATACCAAGGGGATAAGCCCAGAGGATTGTGATGGATATTGCAACTGCTGAAAAGACATCTCTTTTACATGTTGATGCTCTTGAAGGATGGCTTGCATTATACATGTTAAATAAACACAAAGATTAAACCAATGTTTATGCATTCTTCCATCGTCGGCATGATCTAGTTACAAGTCACTCTCTAATCTCCATATTGATAAGATTCCAGGTACCATTTTCATGAAGCTTTGGGGAGATCTATCATTTTCATTCTTACTGGTTCCAAAGATGGATATGGTAATTTATTATATATAAGTATTAATTACAGAAGGATGTAAATAAGTATTTCAACTTACTACTTATCCCCTCTTTTATTTAGGGAAAAAATAGTTCATATGTTTTATGGTATTTTTTTGTCCTTGTTCTTCTTTGTAGGTCATTACAACAATAATGAAGTGAAAAAACATAAAAAGTTTCTATTGGAGTTTAAACGTAGAGGATTTAGCAAATTCAAAGGATTCTTGATGTCTACATAGATTTAAACCTAGAGGATTTAACAAATTCAAAGGATTCTTGATGTCTACATAGATTGGGTGAGACACTACACTTGCAAAATATCGCAAGCATTATGGTTCAATAGCTAGCACAATCATAATTTTTGAAGGATGATAGTGTGTCATGTGGACATTTGCGTGACACGCATTCATATGGATGAAAATCAGACCTAATTTTTATAAATGAGACATGATGTTTTGAGGGATATTAAAGATCAAAAGTTTCTTCATTATAACTAAAGGGGAAGACATATCTAATGTAAAATTTATTTTTATGCAATAAATGACATTATAATTGTAATGTTGGACTCCTCTTGAATAAATACAATTACCTATTTTTGGAAAAAAAATAAAAAAAAGAGTGACGATGACTAGTATTTTGGTTTCCTTTTTATTATCTTTTACATGTTGAAGATAAATTTTTTTTTTTTTTTTGATCGATAAAAGGCCGAGGCCCTGTATAATTTTTATTAATATATTATATATAAAAAAAAAATTTACATGTGACCTCGCTCACTGCGGGCGTTGGTAGGAAAGAGCGGGGTGGAGAAAACCTCCAGCCTAGCCTGGGACCTGAGGTCTTGTACTTATACAATTTTACATGGGCATACCCACGACTCAACCATAGTTGAGATTTTATAGTATCATAGTCCTCGTTGGCATTCTCACTACTTATACAAGAAGAGTCCTATATCTATTCAAAATATAAACTTTCAATGGGCATACCCATTGCTCGATAATATCAAGTATTTAAAGATACAACTATTACATTTCTGCTTTTATGTGTTGCATTTTATTGTTACATCATTTAGTATGTGGATTTGAAAACATCCATACTGGATATATATGATCTGGTGCTATAGGTAGCTTCTTGATTGCGTCCTCCTAAAAAACACAGCAAAATTATACCATACCTACTAATTAAGGGTTACTATAAAAAAATGATTATGTAAAGACAACAAAAATTACTATTACCTTCTTTTATTTTGACTTTGAGGTGTCTGCTGCACTGAAAGAGTTAATGCATAAATAAGCCTGATTAATCAAAACTTAAACCTGACAATCCATTATATCATATATGTACAAAAGGGCTACTCCCATTCTTACTTAACATTTCCTTTGATGTTCACTTAGTATTTGAGCATCATGTGTCTACTATCAATTGGATTAACATCAACTTCTTATGCTAAATCAATTTGTTTCTCCCATCACAGGATATGTATTCAAATGTTATTTAGCATTTCAAGTATTGCTTATGCTGAATAATATTTGAGCATATTTTTTATACATTATATATATATATATATATATATATATATATATATATATATATATATATATATATATATATATATATAATGAAGATTGATGGGGGTGTAAGTCTAATAATGTTGCAATCTAAAGAATACAGTAATATCATCATATAAGAAAAGCTTTGGGAGATTTCCATATTTATTTCTTCATTATTATCTGCATATAGATATGTTACTGTTAATAGGGGGATATACCCTTAGCTGTGCTTAATTATGGTTCTTTTTTATACTATTGGCTATACTGCTAAATATTCTTGATAGTATTTACCTAAGTCACCAATCTTATCTTACTTGTTTAGAGATGTCAGTCATCTCTAAACATGTAAAGGGTGATAGACATCTCTAAAAAATAAATCCTTCATCTTATCTTACTTGTTTAGAGATGTCCATCATCTCTAAAAAAGAGGCTTAGCTTCGAGAGAAAGGGTGAAGGCTTTATATGTAATGATTCCACAGTTTCGGTTATTCCTTATGCTGGATGTTACTTTTATGTTCTCATTTGGATAGTATTGTCGCATAATTGCATGGCTTCTCTCTCCTCTCTTGCGATCATGCGACCAGTACTTGATGCGACCAGCCTTCTCTACCTTGATGTTGACCTTCCACACACCTACCGGCCTTTACTATCTACCTTGTCGCATGATCGCAAGGCTTCTCTCTCCTCTCTTGTGATCATGCGACTACCTCATATTTGCCTGGGGTTTTACTTTATACAATCTCTTAAATAGCGTGGGGCCCCCTCTTTTGTGTTTTTCACATGATCGCATGACCTATATTTTATTCATGCGATCATGCGACCAACATCTTTTGCAAACTGCCAACCACCATATTAAATGCAGTATATTTTATTTTGTTTTTTCTATGACATTTCTTCAATCGGATGTTAACCAAGCAATTCTAGAAGTTAAAGAAAGTCAATTCATGCTTGTCTGTTAAAGTTTATCTGCACAAAGGAGAAAGTGCCCGATACTATGCATAGTGATTTTTTATGCCGAAAGCATTACTTATGTATAACTTATCTTACCTTACCTGTGCAGAGATATGATAATTGTTGAAGAATGCGAATGCTAGGAGGACGTGGATGCCAGCAGGGAAAAGAATTTAATCTTCCCTGTCCTTTGTTTTGTTATCACACCTACCCCAGGCCATCCTTTATGCCTTGGCACATGATCGCAAGGTAGCTTTTCTACTCTTGCGATCATGCAACCACACACCTTTCCACCTCTCTGCATTAACTACTCCTACACGACATTTATTTTAGTCTTTATGCATTGTCGCATAATTGTATGGCTTCTCTCTCCTCTCTTGCGATCATGCGACTAGTACTTGATGCGACTAGCCTTCTCTGCCCTGACGTTGACCTTCCGCACACCTACCGGCCTTTACTATCTGCCTTGTCACATGATCACAAGGCTTCTCTCTCCTCTCTTGCGATCATGCAACTACCTCATATTTGCCCAGGGTTTTACTTTATACAATCTCTTAAATAGCGTGGGGCCCCCTCTTTTATGTTTTTCGCATGATCGCATGACCTATATTTTATTCATGCGATCATGCAACAAGCATCTTTTGCAAACCACCAACCACCATATTAAATGCAGTATATTTTATATTGTTTTTTCTATGATATTTCTTCAATCAGATGTTAACCAGGCAATTCCAGAAGTTAAAGAAAGTCAATTCATGCTTGTCTGTTAAAGTTTATTTGCACAAAGGAGAAAGTGCCTGATACTATACATAGTGATTTTTTATGCCAAAAGCATTACTTGTGTATAACTTTCAGTCTTATCTTACCTTACCTGTGCGGAGATCGATCTAGTGCAGTGAAAATCTGATGGTTGTCGCATGTTCTCATGGGATCTTCTGAGCCCATGAGATCATGCGACAACTGTCCGATGAGGATCTCAATGGCTCATGGGTCAGATGGAGTCTCAGTTTGCGATGATCATGTGGTGAGGATCAAGGGCGGTCGCATGATCTCATGGGATCTTTTGACCCCATGAGATCACGTGCCCGCCATTAGATTAGAATCTCAATTGGTGGGCCCAGGGATGGTAAAGCAGATATGCGGTTGCATGGTTAAGATATTTTGCGTGGTCGCTGGATGTAATTGAGGCTAAGAAAAAGTAAAGCGACTTGGTGACTAAGAGGGAAAATAAACCCAGGGTGAAGCTGGGGTTAAAATTGTAGTCGGATCTTGAGCGCGGGTTTTTAGCTAGCAGTTTGAATTTTTGGTTAGCCCGAGGTGTCTTGCAAGGCAGGAAGATAGATAGTAAAGGCTTGTCACATGATTGCATGGGGCTTTCTAACTGCATGTGATCATGTGACCATTGAGTAAGGAGATGTTAGGGAGAGATAGAAAGGAAGAAGATTAACCTTAAAATATGATTTAATTACTCTTATTTGTACATTTCTTGCTATAGGTCTCCATACAAATCCTATGCTACATCTAAAATTGATGACAGAAGCTGATCTATACATCAAAACATAGTGCCTATGTTATATACCTTTACTATGTATAGTGCGGAATAAGATAAGATGCCAAAATCCACACAGTGTATGCAATGCTTTGCACTACTCAGATGAAATAATATACATACTATATACTCTTTTCAATTTCTAGCTTGATCCAAGAGTTCTCCTGTTAATCACCAGTCTGAAGTTAATATTATTTATGTTGATTTCAAGATTGGTGACTAACAGATCAACTTGATCAAAAAACTTTTCTGAATTTTCATGTCGTTAGTAACCATGAGCTCCTTTATATAAGACTCGATTTTGTAGTATTCTAAGACTGTATTGGGCTTCATGAATAAATTTTTCATTAAAGATTCCTTTTATTGCTTGACACATATGCATCCAGAACTGACTGAGGAATATATTCTTGAACTAATTCCATTAAATTACTATTCTAAGGCATACTGTTGTCCAGTATCTGCTTTACAGACTTACCAGGCTTGAAATGAATCTACTACTAAAAGAACTGGCTATCTTCGCAGGGAATTTCTATAAATCGAATAGGCTTATTAATGCGCTCTGCTATTTGTCTATTGTATGAAAGAAACCCACCCTAATTCTGAATGTGGAGATTAACTCTAGTAGAGTGGAGCCACTTTAGTTTCTATGCTCTGTTTGTGGATTAATAAATGAGATTTTTTTACATACTCTGATAAGCCATAGAAATTAAAAGGCCTGATCCAAAAAGAAAAAAATAGAGTAGGTATCCTGACAATATTAACCTTAAGACTAAATATAGAGTGCATATGTTGTTTACAAATGAAAATATTGTACTCATAATCATGAAAATAGTATTTACATCAAAATTGTAGGTAGATATTGTATATAAATCAAATTTGCATTTATTGTTCCTTAACATAATGCTATTCTTTAAAGTAACTAAAGAAACCAAAATTGTTAGTTACAGTCTATCTTTGGTCAGAGCTAAAAATTTGCTCCATTCTCTTGCTAGAACTAGCCAAGAGACTCAATATTGCATTTTAAAAGGACAAGAGATTAAAGGAATGTGGAGCTACAATGTCTAAAAGGAAAAGGCTAAGTTTGCGAACCTACTCATAATCTCTGATTAAACTAATTTATTATTAGTTAAGGGTCCCATATGATTCTTTAGTAAGCTATCTTCCCCAAAGAGCTCCTATATTCTTATAAGTAAGAAGGGTTCCTATGGTTAGAATGTCTCTATATGAGGATCCTGTATCCTCATAAGAGAGTCAGTTTCCCAATCTTCCTACTGAGGTTAACACAAGGTAAGGTCTCTGCCTTAACCTTATCATTAAAATACCTCTTAAACTATTATATATGTTGTTCCAATGTTACTACTCCATTGGCACCTAGATTCGCTAACTTATCAACCTCTGTGTTTCCTTCTCTGAAAGTATGTCTGATTTCATAATTGGGAATATTATCCATTAATAAATTAATCTCTTCTATTTTTTAATTTAAAACCCAATTAGGAGTTTTTTTAGTGCGGATGGTGTTGATAATAATTTGGGAGTCACCTTCAACAATTACTTTTGAAATGTTAAGATTTTTGCACAATTTAAGCCCTTCTAATGCCGCTACACATTCGGCCATATTGTTGGTTGTAGGGCTAATGGGTCTTGAGAATTTTGCTACCACTTCTGATTTCCAATTGTGGATGATCCCTCCTATACCTGCTACCCCAGGATTGCCTCAGGATGCTTCGTCAAAGTTGAGTTTATACCAACCAACTTTTGGTGGTATCCATTTATAGGATGCTCTGTCCGTTTTAGTTTTGGATCCCCCTTTACCATAGAGGGGAGGGATAGCTAGTTTTGGCCATTTGCACCTGATTCTGTCATCCCAACTCTTAAAGGAATCTTCATAGCTTTGTTTGTCCCTGAGTTTATTGTTAATAATTTCTACAATGGATGCTTCTATCTTGTTAGCTATTGAGTTCCAAGTTAATTTTTGGTCCATAAAAATCCTTCTGTTTCTTTCTTTCCATAATTCCCATACTAATATAGAAGGTGCTATTGTCCATATGTCCTTGAAGAGATTGTCTTTATACAAAGATGACCACACTTTAAGGTTGCTGATTAAATCACAATGAGAAGCAGATTTCCATCCTAAACTTTGATGAAGCCAATTCCAACAATTTTGAGAAAAAGGACAATTAAGGAGAATGTGATTGGCATCCTCAGAATGGTTTTCGCATAGCGGGCATCTAGATGGTCCTTCGAATCCTAATTTATTAAGCCTGTCTATAGTAAGAATTCTATTTTGTAATGCCACCCATAAGAATAATCCAACTTTAGGGAGGCAGGATTTGTTCCAGCAAAGGTTCAAAGGTATATTGATGTTATCCATATTTTGGTTCTTAATAATTGCATTGTAACCCTCCTTAACAAAGTATTTTCCATTGTTAGATCCTATCCATATTAAACTATCTAGTTTATCTTTATGAATTACTTCTCTATCATTTAAGATTGTTAGGAGGTTGTTCTTCTCTGGCCAAACATCCTCTATTATATTTGTAACATTCCATTTATTGTCTTCCATCTTGCCTAGGTAGTCCTTAAGGTAAGGGCCAATGACTCTTTTGCATTCTTCCATAAAATCCTTGGAGAAACCTAGTTTTTTAAGGGAGGGAAGGCCTACCCACAAATCCTCCCAAAATAAAGCTTGATCTCCTGCTCCTACATCCCAAGAAAGGAATTTGCTGATAATCCCTCTGCAGTCCTTAATAAAATTCCATATCCGTGAGCCCTTAACATGTGATTGAGACCTGAAGATGTTGATGGGATCTACATCAAGGATGTACTTAGGTAATAAAATTGATACCCACTTACTGCTTTATTCTCTGAACATTCTCCATATAAGTTTAGCCCTGAGGGCTTGGTTTTTCCATAATAGATTTTTAATGCCTAGGCCTCCTTCAGAAATTAGTTTACATAGAGTATCCCATTTGATAAGGGCAATTTTTTTTTCCTCGGAAGGACCTTGCCAATAGAATTCTCAAAGAATTTTGTCTAATTCCTTTTTAACGCAAATTGGGAGGGGTAGGACTGACAAATGATACGTGGGAATGGCTGAAAGGATAGATTTAATCATAGTTGTTCTACCTGCTTTAGTTAACCACTTTCCTTTCCATGAACTTTTCTTATTTTGAACTTTGGATATGACTTGTTGCCATAATTTGGAGGATAAGAGACCTGTATCCAAATCAATACCTAAGTATTTACATGGAAATTTGCCAATTTTATATCCCATCATACCACAAATTTGTTTTTCAATTTTTGAGATAGTGTTAATAAAGTAAATTTCTGACTTAGAAGGGTTGACATGTTGACCTGAGGCTTTTGCATAAAGACTTAGAATGCTTTTGAAGGAACTCACTTCCTATCTACTAGCTAATCCAGGTAAAATCGTATCATCCACAAATTGTTGGTGAGTTATATTAGCCACATTTTTTGCGGCTTTCAATCCCAAGATTTTCCCTTCTAAATGAAGCTTAGTAATTGATCTCCCCAACGCTTCTACCATAATGACATATAGAAAGGGGGATAATGGATCTCCTTGCTGAATGCCCTTGGATATACTGAAAAAGCCTTCCGGGGTACCATTGACAAGAATAAAAATCCTGGGAGTTGAGATGCAATTAAAGATAAGATTAATCCATTGTTTAGAAAAACCAAACGCTTCCATACATTTGCACAGGAATCTCCAATCTACTTTATTGTATGCTTTTGAATGTCAATTTTCATTAACATACTAGGTTCCTTTGTTATCTATGTGGTATGGACTATTTCTTGCGCTATAATAATACCATCCAGAATCGATCTATTTGCTACAAAGCCTGTCTTCTCTTCTAAGATAATCATTGGAAGGATGGTTTTGATTCTATTAGCTAAGAATTTTGATAGGATCTTGTATATGGTATTACAAAGGGAGATAGGTCTGAAATCCCCTGGTTCCAAACACTCATCTTTCTTCAGAATAAGAGTAAAGAAGGTATTATTAATTTCACTTAATAAAGATCTTGAATTTCTAGTAGCTTCCACAGCTTGCCATACTTCTTCTCCAATGAAATGCCAACATTTTTGGAAGAATCCGGCTTGGAAACCATCTAGGCCTGGTGCTTTATCCGGATGTAGTTGAAACACTGCTGCTTTGATCTCTTCTATTGAGAGCTTATTATTCATCATTTTGTTGTCAGAATCTGTAATCAGCTTAGGAATAGCTTTAAGCATTTCATTTTGGGCATGAAGGTTAGAAGCTTCTATAGTGTTGAGTAGGGAGTTGTAAAAATTTGTTAGTACATTTGAGATTTGTATAGGATCCTCAGCAATAAGTCCCTCAGCTGACTTAATTTTGGTTATTCTATTGATGCTCCTTTTAAAATTAGTTGTATTATGAAAGAATTTAGTGTTACTATCGCCCTCCTTAAGCCAAGATTCCCCAGATTTTTGCTTCCAGAAGATTTCTTCTTTGAGAAGGATATCATTGTATCTAGCCATCAACTCTTTTTCCTTATGGAAACTAAGATCATTCATACCTTGTCCTATTACTATGTTGTTAAGGTCAGAGATTTCTTGTTCTACCTTGGTTTTCTCTTCGAATATGTCATTGAAGTGATTCTTATTCCATTCTAATGCTTTGTTTTTAATAATTTTTAATTTAGCTGTTAAGCAGAACATTTTTGATCCTTTGACCGAGGTTTGTTTCCACCAATCCTCAAGAAGGATTATGAATTTTGGATTTTGGAACCACATAAATTCAAATTTAAACGGATTCCTCTAGGGTTTAGAATTTTTTGTTATGGTAAGCCTGAAAGGGAAGTGATCTGATCCTGCTTTAGGACGTATCTCCACACTGACTATTTGATTAAATTTTTCAGAATTAGTTCTAGTAAAGAATCTATCTAATTTTTCAGCTATGTAGTTGAAGCCCGCTCTTCTATTATTCCAAGTATAGATTCCATTAATAGTATTTATGCTTATTAGATGATTAACCTCAGCCCATTTGCCAAAGTCTTTATGAGATTGAGAAATATACTGAGAGCCTCCAAATTTTTCTTCTGGATTTAAGATAGTATTGAAATCTCCTCCGATGATGAAGGGCTGTTCTCATTTTTCAATTAGAAGATTTTTTATTTCAATCCAAACTTTTCTTTTTTCCTCATTAGGGATTGGCCCATATATGTTGATCAGGTAAAATTTTAAATCGGATTTTAGGCTATTAATTGTTAATGTCATCCATCTATCATTAATGGGTGCGAGTTGGGCCATTACTTTACGGGGATCCCATAGGACTGCCAAACCACTAGAGAGGCCTACTAATGGGACATATTCTGACTTCCATATACCTAGTCTTTTACTAAACTTGTTAATTTCATCTTTATTAAGCTTAGTTTCTTGTAACATAATGATTTCAGAGTCAAAGTTTCTTAAGTATCCTTTGATTAATTGCTATTTGTTAGGGGCATTTAGACCCCTAACATTCCAAGTAGTGACTTTCATTGTTCCTTGGGAAGGAACTTCCCCTTCCCTGTGTTCAGAATATCCGCTATCTTTTTTTGGTTACCTGCATTACCATCCAATGTTCTCAACTCAACAGCTAACTTCCTACCTCTTTTCTTTTTGAGTTTATTAATATTGGGTGTACTTAAACTACCTCAATTTATGGCTATGCCTAATTCTCTATTTTCATTAGTGATCCCAAAAAGGCCTTCTATTGCTTCTTTAACCAAAGTAGTTTCTCCATCAAACCTTATTATAGAATTAACCTGGTTGTTTGAATTTTTTTGCTCATTTAAGGAACAATCTAGGGGTTCATCTCTATCTATGATCTCCTTGCCATAAATTTCCACTATATCTCCATCATTTCCTACCAAATCAAGATTTAATGCTTCTAGCTCTAGAGGAATATAAAAAGCTAGTTCCTTCCCATTAACATAGGTAGGCACATTTAAGTTTTCCTTATCATTTATATTTTTCTCTGTTGCGTTATGCCTGTCTATAGCTTCTTGGCTGATTTTTTATCTGATTGGTTTGAATTTTTGTCAAGGTTATCCAAAAGTGTAATTTCTAAAACATCCTTTTCCGGGGAAGAGGGAAGGAGATGCTGATTCAGACTATTATTCTGTTCCTTATTTTCTTCTGGGATGCATTCCCAAATTTGTTTAATTAGTATTTCCTTTTGGAGTTTTAGTTCATCGAATTCACAAGTTTCGTCAAGAAACATGTCCATAAGTTCTTCCGTTAGTGATTTTCCTAAGTAATTAATAATTTGATTCACCTCCTCTTCTATTCTGTTTACCTGCTCAACTAATTCTACTGCATCAGCACATTCTGGCTTCAAAATCAAGTTAGTTGGTAGTTCAGTCCTATTACCTTCATCTTGAAAACAAATTTTATTATTATTTGTTCCAAGTTCTATTTGTTCTTATTTACTCTCCCTATTGAATTTTTCATATGGTTCTTGCCTTATAATGTTAACTGGGTTATTATTTATTGGAAGCATTGCTTCAGATATTTGGGGGTTTGTTAGATTAACCATAGGTAAATTAATTGGGTGTTGATCGGGTATTGATTTGTCTATATTATTAATTTTGCAGCCATAGTCCAAAATTTTTTGTTTATCATTCTCAGTTATATTTTCCATGTTCAGGTTCAATGTTTTCTTGGTTTCTATCCTCCTTAAAGAATTATGAGCATTGGATGAGTCCTGAGGAGTGTCATTTATAACCAGAGTGTTGATTTTATACAAATTGGAAGGAGGAATCTTAGAATACTCCTCTTCGTTATTCAAGATTTCAAAACCCCCTTTGTTATTTAAGAAGTTTACTTTTATTCTATTATCTATGCCATGTTGAAAATCTAAGCAATCTCTAAGAGTAAGTGAGAAAGGATTTCCTCCTTTCTCAGAATCTTCTATGTAGTTATCTAAGATCTGGGGATTTATAATTATGGAATTAGAGTTAAAACATAGCTGAAGGGGAGGAATGTAATTATCATGATAATTTAAATTAATTATGATAATCACATCTATTTTTTTATGTTTAGTTTTAACTATCCTTTCAAAAATTCCAATTCTATTGCCTATATTTTTAATGATTTCTGGATGATTAAATTCTAATGGCAGATTTCTTAATAAAATAGCTTTTTCTACTTGGAAATTTGCTACTTTTATTGGATTAAAAAAAGGGAAACCATGAGCATACAAAAAAGGGAATATCTTTGAATTTTAGATGACCTTTCTCTAAAATATCATTTTTGAGCTTACTACTCTTGCAATCTAAAAAAATAAAGTTATCTGTCATGATAGTAGTACTTACCTCCCGGGGAAGAAGTGATGCCAAACCTTTGATTGTATCCTCTAAAAGGGCACCTGTACCCATCCATTTGCATATGACACCTGTTTCTACATAAACATGCTGATTTTGCACAATGTATTTTTCATCCAATGTTATCCTAAGATGATTAGGACCATGATTACCATATTTTGAAAGTGTTGAATGGCTATGGTTAGCTGCACACCTATGTGGTGGGGTGTAAATGCTATCATTACACTTATCATGAGCTGGATTACCCTCATTATAGGGTTTAACCATATTATCTGACTTCCTATTCATAGAACCCATATTTTCCTTCCTTCGATGAGGAGGGCTATAAGCATTTGGGGATCTATGAATAAAAGCTAGATCTTAAATATCCTTAGAAGTTCTATGTGCCATGCCTAGATTTTTGGATAGGGGGAGGGGGGAATTTCTCATATCAGGTTGTGCAGGTTCACCTTCCAGATGTGATTTCCCCCAAGAAGCTACTCCCCCTCCCAAAACCCTACTACTCTGATGATATACTAAGTGTGTAAGTTTGTTACTAGGGTTAATATCCCTGCTTAGAATTTCAAAAGAATTTTTAAGAACTATATTACTACTATTGTGATTTATAGGAGAAGATTTTACCATTTTCCTACCTTTGACCATGTGCCATTCCTCTTTTCTTGATCTGCCACCACCGAAAGATGCCTTAGTCTCTATCAATCTTCCTCCCCTCGTAGTAGATAGAGGTTCATAGGGGCATTTGGCCGGAGGTGTCCTAGATGATAGAGCCTTTACGGTCCCGGGGTGATCATACTACTTACTTTCTGATAGCCATGGATAGGGTTTTTACAAACTATGAGTGGAAAGGTTTTGAGAAGGTGCCACTCCATCTTTGCCCACTTTCGAGTTAGCTTGAAGTGAGACCTGCTCAATAGACTTTTCCCTTACCATCTCTGAATTATTTTTCTTCAAATTCACATACTTGGTTTTAGCAAAAAAATTCATTTGTGCATCCAGTGATTTGACAGAGAAAACCTTTAGCTCCATAATCTTGTTTTGGAACCAATAGCCATTGGAAGTATGGTTTTTAGAACCGAGTTCCAAAACCCTAGTTTTAATTGCTAAACACTTATCACATTTCTTAGTGATATGCTCTTTGTAACCATTGTTTGGGGGATTAACTGAATTAACATGTGAAGCGATGATCTTGCCCTTAGATTGCTCATTTTGCTGAGCATCCTACAAAATTTTTGCCTTCTACTTTGCAATGAACTCATTGAAGTGATCGTAATTGGGATGGAGATGATGAACATCCCTGAGTTTGCAATCTGTATGTTTGTGCCCATATTGCCAACAATTAAAACAATAACTAGTGAATTCCTTTTCCGGGCTAGAATATTTGGTATCCGAATATTGAGCAGGCTTGGAGGACAATTTCGCCAAGGTAGAATCCAGATTTTTGGCTTTTGCTAGGTCATGATGAATAAGTCCTAGCTTGACCTGATGATTCTGCAAAGTTATTTTCCTTTTAAGTCTAATTTTTTGCATTTTCGCAAGCAATCCAAAACTATCATTCTGTCGAAGATAAATTTTATGTTCCATGCATAATTTTTTTAAATATATTTTGAATTATAATTAAATGGCTTACTATCATCCATTGGTTAAATTTATAGAATCAATCACACTTTTAAATAATTCTATATATTTCACTTAGCAATATATTGGTATTTTAAAAAAACTTCCATATTCATTATTTTAAAGTTCATTACTAAACACACCTAGAATTTAGGAATAATTTTAAAGTTCAAAAATTATTGTCTTTATTTTTTCTAGTAGATTTCATATTTGATATGAAGCAAACAGAGGAATTTTAATCCTTTTTAAAAATATCATCAATATTTAACTATTTCATCATTTAAAAAAAAATTATCTTTCTTATATTTCTCTTCTTATGCTTCATTTGACTTCCCATACAATTATGCATCAATAAATTAGATATTTTTATGAGTATATATATTGATAGAATAATTTATTAGAATATATGATAATATATTATGCATTTGTTTGTACAAAAAATGTACATCATAGAAAAATCTTTTTCTAACTTCATATTTTAATCTTATTTACTATTCTAGTAATATTTTGCCAAACTAATCCCTAGAACTAGTATTTTTATTTATTTCTTATTTCTCTAATACCTTTAGTTAATAAAAGATTTTTTATAAAAATGAAATAAATATGAGAAAAATATATACAATTGTTCTTTTTAAATTAAAATTATAGAAAATATTCTATTCATATTATATTTTTCCCAAGTAAAATATACATATATACATACATATATATACATATGTATGTATATACATATACATATACATATACATATACATATACATATGCATATATATGTATATGTATATGTATATGTATATGCATATGTATTTGTATGTGTGTGTTATGTATATATGTATGTGTGTGTGTGTGTGGATATGTGCAGGATCATGGTATGTCAAACTAGGCCTTTAAGTGGTAATGAAAATTCAAATAATTAGGTTTAGGCAATTCGACATAAAAATTTGTAAGAAGAGAATATATAGAAATTTTAATTTACTTTCTAAGATACTATGCCATTTTTAAAAAAACAATTATTCTATATGTTGAAAATTTTAAATTTCAATGTAGTAGTACAAAAATTTTAGAAAAAAAAAAAGAAGTAGGTGTATGTCTGACCACCTTAAACACAATCAAATGATAATTTTTTTTTACAATATTATAGATATAAGTAGTAGAATCATGTTCAGATGTGACACATATTTTTTTGTAAGTTTTTTTCTAAGTAAATAATTAATTATGATTTTTCTTCTACAACTTTTCCAGAATACATAAACTCTCATGTCAGACCATGTTAACTTAGTCTAAAATTTATCAAATTGAAAATAAAATTATTTTTCTTGTAGGAAAAACATAGAATGTGACACATATTTTGGATTTCAAAAATGTTACACAGCTTGAAAGTTATAGCTATTTTTCAATAAGTCTATCAATTAGGACTAGAATGAAAACAAGTAGGTGTATGTCTAACCACATTAAACAACATCATATGATAATATTTTTTATAAGATTCTAGATAAAAGTAGTAGACTCATGTCCAGATGTGATGTATTTTTTTGTTTTTTTTTTCAAAGTAAATAATTAAGTATGATTTTTCTACTACAATTTTTTTTGAATATAAAAACTCTCATCTCTGACCACCTTAACTTAGTCTAACCTTCAT
The DNA here is from genome assembly GCA_027943335.1 of Chamaecyparis obtusa. Lineage (NCBI taxonomy): Eukaryota > Viridiplantae > Streptophyta > Pinopsida > Cupressales > Cupressaceae > Chamaecyparis > Chamaecyparis obtusa. The sequence continues at coordinate 56,112 of BSBK01000515.1, read as the reverse complement.
CAAATTGAAAGAATAGTTTATAATTATTGTATTAGGTGAAGCATAGAATGTGATGTATATTTTAGATTTCAAAATGTTATATTGTTTGAAAGTTATAGATTTTTTTCAAAGAGTCTATCAATCGGGACTTCTTTTTCACATCGCCACTTTTTGCAATACCATGATCCTGCACACACACACACACGCACACACACACACACACACACACACACACACACACATATATATGTATATGTATATATGTATATATGTATATATGTATATCTATGTGTGTGTGTGTGTGTGTGTGTGTAGTTAGAAAGAATGGTCTACCAACACAACTGAGAGGGGGTGAATAAGTTGTGAGCTTAATTAACTTAAATTCATAAAATATTAATCTTGTAATCAATACCATCAATAACCACAAGATAATAAACATACATAATAACACTAGATCTGTTAACTAGGGAAACCCTTGATCAGAGGGAAAACCCCAGTGGGAATGATGCCTACAAGATGATGTACTCATATAAAAGTTCATTTTGAAAGGATAGACCTTTTTAGAAGTCTGTTACAATAAAATTGATACATATGAGTCTCTATTAGGAGACTTTGAATCCCTACTAAAAGATCCCAACCCTGTGAGGAGTTGATTGAGAAACACAACAAAGACAATTGAACCCACTTGCTAAATTGCTTCAATACTATCTTCACTAAACAATCTTCAAGATAGCACATCCAAGGGTGAACTGACTAAAATGAAAAATTTCCTTGCCTGTACATTTCCTTTGAATTCCTTAACAAAACAAAAACATCATCTTCTTCTTCGATCATAAAGATTTTACATTCAAAGCTTGCACAACATTTCATGATCACATGATATCTCTATGATACCCCTATGATACCTTTACATCAAATAACCTTCCTTTCCTTTATACCAAGCCTTAATGATTATTGATTCAACTAAAAGGATTTCTCAATTTACAATTAATAGTATAGGACATCAATAATAATTTACAATACACTTTACATTACATCTAAATACTTCCATTTAATTATTAATTTGTAGTCATCTCACAAAGTAGTAACATGCTTCACATCATCTACAAGTCTTCATGAAATGCAAAGTAGATTCTGCCATGTTTATCCAAGCATCCTGAATATGTATTTGACAACATATCAATGTCATTGAACTAACTTCAACCTTGCTAAAATAGTAAATCTTGAATGACTGTTACTAGTTCCTGGTAACTCTCACTTTTAATTTTCTTCAGTAAAATTTGCATAACTCAAACATATCTCCATAATGTCATATGCGCTAACAACCACATCATCAAAAAACATTCCTAAATTCACATAAAAGTTTTCAAAACTCAATTCATCAGCCACAAACCTCGTGAAACAATTCTATGTCTCTAACTTTGTGAACTCTATCCAAAAAGAATATATGTTGACATCAATGACAAACCCAGTCATGAATGTAGCATATAAGAGATCAATTGTCTCTAATAAATATACAATGTACCCTTCTAACAAAATTCATTAATATTTATGCTAAGAATTTCCTCATTTGACACTGATGAAAACATAGATGAAAAACCATCTAGTTCCATCCTATTATTAATAATCTCCCATTAATATATTTCTTCATCATCTTCCTGTACACACTCAAACTCAAATCACGCCCATTCACTCTTCTCTGAAGATTTTTTTTCCATACTATTTTTCATGTATATCTCTCCCCCATGGACATCAATGACAAAGGTGTCAATACGTCAATTCTTGAATTTCAATTATCTCCAATACAATCTACAAAAGTTCCTAAGTATCAAAAGATACTATAAAAACTCATGACTAAAAGTCCTTAATGACTCATCTCAAGTAAAGATACTCCCCCATAGGAGAAGCATCAAGCATCCAGTCCAGATAGGTATTGTGCTTTGACCATGCTGGACTGATGCATTCCTATATCCATTACATCTACTTCATCAAAGTGATTTGATTACAATTATTTTCTACTGCAACATATTCTTCTTTTGTTGTACTCTGTAATATACAATTTTGTTTCTTTCTCAACTAGGAGACCAGTCCTTCTCCCAAGAAGAATGCTCTACCACTTGTACTCTTTTTATCATTAACATTTCCTCTCCAATCCACATCAATGTATGCACATAGCGTAAAATTATGTGATATGTCATACCAAAGCCCATACTTTGATGTACCCATCAAGTATTTGAAAATTCTTTTTACTATTGCAACATGTGTCTCTTTAGGTTATCCTTAAAATGTAGCTACAACCTCAACTACATTAGCTATATCAGGTCTTGCATGAGTTAAGTATTATAGTCCTCTTTAATTATAGATATGTATATTATCTATGTTGCATTCGGTGATTCATCCTTGCTTGATACTTTACATCGAGTTACCATATGGGTTCCAACTACTTTGCAATTATCCATTCCAAATTTTATCAACAAGTCCTTAAGATATTTTGTTTATGATATAAAAATGCCATCCTTGTTTTCTGTAATATACAATCCCAAAAATTATTTCATCTCACCAATCATGCTCATTTCAAGTTCATCTAAAACTTTCTTACTTGCTTCATCATTACCTCCAAAGATAATATCATCAACAAATACTTGAACAATCAGTAATTGATCATCAATTATCCTTAAGTACATGTTAATGTCTACATTACCTTTCTTGAATCCAAAAATGATCAAGTGTTTGTCTAGCCTAGCATACCATGCTCTAGGAGCCTACTTCAATCCATACAATGCCTTTTTACAATTTGAAAAGCATATCCTTATCTTCTTATTGCAATGAGTATCCTTTACATACTAATATTGCTTTATTTCTTACCACTTCACCTTGCTCATTCATCTTGTTCCTAAAAACCCATTTTGTGCCAAAAAAACTCTTGTTTTTACATCTAGGGATCAATTCCCAAGTCTTGATCTTTTCAATCTTTTCAAGTTCTTCTTTCATTTCTTTCATCCAATGTTCATCTTTACATGCTTCATTTACAGTCTTTAATTCAACTTGAGATATTAAACATAGTTCTTCATTTACCCTTTTCCTTGTCATGACTCCTTTGTTTGCACTTCCAATGATTTGATTTGTAGGATTATTTATTGCAACATATTTAGGTTCTTTTGGTTCAGCTGCAACCTCTTCTCTCAGTGTTGATTTAGGATCAACTCTTGGTTCCAATCTAAACTCTTCAATCTACAAATCATTGTCAGTTTCATAAAATAATTCTTGTTCATCATTCTAATTAATGTTAGTCATTTGTCTTTTATCTTCATCATAATCATAATCAAGAATTATCTCCTTAATTCTAAACTTTTCATCATCCTTCACATTAGTAATGTCAACAATAGTCCTCAATCTTTGATTAAAAAGTTTGTATTCTTTACTTTTCAATGAATAACCAAGAAAAAATGCTTCATCACTTCTAGCATCAAACTTTCCAATATCATCATCTCTTTTGATATAACATTTACTTCCAAAGATTCTAAAATAGTTCATGGTAGGTGGGTGACCCTACAATAGTGGGTTAAACTTTTTTAGACATGTTGATTTTTGCTGAAATAACACATTTTTAATAAAATATGATGATTTAAGCCTTTAGAGGTTCGATTTGAAGGAATTAATTACAAATGGTTATCTCAAATCCTCTTAGATAAAAAAATATTGATATAACATCTATACTCCTCATTCATACCTACAATGGAATCTCCTTTCCACCTATTAAAATGCTAACAAAAAATCTCTTTGATTTTATCTTTTGACATATCAAAATAATCCATTTGATAAACCTATCTTTGTAGTAAGGTGTTACTAAGAAAAATATTTCCAATTATTATAATGTTAATATATATTAATTTTATTATGACTTTATATTTTTAGTTTTACTAAATATAGATATTTCACTATATGTCTACCTCTATGTTTGATGCTTATGGAAAAATAGTAAATGAGAAAAAAAAAATTCTAAAAAATATCTATGCCCTAGGTATTGAATTTCTCTTTCTATCAAAAAACATAAAAATAAAATTGGACAAATACACAAGTTATAAACTATGTAGTCAAGGTATGTCAAAATTACAGTTTAGTCAACTTCAAATGTTAATAAAATATGCAATAATCATGATCATGTCATAAAACCAATTGCATTCCCTCTGTATGGATGTTAAAAAACTAAATTTGAAAGAAGTAAATTCATATCTATTTTTGAAAAAAAGTTATGATCTATGAAAACAATGTAACTCTTTGAAAATGATGTTTTTAGAAAACATACCAGTTTTTGTGGGAGAAAGAAAAAACCATTCAAATAAATTAAAGAATAAAATAAAAATTTATTTAGAATATAGACAAAAAATCCTAAAAGATTCTAATTTACTTCATCTTCTCATTCCAAACAGTTTAACGACAATATGCATCCTAATTTGGATTTTTTTTCAAAATGTAGAGTTCAGTGTCCCTTTAGGAAAAAATGTGTAACCCACTATTGTGGGTTCACCCAGCCTTTGTATGTCCAAATCAATGTTCACAATATATCTTACTAGTACCTTGTCTAATCTAAACTTTTTTCATTGTGTAAACTACAGTGTTCACTACTTCTCTCCAAAAGATATGTGATACATTACCTTTAGGAATCATAGCTCTAGCTGCCTCATTATCTGATATGTTCCTTCTTTTTGCTATACCATTCTGTTATGGTGTCCTTGGTGTTGAAATTTATCTCTTAATTCCATTGTCTTCACAAAAGATATTAAACTCATTTGAAGTAAACTCTCCTCCTCTATCAGATCTCGAAGATTTAATCTTTAAGCTAGATTCATTCCCAACTATATTTTTTAATAACTTAAACTTCTCAAATGCTTCATATTTTTATTTAAGAAATGTAACCCACATCATTCTTCTAAAAACATCAATAAAAAACATAAAATACATGTCACCATAGAATCCTTTTGTCCATGTAGGTATGCAAAAGTCTGTATGCACAATCTCTAACTTGCCTCATGTTGTAAACATTTTGCTCAGAAATGAATTCTTTCTTTGTTTAGCCATAACACATTGCTTGAAAATCATGTAAGTAGGCTTCACAATCTTAGGCAAGTCTCTAACTCCATTTGATGAGCTGATCTTCACAATGTTATCAAAGTTGATATGAAAAAATATCTTATTTCATAGCCAACTGTCATTCAGCTTAACAATTTCAAACATTTCATTTCAGTAGGAGACAACTAAAATGCATTGCCTTTTGTCTTTATACCTCTTCCAATTAGTTTTCCATAACTTCCTTTAATAACAAAAATCTTTTCCATCAAATATAATGCATATCCTTTGTCCATAATCTATCCAAGACTCAAAAGATTATGTTTCCATCCATCAACAAAGTAGACATCTTTAGTGTTAGTTTTGTTAGGAATGGGAACATTGAGAGGAGGGGGGGTGAATCAGTGTTCACTATATTTTATCTTTTTACTTTAATCTTTAAACTGAGCTTGAATGCTTAAGAACTAAAATAAACATTCATATAAACATGAAACATGAAATCAACACATGACACCAATATGGTCATGGGGAAACCTAAATAGGTAAAAACCCCTACGGGAATTGACACCCACTAATATTCTGCACTAGTGTTTTGTGATCCTTGTTAGAAGATCTTTAACCCTGTTAGGAGTTTCTTTATAATGCATTAAGTACAGTAGACCTTGTTAATGGTCAGACCCTGTTAGGAGTCTTTTATAATAGTCCCTATTATGGGAGAGGATGCACTGTCCTAGAGCTCACTACTCAAGTGGTGAAGCCTACAACCTTCTGATCTCAAATACACACTATATCTGTTGGATGAACTGTCACTCTAACACTGCTTGTCAGATCAGTTCCTTTGATGCACTGATACTTTGACCTCTTGCAAATCTCTAATACATCTTATTTCCTCTTTGCATACTTTTTCTCTACTTAACATAACTATCTATCAACTTCCATGCTAAATATAATGGACGCATCTCATATTTATATGCACATACAAAATAAACAACTAGGTCAGCCATTAAACCAATTACATACAACACTTCCAAATGAATTGGCTTAAGCATGTTTACAATAAAACATATATACATGTCAAAAACCTAATTACAATAGGCATATAGCCTCTACAACATTAGAATATATTCGCAACAAAAAATGATAACTGTCAGATGCTTGCTTTGTTCTTCACTGGCACATACTAGTTGTGCAACTTCAACTGATTGTATCTTTCTCATCCTTTCATATCTGATTATGCACTCATAGACTAAGCATGAATATACTCTTAAAAACTTAACTTTTTGGGCACATACCATAATTTTTTTGTATGCACGTGCACTGATGCTCTGAGCTGCAGGAACTCTGTACACTGTCTAGTCTTCAACACTTAATCGATTTATGATCTTCTCATCAAGTGCACTGACTCCAAACTGCTATATGATTTTGTTGCCATAATGAAAACACTATATCAAGTCATATAAATTAGTATAGCCAACTTTCCAACAATCTCCACCTTTTTCATTGATGGCAACAAAGGAATATGGCCAAGTTGCTAACTGTCCTTAATACAAAAAACTTTTTTCATCTATACATATACTTATATCTCCCTATACATATTATGATCCATATTCTATACACAAATCCCCCTTTGACATTAATGACAAAGGTTTTATAAAAACTATATCTATACATACTTACTGAGAGAAAACATCTGGATATGCAATCTTTAGGTTCTGGATCTCCTTCTTCCAAAATGTGATCAAAGAGTTTACTATAAGGAGATGGGTCCATAATGCATATTGAAGCTTCTCCATCTTATTCAAATTTTTGGAAGGACCTTGATCATAGGTTATCATGGTGGCATCAATCTCTTTGATGTTCTGATTTAGAATGTCTAATGAGAGCACAAGAGTATTCCTCAACTAAGTCTGTCTAGCCCTTAACTTTGTCATATCTTTTTCTGCCTTCTCAATTTTGTCTATCTGAACTTGGTAGAAATTATTGCACATGTTCACATCTATGGATGTGTCTTTCACTAAAATCTTCACTTGCTCAATCATAGCTTCTGCCTCTTTTATTTTCTTGAAATGAGCATCGGTAAGCTTATCTTGATCCATGCATTCTGCAATGATTTTTCTTTCTTGATCTACAAATTATTGTAGGGATCCTTGACTAGTCTTGAGTGAGCTAAGGTCAAGTGAAAATTTGTTCACCAATTCATTCAATCTTTTCTTTAGATACTTTTCTTCTACAAATAGGGATGCAGATTCTTCAAGGCTTGAGAAATTTCTTTTGAAATGTTAGATGACTGTACTCACATCATCAACCGAGTGTATCTTTGACACTTTCTTTGTAGATCTCTATAATTTTGTTGAATATTAGTGTCTTACACTTAGTCATATATCTAGGCAAGGATGGTCAGTCATCATTGCGAATGAGTCATTCTGTAAAGGCTGAGTTTTGTATTGTATACTTACCGAGTAGTTTTACTACTGAGTAAAGTCATGGTCGCAATATGTTTGTAATATGCCAAGTATAGTTATTGCCGAGCTACATATATCAATGATTACCGAGTGACAGCAAAGTTCAATAGATGTCGAGTATAGTAGATGCCAAGGATAGTTGATGCCAAGTGCCAAGGATAACTTTTACTGAGTTAGCCATAATTGACATACAAGTCTGAAATGGAACAATGATCGAGGTAAACCATTTTTGAGGATAATTATATTTTGTATGTTTTCTATTGAGGTAATCACGGAGGTGGTTACGCATCCATATTGCTATCATTGATCCCTATGTATAACCTTTAGCCAATCAAAAAATTGTATAGTATAGGTGGCAATAGGAATATTTCTGGACCGTAGATCTTGTAATGGTAAAACATTTTTGTTACTATATAAAGGAAAGATCTAGGACAGAGATATGTGTGTGAATTAGAGAGAGAAATAGAGAAATTGAGATCAGATGAATACTATGAGTATGTGAGTATGAGGAAATGATAAGGAGAAGTATTCATATCGAGTTTAGTGACCGAGCAGAGCAGTGAAAGGACAAAATCAAGAACAATCAGATAGAAGAGATCATAATAATACAAAAAAGAGAAGAGTTTTAATCAGCATATCAGTGCAAACCGAAGGAGCATATATTGAGACATTTTAACCAGTGTATCAGGGTAAATCTCTTAACTGAGTAGTCTTAGCAGACTTTTGTAAATCTCTTTATCGAGTGCTTACTTTATTGTAAGTTTACAAATCCTCTAACAAGGTAGACTGAATAAGTCTCTTAGCTTTTAATAGAGCAGACCTTTCATAGGGTAGATCATGATATGATCAAATTTTGTAAGCCCTAATAGGAAAAGTTTATTATCTTCAGTAGTGAAGATTTGTGGGTGTCATCCCCACCCCAGTTTTACCTTTCAAGGGTTTTTGGGTTACCAAATCTATTGTGTTATGTGTGATTTAATGTATGCTACTTGACATGATATATTACTTACATTGTTTAAGTTTTGTTTACATGATGCATAAAGTTCTAATAGCTTATAAGGGATAGAACTCAGTAAGTTCTAATTGACCCCCCCTCTCAAGTACTACTTTCCCATTTGTATTTCCAACAATTGGTATCAAAGAAAAAGGGTTTCTCATAAGGAAGTCTAATCACTTGAGAAAAAGATCTAAAGATGGAAGTTTACAAACTGGGAACAGTCATAAAAAACCAAAAGATTGAAGTTCAACTAGCATTACAACAATTGGAACCAGCCAGAGGGGAACTGAAGAAATCTTTGAGCAAAAGAAGAGAAATAGCTATTCAACAAAGTGAGCCACTATACAAGGAAGAAGACACCACTAGACTATTTGATACTGGTAATGACCAAGCCATGAAAGAACTACTGGAGAAAAATATCGTACTGAATGATGAGATCAGGACTCTAAAAAGAGAACAGGAAATTCAATCTGTCAGACTCTGTGAAGTAGTGCAGTAGAAAAAGAAAGTTGAAGATGATAAAGCAATGGCTGAAGAAGACAAAAGACAAATTGCAATAAGGTTAGATGAGAGAACAAGTGATATATAAAGGTTGACTAATAATCAACTAGATATGGTAAATCAACTACTACTGGCCAACCAAGAATTGGGTAGGAAAGACCTGGAGAATAATCAACTAAAGCATGAAAATGATTAGCTAAAACATGAGTTGAGAACTAAGATAGAAATCAATGAAAGGATAAACAAACCTAATGAAGCTACAAAGTATTTTGAAGAACTGTTAAGGTCACCTAGGAGATCTAGTGATAGATTTGGACTTGGATTGAATGAACAATCATCTACTGAAGAAGGAGAGTCATCAAAAGATGGAGAATAAAAGAATGCTAAATCAAAGAAAAAAAGGCCCACATGTCATCACTGTGGGAAGCTAGGACATACAACCAACATATGTAGAAGAAAACATGGTAAGACTGATCCTAAACCTAATTTTAATGGACATTGTTTTAATTGCAAGAAGCATGGACATCAAGCACATGAATGTAGATCTAAAGCTAACATTTCATCCACCTCACCCAGGTTTCAAGGAAGTTGTTTCAATTGTTAGAAGTATGGGCACAAAGCTTACAAATGCCAATCTAGACCAAGGTGGTCAACTAATGAGAAAACAAAGCCAGTCACACAGTGTAAAAGTTACAATTGGGATTAAAACACTTGGTACAATTGTCATTATTATGGTAAGTATGGACATATTGGAGTAAATTGCATGAAGACTCATTTTAGAGGCAAATCTAAAAGCTAGATGAATGGAAGCATGGTCTATTATAAATGTAATAAGGTTGGTCACTTAAAGGGAGATTGCAAATCACCTATGCTGAGTAATCTTAACAACCAGAATGAGGATATCTATGAAAAAAATGAGGAACTAGATGGAGAAGTCATGGAGGAAGAAAGAAGAAGGAACAACAAGTGAAGCAATCACATTTGAGGTCACCCAATCTGATGGATCAGGTGATCACACTTCTTCCAACTAAGCATGAAAGGTATGTCTGGAACTAATTCTTGCAAAGCCTTACTTTACATCAGTTCCTAATATAGAATTGAGAAAAAGTCCATATCTACATAGATTAAGATGCATTAGGACATATTTGAGAAAAAATAGAAAATTTCATTTTGATGTCGAGCATCAGTGTCATGACCAAGCTAACAATGTTTATCGAGCACCTGTTATTGCTGAAATGCTATGCCGAGCTATATCACAATGGTTACATCGACTGAACTTGTGTCTAACCGAGTTTAACACAAGTTTTTTGAGACAACTGCACTTCACCTAAATTAAGTATAGAGAATTTATGAGGCCCTAATCCTATTTTTTTGGATTCTATAAAGTGGAAAGTTGTCATTAATTTCATTTCATGAGGCTATTCAAGATTTTAGAGTGATTCAGAATTTGTGCAACCTAGATCAAGCAAAGCAATTCTGAATCTTCTCAGCGTGCCATCCACAAAATTCATCTACAGGGTTAATTGACAAAAGGTACTTTACCAAGCTAATATTTTCTTTTCAAAAATTACAGTCTGAAATGGCATTGTCTTCATCCGCACCAGTCAGGGAAGAGGGAATGGAAGTTTTCAATGTACAAGTTGTAAGGAATGAGGTTTGTAAACCAAGGATATTCAAGGTAATATCTAAAAGTGTGATCAAAGAAGATTTGAACGGAGCCCTATTTGTGACTCCAGAAAATGTGTTAATGATGAACGATGTTAGGTCCTGCTATATGTGCAAAATTGGAGAAATCAGTGATTACAAAATCAGGGAAGCATATGACAAATTATGTATCAACGAAGTTCTGAAGCTGGAGCACAAGGTCATTGCCAACCAAGGGTTAGTACATGCCCTAAATTTCCCACAAAATTTCAAAGTTGAATGGATAAAGATTGTGTTGGGTTGAGTGCATGACATGCAATTATGGCTAGAAGATGGACCGATGAAGATTACGAAGGAAATGATTCATGATGTCACTGGTTACCCTACCATTAATGGGAAAAGAACAATGAAATGTGCAGGAAAAGAAGATATTCAAGCGAACACATAGGTAGTCTGGAACAAACGTAGAATGAAAATTTCCACCATCACTGATCCAGAAATTGACTTCATTGTTAGAGTTATCTCGCATAAGTTTTACCAATCTAGTCGGTTGGATAGCATCCCCTGTATGGCACTGGCCTAGGCTTGGAAGATAATTAAGAAAGGGCACATATATGATCTTGCCGAACTCTAGCTAACTCAACTTGCTGAGAACTTGAACTCCATCAGGACGGTGAAGAACTCTATGTGTAAGTTCGGTTCCTTGTTGATCTGTATATTCTTTTATGTCAAGAAGTATTTTCCTACACATGGTGATGTGAAATGGGATAATGATGAAGGATGCTCCCCTTAATACCATAAGCCCATAACAGAAATAGAGAAACAACAACAATAATATGCAAGAACTAGAAAATTGGCTTCTTATTATCTCCACAAATGTGGAATTACAAACTTTCAGAATTACAATATGCAAAGCCACATGGGCATTCCCTTACAATATTCTGTAGGACAAAGCCTTGAATCAATACCCAGATCTACTACCCAGAACTCCCTAGACAACACTACGGGCCTTCTTTATATAGGCAATTTCCACCGCCTGAGAAGGTTCTAGAAATTTAGCCCTTAGGGCCGACCAAACTTAGAATTATTTTATTTTACAATTTATTACATTAAAGTCGGCTCAAAATGAGTTTTGAAACCCAAACATAAATTTTGAAGAAAAATTATTTTCTGCCATTTCAGGTGACCCAACTTCCGAAGACCATAAGTCATCACCCGTTGACCCGATTGGCTATTATAACCCCATTCTGGAAACGCCACAAAGTGCTCTACAGGCTTGACCTACACAAAGTATTCGTCACCCAAATTTTCAACCTCATCTGGGGCCTCTAAAGCCTTCAAAACTGAGTTCAAAGTTTCTGTACCCTGCTGCCAATACCAAAAATCTTCAATATCTTCAAAACTACACCTGATCTAGCCATGAAACTTTGCTGGCAGGCTGATATGACTGAGATGAACCTCCATATGTAAAATCAGACATTCCGAGATCGTAAGACCAACTTACTAACAATAGCAAGTTTCCACAAATAGAAACTCTGCACAAGATAGCCCTTATTGAATACAAAAACATAAATATTTTTGGGTGATGCAAGATTGTCTTACACCCAGGATGCTCCTGCATCAGATTAGAAGAAACCCATTACTGTTCAAATAAATGATTTCATAAATGAGATTGGTGATGATTTTGAAGGAATCATGGACAATTATTTCATTGAGTTTAAGAAGAAAATGAGGAATAGGACTAGAGTCCCTGTGTCTCTGATTGAGAAATATAGTAAGGACATCTATTTTCTAGTAGACATAGACTTTACCTATGCACAGGTAGTCCTACCTAGGGTTTCATGGTTGATGCCACTACCCTATGAACTCAATATTAATGAAGCTACTGCTGCAATCACAACCCTCCTCGCTAAGGGAGTTGATACTAAGGCATCTTACTTTGGTACATTTGAAGAGGCCAAATCCAAGATCTCTTTGGGATCATTGGCTTCCACCACTGACAGAAGAAGAAAGAAAATAGTAAAGAATCTGGAAGTATATGTTAAAGAATCTGACAAAGATGCACCACTAGAGTTAACTCAAGGGTTAGGAGAAGATGAGAAGAGTGCAACTAGTGGAAGTGAGACAGAAGAAGAAGAAGAGGAGAAACCAATAATTGCCGAGTCCCCACCTAAAAGAAAAATGTTAAAATGTAAAGTGTCTGAGACACCATCACTTAGACCTCAGCCAAGAAGGAGTACTACTAAGACTCCCAAGATGCCTCTTGCATTTGCAAAGTGCAAACTCACTCAACCGAAGGCATTGCCGACCAAGGTCATGAAGAAGCCAAGAAGGAAACTTGTTCTACCAAAAGATGAAGAAGAAACTAAAAGTGATGAAGAAATAAAGGGGAAGGTAGCACAACAGGGTTCACACCAACTCACTGTTGATGAATTGTGTCATAAGCTTACTAGCACAGCTGCAGTTGATGAAGTGAAGAAATTAAAGTTTGGACCGCTAAATATTGGAGATAAAGAAAAAGTTGAGGATGCCATTCTTGAAATGTTATATACTTTCAAGATGCTGCCAATTGAAATTGAAAATAGGATTACAAAGTAATTGTGCAACAGAGTCGCACGAAAGTGGGAGTATGCTTTACAAACAGAGTAGGAAATAAGAGCAAGTACATTAGCACAAGTTGAATCCACTCTCACTCCTACAAATATCAAATAGATAGTCAACCAATACAGAGGCAAGTTTGATCCTAAACTAAGAGCCTATCTTATCCTTCAACACAAGATTGAAGATGTTGTTCAAGAGAGTTTGAATATTTGGAAGGTAGTGTTTAGTTTGATACTAGCCCCAGTAGAAGACAAGGATGAAGGAAAGAATGACAGTTCAGTTGTAACCACTTCAACAAATGTTGAACCTAACAACAAGAAAATTACAAAGGAGACTGGTACTCCTAAGGAAGTGCAATTACAAGATAGTTTTGAGGTTCATATTGTTGATATACCTATGGAGAACCCCATTAAGACATCGTTCCTAACTAAGGATGATCTAAAGAACACAGCAGCAATAGGAACACCCCTGCCAGGTAGTAATACTGTACTATTGCAAGTCAAGGATTATCCCACCATCACAAGCACATAATATATCATTGATAATCCTCCTATACCTGAAGTTGCTACTATTAATAAGTTAGTCAGTACAAGTCTTACTGAGGAATCAATCAATTTGGTAACACTAACTCAACCTACTGAGGAAGAAGTTAAAGCAGAAGATAAAATTCAAAGTCCTCCTAAGAAAGAACATAGCACAGAAGGACAAGGAATGAAGCTAGATGAACAAGCTATTCAACCTCATGCCAAGGAAAAGGAGAAAGAAGAAGGAAATAGTAGAGTAAAATTCATTGAAGAACAAGCGCTGAAGAAACAAGAGGCCATCAAAGCTCTTGTATAGCTTCCGAGTGGAAGCACCCCACCGAGAGCACCAAAGGAAATAGATGAGGTAAAAATTGATGAAGAAATTGTTATTCCTAAATGGGATACTGATAACCTTACCTTCGAGCAACTACAGATAATGAAAGATTTTCTAACTAGGAAAAGTAGACAAGCAGAACAACGATGGGAGCACCAGCAAAAATAGGTTCTTCATGAAATTAAGGACATATTTAATGAGGTTTATGACTTATCTGATGTAAATAGTTTCATTCCCATATTGGAACAACTTGTACATATTGTTCAAAAAGTAAATAATGACATGAGTTGTGCAAGTGATAAGTTATTTGAATGGTCATAATATAGATTTGAGACAAAGATGTTGGATAAGATATCTACCAAGATAGCAGTAAAACAAGTTGAGTTGTCAACTTTGGTAAAGGAGACTGAGAGATTAGTTGTAGATAGACAGTCTCTACTGGCCAAGATATGCAATGTTGAATTATTCATAGAAGAAAATCAACACTTGCTTGAAACTCTCAAGCAAGAGATCAAAGTTTCAAGTCAATCCTTGACTTTGGATGCCAGCACAAGTGCCAGACATTATGTTAAGGTAATGTAGACACAAGGTAAATTAGCTAAGCTGATGGAAAATGATGGCAAGATTCGCTCTCACCTAATTTCTATTCAAACTATTCTTACACCACATCTGGAGGCTATACAGAGAAAATTAGCCAAGGCTAACACATTGATCCAGAGTGATTCACATTTGTCTACAGCCAAAGGTCTCATCATTCTGGCCGCTAATTTAGAAGTACAAACTGAAGTGTTAAATCTCACTTCAACTGCATGGACAGATGCATTATACATGATCATGGTGCTCCACAGACCGTTTCTGGAGAAAATTTGTAACTTACCTACTGATGAGGAAATTAGTCATGTAAAAAAAAAGGGGGAATTATCATGACACGAGTGTGAACAGGGACAGGTAACACAATTTTGAATATGTATATATATCTTAGGGGGAGTTTTTAGGCTATACAAACATATTTTTGTAATTGTATATATTAATGTCATGACAAAGTGTTTTTGCCACTAATGTCAAAGAGGGAGATTGTAGATCTCTATAGTTTTGTTGACTATTAGTGTCTTACACTTAGTCATATATCTAGGCAAGGATGGTCGATCATCATTGTGATCGAGTCATTCTATAAAGGCTGAGTTTTGTATTGTATACTTACCGAGTAGTAGTACTATTGAGTAAAGTCACTGTCATAATATGTTCATAATATGCCGAGTATAGTTATTGTCGAACTACATATATCAAATATTACCGAGTGATAGAGAACTTCAATAGATGTTGAGTATAGTAGATGTCGAGGATAGTTGATGCCGAGTGCCAGGGATAACTTTTGTCAAGTTAGCCATAATTGACATACTAGTCTGAAATGGCACAATGATCGAGGTAAACCATTTTTTAGGATAATTATATTTTGTATGTTGTCTATTGAGGTAATCACGGAGGTGGTTATGCAGCCATATTGCTATCATTGATCCCTATGTATAACCTTTAGCCAATTAGAAAATTGTATAGTATAGGCGGCAATAGGAATATTTCTGGACCGTAGATCTTGTAACAGTAAAATTTTTTTATTACTATATAAAGGAAAGATCTAGGATAGAGATGTGTGTGAATCAGAGAGAGAAATAGAGACATTGAGGTCAGATGAATACTGTGAGTATGTCAGTATGAGGAAATGATAAGGAGAAGTATTCAGATTGAGTTCAGTGACTGAGTAGAGCAATGAAAGGATAGAATCAAGAACAATCAAATAGAAGAGATCATAATAATATAGAAAAGAGAAGATCTGTAATCAGCATATCAGTGCAAATAGAAGGATCATATACTGAGACATTTTAACTAGTGTATCAGGGAAAATCTCTTAACTGAGTAGTCTTAGTAGACTTTTGTAAATCTCTTTACGAAGTGCTTACTTTATTATAAGTTTACAAATCCTCTAACAAGGTAGACTAAATAAGTCTCTTAGCTTTTAATAGAGCAGACCTTTCACAGGGTAGATCATGATATGATCAAATTTTGTAAGCCCTAACAAGAAAACTTTATTATCTGCAGTAGTGAAGATTTGTGGGTGTCATCCCCAGCCCAGTTTTACCTTTCAAGGGTTTCTGGGTTACCAAATCTATTGTGTTATGTGTGATTTCATGTATGCTTCTTGACATGATATATTACTTAGATTGTTCAAGTTTTGTTTACATGATGCATAAAGTTCTAATAGTTTAAAAGGGATAGAACTCAGTAAGTTTTGATTCACCCCCCCTCTCAGTACTACTTTCCCATTTGTATTTCCAACATTCTTTTCCTCTAGTAATAAATTGTTCAGAATGTTTACTGATTCTACCAGGAGGGGATTCCTCATCACTTGGTTTTCTTTGGCCTTCTCCATAACTAAGATGTTGAACTTAATCAGGTATTCTTCTCTCCATGAGTCCAAAATGGATGTGTTAGGTGTCAAACTTGACAACAATGCTGTAGAGGGAGTGATGGGAGTGCTATCCATCACTTATTATTTTACCTTGACTAGTTCAACTTATGGTTCATTATTCTTTTCTTTTTCTTTTTCTTTCTTTTCTTCTTCTTTTTCTATTTATTTTTCTTCCATATTTTCTTCTTCTTTCTCATCATCAATCAATACTTCTTGATGAGTGGGAGGTGTGTTCCTGCATAACATTTTAGCTTCTTGTGTGCTCATAAAATATTCCTCAAACTTGTCCAAGTTAATGTCAGTGGCCACCATGGCTATCTCTACATTATCAATGATAATGGTGCTATCCTTGAGTGACTCTATCATGGGTGCAGACTTATCTAACTTTGTTTGTGCTTCCACTATAGGTGTTGACTCCTGAGGACCTATAAATTATACCTTGATGGTCTCTGACCCTTTGGTAACCATTGTGGGTACATGTGTTGTGGGTGCAGTAGGTGGATACATGTTTATGTTCATAAAAAGCTTCTCAAAGGCTTTCTATGTCTCTTTGGCAACTAATTCATAGTTTTTATCCATTATAATCAGAGTTCTTGTCTTGGTTATGAGGTGAGGCTTCACCAGATCTAACAGAAACTTATTTTCTTCTCCTTCACATACAGGAATAGTTTCATCTAAGATCTTTTCCCTTATCTATAGATCTTCTTCAATAGCCTATCTCTTTTGGAATTCTAGGATATTCCATACATTGTTAGGGATCATTGTTTTTAGTTCCAAGATTGTCCTTTTGAACTTGATCATGTGCTTTATGATCATGCTATGAATCTCTGATTTGTCAATTCCACTATATTTATCATAAAACTTCTTTACTTGATCAATTATTCCCTCATCAATTATTCTGGTACTTAGCACACTAAGACTAGGTTTGAAACTTACTTTAGGAGGTGCTTGAGTGTTCTTTCTGCTTCTTGTTGCTCACGGGGATGGATGACTAGCGCCAACTTCTTTCTTCTTCTTTAGCATTGCCTTATACTTAGGAGGAGAAGTAAGGTCAATGGTTTCCTTAGGCGCAGAAGGAGTATCATTAGTTATATCCTTCTGTTCATCAGATTTCTCTATCTTTACCTTCTTCAACTTGGGATCTTGTGATTCTACCTTTGTTGCATCTGCGCTCTTTAGTTCCAAAGCAATCTTTTGTTCTTTTGCTTTGTCAAGATCTTCTTGAGACACACCATGTATTCTCAAGATCTCTGATGTGACTTTAGCAACCTTTCTTTTTGTTGTTGTGTTGTTTAGCTTGGCATCTACTTCTCTTGTCTTCTCCTCATAAGTTCACCATCTAGGTTCATTAGGGTCAGTAGGAGCTATAAGTAATACATGAGCATATGATTCTAAAACTTGTTCCTCTACTTCATATCCAAGTGGATGAATCCACTTTGTTCTAAGGACTAATGCCTCCATGCATGTTGTATCTATTTCAACCATAAAACAAATTATATCCTTGTACTTTTCTATAATATTTTCTAGAATTTTGAACCTCATTTGCATCTTAGCCCTGAAGGTCTTCAATTCCAATGTTACATAATCTCTCAATGTACTCTCATTGGATGCCTTATTAGATCTATGGCATGGCTGGAATGGACTTGTCCAAATACAAGTCTAATACTCTCCCAACTATATGAAGGTACACGTAAATGATTAAAGACCTAAACCTGAATATCTTGGTCTTGTCATGCTTGATTGCCTTGATGTTATCAATCAATTATGTGCACAAGATCTCACACAAGTTGAACTCTCCATCTTCCTTCACAAGTCTAATGGCTGCTAGAATTGTGCCCGTAGACACACTGTTCACTCTACTGGTGTGATGAAATCTATATCCAAGTATCATAGACATCAATTTGATGTCTGCTTTCTCAATAGGCTCAATTGCCATTCTGCACCTATCACTCCTTGACTTACATGTCTGCTCAACAATTTTCCTGACATCCTTGGCTACTGGAAGGATGTAGCCTATCTTTAATAGGCCTGTCATCTCATATATCAAGTCACTAGTAATTCTGACCAGCACATCACCTATCTAAAATAGGTCATCATGAATTTTTCTCAAAAGTATTTTAATCCATTATGTCTTATAGAATTGATACGCTGTAGCATACTCTACTATGGGGTGATCATTCCAATTCACATATTCATCCAAGAAGGTTTTGTCTAGTTTTAAAATTGTTTCCATGTGTGCCCTTAACCTATCCAATCCTACTAGTTCCTTCTTATAGTAGATGTAAGCCCTAATGTCTTCCACATGCATAATGCCCATAGGCATGCGGGAGAATGCTCCCTCTAAGTAATCTAGGGTAGACTTAAATGGATGCTTCTTCAAGACATATTTTATTTTCTGCAAAATCAAAAACTATGGGAGTGGCCATCACTTACTTGTTTTATCACTTTCCAACTATATTATGAGATAATTTGAAGACTTCTAAATTGACACGATGAACTAGGGTTTTTGCAAGCGAGAAAGTGTACTACAAATCAATGATAGATCAATCTACAAGTCTTCACAATAAATTCTAAGGCTCTTTCTGCTCTCCTATCACTCTGAATTTGAATGCAATGAGTAATCAAACAACTTTTTGTCTACATAAAGTGAAAATTCTATCATTAATGCTTGCCACATAAACCAGGCTATCACTAAAAAATTTCCAACTTGATTTTTTCCAATAATCAGTATGTGCGCTCTTGCATGAAGGTTCCTTTATACTCCAAAAGCTTAAGTTCAAAGGTGCATACTCTGAGAGTGAGTATACTAGCCACACAAGGGTCTAGAGCTAAACTAGCTCCCCCTATGACCCTGAGGGCCATTCATCTAGATGTAGAGGGTGTTAGCCCATTTTCATGTCATAGCTAAATTCCTTAGAAAATGGTCTATCTCTACAAAAAATTTCATGGCTTCATCATCTTTCCCCTAGTCTTTGTAGTATTTTTCATGCATCTGGCCTTAAATCCTAAGCAAAAATTCAAAAATATAGCCATTTGAAATGAAAAACCCTAAACTGCCCAGGCTTGGTTCTATTTTTCTATTACCTTTTCAAGCCACTAAAACCCCAAATTACCCATGTGTTAATTTTTTTCCCCCCATTATCCTTCACTCTATGTGTTGAGTGGTTTGTCACATTTTCACGTGAGCCTTTTTCATGCTATGCGATCATGCAACTAAGGTTTCACACTGGGGTCCCCCTTTAATTTTTCCTAAGTTCCTAAGTCTCCTAGCATGAATTTTCCTATGTTTCAACCCTTTGAAAACTTGTGGTTGTCGCGTGTTCACAAGGAATCTTTTTCCCCTTTGCGAACATGCAACAAGTGGACATCTATCATCAACGGGGCCCGACAACTTGCAGACTCTTTAAAATGTGTGGCTGTCGCATGATCTTGTGAGCCTTTTTCAGGCTATGCGATCATGCAACAAGGTGCCACTTGTCTCAGTGGGCTTGTATTTTGTGTTGCTTATTGTTGAGGTGGTGGTGTTTTATTAGTCGGTGTATGAGTGGATATGTTGTCAGTGGGGCCCCAGTGTCAGAGATTTAAGATCTAACAGCTGACGTATGTTTTCATGGAATATTCTTAACCCATGTGATCTTGCACCCACCATCCGATTAAATGCCGATATCCAAGTGGGTCCACTACCAGGTTTGTGACATGGTAGCTTTTAATTGGTCCATGAAGTGATGTGTTGGAGCTTGTTAGAGGGCTTGGTGTTAGAGTTTTTGATCACCGGTCAGCGTATGATCGCATGAAATATTCCTACCCCATGACATTATGCGACATCTGTTGATCTCAAATCTGACCGGGGATGGTGTCAGTGGGTCCAATGCTAGGTGTTATGTAGGTGGAAGCCTTTCATTGGTTAGTAGGTTTGTGACATGGCAGGTGTCAGTGGGTCCTATGTCAGAGGTGACCAATGAATAACAATGAATGGTGTGTTGACATGTGGCAGTTTTCAGGCGGGCTCAAGGTTATAAAGTATTTTCTAAAGTTTAGCAGCTTAGTTAAAAAGGTTGAAGGTTTGCCAAGAATTGTGGGACCAGTTTGATAGGTGTTGCTGAGGTGTTTCAGTTTGATTGGCTATGGGTTTCAAGGATAAAGACACGTTAGTGAGCTCAAGAGATTCTAAAGGATGCCGAGATGGAGGATCTGATGGGTGTCATATGTTTACATAGAATCTTTTGACGCTATGCGAACTTACGACAGTCGTTCGATTAGAACCTTATGAGGAGTGGGTCCAATTTTCTACATGTGGCCTTTTTTCTTGTTGACGTGCTCTATTTTCATTGGTCAAGAATTTTTGCAGAGACTTTTTGAAGGTTTTGTTGACTGTTGAAGGATTTTTGCTAGCCGCCCGATCTACCAGAAATATTAAGAATCAACGGTTGCATTTAAAAATTTGTCTGGATAACCGTTGTAATTCAAATTTGAATTTTTTGGAGGGTTTCTCAGCAACAGAAAGGAACAAAATTGTATGTTTTAGCGGCCAGATTCAATTAGGTTGGTGGTGCCGACTGTTGCAATGGGGTCCAGTGAGTTTGATGATTATTTGCAGAGAGTTTTGTACCATGAGGGGATGGGTTTTCTTACTCATGGCAGGTTGCAGGTGGCTAGCATTTTGATTTTGTCAGAGATTTCCATGACTGGTACATGCACATTCTTATGTAGGCTGAATCTAGCATTTATTTTTTGTTTCCTGCAGCAAGAAGTTAGTTGAATTTGTATTTGTTGTTAACCTTGAGTATGAAACCAATGTATTTGTACATCAAATTTGATCTGATTCTCTAGGGTTTCTTGGGTTTCCTACATTCTTTACTTTTTTTTGTACTTGGTTGTTGCAGACCTATTTTTTTCCCTAAATGATCCTTTTCTTGTTGCAATCCTTGTTCCTATAAAAAGATTTTCAAGATCATTTAGAAGGGTTCTACTTTCGATTGGTTCCAGGGGGTTGTAGCAGGCTGTATCATACTGTTGTAAATTGAATAGAATTTCCTTGTAGTCTTTTGCAGGTTATTGAAATTGTTTTCTCTCTTTTCTAATTTGAACATGTACATGATTCATCATACTTAATATAATTATTTCAAGTTTCCAAGTCTCTCTTTGGTGTCAATCTTGTGAATTCTAGATTTTCTAATCCATTGCATATGGTTACCTTGGTATATGTTCTAGTCTTTGGTTCTTGATCTAGGATCAAGTGAAATATACTTTGGATAGGGCATAGATTCATCTTGATTTGTCTACAGAAGGATACTATAAGTAGTGGATGGGTTGGAATGTTTATGTTTATGGCTATGAGTCTTTGACAGTAGTTGGTTCATGTTTCAATGTCTGTATTTGAGATCTACCCAATAGATAATGGCACTAATCAGGGATTAGTATATTTAGTTGAGTTCAATGCTTGATTGGTTCTTGTTTACTTCTTTCCACCTTCATATATCAACACCATTTCAAGTCTTAATTATTATTTGGTTGATAGTAGTAATACCCTTCATAGCAATGGAGATTCAATGAATGCCTAGTTAACATTTAGTAGTCTCTTGTTATCATCTGCTTTGTTTAATCCAGTTTAAAGTCCTAAAATGCCATAAGATATTGGATTAGGTACACCCACCTTGGTTTTGTAGAGCTAGAAGTGAAGAGGGTAGTCTTGTCCCTATAGTTGGTCTAGTTGTCTTGCAGAGCTCTCATACTTGGAACTAAACATTCTGAATACTAGTCTGAAGGCATATTGGCAGCCCTAGTTGGCATAAGCATTTCCATTTGGAACACCAACAAGATGGTGACTCTACTGGGGAAAATGATAAATGAAAGCAAGTTTAAGATGTCCAATTCCTTGCTTTGCTGAGCTATCCTAGAGTCTGGTTATATGATCAAAGAGTCAAAAGTAAAAACAAAACATTTGCTGAAATCTTCTCACTAAGTGTTGAGTGGCGATTCTGAGTTCTTTGTTTGGTCAGTGTAGTTTCTGATAATTAGTGAGGCCTAGTGATTTTTAGTTGATTGGAAGAAGATACAAAACATTGCAAAATTTCCCTCTTCAAGGAGGTGGTGACTCTACATTGCAAAAATCCTGATGGAGCTGCATGGTGAGCTCTAGATCTGCCTACCTTCCAGTCAACAGAGTTTTTCTACTGTAGAACTTCCAGGTATCATACTTTCATGTTTAGAAATGTTTCCTTATTAAGTGATCAAGAACTAAGAAAAATAATAAGGTGTGAGTAGAGGTTTGGATACTTCAAGTTATCAGTTGCATCTTTGCAAAATTTTATGGAAGTATTGCATTAAGTTATGATGGGTAAGCTTGAAGAGGAGCTTGCATTATTGGATCAAGGCATCTAGAGGGATTGCATAAAATTAGTAAGATTAAAGGTGGGAAGTAGAAGGGAGCTGTCAATACCTTTGTTCTATGATAAGTTTTGTGATGCATATGATAAGCTTCCAGGGGGTATTGAGTTTCCAGAATCTATTTTTATTGGTTTATTCTTGGAGCTTTGTTTTCCTAAATCAACCAATTGGCCAGCCCCTTTGTGGGAGGAGTGTTATGTGCATCTTAGGGATTGGATACTTAATGATGTTGATCTTGATCTTGAAGATACATTTGGGGTTGTCTAATAGTACTGTTATTGAGAATGATGGAACCTATGAAGGAGATGTGTCAAGTGATGACACTCTTTCTTATAATCATGAGAGTGATTCTCTTTCTCAGTATGGGGAGGAAGATTTGTGTAGTCAACAAGAGGATGAACAATATATAAGTGAAGATGTTACTGATGATTGCCTACTAGAGGAGGGTGTTCTTGAGGATAGTTTTTCACTTCATGGTGAACAAATTTTAGATTTCTTATCTTGTGAATATCTCAGATATTCAAGGAGGGATGGCTCTGAGTTCTCACATACAACACACATTGATTTTGACTGAGAGCATGAGTCAGTGGGATCTAACTTTGAAGTGTGTGTTTCTAGTTCTTCTACTGCTTCTACATTAACAGATAAAAACCAAGTGCAATATGATATATCAGATGGTGAAGTCATTAGTGTCTACTTAGTTTCAAGTAATGCAGATGTCCCAGATATGGTGTTGAGTACTGATTGGGAAAGTTGTATAGATTCTGAATCCTTGTTTGATTTTGAATCTTGTCTTAAGACATTGAAGGATGGCCATTTAGTTTCTCATGGTGAGTATGTTGATGTTTCCTTTCCCACCTACCAATAATTTTTGGTTTTATCAAGTACTGACAAAATGCAGGATGCTCCTTTGTCTGATGATTGTGTCCCATATAACGAGTCCCCTCAGTTTTTGCATGAAGATCAATATATCTTCTCCTTAGAGATGCAAACTTCTAATATGAATGGATCCAATAGTGTTTGCACTGATAGTTTGAAAGAGATGGAGTTTTTTTCTTTTCATTTGGACAATAAGCTTCCTGAATATGGTGATAAAATTGAAGATGATTCATGTTGTAGTTCCTTCAGCGTTTTCCTATTTAAGAAGTGCAACATGCATATGCCACATTCTTTTCAAGGTTGGTATGACTTCCATCCTGGTCCTCAACTATTATATGATGACATTTTTTGTCTTATGTTATTAGAGAATGGAAATGGTTTTCATCAAGTGCATGAAAGCGATAAGCCTAGCTTATTTTTGTTCTATGGGGATGAAGACTATTTGTTTGACAGAGGAAAATTTTGATCAAAGGTTTTGGGGGCTTTGAGCCTAGTTGTAAATACTGTAAATACTATAAATATTTTCCCTTCCTATTTCCCTGGTGTGTTCCCTGTGTTTTTTTTGAGGTCTCTATGCTCTTTTCCAGTGGGTGGTCTGCTCTCCCAAAAATCTTGAATTTTTGTTGTGCCTACAAGAGCCACACATCCCTAGACAGAGCCACTGTTAGCTCATTTTCATGTCACAGCTAAATTCCTTAAAAATGGTCTATCTCCACAAAAAATTTCATGGCTTCATTATCTTTCCCATGGTCTCTACAGTATTTTTCATGCCTCTATCCTTAAACCCTAAGCAAAAATTCAAAAGTCTAGCCATTTGAAATGAAAAACCCTAAATTTCCTAGGCCTGGTTCTATTTTTGTGTTACCTTTTTCAGGCCACTAAAACCCCAAATTACCCATGTGTTAATTTGTTGCCCCTCTTTATCCTTCACTCTATGTGTTGAGTGGTTTGTCACATGATTGCGTGAGCCTTTTTCATGCTATGCGATCATGTGACTAAGGTTTCACGTTGGGGTCCCCCTTTAATTTTTCCTAAGTTTGTAAGTCTCCTGGTGTGAATTTTCCTATGTTTCAACCCTTTGAAAACTTGTGGTTGTCCCATGTTCGCAAGGAATCTTTTTCCCCTTTGCAAACATGCAACAAGTGGACATTTGTCATCAACGAGGCCCGACAACTTGTAGAATCTTTAAAATGTGTGGCAATCACATGATCTCATGAGCCTTTTTCAGGCTATGCGATCATGCGACAAGGTGCCACCTATCTCGGTGGGCCCATCTTTGGTGTCGCTTATTGCTGAGGTGGTGGTGTTTTATTGGTCGGTGGATGAGTTGGATATGTTGTTAGCGGGGCCTGGTGTTAGAGATTTAAGATCTAACAGCTGGCCTATGTTCGCATGGAATATTCTTACCCCATGTGATCTTGCACCCACCATTCGATTAGATGCCAATATGAAAGCAGGTCCACTACCAGGTTTGTGACATGGCAGCTTTTAATTGGTCCATGAAGTGATGTGTTGGAGCTTGTCAGAGGGCTTGGTGTTAGAGTTTTTGATTAACGGTTAGCATATGATTGCATGGAATATTCTTATCCCATGACATCATGCAACATCTGTTGATCTTGAATCTGACCAGGGATGGTGTCAGTGGGTCCAGTGCCAGGTGTTGTGGAGGTGGAAGCTTTTCATTGGTCGGCAGGTTTGTGACAAACCAAGCAATAACAATGAATGGTGTGTTGACATGTGGTGGTTTTCAGGTGGGCCTAGGGTTATAAAGTATTTTCTAAAGTTTAGCGACTTAGTCAAAAAGGTTGAAGGTTTGCCGAGAATTGTGGGACCATTTTGACATGTGTTGCTGAGGTGTTTCAGTTTGATTGGCCATGGGTTTCAAGGATAAAGACACGTTAGTGGGCCTGAGAGATTCTAAAGGATGCCAAGATGGAGGATCTAACAGGTGTCGTATGTTCGCATAGAATTTTTTTAGGCTATGCGAACTTACGACAGCCGTTCAATTAGAACCTTATGACGAGTGGGTCCAATTTTCTATGTGGGGTCTTTTTTCTTACTGATGTGCTCTATTTTCATTGGTCAAGAATTTTATGAAGTGGTAGAGAATTTTTAAAGGTTTTGTTGACTATTGAAGGATTTTTTCTAGCCACCCAATATGTCGGAAATATTAAGAATCGACGGTCGCATTTTAAACTTTGTCTAGATAACCATTGTAATTCAAATTTGAATTTTTTGGAGGGTTTATCAGTGACAAAAAGGACCAGAATTGAATGTTTTAGTGGACAGATTCAATTAGGTTGGTGGTGCCAACTGTTACAGTGTGGTCCAGTGAGTTTCATGATTATTTGCAGAGAGTTTTATACCGTGAGGGGATGGGTTTTCTTACTCATGGTAGGTTGCAGGTGGCTAGGGTTTTGATTTTGTTAGAGATTTCCATGACTGGTACATGCACATTCTTATGCAGGCCGACTCTAGCATTTATTTTTTGTTTCTTGCAATAAGAAGTTAGTTGAATTTGTATCTGGAGTTAACCTTGAGTATGAAACCAATGTATTTGTACATCAGATTTGATCTGATTCTCTAGGGTTTCTTGGGTTTCCTGCATTCTTTACTTTTTTTTGTACTTGGTTGTTGTAGACCTATTTTTTTCCCTAAATGATCCTTTTCTTGTTGCAATCCTTGTTCCTATCAAAGGATTTTCAAGCTCATTTAGAAGGGTTCTGATTTCAGTTGGTTCCAGGGGTTGTAGCAAGCTGTATCATATTGTTGTAAATTGAATAGAATTTCCTTGTAGTCTTTTGCAGGTTATTGAAGTGGTTTTCTCTCTTTTCTGATTTGAACATTTACATGATTCATCATACTTAATATAATTATTTGAAGCTTCCAAGTCTCTCCTTGGTGTCAATCTTGTGAATTCTAGATTTTTTGATCCATTGCATAGGGTTACCTTTGTATATGTTCTAGTCTTTGGTTCTTGATCTAGGATAAATTGAAATATACTTTGGATAGGGCATAGATTCATCTTGATTTGTCTACAGAAGGATACTATAAGTAGTGGATGGGCTAGAATGTTTATGTTTATGGCTATGAGTCTTTGACAATAGTTGGTTCATGTTTCAATGTTTGTATTTGAGATCTGCCCACTAGATAATGGCACTGATCATGGATTAGTATATTCAATTGAGTTCAATGCTTGATTGGTTCTTGTTTACTTCTTTCCACCTTCATATATCAACACCATTTCATGTCTTAATTATTATTTGGTTGATAGTAGTAATACCCTTCATAGCAATGAAGATTCAATGAATGCCTAGTTAACATTTAGTAGTCTCTTTTTATCATCTACTTTGTTCAATCCAGTTTAAAGTCCTAAAATGCCATTAGATATTGGATTAGGTACACCCACCTTGGTTTTCCAGAGCTAGAAGTGAAGAGGGCAGTCTTGTCCCTATAGTTGGTCTAGTTGTCTTGTAGAGCTCTCATAGTTTAAACTAACCATTCCTAATACTAGTCTCAAGGCATATTGGCAGCCCTAGTTGGCATAAGCATTTCCATTTGGAACAACAACAGAGGGTGAGTTCACTGTGGATGCTGTATGCACCCTAAAATGGTCACCTAGACATTGGGCCCCCATTCAGCAATTTGTCAAATCTCTGAATCAATATTTTCAAATATCAACAATATCAATTATATCAATTTCCTTGATCAAATCATAATCAATTCAGTATTTCCTAAGGTTTGAGCCTTATTTAATTTAAAAGAGAAAAAAATGAAAATCTTATTTAATTAAGAGAACATGCTCCTTTTTAATTAATTATTTTCGGAGCTAACCCTTGTGCAGATTTGTTTGGAGAAGGAAAAACCTAGATTTGAAAGATTTGATCATATCTCTCAAACCACTTGGTGTTTTGGTCTAATTTTTTTTTTAGGTTGGCAACATATTAGAGAAGCTTCAGTGAAAAATTCATATTTTTTAGAGGTAATTTGTATTTTTTTATGATTTTTTCTTTGTTTCTCATAAAAATTGATTTTTGACGCAAATCAGCATATTTTTCAAGGATTTTTACATTTCTGGAAAGGTATTGAAATTATACAGGGGGTCTATTCATTATGTTTTTAATTTAGAGGTCATATCATAGCTCATTTGGCCAATTTATAAAATCTGGTATGTTTTGAGAAAATGGCTCTCTAGAGAACAAATGAAAAGATCTTGTTGAAATTTTAACATTTTTGGAAAGCTCTTTATTTTTTGATAGAGGTCTCTTTTTTGCATTTTGGGTTTAGGGTCTAAATTCATGTGGTATAAGTCCAATCTTGTTGACAAGGTCAAAAATCAAAATTAAAAAAAAAAGGTATTTGATGATTAGCATGCACTTATTTTTCACATGGTTTAATGCATGATGTGAGTTGTCATTTGGATTATTTTCTAGTTATTATTGCTCCTAACAATTTATTTTCATATCGAACCACCTTAGGGTTTGCATAAGTTGAGTATACATTTCATATCTTGTTTGCTTGTTTGCTTGTCTTGTTCATTGGAAGGTTCGTGGCTTGCTTTCATGGAGATGCTTAACAAAAAAATAAAAATGAGGTAAAATCTACTAAGCGCTTTGCTTTGGACTTGAGGTATTTTGTTACATCTCTACAACATTTAGAATTTGGAAATAAGAATGAACCTCTCATGTGTTTGGCTTGAGTGTTTACATGCTTTCATAGAACACATTTCAATTGATGCTCTTAATGGGAAATGAATGAACATAGATTTGATTTCATAGAAGTTTATGTAAGTGAATGCTTGTGTTTAAACCTTAAGTAATTCTTGGTTCCAATATTAAATATCTCATTGAGTGATTAAGGGCATAGATTCATTCCTTGTTTACATAGGGAGTTAAATGCATGACTTTGTGGACTCACTCTATGTTTTCTTGGAAAGTTAAATTTCCATTGATTCAACCCTTTGTCATTTGTGAGTAGTATTGATAAGCAACTTTAGATTACTTTTGATTGATCTTGTTAGCTAAATTGGGTGTTGGACTCACTTATTTCTAATCACCCCTCATTACTGCCCTTTGGATGCAAGGTCAACATTCATACATAGGGGAGGGGTCTACTTGAAAAGAGCATTAAGTGTTCCATAAATTTTCCCCCTTTTTATGCTTTCTTGATCTCATTAGTTTTCTAAGGTGTTGACTCACTTTGAGTTTGTGTGAGGAGTCAAATGTTCCACTTTTGGACTCACTTTGAGTTTGTGTGAGGAGTTAAATGTTCCACCTTGTGGACTCACTTCATACTCACTTGAAGAGTTAAATGTTCCACTTTTTGGACTCACTTCACATTTACTTGAAGAGTTAAGTGTTCCACCTTTAGTGCTTTAAATAATTTTGCTAGTGAGTTACTTACTTTTTATTTTAAGAAGGCCTGCTTGGGGATTTCATCACCTCAAGGGATGACCTTAACTCTTGTGTTCCAGAAGAGTATAAATAGCGGGAGGTGAATTGAAAGATGCCTCTCTTGGGAATTGAGTTTGATATCACTCTTGGCTAAGCCTCAAAGAAATTTATACCTTTGAGAAGTGAAGGAGGATATTTGGGTTACCGTCTCCCCCCGGCTATGTGATTTTAGATTCTTCTCATCTATGGATTTGGGTCCCACATACCTTGTGTATATTGAGGACTCCTCTTAGAAAGCCATGTGTATCCTTGTAGACAACTTGTTAAGGTGTTGTTGTGTTCTATGTTCCTGCTAAAACATTTTCAAGAACATACACAAGTAGAGTCTTTAGGGAAAAAAATACTAAGTCACTATCTTTCTTCATATGCAAGGTTGCTTTGTCCCTTGTCCATTATGTTAGCACTTGAATGAATTTCCATGGTCTTCTATCTTTTATCTGGTGTTTCCCTACAAAATTTCATGGCTTTAGCATGTTTTTTCTAGTCCCTGCAGTCATTTTTCATGTCTCTGGCTAAAACCCTTAGCAAAAAATTCTAAAACTAGTCGTTGGTGCTAAAAAACCTTTGTTTTAACCCTGGCCTTGTTATAATTTCATGTTAGCTTTATCGGGTCACTTAAAAGTCCTAATTTACATGTGTGCTTTTCTTTCTCTACTTGTTCCTTGTTCACGTGTTGCCTGGCGGTCATTTCTTAACTTTCTGTGAACTAGTGATTACCTGTGGTCACATATTCTCATGTTCCTAGTGGCTTATCTCTTAACTATTTGCGACTTGGTGTGGTGGTTTCCTTTTCTTTGGTCACATGTTTGCATAGTTTTCTAGGCCTGATCTTCTGATGACATCTCCATTTGACGGTTGGCGTAAGTTCTTAAGGGATGTGTCAGAAGCCTGAGATCTTACACCAATCATTGATCTTTCTCGATGACATAGCCCTTTTCTCATGTAGGTCCACTTGCCAGGTATTCTGATCTGGAGGAATTTTATTGGTCCATGTAGTATGAGGTGAAGTCTTGTCAGTGGAATCGATCTTCTTGGCATTCAGGTAGATTAAATTTTATTTTAATCTTGTGGTTGTTGTTATGCCCCTAATGAAATATGCTCTACCTTTAATGCAGCAGTATAGCGATAGTCATTGATTCTTGTAAAGTATTTTTGGGTCAATGGTAACACGTAAGCATAGTTGGCGGCCTTTTATTCATCCATGTATTTTCATAGTGGCTTGTTGTCAGTGGGACCTAGTTTTCGAATGTGTTAGAGGGTCCTAGTCTTGTTAGAGGATCGATAGTGGGTGTGTCTTCGCAAGGGATGTGTTAGATGTATGAGATTTTGAGATAGCCATTGATTTTGTTGAGTGACGTAGCCTTTCCTCTAAGCGGGTCCACTACTACGTATTCTTAGTTGGCAAACGGTGATTGGTCTAGGTGTGTTGAGGTGGATTTGTCAATGGATCCATTGGTCTTAGGGAAGTTAATACACTACATGATTTGATGATTGTCATGATACCATTGATTAGAGATGCACAATGAATATGTCAGTGGTATGGTGACAGCTGTTAGTCTTCACTAAAGGGGAAATCTTTGTGGTGGGTCCTTTGTTAGTGGTGACTAGGTAGAGATGGCAAGTGATATAATGACATGTGGCAGTTTGTAGGCGGGCCCAGGTGGGTCCTGGTGGTTGGGATAAGTTTTTAGTAGCCAAAAATTTTTAAGGGGTTTCTCTCATTCACAAGAAGAAATGGTGATATTCTAAATTGACTAGTGATTTGGCAAACAAGTGTTCACGTAATAGCTAAATGAATTGGCGAAGAGATGAAACATTCGACAAATAGGTGAAAAGGTCTCCTATCACCTATTCGCTAAATAAGGACTGGAGTTAAGTTTTCCCCTTTGGTCGCTAGTTCCTTGGAGTTAGAGATGGGTTAAGGTTTCATCCCGTGAATAGAGAAAAGCACTGTCGCGTAATCGCTAAATGTAAACTAAGATTCTTTGTAAGGTAAAATCTTGAAAGATCGCGAAAGGGAGAAATCTAATGGCCATGACTTAAAGTTAATTTGATTTTAAATTTAGACCGCTCATTTGCTGCAAGCACTTGGAGGTAGCCGTTGTTTTTCAAATTCAAATTTTTGAATGGTTTCCATCGACAGGAAGTACTAGAATTTATGGTTTTAACAGCTGATTTTGATTGGTTTGGTGGCACTTGCTATTGCTGTGTGGTCCAGGGTGTTTTTTGATTATCTGCAAGGGTTTGTACTATGTGGTTTTGTGCTCGAGGCATGTTGCAGGGTTGACATTTTAAAATGTTTTTGTGATTCTCAGTACCTTCTCGGTGAGATTTTCATGATTTTCATGATTTTCTTCCACTACAATTAATTTTTGACCATTTCCAGTGCGTTTAGTAGTTGAAACCCTAACCCTAAGTCATCCATAGCTTGTTGCATTCTCTTCAAGAATTCCAAGATGACTAGGGAGTATATATTGCAAAATTTTTAACTTTGTCAAGGTTCCAAAACTTTCTTTGGTCCCAGCTAGTTGTTAATGGTGTTCTACTGATAGAGGAGTTGGATTTTGTATCTTTTCCTATCCTTGTGTTGTTCTGATTGTGTATTGATTTTGAATATATTAATGAGAATGTCATTGAGTTCCAATCTTGCATTTGCGTATGTCTTCATGTTTTGGTTCTAAGCTCATATATGTTAGTGTCACAAAGTGTGTTAACATATGGTAAACAAAGAGTATTGTGAAGTCATCTTTGAGTTCCTAACAAAGTTAGGATTAAAGTCTTTTAGGTGGGTTCAGTGAGTTTGCAACCAAGCAAGAATCTGATGTCCTTGTGTCTGAGGGAGAGGGGCAATAGGAAAAGCACTTATCCTAGATTCAGTTGTGTTTGAATTAAGGTATTCAATTGATGTATGTAATTGGGTGACTCTTTGCCCTAGGTTAAGGCACTAGTCCATCCTATCGAGGTATTTCATTATTGTCAACCTCACACACACACATTCAAATGATAAAATCTTACATCAATTGGTAAAGAGTATATAGTTATATATCATTTTTAGACTCCTTTAGAGAAGTGAGTCAAGGGTACACCCACCTGAGCATTGAGGCTCAAAGTGTAGGAGGATCTATTTGATCCTTGTTAATTGGCCCTCTCTCTTGTAGACTTTGGAGTGGTGATAGAGTCAAAGTGTTATTTAAGTTATCCAAAAAAGTATAAATCTATAAGTGAAGATCAAAGTGAACTCCCAAAAAAATGGTGACTCTGCTGGGTAGAGTCTAAAAAAAAAGGTTGTAAATGCACTCTTGTTTTCCTATTGTACTCATTTGAAAGTTTTCCTATCTAAGTGGGTGGCAACTCAAAAGGTAAGAACCAGTGCTATAAACTATAAATCATGGATTAAAGGAGGAATACTAGGTCCTTTGTCAGAAATAATCTGGAGGTCACTCTGGAGCAATTGTCTAGACAGGAGAAGAAGAGTTGGATTAGAAGGAATGGTGAGTCTACTAGTGCTCCCATCAGAGAACAAAGAAATACTAGAGGTAGAGCACCACATGTTTCCTCAAGTGAGGAAGGTTCATAGGAAAAAGTTTCTAGATCAGATGGTGGTCACTTTGAGGATAGATTTTATGATACCCCAGAGGCTGTATTTCAAGACAAGGGTCCGTTGCCTATAGGTCAGAATGAACAAGCTAGAGAGATGGGTTTGGAGATTGATTTAGATCTTGATGAAGATGATTTCAGAAGAGAACCCATGAGACCTAGGCAAGTGCACTTCCCATATCAAAATCTTTCTGATATGGATGTGTCATCAGGTTCTGATGACATTATGGTAGATCCTGATGATTTAAATGCACTAAGGTTATAGTTGGTAGAATAGGATGCCATACATAAGAGGTTACAAGAGGAGAGAGAGGCTAAAAAAGTGAATGCTCTGATAGAAAGATAGTCTCACCTTAGAAAGATTAATGAAATGAAGGAGAGAAACAAGATGCTTGCTTTTGCTCCTAAAACTTTGCAACATGATGTCTTTGGTGATCTTGAAGCTTTGAGGAGTGAGCAAGAGCGCTTACTACAAGATCAAGAATTTGATAAGGAGGGCCATATGGTTAGACAAGTGCAAAGTTATGTTCCTTTGCCTAAAAAAAAAGATGGAAATGAGATCACTAGGCTTGCTATTGCAGCTGGTGAGAAAGGAAAGTAGAAGATGGTGGGACATCAAACAAGTAGATCATTGACAATACCGGGGGGTCCCACCACCCAATTCAAGTAAGGACACAAAAATAGAAAGAAGAAGAAAAGAAGATGAGGACCTTGCAAGAGAACTAGAGAAGGCTGAAATTGAAGCTTCCATTGCAGAAAAGAGAGGAATGAGCCAGTTCTTGAAGGCTTCATCAGCTAATGCTCTTGGTCCATCTGCTACTAAACTAGGTATGCCATCTATGACTACTACTATTCCACTTAGTAATGCTACTAGTTCAATTCCTTCTTCATCTGCTAGGATAGGTGTTGATCCTAGGTAGCAGTCAAATGCACAAGTAGATAGAAATGTTAATGCTAATGTTGATCCTAGGGTTAACACTAGTTCAAGTTTTCAAAGAAGACCTATGCAATTAGAAGGCTATAGGCAAATTAGTTTTGATGGAATTCCTAGTTACCCGAATGCTTTTCCAAATGATATAAGAGATAAGGTAGCTAAGTTTGCTGGTAATAATGCTATTAGTTGTGAGGAGCATCTTAGGCTATTTGTTGATATGCTAAATGATTATGAGGTAGAGCATGAGGATGTAGTCATGAAATTGTTTGTTCAATCTCTAATGGAGGATGCTAGAGATTGGTTTAAGAGACTTCCTGATAAATGTATTGATACTTGGGATTCCTTTGAGAGATGTTTTAAAGAGCAGTATGGTGATAGGCCTAATGCTAGTTTCATGTTGAATTAATTCAATACCATAAGGAAAAATCAAAATGAGACTACAACTGAATTCAACATGAGATTTCAGAAGGGTATGCATAAGTTATTCCAAGTTATGCAGTTAGATGACAATGTTTTTTTGACCACATATTTCAATGCATTTGATGGAAAGATGGGATATTTGTTGAGGGACAAAGAACCAAGAACTCTTAGGGATGCTTTTAGGATTGCTATCAATATTGAGAATAATATGAGAATATCAGGGAAATTGGGTGGAAAGAGAGATGACCCTAAGTTGTTTGGGGATAAGAAGTATAAAAAATAAAATGATAGCAATGTTGGAGCTAGGAGGCAAGAAGAAGATAAATTGGATAAGGTGCTCAATGCATTGAAGGATTTGAAGGCACCTACAAATAGGAACATCAGTGCTCCTACCAATGAAAGACCTCAATTCAACAACAATTTCAATAAGCAGAATAGATTGCAGAACTACCCCTACAACACCCAATGGAAGGATGGCAAGCCTATTGTCCCTGCTACAAGAGGAAATAATGATAGAGGTGTCCCTAACCCTCTACAAAAACCTTCAATAAATATGATGGAGGACATACCTTGGTGTGTTGCATGCCAGTCCCCTCATTTTGTAGAGCATTGTGTGGTTGCACATTCTACGACTACAAATCAGAATTGTGGAAATGAGGAGATAGATCAAGAAGAAGATCAAGATGATGTTGGATGCAACATGGCTTCTTCATATCTAGGATATGAAGAAGATTCTAATTTTGATGAAGAGGTAGATGTAAATTTGAAGAGACACAATTGAGCCCTTTTTCATCAAGAATTTTTTTCTGATAGTGAAGACATTGACAAGAAGACATGTAACATGAACTCTTCTTCTAAGCCAATAAATTTGAGAAGACCTTCTAGAGAAGAGATGGATAGGATTACTACAGAAATGATTGCCCAAGTGCAAACTAGAGGCATGGTGGCAAGGAATACAAATGAGAAAGCTATAGGAATGTTCATAAAGAGTACCAACTCCAAAGATATTAATGAAAAAAAATCAAAAGGTGATCACATGGTGAAATTCAAGAATGTAAAAGGTAAGAATTGTGAGCCTAAGGGATTTGGAGTTGAAAGATTTTCTAGTGAGATTGAGAAGCCAGTTAACAGAATGGGTAAGATTGAAAAATTGAGGGTGGCCAATACACCTAATGTATCAGATAAGAAAAATGATACTAAGGCGGTGTAGATTGAGATTCCTTCTTTTGGTCCTATTGATATGTTATCTGTATTGTCCCAAATTACAGTTAAGGTTCCATTGTTAGAATTGTTGAGGATCACTGAACACAAAGATAGAGCTATTGCATGGGTAGATAATGTTCATAACAATGATGTTGCATGCAATGGATCTCAGGATAAAGCTTTGAAATGTGTTTCTACCCAAGGAATTGTGTCTCAAATTCCTCCAATATATTTGGACAGTTCTGTCAATGCGAGCCTTGAAAATATTGGTCCATTCTTTTTAAGTGTTCTTGTGAATGGAATATAGTTGAGGAATTGTATGATTGATAGTGGTGCCTCTAATACTGTCATGTCTTTCAAAATCATGGAGAAGCTGGGCCTTAAAGTTGATACAGTGCAAGGCAGATGTTGTGCAATGGATCAGAGGGAGGTACCAGTTATTGGGACTATCAATGCAATGCCATATAGGTTGGTAGCATATCCAGAGAAAGAGTTAACAATGAGTGTTTTGGTAGTCGACATCCCTCCTCATTATGGGATGCTGCTATCTAGAAGATGGAGTGCTACCATGGGTGGAAATTTACCATGCGATTTGTCCTATGCCACTTTCAAGATTGATGATTAGTTTGTCAAGATTGATCAAGAGCCAAGATTATGCCACATGATTGAGAGAAATATTGATAATGAAACTACATGTTTTGTGGATACTGATATTAAAGCCTTTAGGGCAGAGATCCCTGTATTTGAGAATGAACCTACTTTTTCACCTATCTCTATTGAGGTAAGTGCTAATTCTATGAAGGGTGATTTGTGGGTAATGTACTTTGATGGTGCAAATTGCAAAGATGGAGCAAGAGCAGGTATTTTACTTATTTCTCCTGATGGAAGCACCTACAAATTCTCTTTCACATTGAATTTCTTTTGTACCAACAATATAGCATAATATGAGGCTTTGTTGTTAGGACTGAGGTTGGCACAAAAACATGGTATTAAGTGCTTAAGTGTTGTTGGTGATTCTGAGTTGGTAGTGTCCCAAGTCAGGTCAGTATATGCTTCCAAGAATAAAAGGCTAAAATAATATAGGAATGCAGTTTGGAATTTGATTGAACATTTTGATGCCTTCAATATTGAGTGGAAGGATAGGAGTAACAATAAGTTGGCTGACTTGTTAGCTAATATTGCAATCAATCCCAATGATATTACATTTTCTGGTATCTCTAAAGTTGAAATTTAGGCTAGGCCTAGCATACCAGACAATATTGAAAATTGGTAGGTTTTTGATGATGATAATGATATCTTGAAGTTTATGAATTGTGAAGATCACTATCATGGTCAGAAATTTGATTGTTCAGCCTTGATTGAATCAATAGAAGGAAAGGAGGCTGTCTTTGGTAGTGAGGTCATTCAACTTAGAACTAACAAGGTGCCTAAGGGACTTGTTGTTTTGGAGACTATCTTTGATAACCAGGATAGAGTTCAAAAGAATATCAAAAGAGAAGATCATGTTGATCTAGAGGAGATAAATCTTGGAACACATGAGGCACCTAAAAAGTTATACATTGGTAGAGATATATCTCAAAAGGTAAAGAAATCTTTGATTGAATTACTGAGAAAATTCAGGCATGTTTTTGCATGGTCATATGATGACCTAAAGGTTTATAGAGAAGATTTGTTTCAACATATTATTCCATTGAAAGAAGATGCTAAACCTTTCTGGCAAAAATAAAGCCCTGGGTAAAAGTACAAAGCTGTGTCACACTTTTATAAAGGAAAAGGTCAACAACACACAAATTTTTTAACTTAAACGACATAAAAATGGTATTTATGTTTAAAATTTGGAGATGATGTAAACTAATAAAATGTGTAAAAGTGGATGAAGTTTATGCCTATATTTTTTTAATATTTTTTTGAACAAGAATTCACATAGTTTTTAAATTTTTCAAGTCCATTTTTTACTTGCTAAAAAATGCTGAAAAATGAGGGTCTTGTTCGCAACAAAAAAGTATATGCAAATAATATTTTTTTCTTTTGATTTCAAAATATGTCATAGATAAAATGTATAGCTAGTGCAGAAAAGAAGAAAAATTAGTTTTCAATGTATATTTTCTCTAATATAACTACTCAAAGTCGAACATACCTAAAATCGACAGTTTTCATCTCGCATCAAATTTCCCTTATCAAATCTACACCATTTAGAAAATAAATTACACACTCTTGAAGATAACTCTATCCTCTAGTGTTAAATATAAATTTTCAATTTTTTTGATAAGCTTTAGTATTTTTTTCTATTTTTGAAGCATCTTGTTCTCGAATGCTAAAATACCTAATTGGAGTATTTTGAAATTATAATATATTAAATCTAATTAAAATATTATAAAAATTATATGATGATAATCTTGACTCTGTGCTCTAAAAAAGGGTATTTTTATATTTGTAAAAAAATATCATTAAAAAGAGTAAGAGTTATTGAAACATCGCTTTTCTGAAATAATTTTATTTCTTTAGTAATTATTATAAAATATGTTTTTAATAGATATTTCCAATTGGAAAAGGTGAAGAACTTATCTAACTTAGCTAGAATGAATCTAGCTAGACCATATGTTTGAAAAAAAATAATTTTATTTAGAAATACTCAAATTCAGCTATGCTGATAAGTTGTCCTGAAACGTGACACAACTTTGTGCTTTTACCCGCCTATTAATCCCACTTTGGCACCCAAGATGCAAGAAGAGTTAATGAAGCTAAGAGATGCTAGCATTATCAAGCCTATAAGGCATTCTTCTTGGGTGTCAAATCTTGTTCCCGTGAGAAAAAAGAATGGTGACATTAGGCTTTGTGTGGACTTCAGAAATTTGAACATCAGCTCATTAAAGGATAATTATTGTCTGCCCAATATGGAAGCTATGTTGCATAGGGTAACCAGATCAGAATTGATGTCAATGATGGATGGTTTCTCTGGTTACAATCAGGTAATTGTCAAGAAATCAGAACAATTCAAGACAACTTTCACAACACCTTGTGGGACATATGTTTATGTGAGAATGCCTTTTGGTCTCACAAATGCTGGTGCTACTTTTTAGAGGGCAATGGATGTTGCCTTTTCAAATTTCATAAATGATTTCCTTGTTGTATATCAAGATGATTTAATTTTCTACTCCAAGAAGGAAGAAGACTATTGTATTCATTTAGAAAAAATATTTGTGAGGGCCTTGGAATTTGGCATTTCATTAAACCCAAGGAAATGTGCTTTTGGTGTCATGGAAGGTAAGTTGCTTGGCCACTTAGTTGGGGAGTAAGGAGTGAGAATTGACCCTGAGAGGGTAACAACTATTGATAAAATTCAGAGACCAAAGAATGTTAAAGGGATTCAGTCCTTCTTTGGTCAGGTCAATTTCTTAAGGAGGTTTGTGACAAACTTTGCAGAGGTTACTAGACCTATTTCTAAGATGTTGAAGAAGGGATTTGCAATCAATTGGGAGGGTGAGCCAGATGAGGCTTTCAAAAATATTAAGTAGGCTATCAAAGATGCACCAATGCTTAAGGCACCTGATTATAATGTTCCAATGCACATCTTTTCCTTTGCATCTTTTCACACTATTGTTGCAGTTTTGTTACAAAAGAATAAGGATGGTTTTGAGTAGCCTATTGCATTTTTCAGTAAATCTTTGTAGGCTGTAGAATTGAAGTATGACATAAATTAAAAACAAGCATATGCACTTGTGAAGGTAATCAAGGCTTTTAGGTGTTACTTGATGGGGGTAGTTGTGATTGCTTTTGTGCCAAGTGCAGCTGTGAAGGATATTTTCTCATAGCAAGAGGTGTCTAGAAGAGGATGCAGATGGATCAATAGGATCCAAAAATTCAATGTTGAGGTCTAGATTACTAAATTGGTTAGAGGACAAGGATTGGCAAAACTGATGGCTCAATCCAACCTTGATGCTAATCAGGTAAATCATTCTAAAATTGATTATACATGTGATATGGATGATTGTATCTGGTATCAAGATATTATTTACTACTTGAGAAATATGAGATGTCCAGATAACATGAATGATAATTAGAAGAGGACATTGAAATTACAAGCCATCAAGTATGTAATTGTGAAATGTAAGTTGTATAGAAAGAATTTAGATTGCATAGTTTTGAAATGTGTAGATGAAGTTTAGGCTAACAAGTTGTTGAAGGAAATGCATGAGGGAGTTTGTGGTGGACATTATATGGGTAAAACAACTACTCATAAAATCTTGAGAGTGGGATTCTGGTGGCCCACAATATTCAAGGATGCAAAAGAGTTGGTGAGGAGGTGTGATTCTTATCAAAGGTTCTCTAGTAAGCTTAAATTTTTAGGTAATATGCCATTAAAACCAGTAAAATTTCAAGCTCTTTTCCAACAATGGGGAATTGATTTCATAGGGGAGATACCAAACAAGTCTAGTGGAGGACACTCATGGATTTTAGTTTCTACTGATTACTTTACAAAATGGGTAGAGGCTATACCTACAAGAAATGAAACTAGTAAGGTGGTAATTTATTTTCTGATGAATAATACTATTACTAGGTTTTCTTTCCCTAAGAGGATAGTTAGTGATAATGCAATGTGCTTCAGGTCTGCTGAATATAAGAACTTTTGTAAAGGTTTAGGAATTCAAATTTCTAATTCCTCACCTTATCATCCACAAGGAAATGGTTAGGCAGAATCTACTAATAAGAGTTTGATTAAGATCTTAAAGATGATTTTTGAAAAGAACAAGAGGGTATGGAATTCAAAGTTGCCATTAGCTCTATGGGTTGATAGGGTAACTATGAACAGGGAAATTGGTTGTGCACCATTTGACCTAGTATATGGAATTCATGCAAGGATGCCTCAGAAGAACTTATTAGAAATGTATAAATTTTTTCAGTTGTATGATGATGAATAGATGATGAGATGTAGTTGAGAATTGAGGACCTCATTAGGTTAGATGAGACTAGAAGAGAGTCAGTTACAAGGAATGCCAAAGTGTAGTTGCAGATTAAGAATTTGTATGATAAGAAGACTATTGACAGGAAGTTTGAACCTGGTGATTTGGTGTTAGTTTGGAGTGCCAGAATGGAGGATAAAGGAAAACATGGTAAATTTGATCCCATCTGGTTAGGGCCATATCTAATTCATGAGAGATGGGGCCAAGATTCATACATTGTCAAGGAATTAAATGGTGATATTCAGGAATTGCTAGTTCATGGACAATTCTTGAAGAAATACTTCTTTTGAAGGTATTCTGTTTTCCATGAATAGTAGTTAGGTGTGTATATTTTGTAAATTCTATAAATAAGTTTCTTGCCCCTGTCTTGTTTTGTCCTGGTCTGCCAGTTTTTGGTCTTGTGGCTCTCAATTGTTCAAAATTTTGTCCAGTAGGTGGTCTGCTATAACCAGTGATTCTAGATTCTTACTGTGCCTACAGGAGCCACACATCCCTAGAAAGAGCCACTATTAGCACTTGAATGAATTTCCATGGTCTTCTATCTTTTATCTGGTGTTTCCCTACAAAATTTCATGGCTTTAGCATGTTTTTTCTGGTCTTTGCAGTCATTTTTCATGTCTCTAGCTAAAACCCTTAGCAAAAAATTCAAAAATTAGCCGTTGGTGCAAAAAAACCTTTGTTTTAACCCTAGCCTTGTTATAATTTCATGTTACCTTTATCGGGTCACTTAAAAGTCCAAATTTTCATGTGCACTTTTCTTTCTTAGCTTGGCGCTTGTTCGCATGTTGCCTAGCGGTCATTTCTTAACTTTCTGCAAACTAGTGATTACCTATGGTCGTGTATTCTCATTTCCTGGTGGCTTATCTCTTAACTGTTTGTGACTTGGCGTGGTGATTTCCTTTTCTTTGGTTACATGTTCACGTAGTTTTCTAGGACTGATCTTCGGATGACATCTCCATCTGACGGTTGGTGTAAGTTCTTAAGGAATGTGTCAGAAGCTTGAGATCTTACACTTATCATTGATCTTTCCCAATGATGTAGCCCTTTTCTCATGCGGGTCCACTTGCCAAGTATTCTAATTTGGAGGAATTTTATTGGTCCATGTAGTATAAGGTGGAATCTTGTCAGTGGGATTGGTCTTCTTAGCATTCAGGCAGATTAAAGTTCATTTTAATCTTGTGGCTGTCATTATACTGCTAATGAAATATGCTCGACCTTTAATGTAGCGGTATAGCGACAACCGTTGATTTTTGTAAATTATTTATGGGTCCATGGTAACATGTAAGCATAGTTAGTGGCCTTTTATTCATCCATGTATTTTCACAGTGGCTTGTTGTCAGTGGGACCTAGTTTCTAGATGTGTCAAAGGGTCCTGGTCTTGTTAGAGGATCGACGATGGGCATGTCTTCAAAAGGGATGTGTCAGATGTATGAGATTTTGAGATGGCTATTGATTTTGTTGAGTGACGTAGCCTTTTCTTTAGGCGGGTCCACTGCTATGTATTCTTAGTTGGCAAACAGTGATTGGAATAGGTGTGCTGAGGTGGATTTGTCAGTGGGTCCACCAGTCTTAGGGAAGTTAATACACTGCATGATCTGACAGTTGTCATGATACCATTGATCAGAGATGCACGATGAATATGTCAGTGGCATGGCGATAGCTGTCGATCTTCACTAAAGGGGAAAGCTTTGCGGTGGGTCCTTTATCAGTGGTGACTGGGCGGAGATGGCAAGTGATATAATGACATGTGGTAGTTTGTAGGTGGGCCCAAGTGGGTCCTGGTGGTTGGGATAAGTTTTTAGTAGCCAACAAATTTTAAGGGGTTTCGCTCATTCACAAGAAGAAATGGTGATATTCTAAATTGACTGGCGATCTAGCAAACAAGTGTTCAGGTAATAGCTAAATGAATTGGTGAAGAGATGAAACATTCAGTGAATAGGTGAAAAGGTCTCCTATCACCTGTTCACTAAATAAGGACCGGAGTAAATTGTTCCCCTTTGGTTGCTAGTTTGTTGGAGTTAGAGATGGGTTAAGGTTTCATCCCGTGAATAGAGAAAAGCACTATCACGTAATCGCTAAATGTAAACCAAGATTCCTTGTAAGGTTAAATCTTGAAAGACCACGAAAGGGAGAAATCTAATGGCCATGACTTAAAGTTAATCTAATTTTAAATTTAGACTGCCGATTTGCTGCAGGCACTTGGAGGTAGCCATTGTTTTTAAAATTCAAATTTTTGAAGGGTTTCTAGTGATAGGAAGTACCAGAATTTATGGTTTTAACAGCTAATTTTGATTGGTTTGGTGGCGCTTGCTGTTGCTGTGTGGTCCAAGGTGTTTTTTGATTGTTTGTAGGGGTTTGTACTATGCAATTTTGTGCTCGAGGCATGTTGCAGGGTTGACATTTTGGGATGTTTCTATGATTCTCAGTACCTTCTTGGTGAGATTTTCATTATTGAGGATCAATCCGGTGCTTGCCTTCTCCTGGTTGCCTGGGTTTCTTCCCCTGCAATTAATTTTTGACCATTTCCAGTGGGTTTAGTAGTTGAAACCCTAACCCTAAGTCATTCGTAGCTTGTTGCATTCTCTTTCAGAATTCCAAGATGACTAGGGAGTATATATTGCAAAAATTTTGATTTTGTAAGGGTTCCAAAACTTTCTTTGGTCCCAGTTGGTTGTTAATGGTGTTCTACTAAGAGAGGAGCTGGATTTTGTATCTTTTCCTATCCTTGTGTTTTTCTGATTGTGTATTGATTCTGAATATATTAATGAGAATGTTATTGAGTTCCAATCTTGCATTTTTGTATGTCTTTGTGTTTTGGTTCTAAGCTCATTTATGTTAGTGTCACAAAGTGTATTAACATATGGTAAAAAAAGAGTATTGTGAAGTCATCTTTGAGTTCCTAACAAAGTTAGGATTAATGTCTTTTAGGTGGGTTCAGTGAGATTGTAACCAAGCAAGAATCTGATGTCCTTGTGTCTGAGGGAGAGGGGTAATAGGCAAAGCACTTATCCTGGATTCAGTTGTGTTTGAATTAAGGTATTCAATTGATGTATGTAAGTGGGTGACTCTTTACCCTAGGTTAAGGCACTGGTCCATCCTCTGGAGGTATTTCATTATTGTCAACCTCTCACACACACATTCAAATGATAAAATCTTAGATCAGTTGGTAAAGAGTATATAGTTATATATCATTTTTAGACTCCTTTA
This sequence comes from Chamaecyparis obtusa, assembly GCA_027943335.1. NCBI lineage: Eukaryota > Viridiplantae > Streptophyta > Pinopsida > Cupressales > Cupressaceae > Chamaecyparis > Chamaecyparis obtusa. Next base: position 12,498 of record BSBK01000515.1, on the reverse strand, counting down.
GAGAAGTGAGTCAAGGGTACACCCACCTGAGAATTGAAGCTCAAAGTGTAGGAGGATCTATCTAATCCTTGTTAATTGGCCCTCTTTCTTGTAGACTTTGGAGTGGTGATAGAGTCAAAGTGTTATTTAAGTTATCCAGCAAAGTATAAATCTACAAGTGAAGATCAAAGGGAACTCCCAACACATTTCTTGAAGACTATCTGCTTGAACTCCCTAGTTTTTGTACTATGTGCCTGATCATCGTTGTGAAATCTTTTGAAAAATCTAATTAGAATATTGAAACTGAGTTCCGTCCTAGTGGGTTCTCCTTAGAAGCTTGGTCTTCCTTGGTCAATCCAGATCTCAAATCCTAGGTGCTATCATGTTGTTCAACATCTCAATGAACGTTATGGTATCAATTGCATAAGATGAATCTTAGTCTTCTTCTTTCTTATCCATTTTCCATGTTCTTTTAAAGTACTCTATTCCCATGGGAAATTCTTCTTCCCCTTCTTCTTGATTATTTTCCTCTTATTATCTAGTCTATCTTCTTCTATTCATCTCTTCTGTCACTTCCATGCTTGATTCTTCTTCTTCTAGAACCATGAATCTCAAATATCTGGTTTTGGAACCTTTATTAAGAATAGATGATCTTGAGCTCATTGACATATTCGAAAAGTGTTGTTCCTCCAAAATTCTCATGAGTGACAAATTTATGACACAAATAAAAGAAAAATCAATTAAATCAGATGCCTTTGCTAGAATCATACTCATGATCTCATCCAAATATTCTTCATCTTCTAAATCTTATCATGATTCTTCTAAACACTATTCACATTCTTCATCTTCCAAATCTTATCATGACTCTTCTAAACGTTATTCAAATTCCCCATTATCCAAGTCATCTTCTTCCACTAGGTCTTCATTTTCCTCTTCTTCAAGATCTCATTTCTCTTCTACTTCTCCCAAGAGTCTTACTTCTCTTCAGAAGACATACCATAATGAGCAATGTGATGATACCTATGACACCTCTATTCCTAAGAGTCCTCCTCGTTGTGTGCTTAGGCTTACTAAAGGGTCATCCTATTGGATAGATTATGATGGTGATCCGTATGATTCTAATTTTGAAAAAGACTTTGATGATTTTTGTGAACAATACCTTGATTATGATCCATCTACTACTACCAAGGACTATAAAATGCACCACGCTGATTGGAAACATAAATATTATAAGAATCCTTCCTCTAAGAAATCTCATGCTGAAGATAAAAATGAAACTCTCAAGCAAGATTATGTTAATGATGAACCTTTTTCTTGTGATAGTTCCCTTCCATCCCCTACTTCCTTCAATACCCATACATTTCCTAAAGCTTCCAAGTCTTCCAAATCTTTCACAAATCCTTCAACCAATGAAAGTCCTAAAACTGTTCATGCAGTTCCCTATAGTTATCCTCAAGGGCTATCTCTTAAAGAAACTCAAGCTAACCTTCACTTGGCTGCAAATACTTTCAAAAATGTTAAACCTAAAGAGCCTAAGCCATTACATGCTATAATGCCTACTTTAGCTAGTCCTTCACCATCTTTTCCAAAGTCTTCCATACAAATCCAACCGACTTCCTTGTCCTTAGAAGTGGCTCCATGTCAAGAGGACTCTAAAAATAAAGAAAGGAACATAAAGAAAGTTCAAGATCAAGAACCCTCCATGTCATCCAATCCTGTTCATAATATCTCTCATCCGTTTCATGATTCTTTTGATCCTCTATGCCCTTCCTCATTTATTCCACCATGTCTTAAGCCATCTCCTAAGCAAGATCAAGCTACTACCCACACCATTGAGCTTATTGACAATCAAGATGACCTTACTCCCATTGAGGTTATTGAAAATTGTGTTGTTACTTCCAATGTTAAGCCTATTGAAAATCAAGAAAAAAATTCTACGCTTATGCTATCCAAAGCTCCTTGTCAAGATCAAAGTCTTCCATCTTCTTGTTTTACCACTCCATGTTCACCTCCACTTTCTACTCTTCCTAAGTCTTTGCAAGCTTTGAAAATTCCTATCAAAGAAGTTGCTCCTATTCAAGATGTTCACGATCCTATTGAAAATCCTAATGCTCACTCTAAAGATGCTAATGTCCTTGGATGTCATATAAATGTTGATGAATTGGTTGATTATCCTTTTGCATCTTCCACATCCATCCTTGGACTTCCTCCACCAATACTAAGGGTTTCACATCTTCCTTCCATCTTAGGTCCTTACATCCCTCCATCTCCTATCTTTCCTCAAGATCAACATAGATGCATAGCCTTGAATCCTTTTCATCCACCCACCCATCTAAACCAGACATATCCTCCTTCCTCTTCCACAAGTCCGAAGTCTTTTGGAAGTAACTTGAATGTTAAATACAAGAAAAAGAAGCAATACATGAATCCATCAAAAAAAGAAGATCACCATGTCTCCTCTAATCGACATAAAGGCATAAAGTCAAAAGAGATATCTAAGAAAAAAACTACAAGACAAGTATGGGTTCCAAAATCCATCATTAAAGATATTCTCTCTAAATCATCAAAAAAAATGAAAATCCTACGGCTATATAGATTCCAAAGTCTCTCTTAAGAGAGTCTAATATTGAACAAAAAGTGAAGTTGACATTCAAGCTTCCAAAGGCTTCCACTTCATCTTTTTCCAAAAACATTCTTCCATTCTGTGCACCTGAACCGCAACCTCTGCTAAACATTTTCCATATTCCTTCTTGTATTCCTTCATTCACATTTCCTCCACCCTCTCGACACCCTTCAAGGTGTGTGTTGACATTGATATTTCCTTCCTTTCTATCTACTCTTTCACAATCCTTCCATTCATTATCCTTCTACCTTCTATCCTTTTTCCTCATTTGCCTATTCCTCCTATCTTCCAACCTCACTCACTTTACATAAAACCTTATCCTCCATTTTTCTCTTCCATCTTCCTTTCCCTATCAGCATCTTTGAGCATATCATTTTGAATCCTTGGCATATAATGGTTTATCCTTTCAAGGAGCATTATCTAAAAAGCTTGCCTTCTTCCAAAAAATAAAATACAAAATAGAAAAATTCAAAAAAAGAAAAAAATTGAAAATGTGCCTTGGTGGAAACCTGAAAACAGGTGCCTTGGTAGAAAAAGTAAAGAGAAATAAATTCATCCTATGGTGAAAACCACTCCCTTGTGGTGCCTTGGATAAGTACCCGTGATGAAAACCTGACAATCAGACATCATGCGTAGTTCTTCTACCTATTTCATCCATTTCGTCTTCTCTCTTTCATCTTGACAATGTTGACATGTACAAGAACATTTGGCTATCTTGTGAGCTATCTTACGATGATCTTGCTTTCATTCCATTCATGTTTAGCCTTTATATTTATTTTCTTCCATTCATTCTAGCCTTTCATTATCCTTTTCCCCTTTGATCTTGATCTAGTAAAAAGAGTAAAACACGATGCTATGAAGCCTCTAGACATGTCTACTCCTTTGGACTGCATCCTTTCCTTCTTTTGCAGTGCACTTTTGTGATTTATCCTATGCTAGCCTTTCATTGCTTGTCCAAATGTGCTTTAAATGATAATTTTTCCCTAGCTTGGGTACTCTTGAGGAGTTTTCCTTTGAGGATTTCTTTCTTTCACCCTCCTTCATTCTCTTGTCTTCCATCTCTTCCACCACCTTGCTAATCCCTCTTGTTATCCACCTTGCTAGACATTGGGACTACACAATGTGATCTTGCTCATGAGTTTGATGCTCATTCTGTCTGGGGGCATCCTTTGTGCATACTTATTGATCCTGAAAAAATTCCAAAAAAATTCATATATGATGCTAAAAAAATTTTAAAAAGCATATAATGTCCTAAAAAAATGATCATCTTAGTGAAAATCTAGTAATAGATGCTTTGATGTATCTCCAAAAAAGTTATATATTCCAAAAATACCAAAAAAAAATTAGAAAAATTCAAAAATTCAAAAAAAATAGAAAAAGTGCCTTTAGTGAAAACTTGGAAACAGGTGCCTTGGCAGCAAAAATACAAAAAAAAATATACAAAGTCCTAAAAAAAAAAAAAAAGAAAAAAAAAAGAGGAAAAAATTGCAATAAATCTAAGTGGTCAAAACTTGAAAATAGGTGCTACTTGAGGCCTTTGCACCTTTGTTTCTTAGCACACATCCTTGACACTTAGCCTTTCTCCATCATGCCTTGTCCTTGTTGCCTTAGTTTGGAATTGGTCTTTGTCTTTGTCTAGGGGCCATAACTGTGTTAGCTTTGCTCTCTAAGATGCGCTAGTCTTTAGGACATCTTGCAAATGGTGTTTTTCAACTCCACCCAAACAGTGTTTTTCAACAATACCCTTGCGTCGAGTGTTTCTTAACACTTATCAGATGTCTTACCCCCAGTCTAAGTATGATGTGATATTTCTCACTAAGCAAATTTGATGCTTGAAGTTTGACTCTATGACCAACACACACACACTTAAATGCTCGATTCGCTGAGACTTGTTTGGCTTTGTTTTCTTTGTGTGTTGTCTATGAAGATTTCTTTGATGAGTTGTCTCTCCCTGAGAAGTTTTTGATGATACATAGCTAGAAGACTGAGGGTATGAAAACATGTTTTATTTCTTTGTCTGCTTGTGGGTATATTTTGTTGATCCTAACTGTCATGAGCATTTATGCTGGTCTTACTTGACACTAAGGATTGACAAGGTATTATCCTTGATTGTTTTATGTGAGTGCATGCTTATAGCTATCATGACTTTCATGTGTCTTGATACAAGCATAATCTCGCCATATCAAACTTATGTAATCTCACTGCATTAGTCATCTTGACCTCCATGTCTTTAATGCCTAGGTGAGATTTCCACATTTCTATCTTATAAAGATCATATTCATATCCACATAGTTATACTAGTGTGCATTGTATGATCTTACGATGCTACCAATAACACTCGATGATGATAATTAGATGTCTATAGGCATTGTGACCTTGCAAGTCAACCACTTTCATAGTAGCTTTCATTCTTAGGTTCATCATAGTTTAGTTTCTGCATCTTGCATATGGAGAGAGCTCTTCTTTTTATCATCTATGGACTAGTTGGTCAACTGTGCTGATTTTCTGATTCTTCTTGATCATATCTTTCATTTTTGGTCTTCCATATCATGTCATTTTCTATTCATTTCAAGATTGAAACCGAAATCCGCATTCACCTTGATCATCAAACTCATATTTAATTCTCTTCTGTATAGTTGACTGACCTTTTGAGGCATAATTCTTTGATCTTTGATGGAATTTCTTCCTTTTCATGTCTTTCAAACTTCTAGTTCTCCATTCACCCCCACTTCTTTTCTTCTAATTCATCACTAGGGCATGTTTTCACTGCCTAATGGTTATCCTATTATCATTTATCTTCCATTGTGATTTCATTATGATTTGATCAACTCTTTATCAGTTTGTTGTTCCTCTCTACCTGATTTCGATTTTGATTCCTAGGGGGCAGTACCTATTGGATTTTAATCATTGATTCCTTGATTTTCTTGATTCAGCTATCTTTCTGTGAGCTTTCACTCAAGCTTGAGATTATTATCTCTTATTTTGGATATGATCCCGAATCGACCTCATGTCCAGAATCCTTTGTTTATGTTTTGTCCGAATGTGATCCCAAATCAACCTCACATCTGAGTTATTTTGTGATCCCAAATCGATCTCACATTTCAACTTCATTCTTTGACTGCATGTGATCCCAAATCAATCTCACATTAGTCAAAGAGGGGCAAATGTATGCACCCTAAAATGGTCACCTAGACTTTGGCCCCCCATTCAGCAATTTGTCAAATCCTTGAATCAATATTTTCAAATATCAACAATATCAATTATATCAATTTTCTTGATCAAACCATAATCAATTCAATATTTCCTAAGGTTTGAGCCTTATTTAATTTAAAAGAGAAAAAAATAAAAATCTTATTTAATTAAGAGAACATGCTCCCTTTTAATTAATTAATAAATCCCTTTTAATTAATTAAAAATCTCTTTTAATTAAATAATAAAATCACTTTATCCTAAGCCTTTATTTAATTAAAAGGAATTTCCTCCCCTTTTATTTAAATAAAAAAATCCCCACTTTTCCTCTTATCCTAAGTTGCACAAATAAAAAATTATTCTTATTTTATAAAAGGAGAAAAAGTACTTTTTGTCTCATATGGACACTAAAGTCAACTCCTATTTTCCTATTGGAGGATATTTGTGCACAAGGATCAAGCTTCTATTTTTTTCCATCATTGATTAAGTCTTTTGCCTCTGAATCTCGATCATCCATTGATTCTCATTCTCTATAAAAGAAGAGCTCTCTTCTTCATTTTGCATACACTTGAATTTTATGTTATTGCTATGCTACAGGTTTTCTAAGTCATCTTGAAGCTTTTGGAGATATTATTGCATCAAGTTTTGAAGATTTGGAGCATCATTGGCATTCATCTTGCATCTACATCACATCCTAGCTTGCATCATAGTTGAATCATCATGGTATCATTTCCTTTCATGTTTTAGATTAATCTCACATAGTTTAATTAGAGGGTTTGTAACTCTTTCATTTCCATTTTCATAGCCTAATTTTCATACTTGCATGCTCATCTTAGATTAATTTTGCATTGCATTGCATTTATTTGGATTTCATTAGAGATATTGGCATTGTTGCCCTTGTCTTTGATTTGGAATCTCTCATTGTGTGGTTGACTAGCAAGGTCATATGCTTCATAGATCTAACTAAGAGAAAATCCATAATCTTGCAACTCCATGCATAGAGAGCTATGGATCAATTTGTGAGGGCTCATTCTTGAGTTTCCTTGCATGCAATGATTCATAGAAGTGTGATAACATTTTAGCACACAGATGCATCCAATACATTCTCATAAACTTTTTCCTTTTTTCCTTCTGTCCAAATCAAGCTTGCATCCTTTGAGGCTTTCACAAACTTGACTTCTCCTTCGGGATCCAAAACTAGTTCTCCGGCCTTTTTAGGGCTTCCCTAGCTGTGCATCCTTGATCTACAGAACTTTGAGATATGTCTAGCCTTGTTACAAGAGTGACAAATGATTGGAGGTCTTATATTCATCGACACATTGACATGAGTCACCATTCTACATTGTCTCACTGAGTGATCATTATAGTTACATATTTGACATGTAACATTCTGAGAACCTTCTTATATTTGTTGATTTTGATTTCTCTAATCATGCTGAATCCTATTCTTCTTACTAGTCTTACAATTCATAGCTCTATGAACAAATTTATTGCATGAATAACAGTAACCATTAAAAGGTCTTACCTTTGTATAGTTCCTTGCTATGTGTCCATGCTTGTTACATGCAAAATAAGTGTGGTCTACTAGCTTGCGTTCATTCTTAGGTGGTTCACCATTATCTTTGGTTTGATATTCAGTCTTCTCAATATTAGTAGAGTCTTTTTATGTATCATTTCTTTCTTGCATGTTGTCAATCTGATTTTGTGCTTCATTGTATCCAATATAGCTAGTGTCTCCTTTGGCTCTTCTTGCATACAATTGAGATTCTATCAAATCAGAACTGGTGTATAATTTGTCAATATGATTCTTTGCTTCTTTCAATTTAGGACTCCAAGATTTCTTTTGTATTCCTTAGCTCCAAGATTTCCATGTTTTCTTGCCTTAGTTCTTCATTGAGTTGAAGGTTCTCTTTGATCTGTTCATTATAGACTACCTTATTGTTGATCAACTTGTCATCGAATTCTTCAAGTAGTTCTTTTAAAGATGCATTGTCTTCATTCAGCTTCTTGACCTTTGCTCCTAGATCACTGTTAGAGCATTCTTTCAAATCCTTTCTTAGTCTTTTGATAACTAATTGAGCATCACTGACCTTTTCCTTTAGTTCTTCAATTTCTCTTTCTGATTTGTCTAGGTCTTCAAGAGCAGCTTCAAGATTTCTTTTCAGATGTTTCATTTATGCTTTGTCCATGATCTCCTCAAGTGGTTAAATTTTTTTTCTAAGGACCAGAGCTCTGCTACCAATTGTTAGGAATGGGAACATTGAGAGGAGGGGGGGGGGGGGTGAATCAATGTTCATAGTATTTTATCTTTTTACTTTAATCTTTAAACTAAACTTGAATTCTTAAGAACTGAAATAAACATTCACATAAACATGAAACATGAAATCAACACATGACACCAATATGGTTATGGGGAAACCCAAATAGGTAAAAACCCCAGTGGGAATTGACACCCATTAATATTCTACACTAGTGTTTTGTGATCCTTGTTAGAAGATCCTTAACCCTGTTAGGAGTTTCTTTACAATGCATTAAGTACAATAGACCTTGTTAAGGGTCGGACCCTATTAGGATTCTTTTACAATAGTCCTTGTTAGGGGAGAGGATGCACTATCCTAGAGCTCACTGCTTAGGTGGTGAAGGCTACAAACTTCTAATCTTAGATACACACTATATCTGCTAGATGAACTGTCACTATGACACTGCTTGTTAGATCAGTTCCTTTGATGCGTTGATGCTTTGACCTCTTACAAATCTCTAATACATCTTATTGCCTCTTTGCATACTTATTCTTTTCTTAACACAACTATCTATCAACTTCCATGTAAAATATAATGGGCACATCTCATATTTATACGTGAATACAAAATAAACAACTAGGTCGGCCGTTAAACCTATTACATACAATGCTTCCAAATGAATTGGATTAAGCTTGTTTACAATCAAACATATATACATGTTAGAAACCTAATTACAATAGGCACATAGCCTTTACAACATTATAATATAGTCGCAACACAAAATGATAACTATCGGCTACTTGCTTTGCTCTTCACTGGCACATACTGGTTGTGCAACTTCAACTGATTGTATCTTTTCTCATCCTTGCATATCTGATTATGCACTCATAGACTAAACATGAATATATTCTAACAAACTTAACTTCCAGGGCACATACCATAATTCTTTTGTAGGCACGTGCACTGATGCTCTGAGTTGCGAAAACTTTGTACATTGTCCAGTCTTCAAACGCTTAACCGATTTCTAATCTTCTCATCAAGTGCGCTGACTCCAAACTGCTATATGACTTTTTTTCCATAATGCCAACACTAAATTAAGTCATATACATTAGTATAGCCAACTTGCCAACAAGTTTTTCCATCAAGTGTAATAGATGATTTTCCCTTAATATAACATGGTGTATTATTTCCAACTCTAACTATTCCTCCATCATATCTATCATGTTTAAAAAATTTATCTACATCTCCAGTCATATGATGAGAACATCCTCTATCAATAATCCAATCAAAAGTTTTATTTTCTACATGTGAAACTAAAGATTTCTATTCTCTTACTTCTTCATCAGAATAGAAAGAAATCTTATTTTATCTTCATTTTCATCATCAGTTTCTAAAAAGTTTACATCTTTAAATGCAATTTCTCCTTCTTCATAAACATAACAAATTTTTAGTCTTAGTTTAATAAGGTTTTCTATATCTAATCTTGTTTTCTCTCTTAGGACATTTAGATTAAAAATGACCAAATTCTTTGCATGACCAACAAGAAAAATCTTTCTTACCTTTAGGTTTTCTTGCAATCAGTGCTATTTCATCATTTAACTTTCTTTCTACTTATTTCTTAGCTGCCCAATATCTAGCATAATATTCACTAGTACTTGCACTTATTTTCAACACAAGTCTATCCTTTTGTACGCTAATAGTTGTTTCCACTCTAAGAGTTCCTTCCTTTTGTTTCAAACCATTGCTCATGTGCTTGCAATTTTCAAGTATAATTTTTTTTGTAAATTTAGGTGTAATCATTCTTTAATAATTTGTGCTTTGTATTCAAAAGCCAGTGGTAGAGATTTCACTATCTTCCATATGAATTCATTATCTGATTTCCTTCCACCGCAACTCTTAATTCTTGCAACAATCTCAGTAATCCTAGACTAAAGTAACCTCTTATAATTTCATCTTCCTACATCTTA